>CM027085.1:14337898-14937898 GCA_015343265.1 Pao palembangensis | reverse complement strand
GTACTCTGATGGAGCAGCTACAGATCTGCTTTCCTAATGCCAGTAGTACAAATACGCACAAGTAGGGGGTTTCTCCAGGAAATGGTTCTAGGAGCAAAGGAGTGTCTCCAGATTAGAGCTGCCTGACTGAGCTCTTTTTACCCAAAGTAATCAAAAATCAATAATCATGTTGGGGTTTGTTGATTAAAATTGAAGACATGTAAACATGTAGCGGCTGAAGAACAAGAGTCAGACACCAGTAATCAGTTCTGTATTTATCAAAGAATTCAACTTTCAACGCCTCAGATATTGATCTAATGTCCCCAAGTTGGTCACATCCGTCATGTCATCATGGATACAAAGAGATGTTGACCTGTTTATTAGTATGGAGCGCTATATTGCCGTGGCGATGACCTAAGCATCTCCGGTTTAATCCACTTTAATAGCTCCCCTGCTTGCCTTCGGATGGTCAGAGAGTTGATCAAATCAAGTAGAACTCGTTGAGTGTTGATTGACTCTACTTAATTAGCAACAATGGCCACTCCTCTGCCCGTGGAGCTCCATTGTTCCCGTCACAATAAAAGCGTTGGGTCCCCTCCCTGGTCCTCGGGGACGGAGCCGCGGCGTTGCTTTGCTCAGCAGCCGCCTGCTTCCCCACACTGCTTCTCTGTGCTTTTGTGCTCTCTGCTGAAGGAGAGCAAAGGTTTACTGGCTTATTTGAGTTTGGGTATTCAGATTGTCTGCCTGGAAGTGTTCCACTGCATTTCTGAGGCTGCAGCAAAGCGGGTTTAACTTTGTCTCCTGCTGGTTCTCTGATTTTTATTTCATATTATTTTAGTCCAGTCCTCCCAGTAAAGCTGGGGTTTTGGCAGAGTAATTGTATCTTCAGCTTGGTTGGGGGCCTGGGTTAGAAATATTGGAGTGTCATTGGGGGGTCCTGGATTTGTGGGTGATTGAATTACAGTTCATGTGCAACTTTTTTCATAACATTTGTCTCCGTCTAACTTAAGTATTACTCTACATACTGGCCATAAAAAGGTCTCATTTAGCTTTCTTTTTACCCCCCCAGCTGGGGCACCAACAGGTACCCTGTGCGGCGAACCCTCTGCCCCACTGAGGCGGTGCCAGCAGCCCATCCTCTTTCCCAAGAACCCTCAACCGGAACTGACCACCATCCACAACTCTGGAGCGGCCTTGATCTGGAGCCAGACGAAAGAGGTAGCTCTCCTCCAGCGTGTTTCCAAAACAGAGCTGCAGCCCAAAAAGCACAGTCAGAGATTAACTCCCATTCTAAACGGGCCTGTGGAAAATTCACGGGGCAGAGGAGGATGGCTTTATCCATCAGTTTAAAACCAACCCGGTGTGTCGTGTCACAGATATTCTCCAGTCATCCTGGTAGTCGCCGCGGTTTTATGTTTACTCCGGGAATGTGCCCGTCCACATTCCTCGCATGGGTTATAAACCACTTAAGTAAAAGAAATTCAATTTGTGTTATAATTAGCAACAACTTGTCATGGAGTTTTAGACTCGCGAGCCTGTCAGAGCGCCCAGTACATTTGTCAGAAAAACAAAGAAATATACATTTAAATATGTTTGTCCAGTTGAAATTTAGTGAAATCAGTTTAAACCACTCCACCTCTTCCTCTTTACTTTAGTTTGGCTCCATGGCGACATGTTTATTTGATTATTGTAGGGCCATCCAGACAGTAAACCGGTCTTTCTCCCGTGCTTTTAAACTGGAACAGGAAGTCATCAGATATTTCTAACGACAGGTCTAAGATGACTTCAGTGACGTCTGATACGCTTGTCTTGTGTTTACCTTGCAGCCTGAGAACGGCCAACAGCAAGCAAACGATGGTAAGTGGTCCTCAGTTCTTGTGTTTATGAAGAGACTTGAGTTTCTGTAAAACACTGGCCGTGTCCAAACGCCAACGCGCGACTGATTATTCCATGAATAGCTCCATGGTTCGTGGTAGCGGATCAGCTATGTGCTGCTTCTTTCCCCGCTTAAATTATGATACTTGGGATTGCTTTTCCCACGTCCCGCTAGCGTGACTTTTAAAAAGGAGACGCAGTGCATGGCCTCTTTACTCCATTTGAAACACCGTCCCTTTGATGTGGCTTCCTCTCGGTCAGGATGATGCGATGGTCCGTAGTCCAGCAGCTGTTGTTTGATGGCAGCCTTCACTTAGTACCAAAAGCTTTTTTTTTTATTATTATTAACCTCCAGGTGCACGTTGGTGAGAGCGCGTCTGCTCCTCCAGATAATGGACTGCGGGACCACAGAGGACTTTTAAAGATCTGAGCGCACGTTAATGCTGCTGCTTTCTAGCGTGGTTGACGTCCGTGCGTGTGTGCATTTGTGACTGCAGCGCTCGTAATATCAGTCCCCGAATGACTGAATGTCCATTTCATCGACAGTAAAGCCCGTGTTGCTTCCTCTCTCCTCGTATGAAATTGCACATTCCACAGTCATTCAGGCCCTAATGGATTAGAAGAGGCCGATACTTAAACGCTGCGATTTCATTTCCAGTCAGGTTGTGCTCACTTCTATCCCCCACCCTCCAAATATGAAGTGCGCTGAGGTCACGGTTAGAGTTTAGTGAAAGTTAGAGTCTGACATGTCGGGAAAAGTTTCCGTTTTGGAGTAACTGCTATGAGCAGATCAGAGGTGGAGGATGGCGGATACAGCTAACTTTGCTAAAGCTAAGTCTAGTTGTTCCTCACGTCCCGCTTTATTTTTTTAGATGTTACTTATTCTTGTGCGTCTGCGTCTTCAGATTATCCTGGTGATGCAGAGCAGGAGGACCAGGAGCATCAGCAGGAGAAGCCACAGCCCTCTGAACCATCGGGGGCTGCCGACGGTGCCACAGGCGGCCGAAGAAACCCCCCTGGGGGCAAGTCCAGCCTCATCCTGGGTTGAGAGTGCTTTTTTTTTTGTTTTTTTTTTTTTTTTGTTCAATTCTTTTCTTTTTATTTTTTTAAAGATAAATGCCCCACCACTCTCTTCCGCCACATCAGACCATCCCGTGCCGCCTTCACTTGTTTCACACTCTCCCCTCCCCTCATCTCCTCTTTGTCCACCCTCAAACCTTCTGTTTTTATCCTTTTTTTTCTATTAAAACTAAAAAACAAACTGTTAAAAGCACTTTATGTATCTCTGCCCCTCCTGTTTTTCCAAATCAGCTTATCCTGTAGCGCATCGCGCCTGCTGGGAAAGGCATGACGTCTAGCTTGTCCCTCATTCTTCCCTGTTGTAAATGTTAAAAGAAAAACAAAAAATAATGAAAAAGATTTGATGCGTGGATTTCTAAATACAATAAAGATTGATATGAACTTCCTGTGGTTGCTGTATTTTCTCTGTGATCTCTGTGGAGGTGCTTCTGATCGTATGAAGTGAATATCTTTTTTTTGGAGCAAAGACATGTTTCTCTTTGTTTCTTTTTTTTTTTTTTTTTTTTTTTTTTTTTTTATTAAAGGCGCAGCACTTTGAGCCGGCGTTATTTATGCTGTGCAAGAGAGATCCTGAAGACTGCAGTGTTTCAGAGCAGAGACAGGCTGACTGGAAATCTGCCCAGACAAAGTAATCACGAAAGCCGCCTCTATTCTGCCAAAAAAAAAAATCCCTCCCCTCCTACTGACTTCATGTGCTGGATATTTGGCCGTCCTGCTGTAGCCTCTGAGCGGAGACGAGCCATGCTTTTTGTCAGGAGTCTGGGTTGAGATTTTTAGAACGGTGAGGCGGACACACTCAAAAGTTGAAGTAATTCACACAGAATGTTATTTATCAAACACTTGAGCTCTGCTGTGATTGCTTTATTTGGTAATAGCAGCCTGCCGTTAGCCCTCGGGAACAAAACCGTTGAGTTTGTTCAGCTCTAGAGGCTCTCTTGTCCAGATCAGCAGACTCCTCTGACTCCTGGAAGCAGCCTTACTGGAGGATGGACCATATATTTGACCCTTGATTTGAACGGTTTGCTTTTGGCTGGAGCTTGGAAGGGCCTCTGGGGCAGATCACATAGGAATCCAATAGTTCTCTGGTTGGCAGCCTCCGTCTTTCCACTATCCTGCGTGCAGCTTTCTGCCTCTGGAATGGCCACATGCTGCAGATGTGGCCTGAATGAAGCTTAAAAAAAAAAGCCAAAGCTTCCACGTCCAAGAGCAAATGGATCCTAGTGGTGCAGAGGTGTGTTCAAGTCTGTGAGAAGCATGCAAAAGTCGCCCGAGATCAGGAAACGGACTTCCTGCCCTGGAAAGCTGCCAGGATGGCTGTTTGTGTTTAGTGAGAGCTGTACCCACCGGGGAAAGTCCAGCCTTTTATACAGCACCTCTCAAATTCTGCCCTACCTGAAGCTGGGTTGCAACAGCCTACAGCCACCACCCCGGGCCCTGACCTCTTTTGGATGAAATGTTGAACAGTTCAGAGTTTTTCTTGGGTCGAAATCTATCCTGATAGAAAAGATTCATCGGATGGATCGACAACCTGGCCTAGCAGTGGTGTATGCTGGGCATTAGTGCACACGGCATCAGGGCAAATTTGTATTTGTGCACGGATCATTGATGCCGAGAGCTTGATTTGTGTAGCAACAGAGAAGTCAGATCTGGTGTCTGTGTTTATTTTGTGTCTTGATTTGAATTAAGCAGATTGGAGGGGGGCTCAGCCAGGAAACAAATGCAACGCAGCAGATTACTCTTTCATCCTGGTCAGTGGCTAATCAGTAAAAGCAGACTCTCCGGTCTATCCCCCTTGATCATCCTGCTAATCTTCCCAGAAAGACGGGAGATTACCATTTTCCTCCCCCCCTCAGCCATATGCCGAGTCATTTAACTGGACGCCTGTGATGAATGTCTGAGCATCCTTTGCTGGTTTTGGGTGTATTGACGGGCTCAGCGTGGCATGTGCGCTCCAGATGAGGCCCCCATGCCACTGATCCCCCTGGGAGCGACGAGGATGCGTGTATGCGTAGAAAGGAACTGGGTGAGCCATTGCTGAGTAACTGGGTGCACAACCAGTCCATCTATACCCCTCATTAACATCAGGAGGACTGAGTCAGCTACTCTGCCGCCAAGGGAGAGGAGCAGCAACTGGGAATAAATATTTCAAGCAAACAGCAGTAAAAGTAATCCAGCGGATGATTTCATTCCACTCCATTGTTGTTGGACTTCCTGTCCGCTCTGTGACCAGATGCCTCTCAATTATCTCAGAAACACTAAACAGGAAGCACTGGTTGGCAAATGGACAGAGCTGTTTCCGTAGCGACAGAGGGAGCGTAAAAGGCCTTCCCCGCGGCGTCTGCTCCTGCTCATATTGCGTCTTCGTAACTAGATGGGACTGCAGGAGATGAATAAAGAGGAGGGGAGTGAGCTGTGGTACAGGGGGCCTTTTTATTCTTGTCCCCTGGGGAGGGAGGGGGCAGGAGGGAGTTTATTTTAGTTTTTTTCATTTAACTCCAAAGACTGTGGAAGCCATTATTGATGCTACTGATGCTGAATTTGCAATTCCCAGTGGATGGTGACAAGTTAATGGAGGTTTTTGATGTTGTTTCATCTCTTTTTTTCCTTCTTGGTTTTAAATGGCCTGGCTGGAGAGCACATGGTCGTCACTATGGACAGATGTTTTGTTTTAGCAATAAGATTTTGGTTATGATTGTGAGGTTACACTGTGTAATTTCTTTGCACTCCAGTTTTTTGTCATCTGTATATTTATTTTGATAGATATTTCTTTGTTTATTTACTATTTTAAAGAGTACATATGAATTTTGAAAACATCAAGCATCATTGCAACTTTTTATGATATACCTAAAGATGTCCTGAGCCAGGATTGTTTTGCTTCATGCCATAACACACTTTTTACTTGCATAGCACTCCATTTCTTAAATGGTTTTTCTTCTTATTTTCCGTTTCAAATGTTTATTTTCTGGGCCTGCTGCTCCCAGCAATTGAACGTTTATCTCTGTCACCGCTAGAGGGCAGTACACACCCCGATAAACAGTTGCAGCCTGTGCAAAGCTGAAACTCGTGACCTACATTAATGCGTCCTGCCATCTCTGCAGTGCGGCCTCGGAGAACTCAGCACGTCTTTCTGCTTTTGTTTTCAGCTCTGCTTTACTTTGATTCGTGGCTGTCGTGACTAACGTGTGTGGCTTCAGATTTTGCTTACCGGTTTAGTTCGGAGCTTAAAGTGGTTCGGCTGACTGTTTAGCTGAGATCAAGGATCTGGTGCCTCTGCATTTTCTCTGACAGAAATGCTGTTATTATATTTGAATATTCTAAATGCTGATGGGATGGGCATTTGTATTTGTTTAAAGTATTTATTAACTAAAATGATTACACTGGGTACATTACACCGGTCTTAAAATCTCTGCATTGGCTCCCTGTGCGTTTCAGGATTGATTTTAAACTTCTCTTATTAGTTTTTAAATGTCTTCATGGTCTAGGTCCTTCTTATTTATGTAGCAGATAAAAGTTTGATGGCCTCAGAACATGGAAACTACCGCCTAGACTTATTCCTTTTTCTCATCTTTCACAACCTCTTGTCTGCTCACCACCTACCTCAATGTCACGCCTCTGAGCTTCAGTCAGCGGTTTTAAAATAGCTGTGCAAGTGTCTTCCAAACGAGTCGGAATCCACATCAGCCCTCCCTGCATCAGCATGTCAGCTCTCTGGCTGAGGTTTTTAACCATCCTTTGTCTGCCCTGCGTGGCGCTCAGCAACCCCGGTAAGCCTGATTTCGAGTCGCGAGCCTGCGGGTAAAGCTGTCACGCTAGTAACGCTGAACAAATCTGCATGTTTTTCTTACAGAGGAGGGTGGAGTGGTGTGGAGGGACGTGGGTGAGTCCATCATCATCCATTGCAGAGCTGCTGTTCCACAACAAAATCTGCTGAGTCTCAAAAGGGGTCTCCACAGGAATGAGGTTCTCGTAACAGGCACTAACACCAGCGCCGCCACCATTTCTAAGGAGATGAAATACAGGGTGAATGTTACTGGTGTGTTCCCCAGCTTGGACGTCCTCATCACCAAGCTGACCATGGAGGACATGGGGCCATACTGGTGCGAGTACACCGCGTATGACAAGACAATGGAAACCAAGGAGGGCAATGGGGCAGTTCTCCTGGTGGTCAAAGGTGAGCCCATCCTGTAATAAACTCCAAACGTCAGTCCAGTAAACTCCGGTACGATCATCAGGGGTTTGTACTGATTCCCTGCACAAAGAATCACATGAATGCTGTGTGTGTTAGGGGGAGAGCAGTGTGCAGCAGCAAACATACACCCGCTCCTTTCAGCTCTAGTGGGCTGTGTTGTCTTGCTGGTCATCTTCGTCATTGGCTTCCTCATCTGGATCATCCCTAAGGTAAACGCGGGTTGTTTTCTGTGGGCGTGTGTGTGGGTGTGTTATTGAATTTTGCCGAGACTCACATTCGCTGATGGAATCTTGTGGGCTGTCTCCATTTTCCTGTTATGATCAGGAGATGTGAGTTTCACTTTTGAACTTGCAAAGCTGCCGCTGCTGCTCACAGTAGCAGAGCCGCAGCGTTTACCACAGGCTCGTGCACGTTGGCCAGTGTTTTCACCGTCGGTGATCCTGAAGGCCCCTCAGCTGAGGCGAGCGAGGACGCTTCTGGCCTCTTGGCGATCACGCCTCTTGTTTGTTGTTCGTAGAGCAGAACCAGGAAAGCAAAGCGCACCATCACCAACGATGTTTACGAAGACATGCGTGGGACGCTCAGGCGCTGAGGATGTGGCCTGCCAGAGCGAGCGAGCAGGCTAAAACCAGGAAGGAGATGCATGCACGGCGGTGCAGAGAGCCAGCACGCTCCCGTCTTCCGCCTGCTTCAGAGAAGTTCGGTTCGGAGCGCCAAGTCCTCAGGAAGGCTGGACGTGAGGCCTGGGCGCCTGAGAGCGGCTGATCACGCTGTTGAGCACTCAAACAAACTTTTTGTCTTCCTCCAGTTTCACATGTATTTTTACTGTAAATATACCTTTTTTAATTTTTTGTTTCAGCAGGGAAATTGTTGTTATTGTTATTTTTGTACATTCATCTGAAAGACATACGCGATAAAATAGTTTTTCAGGTTTGCATGTTCTTACTGAAAGCTCCAGCGTGGATGATCTTTGATACCCTCTTTTCATAAATGGATTACAACTTCCTGTTTCTCGTGAATGATTCGTGTGACTTTTTGTTCAGAACTTTATGTGAATTTAAATGCAGAAAATAAAGAGACTTCCAAACGTCTGGGCCTGTCGACAATAAACCACCTACGCAAGGAGAAGCAGCTCTTCTGAAAAATGGCACCGTCATTTATCACCTGTGCCAGGTCCGGCTAATGCAAACACCCCGCGTCTTCAAACATTGTACATCACACAACCACTTAAACAGTATAAGTCAAGACAAGTTGCATCCAAAGACACACGCACGCACACGCACACCACCTTCACACATATTCTCACGTTTCTTTCTTTGTAGGGACTTTCCCAGTTGCTTACCGTCACCATCCCAACCCCAACCCTGACCTACACCCAATTCTAAATTAGGTTCGCAAACACGGCCCACTTTGCTAGTAGAATTCAGTATGTTGTAAACATGAGGACACACACACAGAAAGCAGCAGAAGGTTTGCACGTGCACTGTCTTTACAGTCACACTACGAACTTTACCCCCCTCAACAAAGCTCAGCCAGTGCGTAAACATGCGTGTTGTCAGGCCCAGCCAGAGCGAGCACGGTGTGTGTGTGTGTGTGTGTGTGTGTGTGTGTGTGTGTGCAGACTGTGCACATCTCATAATACGACCAGCATGGAAAGAAAAAAAACTGTTGTTAGCGGCAGAACCTCAGGTCCACCTGTCTCACTTGTGTGTCATATCCTGTTTTCGTGTTGATCTCAGGCGTTCCATTATAGCGATGTGCAGCCATGGGGGTTTCTGTACATGCCAAAACATGTAACAGGAAACGGTAAATGAAAAGTTAAATGTCAGAAGCCAAGGTGCAGAAATACTGTTTGACCCTGCAGGAGGTTATAATCTTCCCCCGTTTTGAGATGAGGACGTGCATTTGTGCTCTGGGGCTTCAGAACCGTACTGGCAAATGTGTGTGGGTGCATGTTACACTCACGCACGCACACACACACACACACACACACACACACACACACACAAAACAAAGACCAAAGAATACTGACACTTGGCTCTTTTTAAAAATTTGCTCTGAAAAGTTGCTCTGGCTGAAGAGATAACGAAGCATCGTTACATCAGCTATTTTGCTTCAGTAACAGGATGTGGTGTTCTCAGGCGCAGCTGTTTACTGCTGATTACAACATTATAATACCTGTAATACACCAATGATTTGGTCTAAATAAAGCAGGATGATAAGCATGTTACATGTATAGAGCTGTTTTGTTCAATGAATTCATCCATCCAGGGGATACGGGCATCTGGGGCTTGTCCGAGCTGCTTTCTGGCCAGAGGTGGGGTACACTCTCGCTACAGTTACCGTTAGCGTGCATTCACACCTGAGGCCAGTTTGGAGTCACGACTGGCCTGGGCAATTTGGGCCTCACTATGTCCCACATGCAAGAACGCATCATCCTCTCAATCAACCTGATGTCTGTGTTTTGGGACTGGAGGAGGAAACTGGAGAAACTCCACCAAAACATCCTGAGCAGGATCCAAACCCCAAGCCTGGGTCTATGAGGCAGCTGTGCTGACCTCTGGGCCACCGTGCTGACCTCGCGTGGTGCTAATATCAACAGAGTGAGAAGAACTGACAGGAGATCAGCAACCCTGAGCCCAAACAGTCGATCTGCTTCAGAGACGACTGCCTCTCTGTCCTCTCACACGAGCCTGTCGTCATCGCTCTGACCTTTACAGAATCAGATGTCAGCTTGATTTTAGGAGCAACCACAAAAAAAAGAACCACATAATAAACCCCCCCCCCACACACACACACACACACACACACACACAACTTTTATGCTCCTGTGCTGTATGATGTGACAAATGGGTGCATCACCTCAGTCTAATGTTTTGGACAAGGAGGAATATGAATAATTGTAATGCCTGTCTAAATGAGCTGAAACCTGTGGAGCTATAAAATAAGAAGGAGGTATACACATACAATTTTGTCAGTTTTATCTTCTCTTCTCTTCTCTTCTCTTTTTTTTTTTTTTTTTTTTTTTAGAAAAATGTAAGGATTTGCGTTTTGGCTGGCGGTCTAATGGCGGTCTAATTCCGACATCCTTGAATGAAAATGAGATTTCACGCACCCAGTCGGAAGTCTGACTTCTTGACGAAGACTGGCCGCCAGAGGTCGCCTGTGAGGCCTGATTTAATTGCCCCAGTTTGGGACAGAGGATGTTCGAAGGGGGCGAAAGGCTGCCAACAGGTTCCTGTATAAACACAAGTGGGCTAACGCGGGCGTGACCCCGCCCACCCGCAGAGTTTAGACGACAAACAACTTTCCCCCACTAAACACACACACACACACACACACACACACAAAGAGAGAAAACATTTTAAAACAAAATGACGGCACCTTTCCTACCTGTTTGGGTAAATTTAAATGATAGTTAATAAGTTCTTTACACGCGCGCACGTTCGCTGCAGCATTGCGCAACACCGCAGCCCGGAGCGCTGCTCAGGGTAATCCAACTGAGCTGTCCGATTTGATTAATTCTTCCAAACACTTCAAACTCTTTAAACCACAGTCCCCCTCAGCTAACAATATGAAAAGCGCGTCTTTATCGCAGCACTTGGTGCGAGCCCCCGCGGTGACTGTACAGTAAACCACTCCCGCTCCTGGACTGGGCGTGCGTCTGGAGCGCAGGTGTGATAGGATCCATTCCTGGCAGACTGTCTCCCCAAGTGTAGCGCGGTTAAGAGTTAAGACGAAGAACACGTCCAGGAAGTCCAGAGAACGACGTCATTTTAGCAGGTGCGTTTGGGAAAGAGGATCGTCCGGGGGAGGAAAGGAAAAGAAAAGCTGGAGAAGATACGGATGTTAACGTCATTTTGACCCACCGAGAGAAAACCAACGGCTCTTCTAACCCGACCTAAAGGAAAGAGGAAAGATCTACAACAATGAAGAAATCTTCTTATCAGGGTGAGTTTCTGTCACGACAGAGCAAAATCTGGAAAATGTGTCGTTATTTTATGATACAATGAGATTGACTGCAAACAGGGTATTTTAGAGGGCTAGTGAGTGCGTGTGCATGTGTGTATGTGTGTCCGCGCACGTCTGAAAAGGAAAGAGAGAGAGAGTGAAACCTGATTGGCACATTCACAGGTAAATGTTTAACAGCCTTAACTCTCCTTCATCAGTCGCTGCTCCTCAGCTCTTCACACCACAGCTGAACAAAAAAAAGAGGACCCACATGGGCCCGTGGGTGTGGTTGTCAAACTTTTCCCTGCTCCAAAGAGTCGTGCTGACTCGGAGAGCCAAGCTGGAGTCTTTGGAGCGAGCCTTTCTGGACGAGGCATCCAGCCCGTCAGTCTGTTTCTACTGACAGTTTTATGGAGCGGTTCCTCCTCTCCTCCCCACCGATACCAGCGAGAATGGCCGGGTTAATGCATCCGCATCCCAGCACGCCGCCCACAACTGGCTCGTTGCTGCGCGGCCTGGATGTGTATGTGGTTGTATTTTATTGCATGCAGGTATTTGGCGGCAGAGATCAAAAGGAGGAGAGCGCAGCGGTTTCGCCGACGGTGCAGGTGGAGCTGATGTGTCGGCCCAGGCCAGGGTGAGCATCGCCGCCCTGAGCTGTGCTCTTGGGGAGGCGGTGTCTCGAACGGTTCAGGCCGCCTCGTCACCCACAGACCATCCATCAGCACGTGTGCCCGAGAACACCTGCGACCTCCTCTACCTCTGAGACTCTTCCCCCTCTTCTCTGTAGGCCCCTGCTCAGTCCAGTGTCCACAAGCCTAGCAGAATGCCAGCCTTTCCCGACTCTTTTTTACCCTTTTTTACTCTTTGTGCGACGGAGCGTCCAACGGTTCTCCATCGGAGCCAAGTGCATGTTGGGTCATGTCGCCTCTCCTCCTCCTCCTTGTGTGTGTGTCTGTGTGTGTGTTCTTGCTTTGTGGCAACGTGTGTGGAGCTGTCACATTCTTTGTATGCGCTTCACCCAGGGCATCATCTAATAACAAAGTGTGTGTGTGTGTGTGTGTGTGTGTGTGTGTGTGTGTGTGTGTGTGTGCAGTCCTTCCTCACTTAAGTGCAGGGCTGTTTAGACAAGCATCAGAGATGTGCAGATGGAGGTTGGCTGTGTTTTGCACACATGCCCAGGTTCATGTATGTCCCTCTCTCCCAAGCTTGTTCTTGGCTGTGTGTGTGTGTGTGTGTGTGTGTGTGTGTGTGTGTGTGGGCCTGCATTGGCTCACGTATCCCCCCCCCCCTTCGCTTGTGGAGCCATTCCCTGCCTTGTACACCACTCCCTCCAAGTTGTCTGGATCAATGACTAACCTGTGTGCATAACAACCCACTCAAACACACAAACACACACACACACACACACATGCACACACACGGTCATTATTTTCCAAGTGCGCTCCCCCTTCGGTATGCGCTTTCATGTCCCACTCAGACACACAGGATTCCACTTGTATGTTTGTGACGAATGCTCCGGCTCTTCCGCCTGTTTACACAGGGGAGTGAGTCAGGCTTTGATACGGGGCCTACAGCTATTGTTGGATGGTAACTTGAAAGTCAACCTATAAACTGCGCTGAGGCATATTTTGCCCTGTCATCTAGCCCCACATGCCGGGCGTCGTCTAACCTTCAATTTTGGCTCCCTGGATGTCTGTGAATAATGGACTAAGAACGTATTAGGACACGTGGACGTGCACGCACGGTTTGCTGCTGAATCTTATCTGAAACGCTGCTGCTAAAAAAGGTGTGTTTCCACAGCTGAGAGTCCTGTAAATTTAGTTTGTGTGACGCACTCTTTAGCCTGCCAGACGCTAGCAACAATGCACTACCATCTGCTCAGTGTTTAAGATAAGCTAGGTTAGCACTGAAACAGTTGGGGGAAAAAAAAAAATCACACTTTCATCCGCTGACATGAATAAATCCTCTGGCCCCTGCAGCAATGGAGTCATAATTAAAACCAGAAAAAAACAGGATTGTTATGCATCATTGTGATGAGATCTACAGGAGAGCTGGATGGATTTGTTAGTCAGTCACTTTTTAGAGCATCTTTGCTGAGGAGGGTGGTCATCGGGTCTTTGAGTCAGGGACTTGAAACGAGTCTCTCAAAGAACAGCCAACAACCTGGTGGAGCTGAACGTAGAACAGACGCTGGCACAAATACACAGAAGGCTTAAAAATCCCAACCATGATTGAAACTATTTCTTGGAAGTAAAAGTTCTTGGAAATGTTGGTGGAAAAGGGCAGTAGGCTTAATGCTTTGACGTAAAGGTGTTTACACCACTGTGGAATGAGGAGTTCCCCTGACTGCAGGAGCCCAACCGTTCCTGTGTTTGGCCCTCCCTCCGCAGCCCCCCCCCCCCCGGGAGCCTTCTGCGGAGTGTCCACTCTGCAGTCAAGAATTGCCGCCGCCGCCGCCGCCACTGGAGGTGTGAACGGATCGGCCCAACAGACAGAAGATAATAGCAGCCTGGCAGGGGATCTGATGTGAGCTGGAAGATGAGGTCTGACGGCGACGTGGGGCATTAACACGATGAAGAGCGCGAGTACGCATCAATTGTCAGCCTGCGAGCTGCAAAACAGCAAATTTAAGCTCAAATTAAATGAAAATATATCATTAAATTAACCCGGCTTACATATTTCAGGAGGAAGTTTTTACCTCTAATCTTTAACCCTTTCGGTCGGACCGGTTTTGTTAGTGATTAGTTTAAAAAAAAAAAGAAAAATGCCTGCATCATTATCTGCGCCTTGGCTGTGCTTGTACTTTGAGTCTTTTTGTCCATTCAGGGCCACTGTAGAAACATGGTAGGCCGACACCGTAACGCATGGGGGGGGACCTGCACTGAAATTTATATAAATATCCTATTTCTAAGTGACTAAAACCACAGTGCATGATTAATAATGTTTTTTTTTACAGACAAAAGAACACATGGTGTTTCATTTCAGCTAAGGATTATTTAAAAACAATTGATGTGCAAGTCAATTTAAGAGAATAGATCAGTCTCTAATTATAGATCCTATTAGATCACTGACATAGTACCCTAAAATCACCAAAGTAATCATTTGGTGTGTGTATCGCATGTAAATACCTTAAAAACTGAGAAATTCACCCTAAATGTAGTTTAATAGGTACAAGCGCTGCCTCACCTCTGACATCAGTCGGGCTCATGTTTCCTAAAGGCAGCGTCAGACTATAAAAATCTCCGCTGACTCTTTAACTAACTGCCTGGTTTTTAACGAGTTGGAAGACAGATGCTTATCTTTTACTGGTCTCCAGTCTGACCTGGCATCAGAACACTTCTGTGTGCTTGGACTTGGGTTTGACCCGACGTGGGAACAAAGCCGTGTTGGCTTTCAGGTGGCGTGCTGAGTGAGGGATTGGAGCGCGCTGACAGCACAGAGGTGGGCTATTCAGGAGGGAGGGGTGCAGCTGGGGGGTGGTCACGTCCACTGTCCTCCCTCCTGCACGTGCATGGCAGCCTGTGTGTGCTGGCACCCAGGCAGAGGTTTGATCAGGGCCACACCAGCCATGCTGCTCCCTGTTGTTCGCTCCCTCCTCTTGGTCGCCTCGTCCTGGCACAGCTGTGTTTCTGTGTGTGTGATGAGGATCCATGCTCGACGTGCCTGCACAGCTGCACACTCTACCGTCGGCATCCCACAACACCACAAACACACACGTACACCCACACACACACACAAAGAGACTATTTCAGCTGGGTTTGCGGTTTGGTGGAGGCCTCTGATTATTGACTAATTTACTTCATTTTACACTACCTGTGTCGCTGGATTGACCTCTGACGCGGGCAGCAGTGGCATAAAGCAAACAGAAAGAGACACGGACTCCGCTCAGTCTTGTCTGAGGGCCCTGAACTGCGTCATTCACAAACACGCAATTTACGTCCAACATGATGCACAGCTTAGCTCCTGTGACTCAGTTTTTCTCAGCACTGGCGGTTTGTTGAGGCTTTTGTGTTGTCAGGGTGTGTGTGTGTTTGTGTGTGTGTGTGTACCAAGCCGTCCTTCCAGCGTTAGGCGTAAATAAGTACAGACATGTTTTTTTAGCTGCAAGGCTCTACAGACCTGCTTCTGACTTATCTATTCTGTCATTTCTCCATACACTCAGAGCTCTTAAACACAGGTCTGTGTATACACTCCGGCACAATAGGTCGCCGGTGTTATCACTGCGGTGGAGGCCCCGGTGACCGTTTCACCTTTGACAGGCTGAACGCCCAGCTCCTGATTTAAAAGGTCTAAAATAAAAGAGGCGACGTTTCAGCTCTAAGTCAACAAAGGAGGCGCACACGGCTCCGTTGCTGAAGGTTAAACGTGCATCAGGATTACACTCGGATGCATTTCCTCCTCTCTGCAGGTCAACACAAGCCTCTCACGGCGCCGGTGTTTGATCTGGGACTCCACATTCACCTGTTTCACAGGAGCCAGCAGTTTCTAATTTATTTTATTTATTTTAGCACAAAATGTTGTCCTCGCTACCTCATTTCCTATATTATCTCTCAGTTAAATGCATTCTTTGGGATGAATATGTGGGGCCGTACGCTTTATAAAAGTCAACGTTTATGGCAGAAAATAACATGGCTGCATATTTCCACAGTGTTGCTGTCAAACCCGGGTTAATTATCTTGATTTATTAGGTAGAGATTGCTGCAGGTATGAGGTAATGGTGCAGCCTTATGCTAATAACAGACGTTAGGATCATCCAACGCGCTCCCAAGACATAGATACAGTCAAACTGGTGGCATTTGATTGACTTTTAATAAAATTCTGGAAAATTCTTCCTCATTCAAACATCTGAAACGTTTCAACAACGTTTTTAGGTTGGTTGTTATGTCAGCGAACGCTGCCTCATTTTAACGCTGAACGTTAATACGAAAACTTCTTGCACAAAGTGTTTAAAAGTTTAAAAGTGTCTTGTTTTTCATTCTTTGAATTAAATGTTTCTAACAGCACAAAAGCCTTTACTTCATGTTGTTCTATTGTAAAGTTAAAAAGAAGCTGCAGGGTAAGATAAGATAAGATAAGATAAGATCTTTATTGATCCCACGGTGGGGAAATTTAACTGTTTCACTACCGCAAGATCTTTAAGAGAAGACATATTAATAGTCTTCTTCTCTATAGTAAACACAAAAAAACCCAGTATAAATAATAACACAGCACATTTAGATGTGCAGAAAGCGCATACATAGGACATCAGTGAACATCAGCACAATGTGAAACATCAGTCCAGCTGTGATATGGGAGTGTTTGTTACAGATTTATAGTGCCGAGGATAGGAGGTGTTGTCCATGATAGTGGACAGTTTGGCCAGGGCCCTCCTCGCTCATATCACCTCGATGGAGTCCAGGGGGCAGCCACAGCCTGAGCTAGCTCTTTTAATCAGTCTGTTGAGCCTCGTCTTGTCCCCTCTTGTAGAGCGAGCCAGTGTTGTCGGTCCGATCCAGTTTATTCTTTAAGTGAACACCCAGGTACTTGTACGTCCTCACTCTCTCAATGTCGAGTCCCTGGATGTTCACCGGTGCAATGTCGGATGAGGGTTTAAAGTCGATCACCATCTCCTTTGTCTTGCTGGCATTAACTTGAAGGTGATTCAGCTCACACCAGTTGACAAAATCCATGATGACCTTCCTGTACTCATCTTCGTTCCCCTCTGACACACATCCCACAATGGCAGTGTCCTCAGAGAACTTTTGGAGGTGGCAACAACACGTGGAGTATGTGAAGTCCAATGTGTAGAGAATAAAGAGGAAAGGTACGAGGACTGTTCCCTGGGGGGCACCTGTGCTGCAGACCACCACATCGGACACACAGTCCTGCAGCCTCACAAACTGGGGCCTGTCAGTGAGGTAGTTGGTGACCCATGCAGCCAGCTGGGTCACCACTGGCCCCCGCTCTCTCCAGCCTCACTCTGAGCAGTGAGGGCTGGATTGTGTTGAAAGCACTGGAGAAGTCAAACAAGGTAAACCTCACCGTGTTTCCAGTGTCTTCCAAGTGAGTGTGTCAAATCTTTAGGTTGTTGGCCCAGTCTTTGTCTCCAAGCTCAGGGTTCCTCCTCTTATTTTTACTTGTCCTGAAATAGCTTGGAGGCCTATCCAAACCTGCCTTGCATTGTTTTGCTGCAGCTGGTCCTCCATTTTCCTCCTGTAGCTGACCCTGCACTCTTTGATATTTGATTTAAGAGATCAAAGAGTGCAAGGCCAGCTACAGGAGGATGAAGTCCCGACTTTTATCTGCTGCTTGTTATTGTTACGACAGAATGTGAGCACGTTGATCCAACATGCTAAAACTCTGAAGAAGTTTGAACACGACCGCAGGAAACAACAAATGTCAGATTTCATCATCACTTCTTTTCTAATATTTACTTTCCTGCCTGAGACTGACAACTGCTAACGCTCTCTCTCTCTTTCTCTCTCTCTCTCTCTCTCTCACACACACACACACACACATACATAGGCAGAATGTAAATGTCTTGTTACACACTGACTAAGGCGAGAACTATTTCTAAGAATGTAGACGGGACAGGAAACCTGACTCACTCACAGAGCCACTTTTTTTAATTTGAGGTGTGAGATATTGAGTTTTGTTAATGATGCACACACTCTATGCACCTTTCATGAGTCCTGTTTCAACATTAGACATGAATAATGTGTTTCAAGTTAAAATGTAATGTGTTCACCTATCATTTTATTTTTTACTTAATAGCATGAACTTGATAAATAGCCCAGCGTAATCTAAAAGAATTAGTTTCAACTCAATCTGCAATCATATCGTAGCAAAAGCTTCAGTGTGTGAGATTTTGTAGCATCTAGTGGTGAGAATAAAGATTGCATCAGTGGAAGACTTGTCCTTAAATACCTCAGGTCCATCCCTTTGTGGTTCCTGTAGAAACAAGATGAAACAGCATTCCAACACCCATGATGACCCACATCAACATTTAAACAACTATCCTACTGCGAAAGGATAAAAAAGCACTTTCTACTCTGACACTAGATTCATGTTTGCCTTTGATCCACACAGTTCTGCTCCAGGTGAATAACTGTGGCCCATTGATTTTAAATTCGTCAGTCAAAGGCAGCAGTGACTGAGGAACCAATATTAGGCCATCATTTACTCATAAAACTCCCAAAAAATAGACGCAAATATTCAAACAATGGTGCTGAGTAACCGGACTGAGCAGGCGGTGATGCTAACTGGTGATTCACATGCACAGACACATGCTCGATGGATGAGAGATTACATGTGTCAGGAGCCTGGACTGTTCAGCAGTGAGCAGTGGAAACAGAGAAGTCTGAGGTCAAAGGTTAAAGGGCCCTTTCTAAGGTGTCCATCAGGACCTGTAGCAGACAGATATAATACCACTTCTGTTCTATGAGTGAACCTCAGCTGTTATCATTTCCAGCCATCAAAGTTCTTTGTCAATTCTCTAAAGTTTTACTGACTGTTTTCTTCTGTCCACATATACAGCGAGGTCAGCCAGCACTCGGGTGAGGAGAACGGAGCGGGAAGGATCTGGGGTCACCAGTCCCAGTAAGTACCTTCATGTTCACCCAGCAAGTGTAAACCCACCCCTCCGTCACACCGCTCAGCACCTTCAGTGCATGTATAACCATCCGTCATCCACCCAGGTTAGGTTATGGTCAGTGTTCACCTCCTGACCCCAGTTCAGTATTCTATAAGTCACTGACCTTCAGAGCAATGTGGAAACTCCAGGAAACCCAGGGCAATGACCTGGGAGCACGTACAGCACCAGCGACATTACAGGGGGCGCTGCAAGAATAATTCTGACTGTGTGTGTATGTTTGTTCATGCACACATTTGTGTGCCTGTGTTGTCTGTTAATTGCTTATTATTTATATTTTGTGTTTGTCTAGTCAGGAGTCTATTTAACAACATTTTGCCACCAGGGGAGCACTTTCCTGAAATTCTCATTCTCTTTTTTTATGCATGTTTGCATATCTATTTGTGTATATTTATATTGAATATATAGTTGAAAGTAATGAAATAAAAAAATTCAAATATATCTGAAATTAGCATGTTGACAATTTAAATTGTGAGTTTAAATTGAGTTCACTGAGTTTTGACTGAGTTCTTTGACAGACAGGTGGAAATTTTCACATGTGGAAAGACATACAAAACTGTTCTGGCAGACAGTCTCACACACACACACACACACACACACACACACAGAGATACTGATATGCATAAGTAGATACACACACATACAGGCTCATGTTGAAAAGTGCCCAAGGCTGAGGATAAGGCCCCATTAGTCAGCAGACAGGCAGTAAGACCTCCCTGACACTGATGCAGGCACCCCAGGCTAAGTGTGTGTGTGAGTGTGCCTGTGCGTGTGTGTGTGGGTGTGTACTGGCTTTTGAAGCTAGATGCCCAGTACAAAACAACTGCCAACAGTGCAGATTTGTGATTTGGCAGGCAGTTATGGGGAGGACACACACAGAGAGATAGAGACAGACAGACAGACGGAGAGGGAAATGAGAGAGAGAGAGAGAAAAGAGAGAGAGAGAAAAAAATACCAAATAGGTTTTAGTTAGCACTTTTTTGCATGGTATTGAGTTTTCACCAGGAGAGGTCGCTGTAATACAGTTGGCCTCCCCCGTCCACAATAATTAAAAAGTCGATTCAATTAATTAATAGGCTTAAATCCAAAAAGCATTTTTAAAAAAATGACAATGAAGACAGACATAAACACACAAAAGCACAGAACACTGCCATAAATACACCACTGCAGTGGCGTGTTGGTGTATGGCAGGATCACCAAGACACGATGTGGACATGTCTGGGTGTGTTTGATCGCTCTATCAGAGCTCAGACGCTTGTCATCTAACCCCTGACCCACAGCGCAGTGTGAGGTACGTGCCAGAGGTCAGAGGTCACTTGAGTCACTTGAACACAGCGCCAGACACTCTCACAATGGCTGTCTTTGCAGTGTTTCTGGTGCAGCTCTTTCCCTTTAAACCAGAAGAACTTTTTATAGGACACTATGATGATGTATTATTATAAAAGCCCTGCATTCATTTAATTGTGACGAAAAGTTGGGGAAATATCCTTTACTCTATCTCGCCATCAACATAATCTAGGCCAGCTGGTAGACGGCATCATAAGTTAGCCAAAAGGATCATTTGCAACTGGGTTATTTTAATCTGCCAGCAGCATGTCCGCGTCACATGGTGGAGCTAATGGTTTCTATTTTCAAGATACAATGCTGCTTCAGTCCTTTTGGTGCCATCCGAGGGAAGAGAGGGTAAGAGCGAGCAAGGGCGAGCAACATATGATCAGCACATGGGAATGTCGTAAATCGGAATTCATTAGCGGGACACACTGAAGGAATCAAACCGCGGAGAGGGAGGGAAGGAGAGAGAGAGAGACCGAAAGGAAAGGCTGAGAGTGAGAAGCGGAGGAAGAGGAACAGAGGGAGGGAGAGGGAGAGTGAAGAGGAAGAAAGGGAAGTCCTAAAAGAGAGAGAGTGAGTGGAGTGAGAGAGCTCAGACTACATGTGGTTGTAGAAGGAATGGTCTGGATATGGAGGGGGACAAGTTCTCAGGTAAGGCTCAGCTGTCAGCCCAGATGAGTGGCACACTTCAGCCTTCTTTATTCATCTTTTTCTCTGTGATCGGGTGTGTGTTTTGCGAGAGCCGGCCTCTGTTTCCCCCCCTGTGGTATTTTCCACTCTCTCATGCTGCCCCTTTGCTGACTGCATGTTTTCGTTGGGTTTTGGACCTGGAGCTGGGAGCTCTGCAAGGTTTGTGTAGCAGCTTAGCTGCTGTTTGGCTTATCTGTCTTTATCGGCTCCGTCGGCTTTTCTGTCTCCTCTTTGTGTCCTCTCATCCCACCATTGTCAGTCACATTGCCTTTTTGTCTTAGCGTGGCTGCTCTCTGTCCACTTTTCCTTTCATACCGTTGGTTTTATCCACTTAAAAGAAACCCTTCCAAGGGACCGGCACACAAACAGCTCTAATATCTCAGAACTTTCTGTCTCTTTTATCTCCAACTGCATTCTTCTATTCTCCTTTGGTGTGAAAACAGGAAAGAAGTGTGTTTGAACAACACTACCCTTGTCCCCTGTGGCTCTGATCCCACTTCTGCCATCAGTCAGTCCCTCCTTTAGCTAACAGCACAGAGAAAGCTCCACTTCAGTCCACTGTCAGAGTAAGTTGGCCGCACATATAACACCTTTTGTGGATGCTTCCCTCATTCAAATGTAAAGATTTACACACTTGTTTCAGCAGGGTCACGCGGGTCATGGCGGTGCTGAGAATATTATTTCTAACAGCCTTAACATGAATGAACAAAATGTTGTAATAGAAAAGGTAAAATCAGCCTTTACTTCTAAAAACTGCTGTTGCGCCGTTACAACATTGACTGCAGCTGAACGTTCCCTCAGATACCGCAGCGCTTTTTTTTTTAGGTTTTGAAAGGAAAAACTGACGATGCGAGTGCGGTGAGGAAAGATGACCCTGACTACAATCAGTGTGGATTCATAATAACAGGGAGCGATGCTTCCCGTTGAGTGTGGTGGGCTAAGTGACCCACTTACAGAAAAATAATATGGAGTGTATCAATAATATGATACTTGTGATACAACTAAGAGTGTCCACATCTCTCTGTGTTAAAGACATTAGTGAGGCAATGCTGTCTGCACCTTTAATGGTGGGTTTTATGAGCGTTGTTAAAAAGGCATGACAGAAAACATAGCTGGAGCGGAATGTGTGTCTGTATGCGCCTGTGGCTCTAAGAGTGTGTGTATTTCTCTTTTAATTCCAACCTCTAATGAGAGTATTTGACTTTAGATGAAAATATCTCTCAGCTGGTTGTGAGTGGTCTGTTTCCTGTGTTCCCTTCTCACGTGAATCACCATGATGACACTGCCAAAGCTTGAATTGGTACTTGTTCCATTCATAGTCGAGTCACAGTGAGGTCATCTGATGATCTTTTTATGACCCTCAGTTGGTGCTAATTTCTCAGGATCATTACATGAAGAGTGGCTTGAGTTAAAGTACTGGTTGTTAATCCACTGAAAGACGTCAAACTGAACCCGCAGTTGTCGTTTATTTCTATGTAATATATA
The DNA here is from genome assembly GCA_015343265.1 of Pao palembangensis. NCBI lineage: Eukaryota > Metazoa > Chordata > Actinopteri > Tetraodontiformes > Tetraodontidae > Pao > Pao palembangensis. The sequence continues at coordinate 14,915,684 of CM027085.1, read as the reverse complement.
CTCATGCCACCAGGTGGAGCCACCGAGCAGATGAAAATCCCCGTCTTTGTGCTGGGCGACCAAGGCTGCTGTTTTTAAATCACAGCACAGCTGTCGGCTTTAGGGTTAATGATAAATAATAAGATATTAGGTTCATAGCATGAAACGAAGTGAGTTCTGATTGACAGCTGAGCTCTCCACACACAGATCTGTTCCATCCAAGGCGTGAGCAACACACTCAAGAAAATATGCGCAGACATGATACACTCAAAAAGATATGCTGAGTGAAAACAGTTTAGATGTTATGCCTCTGTTTGTGTGTGTGTGTGTGTGTGTGTGTGTGTGTGTGTGTGTGTGCCAACAGGTGCTGTGTCTGATTAAAGTTAGTGGGGTTGGACTGGGCGCTGCAGTTTAACATTTGGTTTGGGCCAGCTGCTGTCACTTTCCCCGGGGGTTGGGGGTTGGGGTTGGGGGTGGGGGGGATGAGATCTGTCCTGAGTTACAGTAAACTGAGGTGAAACATCGATTGATGTGTGCAGTAGTTTTTGATATGTTGGGCTGCAGGACATCAACCTTATCGAAGTAATGCATTTTTAAAAAATGCATATTATTTGTATCATTCTGAGCCCAAATTCACCTAGAAGCCCAGCCTCCTTCTGGCATGCATAGCGAGAAGGTTGTAGGTTTGATTCCGGTCCTAGGTCTTTCAGTCTGGTCATTGCATGAGCTCGTGGGTTTCAGGTCCTCCAGGTTCCTCCCACAGTCTAAAAACATGCCTGTCAGGTTGACTCGTAGGCGTGAGTGTGATGGACTGGTGACCTGTCTGCAGTCTTTTTTCCTGCCCTACACCCCCTCAATCCTGTTACTGATCAACCCTCGATAATCAGTCAGTAGCATTAGGTACTTTTATATGTGTACATTGAACGCAGCCTTTGTCCCGCTGATACTGAGGTCATCTGTCACCTCATCGCCAAGTGTGTCCTTGCTAATCTGTCTCTCTTTGCCTTCTCGGCCCCTCTGACATCCAGAACCGGCCTCAGCTGCTTATTAAGTGGTTACCGTGTAAACAGAGCTCCAGTAATTACAGTCGGAATACACACGCGATGGTAATGGTGAGTACACAGCTGCCAACCTTTTCTTTTAGCCCTTTCAGGTGGCCCACTTGACACAACCTGATCTGAGAGTGAGTCATGTACATCGAAGGGTTGTACAAGGCTTTTGTTGTTCTAAAAGGGTACAGGAAGCTGGTGCTGATAAAGTTTGGGATAATAGCGGCTGTCTGAACCTCACATGACCTGTTCAGACATCGATCATTTATCACAAGATAGAGGAGGCGGAATCCTGGAGATATAAAGTTGCAGAATTGCCTGAATTCTTGTCAGCGCTTACAGCACATCAGTCTCCTGTGGTCTCATTGTGCTTTTATTTTGATAAATCAGCACAAAGCACCACTGTTGTCATGCACGGTGCACGTTTTCACTGCAGGAGAGAGAAGCCAACGTGGACGCTACCAGTTTCAAAGGTCCGGTGTTCTTTTAGACTGTCGTTAGGCGGCTGTTTCTGTGTGCGCGCCGGTGCAACACAACACCAGCAGCTGCTCAGTCGAACAATGCACCACTGAATCAGGCCTCCGGAAATGTATTATCTCCATTTCAGCGACGTTAGTTATTTCTTTAAAAGATAAATGAAAATCCTTTTGACGTCCTGTTGTTGAAACTGCTCCAGGGATAATATTTGCAACTATTACTGTGTTACTTCTACATCTCTTCATTTATTATCAACGGTGACAGGGAGGAGCGTCTTTGTTTTACAGCAAAAATCCCTCTTCCTTTAACACCGCAAGCTACTATAAAGAAGAGTCAGCGAAGTGGAATTCATACCATAATTAGTCAAAGACTGTACGACTGATCTATTAGGCCCGGGATGAATCTGTTTCATCAGAGTTTTGTGCTTTCAGAAAGCCGTCCTTGAAATAAGAAATATAAACACGTCCGTATTTCAAAAACATCTGGGAACAGGAGCTCAGCCATCTTGTGCTGGAGTCATGTGAACGTGTTATCAGTTTTTCAAGGTCATGTTAAAAGTTATCCCAAGCATGACTCTTCAACTTGTTTTCATCAAAACTAAGCTGATCTAAAAAAAAGAGACCCAGAGTATATTATTCCATTACTGGATCCTACCACAAGGGGGCAAAGGAGATCAAAGGTTTGGAAGCTCTGAATTCATCCATCTTAATTTTGCTATCTTGAAATGCATGTCAGCTAAGAAAGTTGCTCCAATGTGGCTAAAGCGGGAGGCTAAAATCATTAGCTACGGCCTCATGTGATCAGATATAAAGTGACCTTAAAATCAAGGAAACGGTCAGATGCCCGCCTGTCCTGCGAATAAAAGCTTGAACCCGGCTTTGGTGCAGTGCGTCGCCGGCTGCTTCAGTGCACGACTGTTAGAGTCGAGCTTCTAACTTCAGAAAACCATTCAAGTGTCTGATTGCGGCAGTTGTTAGCGCAGATTATAGCGCTGCTGCGAGGGCTTGCAGGGGCTTGCAGGGATATGCAGTGGAAGGAAGCGAGTGTTTTGTGGTGAGTGTTTTGGTGAAAGGTTAAACTGCGTGTATTCGTATCTGTGCATGCATCTGCCACATAGTTGCTGCATGTGTGTGTGTGTGTGTGTGTGTGTGTGTGTGTGTGTGCGTATGTGTGGTGTGTGTGTCTGCCAGGGAGGGGATGGAGGAATCTGACTCATGTGTTGGGCAGTGAATCTGTGTGAGCCGAAGGGCGTGTCGGGATCGAGATTCCCTCCTCGTCTCCATCTTTATCTGTGGTCAGGTCGCATTTCTCGGCGCTTACTGACGACAGCTACCACTAGCACAGTTGCCCACAGCGACACGCGGTATTTATAGGATGGATACTGACCCCTGCTGGAGAAAGTGACGTGAGGGCATGTACGGGAAAACGCCACCGCACAGGTTGGGTTTTTAGAAGATTTCTTGCACATTTTGCATTAGCTCTTCAGATCAGATCTAGGTGCAGGGACACATGCAGGGTTTTTGATTAAAGGGGACTCTTTATATATTTATACTTTATAATTTTTGTTCTTTCTTGGGCAACAGACTCAAGCCAAGCTGGCATTGGAAACTGCCTCATATGTTGCAGAATTCTACGTCTTAGACTGAGGTTTGCATGTTGAACTTGTTAAGGCTTACTCTTATCTTACCCTGCTTCGCTGTGCACGCAGACATATTCATGATATGGGTTTAAACCCTTGCGTTCTGTCAAAAGATCTATCCCAATTTGTAGGTTTGTGAGCTGATTTATTACACAAGCTAAACACAAACCCAGAACCAATGCGCCTTAATCTGCCATGTTTACACGTGTTAGGAGCGTTTTACATGCTACACGCTCATAAAATGCATTAACAGTCAGCGAGATCATGTGACTGATGATGCATATGTTGTGTTTTGTCTCTGTAATAATTAAGATGAGCTACAACAGACTATTAGGGTCATTATTGATAAAGTAATATTCTAAAACTCATATAAAAGCGAATGAGCTTCTTTAAATTAGTGTTTTCAGTTGGGGTAGAGGACTCAGAAATTTTACTGACTATGTCTTTCACTATTGAGGGTGTTTTAGACCATAAATATTCATAAAATTATGACGTCTGCGACAACAAGCCAGGAAACTTTCCAATTTGCTCCAATGAGCCAGCAGAGCAGTCAGAGACCTCCGATAATTGATTGCCGCTCCGATCCAGGACTTTTCTGTATCTCTGACCTCTGTCATCCTCCCCGCGGTTTTATTTGATGCGTTTTTTTTCATTTTGTCCCACTCAGCCGTTAATGTCTGCCGTTTGGAGAGAGATCTGTAAATCCCAGCGGCTGTTCTGTGTCATCGCAGTGTGACTCATTTTAAAAGGGATGCTGGAAGCAGCCTGTGGCCCCCGACCAACGCCCCTGGTTGCCCCTCCCCCCACCACAAACACACACACACACACACACACACACACACACACATTCAAACAGTCATTAAGTCATTCGGCTACTTATTTATTGACTTACTCGGCGTGGCCGACCAGCCCCCACCGTGTTAGTCCACAGGAACCGCCTGAACTTTTCACTGTAACCCGCGCTCCGGGACAGATGTGGCGTTTTCCTTCTGCCATTTCAGGGGAGGGCTTTGGTTCGCCTGCTGACATATCGAGTTTTATCAGTTGACCAAAAGCATGTTAGTCATGTGGTGGAGCCCTGGGGAAGTGTGTCTGAATGTAGCGCGTGTATAATTTGAGCTTAAAAATGGGAGCTTTCATGGCAAGGAAGCAGAGGAGGAATGGGAGGGAGAAACTGGGGGAGGGAAGACAGTGGAGCTGGACGGACAGGGAGGGTGGGGGGTTGTCACTGCCGCTCATTCCAGGCTCTGGAAGTTGAGAAGGGGCAGAGACCGAGAAGAGAAAAATAAGTTGCTGCTTTAAGAGAGCCAGAGATTTGGATCAGCGAGCTGCTGAACTCTTGCTTTTTTCTTCCCCCTCTCTCGCTTCCCTCGGCGTCCTTGCACAAGCTCCTAATTTGGGATTTGTTTAAAAGCAGGACTGCGCCCCAGGAAGACTTGTCCTTGCTGGGGAAAGGGAACCCCGCTCCCTCTCACACATTATAGGCACACACCTACTTCCCGACATGTCTGATTCCACTGTCAACGCGCACTTGGAAGGGATAATATCAGACTTTGAAGGTTAGTTCTTTCCCCCCTCTCTTCAGTGCGGCTCCTCCGCTGCTGGGCTTCTTCCTCTTCTTCTTCACGCTCGCAGGGTTCTCTTTAACCCTTGTAGATCATTTCCATACGTTTGACCAAACAGGAAGAGATTTTGGAAGTGTTGTGCTAAGTTGTTCTGTCGCTGTTTAACTTTTGTTGAGATGGATGCGCGTTTGTTTTCCGTCATTTAAATATCAGGAGAAAAGGGCATTCAGGCCGTGATGTAGAGGTCACGGCGGTGTGTGAGCATCCAGGTTGGGGGAACCTACAGCTACAACTGTGAGGGGAACACCTGGAACCCCCTCCCCAGGCCTCTGTTCCCTCTTCTTTTTTGGATTCTCCCTGTCATCCCTCTCCTCCTCTCTGCCTCCACTTTTCCTCTTTCAGCTGCTCGTCCATCCTCAGCTGTAGCTCTCCCGCGCCAATCAGTAAACATAGGCAAATGTTGACAGCAATCCACTTATTTGTTCTTGAATTAGTTCTAATTCAGAGTTAAACATCCTGTTAGGTTTAATAGCCAAATGACTTTGACCTATAACATCCCCCCCCTTCCCCCCGTCGTGCACCTAGCTGCTGATGGGCGTCTTTCCACCTGAGTATCTGCCTCCCCGTCCCCAAGCACGTACCCATTAGGGAACGCATCCACACTTGTCCCGGGCAGCTTCTCTGTCAACACCCGTTTGCTTGTGGTATGTGCGACGTATCTCTTCACCTCCGTCTACCTCTTTAGGTTTTGTCAAACCTTTCACCGTGCAGCGGAGCAGAAAGATAAGTGGTGTTCAGGAGGAGAGAGGCGCTTCAGCCGTGCGGCTCAGAATTGTGCTTTCAGACGCACAATGGGTTGCCATTCACCTGGTTAAGTGTCGTTAATGAAGATGCATGGTCCTGGTTTCTATAGAAACTTCTGAGATGTTCTCTGAGAGTTTCAAGTGGGGTGGGGGGGATGTTATAGGTCAAAGTCATTTGGCTATTAAACCTAACAGGATGTTTAACTCTGAATTAGATTTTTTTTTATACTAATTCAAGAACGAATAAGTGGATTGCTGTCAACATTTGCCTATGTTTACTGATTGATACACATCTACATAGACACATCTATTTCTAAACTATTTCTGTTTGTGACTAAAAGGTTTGGAAGCTCTGAATTCATCCATCTTAAAAGTGGCTAAAATGTGCAAAAAAGTTGTTTTTGAGCGTGCAAGTGAGCCAGAACATGGGATTTATTTTGTCCATGAGGTTGATGGCCTCAGCTGAGCCTATTAAACTGACTCAGATCACTGACCACGTCTCCCTCTCTCTCACACACACACACACACACACACACACACACACACACACACACACACACACACACACACACACACACACTTACACACACATGTCCTTCAGAAGGCTCTGTTCTCTTGCATTTTTTTTGTTTATTGTACCAATAAAGAAAAATTTGTGAGACCTTTAAAGGACTAAGAGGCAGATAGAGGCAATAAACCAGATATCTGGATAAAGTAATTTTCCTTTTTAAAGCAAATTTAAGTAGCCACGGCTGCTCATCTCTCTTCCTCTGCATTGTGGGATTATTCGTGGATTCTGCTGAGAGGAAATTCCACTGTTGTGGATCTGAGCTGCTCTTTACAGGCGGAGACACACAGGGAACTCCATCCCATCATGACAGTCATATTAGATTTAGTCAAGACAAGACCGATGTTGCCATTTCTAGTTACGCAATAGAGCGTCTGACGGTTCCAAAGAGCAGGTAGTAACTTTTTAGAAGCGCTCTTTAAAGACACAGACTTAAGCTCACACTAATCACTCTTTCAACAACGGCAGGAAGCTTTTGAAAGTCTAATTTAAGACAACAAAACATTTTGGATTTAGTTGGAGCTCTGTTAATCCTTTAACTACTGAAATCTCTAAAAAAAAAAAAAACACAAGAAGGAGCCTCGCAGAGGGAGAGGAAATGTGGTCTGACAGAGGCTGATGATAGCCGCCCCTCCGAGTCTCCACTCTTATCTGCATTATCACGGAGCTCTGTGCTTACCGGCCAGGGCAGGTTTCCTGCTAATGACGCCAACGAGCGTTTGGGTCACTCTGAACGAACACAGCGGGTCTTTGTCGGGCTTTAGCTACTCTTTGCTATTTTCTCCCTCCCTGTTGGACACGTGGGGGGAACACTCCACCAGCGTTGACCCCAGGCAAGCCCCTTGGATTTATCAACAGTTTCTCTGCTGTGGCCAGAAACAGCTAGCTTGTGATGAAAGATCTTCCTTTGTAGATTTTTTTTTCCCTGCAAGGAGTCGGAGGTGTATCTGACAACTGTCATAAACGGCTCCAAAAATAAAAAAGGTTGGCTTTTTAAGAAATACTTAGAGTGCTAAATACTCGATTTGTGGGCTGAATCACATTGACAAGCCGAACCTTTTAAGGCAGCTGTTTTTCTTCACTGTACAAAGAAATAACCCTCTGGAGCAGAGCGCAGTTCAGTAGTGTCATCAAATATCAGATATTAACGTTAAAATGTTCCTGTTTTCTGGAACTTTGTTAAATTAGTCCTGCACATGACATATATATTTCCTGTTTTGTCACTTTCCTTTCAAGGCAGTGGCTGACCTGGTGGTTTATGGACATGTAGCCTGTCCGCTATCTGCCATCTTATTTCTTTAATTACACTGAAAATAAAAGAGTCTGTAACCTCCCTGACCGTGGCATTTCCCCAGATGACTTTACCATAAAAGCCCAAGCAAGTTAGGATTAGCATCAGAGCTCTGTCGGGCTGTGGGAGAGAGACAAATAAACAGTAAAGACTGACTGTGATAAGATCAAAATTTACAAACAGCTATGTTGTTTTTACATGCACGCTCCATTTCACAGGCATCACCCAGGTGTGTGGACACAAGCGCTCCATTGAATGAGCAAAATAGCTGATAATGGCACTAAGAAACAAAGTTCTGGTGATGCATTACTTTACAATCAAATAATTGGATGGTTTTTAATTCAAACTGGGGTTTGAGACCAGCTTAGCTTAGCCTGCTTTTACTTTAACCACACTAAGTGACATCTCATTGCCCTCGTGGAGCCCAGAGAACGTCCATGTGGAGCATATCCTCTAATACTTTGTTTTATGCTAGGGAACTTGGAGCATCATTTTATGATTTTCTGACAGTTGAAGTATTTCAATGTGTTAGCTGAGCATCACATGCTTGGCTGCCATTCCTTCCTTATTTGGCAGCCTTGTCTGTTCATAGGTTTACAGTATATAAACACTGGTGTAAAATTAATGGAATTTAAAAAAGAATTTGCTTCATTTCCAGTTTACATCAGAGGTTAAATGAGGGAGATCATTGGCAGGGCAAGCTAACAGAGAGCAAGGAGTAAACTTGATAATCTCTTCTCATTAATATTCATTAAATCAGTTGACGTTGTGAGAAATTCTAACACACACACACACACACACACAGGCACACACACGGAGTGTGGTATGACGTTACTAGAGACAGGGAGTTTGGCTCCCAGTAGAGAAGATCAAGCTGGGATTACTTTTCTGCAGCTGTGTTAAACACACACATACAGAGAGAGAAACACAGGAATACAACTGACACTGTCTCTGTTTCCACGGAGCAGACACACTCACAACACAGTCGTTATAGCAAAATTACTGTCAAACGGTTTCAAATGTTCTGGCACCGTGCACACGCTTTTGTCTGTGCAACGCAAAGACAAGCATGCAGATACAGAGAATGAGCTGCAACGTTATCCTTCAATGCTGCATCCAAAAAAGTTTCATGTATAACTTTGTCCTGACCTGTGCAGGCGTTTCTCAGCATGCTTGCAACTGTGCCATCCAGGAAAATTCTGTGGCCCGATACAGTTCATGCTAATAAAATGATTCCCTGTGAGCAGTGCAGAGCATTGTGTCAGACATGAAACAATCTGTTACCCACATGTATGTGACCATCAGTCATAATGTTTTTGTAGGTTGTAATTTTCCTGTCATTCTCTGTGCTGTAACAAACTGTTAATATGGAATATGGAAGGTATTATCATCAGTAATTCGTTCTGCGGGTCTACCCTGTTATCAAATGACACTTGTTAACAATAACGTTGTTGAGTGAATCTAGCAAGCCAGCCCAGATACCATGCAGTCCTGCAGTTGTTTAAGGGTTCCACGATGACGATCCCACATAATCAGTCAGGAAGCAGGCCAGAAACCCATGCAGGCTGTTTATTTAGGTCATGGGCCATGCAGTAGTGGTCTCTCTGGTCTGTGGGCCAGGCTGAGATGAGCTGGTGCCACACCGGTGTCACCACACCCACATCTGACTTTATTGGGGGGTGTTATCTACATATATGTCTCTCCTGTGTCTGCCCTATCTCCCCCTCCCTCCATTACCCAGTCCCCTCACATTGGCCAGGTTCTGCTAAGAGTTTCTTCCTGTTAAAAGGATTTTTTTTCCCCTTGCCACCGTCGCTTGTTCAAGAGTCAGTCGAACAGTTTAAAAATGTATTAAGTTTAAAAGCGGAACTAAGTAGAAGCCAAATAGAGTCATCAAACCAGGAACTGCAAATTATGAAGTGCATAGAGAAGCTATTCACCACAGAGAAAACAAATGACGAATAAAATATACTAGTATTATCGTTTTAATATTTACAACTTCCGTCGTCACGCGAACATTCAGGTATTCTCGCGAGGCTTGGTCGGTCATCAATCCGACAGGTGCGCGACGTGGCTGCGAGGCAGCGTTTTAGACGCAGAAAATGTGCGTGTACTTTCACTGATGTACACGAAACGTTGGAATCAGCTCTAAGTTTATGTTTGACAATAACCACAGTTACTGAGTTGGATTATTCGGGCTCATTAGAGAATAACGAGGACGATGCTGTCGTGCTACGTGAAACGGGTCAGATCCGGTAAGATTAGCATGTCTGCTGGAGTTGGGAACATTTTTTAGACGTTTTTGACGCTGACATGTTAAATGTGTTGGTATGCTCCGGTTTTGTTCTCTATCTTAAACATCAGTTTTCAAATATTAATTAATTTGACATTATTTGTGCGAACCGGTTTCCATTCACATTTGACAATACAAAATCAAAAAGAGTCTTCTCCAGGTTTAGGGTAAAGATGTAAAAATAGTTTGTTTCATCAGCGTTTTATGAATACTTTTTTTGTTGGCTTTGTAGAGCGTTACTTCTGAATGGCAATTATTTTAATCTCGCAAGTTTGGTTTCTCATAAAGTATTAAAAGCAAATCTTGTTTAAAAATAATTGTTAAAAAGAAATCTAAATTTGCTCCCAGAGGCTAACTGTTGATTCTGTTAGCTGACTAACTATTTATGTTCTTTTTTCCAGCGCTGAAGCGGTCATTTGAAGTGGAGGAGGCGGATTCACCAACGCACCCTTCGCCACTGTCTCGTCGGACCACCAACCCCCTCCGCTCCTCCACCTCATCCTCATCCAGCCAGCGGAGCTTCGACCTGAGCTCCCGCAACTCCGACCACTCTTCCAGATCTTCCCCCTCTGAGTCCTCTAATCCCCGCTCTCCAAAGACCGGCATGAGGCGCATCGAGTTGTCCGGGGGTCGCAACCCCGACGCAGCCTCAGCAAGACGCACAGAAATCTCCATTGAGGTGTCATCAAAGCAGATTGACAACTCGCCCAGTGCTGGCATCGCCCGTTTTGGCCTGAAACGGCCTGAAGTCAGCCTGAGCGGTCGCGGCGCACACCAGGAGGGCTCCTCCAACTCCATCTCCAGCTCCACAAATAGACGGGCAGAGCTGAGCCTGACGCGACCCAGCGAGCCCCCTGCCCCTCCCAAGAGGATGGATGCCCATCTGTCCTCGGTTCCGGTCACAAGGATCCCAGAGCCCTTTCAGAGGCGGCAGGAGCCACAGTCTCCAGTACTCAACCAAACTGAAGGCGTCTCCAAGAGGCCGGAGTTACCCGTCTTCAAACAGTCCGAAGGCACGGTGCCAGGCAGTGTGATCGAGAACAGCCATCCACCCCCTGCACCAAGTGCTCCTCTGCCTGCCCTGGCAGAACCAAGTGTGGAGCGGGTGCAGTCACCAGTCATGGAGCTGCCCTCAGCCCGGCCGTCAGACAGCAGTGAGTACCTGCACATGTTAATGTTTTTAATGTTTGCTTCTGAACAAACGTACACAACTCTGGACTGAATATGCAGTTATGATCTTTTCCAAAGTATTCTTTATCTCTCGCAAACTAGAACTTTCTATAAGCACACGTCTGCTGACTTGACTGAATGTAGGTCAGGCAGGGTGATGATGAGAATCACAGGGCCTCTCCCAGGCCAGCAGTTAAATGAGAACTCCTACAAACACGCAGCTGAACAGCCCAGCTCATCTGGTCTTGTGTAGATACGTAAGAGCGCTGACTCTGGGATGGTTTTGTTTGTTACCAACAAAGTGGGTGTAGCATATTGCTACCTTCACATTTTAACAATTCTCAGTTTTTTTTTTTTGTCCAAAGATTTCCAAATTGAAACAGGGGTCAGTTGAGTTGCTCAAACTGGCTTTTTGTATGTTGTATGCATCAGGAGCCGGCTGTGCTCGTAGGTTCCTCTCACTAGCGGAGCGTGATCCAGGCGTAGGCAGCTGGGAGGTGATACATTCCAAATCTGGAGGTCATAAAACAAAAATAGAAAGCCTCTAATTTCTACTTTTTGTGCAGTACGTTGCAATCCCAAGTGTGACTGTCCCTTTTGGGGTTTTTTTTGTACACAGGTTGAGATGTAATTGCATTTCTTCCACTCGTGTTTTGTTTTAGGTTCTGCACTAATTCTGTGGCCAAATATCTGAAATGTGGTTTTGTTTCAGAGAAAGGGAAACAAGTGAGGAAAAGCGAGAGGATTAAGTTTGAACTTGTGCCACATTGGGCTCAAGTTACATCTTCTTGCTCGGCTCAGCTGTGCATGTTTGGTGGGAGGCCCGGCCCCGTTAGGAAGAACTGTGCAGATGTGAGAGAAGAGAGGAGGATCAGTGGGTGGAAATGGAGGGAGACCTCACCTCTCTGCTGTTACAACATGGCCGAAATTAATTAGCTTTCCATTTCCCGGCATGGGTCACACTCTCTGCAAAAGGTCAAAAACTGGGTTTGTTGCTCTCAGCTGTTTACTTGCTGCTTCCGTCACAGGACAGTGGAGGAGTGTGTCTGTGGGCTCCATTAGCGTGTCGCACACAGCTGCTTCTAGCTGCTTCTTGGCTCTTCTTTTATCTGGGTGCTCTGATGATGGCGTTTTAGATAGAGAGTGACAGTTGGACGTGTTGATGAAGTAATAAGCTGTTTTTGTTCCTGTAAAGTACAAAGTGTTGTAATGACATGTTCCCTTTTGGTCAGTTGGCATGTATAATGAGGAACAGCTGTGCGCTGCCATTTGATGTTTCCACAGGATGTGATTCTGCGTTTACATGTGGCACATTTATTCTCGTTCCAGTCTGCTGTCCCTTGCAAGGATATCCAGTTATTGTGCTGTGGAGGCTGTGATTACAGAATCGGCTATGTACATGAATTATATACTGTACTAGCCTGCTGCCTGTACATGTTGCCAATATTTGGATTAATGGGTTGTAGTGGTGTGGCGGGGACGCAGAGTGCAGGCCTACATGATCTTCTGACTTGATCTCCTTATCAATGTGTCCCTCTGTCTGCTGAAAGAGATGCTATTTTTTTTCAATGGGATGAGAGGGAAATCACCCTCTGCAGGCCAGACACCATAAGATTATGAGTCATCGTCATAAACTGTGTCCACATTAAGAAATTAAGAAGCAAAACTTCCACTCAAGTGATGAAGCCAGAGCATATTTTTTTATTACAAAGCCAACTGTGACACAGAATGATCATTTTTACCTAGTGATAAACATATTAAAGTCTGAACTCCTTATTGCTGACGCTCATCATTTTAACATTTGCGCTCTAGGGTTGATATAAAGAGACCTGAAGTGTCTTCAGCAACTACCTGTCTCACCCTGAATATAGGGAAAAAAGCAGAAACCATAGGAAGAGGAAGTCAAAGTTGACTTGCTGCTAGAACTTTATAAACTTGCAAGGCTTCCTTCCTCTTCTTGCTATTAAAACTTAAACATTGTAATTATGATATTTTTTAGTTTTTTGCAAAGCACTTGTTGCGGTTAAAGGTTAAAGGTGTGACAGTATGAAGTTTCTGTCTAGTATAGGATATGAACAAAGCCATAAAAACCCATAGAAAAAATAATTTCTGTGATAATCAAAATTTGTTCAAGATAAAAACATGAAAATGCTAATATAACATAGTAAGAAAGCTCTCTTTGTGCTTCAGTTGAGTGTTAAATCCCTCATCTTACTTGGAAGACACAGTAACAGCAGTAACAGCAGAACAATGACGATTACCAGGGTTACTGTTAAATCGCTGTTCGGTGTGGGCATGCTCTTTTCCTTGATCACAATGGAGGTCAGCAGTCCAAGCCCAGCATTGTCCGGCCACTGGCTGTTGATGTAGCCGATGTCGTAATCACTAGCTTTGCTGTTATACTGCTGTCTCAGGTGTGACAGGTTTGCTCTTCCACCAAAGTGTCGGAGCTCTCTTATCAGGTTAGGAGTGATCCGGTAGGTACGACGGGAATCGTACGATGACACCTGATAGCCAGGATGGTGCTGTGTGATATAGACTTGATCAATGGTTTTTGCTCCTCGTTCTCTACTCTGCAGTTGAACTCTAACTATGATCCTGTCACGGTTGTCTCCTGCATACTCTGTTGGAGGATTGACAACATAATTTGGTAGGAGCCTGAATTGATCCCGAGAGAGTTTTCCAATAGTGTAGTAGCCATATCCTAAAGGTAGTGGGTCCAGTAGGTTTTCAAAGTTGCCATACCAGTGGGAGCCATAATCTTCACTGTTCTCGTCAAAAGTCAGCCTCATAAGACCCCAGTTATCAATATCGATGGCGTTAGCAAACCAGTACAGCAGGATGAGACTGTGCTTCGGTACAGATTCACCAAAGTTAATTTCCTTCAAATCACTGATGGAATTGAGCCTTTCTAACATGATGAAAATCCCCCTAGAATGTGTGTTAATGACATTTTTTCAATAGTCCAGCAATGTACTTGCATTGTAAATCAGATATTTGTGTTGGATTAATAAAGGGACTCACCAGTGGTAATCTGCTGCTGCTGCTTCCTTGTCTGATCCAGCTTTGTGTGTGAAGAGGTGTTTTGGTTTCTGTTTACTAGAAACAAAACACATGAAAGTGCTGCAGCACCACCGGTTGGCAGGAGATGGCGTAGTATTAGTTTTTAACTCCTTTAAATTCATTATGCTCTGCACCAGTAAATTATCAAGCACTTTTGATATGTTAATAACAAGTACATAATTAAAATTAATAAATAACTTTCAGACTAACAACAGGTCTGTACAAAAGAACAGCTTTTTCCACTGGTCTGTGATTAAAACTGATTATTTTTTCATATAGGTTTTAAATATTTTTTTTATCATTTTTATATTAAAAATAGCCGAATTTCAATATCTCCTGTTCAAACACACACAGTGAAGATACAAGAGTCGTGGCAGTACTCTCAACTTGATGGATTTAAATCCATTTAATCCCTAATTAATTAAATCCCATTTTTTGCCCAGTATCTCTACTTTTATTGGTACTGATGAGTATAACTTGTGTAATGAGGGCAAAGAACCAATGTTGTGGATTCATGCATGTGTGAATCTGACTCTAAAAGATTCAACAGCCATAAATCTTACGGCATGTGTTTGCAGTTTTTATAAAGTAGCCATTGCTGGTTAATTTCTGGACTTCACAGTGAGTTCTTTAATAAACAGAAGCTACCTGAAATCTTCAGAAAATGACCAAGTTTTACGTTAATAAGGGTGACTGATGCAACCCTACAAGCAGCCAGCAGGAGGTGCTGTCACACAGGTCATTGGTCTGATTGTACCTGAGTCTTCAACATGAAAAATGCTTGTGGTCGCTGTGAGGTTGTGGAATCTCCTTCCATTGATTTGACACCTACAGAAAAACACAAAAACATTTGTGTAGCCTTCAGGGAAGTTTAGAGACCTTCCAACTTTGTCTTCCCTGTTCTTTGTGTGTGTGTTATTCTCTTCTCCTCCAGCGGTGTATAATTACACAGGCAGCTGTTTCACTCCTCTTTAATCGTACAGATATACATGCCACACAAGGACAGTCATCATTTAAAGTCATTGGTTTGCTCTTGGGTTTTAAAACAATAAATGAATAGAAGAGAGGGACATTCATCAAGCTTGGTAAAGACCCACACTGTTTTTAAAATATTTTTATTATTTTCTTTAATATTTTGCACACTTGCTTTTATTTCCTTCGTTTGGGTGCTTGAAGGAAGTGGGCGTGTCTGTCTGCTGTGTGTCACATGACCGTCTCAGGTGGGAGGGACAGAGCACTTCCATAGCCACCGCAGAGTTTGGCCTCTCACTCGAGCGCTGCAGTTTGGTTGTGGACAACTCACACACAAATACCGTGCACACATTTCACACAGCGGTGAGTGTTTCACATGCATGGGGAGTGTGTGTGTGTGTGTGTGTGTGTGTGTGTGTGTGTGTGTGTGAGATGACTGTGTTTTTCAGAGAGGAGCTGAAGGTAGGAGTAAATGTTTATTCTTCTATTAATAGCTATCAGACGGTTCATTCTGCCATGTGCCTTTTGAGCTTTACACTTTTTGTTTTGTCAGTGTTGCTAGTACAACAAAACATTAATGTTGTTTTCAGCACTTCCAGAAAAGAGCACGGTGCCTGTTTAAATGTGTCAAAGCTTAAGGAAATGGTTTCAGGTATTGCTTATGGTGTTTTGGATGATCTGGTTTAGCATGCTTCTTGTTTGTATGTGATCATGCTTGCACATAAATTTGTTAGCTGTTTCTTTACACACATTGCAGTATTGCAGTGTAGTCGTTACACACCGTGACATCAGATCCATAGTGATCGCTCACAAGATTTTATCGTTAGAACTCAAAAATGTTTGCTTGTTGGGGCAAAGCATGAAGTTAGACATGAAGCTCACAGACTCCAGGAACACTGGACAAGAATCATATTTAGTATGTGTTCTGGAAAGTATGGCATGGAATGCTCATTGCTAATGGTAGCTGTTAAAAAGTACTCTATTCCTTTCCAGAGGGGATCACTTGATACCAAATTTTGACCACAGTCAGAGCAGTTGCTTTGTTTTTATTTGAGCTCTTTTGCACATATTTTCTGGTAAGCCTTATTTTCCATATCTGCCTCTTTGTGTCTGAAAGTGATGCTAAACTCCTGGCCGATGTGGCAACCCTGGAACAAAGCTGAACCTCGCAATTGTGTCATCGGAGTTGTCGAGGGCTGACCTAAGAATCTAAGGCATCTGGGGCTCTTCCATGATAACAAACTGATGGAACACAGCGATCAGCCTGCACCTTTTTTCGAGTCATCCCCCACTGTTTTGTCTCACTCATGCACACTGTGACACTGGTTGAAAGGAGCTCTGTTGGCCCCTGGGCTCTGCCAGGCCAGAACAGAGGCCTTTCACCAGGGTTTGATGGGAAGCTGGAAAGGTCAGCGTTACCTTCTGTAGAAGTTGTGGCTGTATATGCTGAGAGTCAGCCAGTAAATCAGTGCAGTAAGATCAGGTGTCTGCTCAGGAATTCACTTCTCTGGTTTTGAAAATAAAACTATTTCACGGATGTAACCAGAGCTCTATAATGAAAATAAAGCTATTTCTCTGTACCTTGACTTCCTCTACATTCTCAAAATTGCAAGCGTGAGTATGAGTATGCAGCAATGTATCAATGCTATCCGTCTTGTAAAACTGACTTATAAAACTTTTGTTTTAAATGTGGCATTCAGTCAGAAGGAACTCTTTGTCAACTGTAGCTAATTATACACCAACAACTGTTTCTTTAACCCCCTTAACAGTCAGACAGTATTAAAATAGATCAAGTGAATCCAAAACCACTGCAAAAAGTCCAAATTAAATTCAAATGTAAAGCTTGTGTTGCCTAAAACAGCTCATAGGGAATAGTTGGGGCTTCTGAAGGGTCGGGCTGCTGTTGTGCTCTTTAGCTCTCTATTTGGGTCAGTCACAGTCCATAAATACAGCTCCGGGGGCCTGCACAGGATCACAGGCTTTATATCACACGCTGATCGTCAAGTCAGAGCCAGAAGGCTCCTGCTGGCTCTGATGTTGATGGAATGAAGTGCATTTGCTTATGCACGTTCACACACAACACAGCAACATATGATTAGTGGCCTTGGAGACTTTTGAAGTCTCAACACTCAAAGAAAATGGCCCTCTTCCCATGAGTGAAGGCACCAACTAAAATTAGCTACTTTTTAGGAGATTTTCCACATTTTGACATTAATATCTGTGTCTCTGAGTGTCCCTGGTGAGAGATAAGTGTCAGGACAAAGGTCAGATTCTAGGACCCATGCCTGCAGTCAGCCAGTCATACTGCTGGTGACCTTTGACTTTTATCCTCACATAGTTGGACTCATTACCACAGTTCTGGCTAACGACTTTAACAGCTTACTTATGAAATTGGTAACTTTGTTTGATTTCACTTTTCTGTAAACACACACTTTAGGGTTGATGTTCTGCAGTTGCCTCGGGCTAAACACTGTTTCAGAACGTTCAGTCATTTATACTGACACTTGTGAGGACTTAAAAGGACTTAAATACAGCTCCTCAATAATTACAGAAATTAGGGAAACCTGTTGTGAAATGATGGGTTTCTATATTTAAGGACTTTTCTGTGAGCTGGATATTATCTGAGTGCACTTTAAGAGCACAGAAACACAACAGATCTCTTATGCACCAACACAATATGGAAATGAACATTCCTCTGGCAGCAGAGACGAACCTGTGGGATTGCACTCTCATTACTGCAGTTCGGAACGTTCCTCAACCATCCCAATTGCTCGACAGACAGTGTGCCCCATACCAGGTGACTTTGCAGAGGTCAAAGTGCACATTTCTTAGGAGGGCTGAATGTCCGACCCTTGCTGCACAAACATCCTGACTTTAATAATACAATCAATAATCCAGAGCAATACAGACATAATGGAAGACTTTTCTGTGTCTCTTCTGTCCTGGTCCAGTTTTTCGGTCCCCAGCAGTGATGCAGATCACTTCAGCACAGAAGGCCAACCACTGGTTTGTCATACACGCAGTTCTTTATTGTCCTAAACTGGGAACATGACCTCTGACCTGCTGGCCGTGCTGTCAAGATCAACACCCTGGACAGCTGGAGCACAGCTCAGCGGGTTTAACCGCCTGTCCACGAAACATAGACGACTCAGCCGGTCACAATGTTCTTCTGTTCTTCACATCTGAAATCAGACAGTGTTTCAGCTGTGGTCCTACCACTGTTTGGTTTGGGTGGAATGGTTCAGAAGTGACATAAATCAACATTTCTTCGTGCTGTTTTTGGCTCTGTCATTTCAGACTTAGTCCTCATTTTCCTGGCCTTGTCCTTCTGTCTCCCCCCTCTGTGGTCTCCTGCCATTGTACGTCTTCTCTTCTGTCTTCTTTTCCCCTTGTTTTTTCAATTTAGAATGCGCTGTGGTATGAGCCCACTAACTATTCCCCACTCTAACAAGTTAGTGTTATTTAAAATACCCTCACAAAAATGAGTCATGTCTGTTTCCCAGTTTCAACTCAACTGTCGAAAGAAACATGCAAAATCATCGACGTAAAGCAGATGTTGAGTGTTGACATATTTAAACCCTTTCAGTACCGGTGACCTTGGACTAAATGTCCATGAGAAGGTCAGTTCCATTAACAAGCCAGAACACTGAGGGGAGACCTAGACTTGAGTGTCTGATGTGTTGGCCCTCCATTTTGACCTGGCACGAACCTTTTAGCCAGAGACTTCGTAGAGGGTTGTGTCTGGTTGGGCGTGGGCCAGAGGTCAGATGTCTGTGATGTGTTAGCTCGGGCTCCTGACAGCTGGGTCCTAACACCTGCATTTGGCTGACATTACATTTCTGTAGCACTTTGGCTGGACAGCTTGGAAGTATGAGGACCTTTGCCTATAAACAGTCAGATTATTTAGATGATTCCCAGCAGGCTTCAGAATTGCTGTGTCAGACCTCTACTTGTTTTTTTTTTTTTTTTCTCCTAGCATCGTTACACAGTGGGATCAGTTGTTCACAGTGAGTTGGAAAAAAGGATTGTAAGTGTTAGGAAGCTATAATTAAAGTTAATTTTCTTATTTGTTTCTCTAAGACCTTGTCTCCAAGACTGTGGGAATGACACAAGGACCAGCGTAAGGGTGAATAAAACCTAAAACAAAAGATGATATCATGACGTTGGTAGTGGACAACAATGCCCAGGACATCTGGTATGAGCTCGGTGAGTAGTTGGGAGTGAGGAGTGTCCAACAGGAGACTGAGCAGAGACTGGAAATGCACAGCGAGAGATAAGAGAGAATGTGGAGAGAGGAAAGGGTGAGGTTGGAGAAGGGACAGGAGCAGAGGTGAGGGAATGTGGGAGGAGCAGATGGAGACATGGAGGGCAGTAAGTCACAGAAAGCTGCTGACTGAGTGTTGGAGCAGGATGGGGAAGTGGTGAAGGAGACCAGAGGATCTGCTTTCATAGGTGGGACACACACACACACACACACACACACAATGGAGCACATTATAAAAGTAACATTTGATGTTTGAGTCAACCAGCTTCCCTGTTTTTTTCCCCACTGTGTACGTTTGCGTGTGTGTCATGTTTCTGTGTACATGAACACCTGCCTAGAGGTCCACTGTTTATTATTCTCAAGAGTGTGTCTGAGTAGGGCAGCGTGCACACGGTGTGTGTTTGTGTGACAGGGCCTTGCTGTGTAAGTAGCTCGTGTTTCAGCTCACAAGAGCAGGACAGTAAGGCTGCAGCGTGCAGCCTGAGGGGGGCCTTGTGAGGGGGAGCAGGCGTGAACTCTTCTGCAGGGATCTCCTCAGCCACGCTGCCTCATCGCTTTGTTAAAACGTCACTTTTCTGTGTGCACGTCTGCGACTGAATGGGCTGAAAAGCATTGAGCAGTAGTTCACCAAGTCTGATCTGCCTTCCAGCACCTCTAAAGCTCCGTCATCATTTACATAGCCTCTTTATCTAATCTGTCCAAAATAAGACCCAGTTTGTGCTTTAATGATATTAATGCACTGGGCCGTGCCTGGCTGGGACCAGTAACAAAGCCAGGGCTCTTCTAGTTGCTTAGCAACTTTTTAGAGCCAAGGAAGACGGTGGCACGTAAGCTCTAAAGTTTTGCCATTTTTACACTTCACTTCAACCTAAACAAATGAGACGTGGCCTTTGGACAAAGCCAGTTTTGAAAGGGACGGGCGCCGCAATGTTATCAGTGGACGTTTTGGCCCGACATAGCGGGCTAAGTGCTAGCTAAATGCTTCC
This sequence comes from Pao palembangensis, assembly GCA_015343265.1. NCBI lineage: Eukaryota > Metazoa > Chordata > Actinopteri > Tetraodontiformes > Tetraodontidae > Pao > Pao palembangensis. The sequence continues at coordinate 14,895,565 of CM027085.1, read as the reverse complement.
AGTAATAGCAGAGAAAGTGCTGCTTTTTGTGTAGCCTCGCAGTGTAAAGGTCTCAGCAAACATCAGGGACTTTGTTTCCCTGCCTTTAATGTCCTTCCTGATGCTGATCCTTCTTCCTTTTGCATCTCGTTACAGGGTCGGGGGTGATTTCAAGCTACAGCAGTGCCATGACTGAGGCAGCAGTGCCAGAAACTGTGGCGTCCCCAGCAACGGGCGGCCTGTATGGGGAGAAGACCGGGGCTCCTCTCATGGATTTCAGTTATGTGGGGATTGACGCCATTCTAGAGCAGATGCGGAGAAAGGCCATGAAGCAGGGCTTTGAACTCAACATAATGGTCGTGGGTAAGTCAGACGTTCATGTTTGTATTTGTGTCAGTTCTCTCACCTACCATAAATGTGTGTTTAGCCTCAAACATGCCATCAGCCGTTATCCAACGAGTCCTGTTATTCTGGTTTTCTCTGTAATCTAGTTCTGACAGTAAATAAAAAGCCTAAAAGCAGCTTTAATAAGCAGCCACACACAGCAGGACTTGGAGTGCAGTTTCTCACTGAGCAGCCTCATCACTGTGATCACACACCTGTAAACAGGCGCTAATTACACACACACACACCCCCAGCTGAGTGGTAGTAGACAGGTCATCTTAAACCTCCCCGCCGCCGCATCTGTGTGTGTCTGATCTGCTTCATTTTCAAATAAACTTGGTGGTTATGAAGAAGCCTCGGGGTGGAGATGGAGAGGTGACGATTAAAGAAACCGCCACGCTCTGTCGTCTGCCTTCATCTCAGATTATTTCAGCACATAAAAAAAAACCACAGAAGTGCTGCCAATTATGACATTTGTTATTGAAAGTGATTGGCTGGGTGTTTTATGGCTGGAGACGTCTTTACCTGATCGTTTTCAGATTTATCATCTTCAAATTAAATATGAGGCAAATATGTGTTTTCATGATCTAAAAAAAAAAAAAATCAATAAAAGATCATTTTGCTTCTTTCACCTCACAGCATAGCTCTAATGCTAAACCTCTCTGTACAGGTTAGTCAGAGATTCCTGCTGTTTTAGGAAGGACCTGACAGTAGCACCGCTGGGGTGTTTGGGTTGCAGTCAGGAATGCGACTACCATTTCAGGAGTGTTTATGCAGACAGGGACCTGCAGTCTGTCACGACCTCAGCCCAACCAGAGTCACTGCGCATCACCCAGATGTCATTATTTCTGCTTTATAGCCAAACGGTTGCGCCTGTAGATCTGCAGTGCAGGCGGTCTGTGTAATCGAAGTGTGTTTTTGCTTACAGGACAGAGCGGCCTGGGAAAGTCCACTCTGATGAACACACTGTTTAAGTCCAAAGTCAGTCGTAAGTCTGTGTTGGCCACAGCCCAGGAGAAGATCCCGAAAACAGTGGAAATAAAGTCCATCAGCCATGGTATGGAGCTCATGAAGCACGAGTACACATGATCCCTGTGTAACTTTATTAAAGAAGGCAAATAACACAAAGTTGGCTTCTTCATTTGTTAGATTATTCATGACTGTGGTGACATATACCCTGAGAAGTGCGTGTGTGTGTTTTATGTTTGTGTGTCTGGTGCAGACATTGAAGAAAAAGGGGTGAGGATGAAGCTGACAGTCATTGACACACCAGGCTTTGGAGACCAGATCAACAATGAGAACTGGTATGTTGTTAAAATCCTCCATTATGTCGAATGTTTGAATAATCAGATTTTAGCCGTACTTTTCCTTGTGTGACACTCCAAACCTGATCGTTCCTCCTGCTTTTTCCTTGTCCACATTTGCCACTTCTGTCTTCCCTATTGTACTGTATCCGTCTCTTTCTTTTGCTCTCTTTCTTCATCATCCTCTCCACTGATCCCGTTTAGCTGGCAGCCCATCATGAAGTTCATTAACGACCAGTACGAGGCGTACCTGCAGGAGGAGATCAACATCGACAGGAAGAAAAGGATTCCGGACTCCAGAGTCCACTGTTGCATTTACTTCATCCCTCCTACTGGACATTGGTAAATGTGCACTGAACTGACACTAAACGAGGCTGAGAAAGAAAAACAGAGCCTGTTTGGCAAATGTAACATTTTCAGAGCAGGCCGCAAAGACGAGGCCACATTTCTCAAATGGGAATTCTGCACTTCAGTGAAATTTCCACAGACTATTCACTGTTTTAGAGCCTGGACTTCAGTTGTTTCTGTCACACAAACCGTTGGTGTGATGTGAATTTTCAGTTTCACACTTACGTTTGAAGTGTGATATTCACAGCGTAATCCAATAAGATCAGCAAAGCGCCAGTTAATTGACTCCAAGGGCACCTTCTCCTAGCTCATTAACTGCACATTGTCAGCTGCGTCTGGCACCAGCAGCTGAGTTGGAACATGGACGGTTAAACCAAATGAAGTTGGCACGTTGTTCCAAGCGCGTTAACTTGATCAACCCTTTCTCAGATGTTACAGCACTACGAGAGTTCACCAACTGCTAGCGCTATCTTTAATGTCAGTTTGCCAGACACCAACAGAGTTGAGCTGTTTTTTTTTTTTTTTCTTTTTTACCAACTCCAGCTGCTCTTGGCAGTGCTGTCAGCAGTGTGTTCAGCTACACTAATATTTTTCAAGTTGATCTCCTAAAAACAAGAGTCAACTGTGCTAAAATAACAACTATTAGAACAACTGCTGGTGCCCGCCAAAATGTTGCGCTAACGTTACCGATTTTTTATCGACATGGAATCGGCTCCCTCTGTTCTAGCTCTTGATGTTGGAAACACGCGGGTTCACCCTTTTCCACATCAGGTCCTCACTGCCCTCAGCAAGCGGCAGAAACCATCTTGGATGTCTCACACACACATCTGGCCTTCATTGAAGTGCATCAGCTGTGTTCAGGCTCTCGTTCAGGCTGCACAGGGAAGATGATGCCGCGTCCATGAAGTGAGAGACGCTACATTTGCGTTGCTGTGGTAGAGCAGCTGGAGGTGATCAGGCTTGGAGTTGGGCCCCCTCTGAGGCCAGGCAGGGTTACTGGTGAGAAACACTTCCCTGTCTCTGTGCCTCATCCAGTAGTGATTCATGTTGATCCAGCAGTGCAGATGTCACATGTTCCGGCCAGCAGCTGCTCAGGGTTTGCTTTAAAAGGTCGTAATGGGAGCGAGGCAGTAAGAGACAGAGTCTGTGTGGGTGTTTGTGAGCATATAATCAATTTTTCCTTTTTGCTTTAGCGATCTTTGCTGTGCAAGCGTACGAGACTTCTTATTGACGAAAGTCGTTCTTTGTTGCTAGGTTGTTAGCCTGGCGCCATAACTAAATGAAAGGGATGTTATCAAACTGTGAAGAATGCCCTGAAACTGATCCAAAGTTCTTTTAAATTTGAGAAGCAGCTGTTCACACATGTTTTATATGTATTTATATGTCATGGTAAGTGTAGGCTGCCCCCTGCAGGCGCAGATATGTCACAGCGTTTAATTTATGTCTTACCTTTTACTCTGATTACTTTCTCAGTCTGCGGCCTCTTGATGTGGAATTCATGAGGCGTCTCAGCAAGGTGGTCAACATTGTCCCCGTCATCGCCAAGGCGGATACACTCACCCTGGAGGAGAGGGACTTCTTCAAAAAGAAGGTAGTGTTTTTCTAATGTCCTTTGTTAAATGTGTAATCCGCATCATTATTCCAGAAACATCCTCTGACATGCTTCTGTTTGTGGTGTCGTAGGTTAAGATAAGCTCCTGTTTACTCTCCAATGCTCTGGACAGTCCAAAAACAAGTGTCGCCCTTATTCTTCTGCTCAGTTGTTAATGTTGCATGTGTTCGTGCATTGATTACAAACGTCTTCAGGGATTTCAGGATTTCCTGTTGTCTGTGTCATGTGCTTGGCAGGTGTTCTCTAAGGCACCCATCAAGCGAGCGTTTTCCTTGTAACTGCACACAGGTGAATTAGTAAATAAGCCTAAACTTTTGGCGTAGATTAGAGGAGAGATTAGCGTTAATACCGCTGTGATCTGTTCAGCGTGCAGTGTGACGTCTCTGAGGACAACAGTAACCGGCTGCATAATTACCCCTGAAACTGAAGATCTGAGAGCAGATCCTTTTTCAACTGTGGTAGATTTAGCTTGGTTTAATGTTTGAACCTCCTCTCACAGATCAGGGAAGAGCTGCGAGCCAACGGCATCGACGTGTACCCTCAGAAGGAATTTGACGAGGATGCCGAGGACAGAATGATCAATGATAAGATCAGGGTGAGGATCATGTTCCAGTTCTGGGCCTAAAAGATATGTATGGCAGCCGTGGTGACGCGTTCATGCCTAACGCATGGAGTAACGGTGGGCTTAAACTGCGCTGTTGAACAGGAGATAATCCCGTTTGCTGTGGTGGGCAGTGACCAGGAGTATCAAGTCAATGGGAGGAGGCTGCTGGGCAGAAAAACAAAGTGGGGAACCATTGAAGGTAAACACTGTGGTTTCTTCCATTTCAGGCCATTTTCCCTTGCTTCTTCTGTGTAAAACAAAATAATCACACTGACTCACCAGATGAAACATTTTAAGGTACCTTGACTCCACCTAGTGGAATCTTTTGGGAGTTTTCTTTCAGCAACATGCTGACTGATAAACTATAACTTTTCCTCCGTTTTCTTTTACTTGTCGCATTATTGAGATTTTCACATATTTCTAATTACTTTATAACCATTCCTTACTTCTGTCTCCCTCAGTTGAGAACATAGCCCACTGTGAATTTGCCTACTTAAGAGATCTGCTTATCAGGTATGGGAGATTTTATACTTTTTAATGACTGTATTAAGTTCCTTTAACTTCACCGTCTACTCTGTTTTGCACGTGCATTCATATTAGTTGTAATTATCTTCCAAACAGCAGCTTTTTTTTTTTATTTCATGCATGAATATGTTGTCTGACACTCATTTCCCCCCAGCAGACAAGTGTTTTTCCTTTACGTTTCTTGCAGGACCCACATGCAGAACATTAAGGACATCACCAGCAGCATCCACTACGAAATGTACCGAGTCCGACGCCTGAATGAGAACAACACAGCCGTGGCTCATGCCAATGGCCTCGCAGACCATCACCTGGTTGCCCATGAGATGTAGGCGACAGCTGCAGTTGATGTCAGATGGGTAGAATTCATTTCCTGAGACTCTGACCTTTCCCACCACCATCACTCCATCTATGGTGGACTCACAGGTGGGCCACAGACTCGAGGCTGAGAGGCTTTACTTTTGGTGAGGTTGCACAGCCGCATGGACTTTCAGTGTCAGCTTATGGCCTCTGTATGGCTGAGTGAACAGAAGTTTGATGCTTTTTCATTTTGACACGCTTCCAGATGTTAAACCTCCCCGTTTTGTTTTTTGTTTTTTTGTTTTTTTTTAACCGGTGGAAGCCGGACATCCGCACTGGTGTCAGAACCGACTTAACCTTTAACATTTTACTCTGGTCCACTTTTACTTTGCTTTTACAAAGTCATGTTTTTTGTTTTCCTGATCCATCCAGCTGTGTCAACACATGTGTCCTGTGATGATTTCCATTGTTGCACTTGACCATGACGGCCTGTCATCGCTCATGACGGAAGAACACGCTGCACATACAGTCACACATGACCCCTGCAGCACGTCATACATTTATCTTTCTTTGTCACGTTTTGCTTTCTTTGTTAAATGTTGGTGTTTTCAGCCCGTTTTAAATTCCCAATAATATCATTCTGTATTAATAGAAATATCTGGAGTGATTTAAGAGAAATAAGAATTGATGCACCATATAAAATGTGAAAATCAGCTGCAAGATTTTTTTTCTTTATTTGGATTATTGGCTCAGACACACACAGACACACAGTTTTCCTGGTTTTGGGCCTATCATAGTGCCTTATTTATTGGTGATTGTTGGCTGAAACTGGAAAGAAATAACTTTGTTGCTGCCACGTTGAGCACTTTTCAGACATTTTTCCCTGGTTATCTAGAAAAGAATTCTTCCACATTTCAGCCCAGTTTCACTTCTGTTTCCCATAATATCCAAAAGATTTATCAGTTTGAACCCTCCAGTGCCGCCGTCACCCTCTCCTCTGCGTATTCCTTTATGTTCTGATGCATTTTTGTACTTGTATTATTAACAAATTTACTTTATCTTATTTTAAAGAAATAAAAGTTAAAGTTTTAAGTCAGCCACTTATTTGTTTGTTCATCTCTGCATCCTTCTTTGTTCACCCACCAGTAGCATCTGCCACTACTCATTCAGCTTTTCATTGATTATTCTGGGATCGATGCGTCTGCCTGCTTGCTCAGTGCAGAGCCGATTGTCACTGATGACTTCAGTGCTGCAGTGGGTGTTTTCTTCCTTGCTAATAGACGCGGGAGAGGATCCATGAGATGTGCTGATGTCAGCTTGTTAAACTAAGTGTAAAGAGGAAGAGAGCCCTGGTAAAAGCTCCCCCCTCTTCAGCAGAGGTTAAAAAATTCACAAATAGCTCATCCAGTGGCAGGTTTACCTTCGCTGTGTCTTATAATGGATTCCAGCCAGCTCCTTTGACATGCCTCCAATTAACACCTGTGTGTTTGTACTGACGATCCAGCGCACTCCACGTTCTCCCCTCTAATTTATTAATGAGCTAGCCTGACTGAAAACTCTGTCTAGCTAATTGTTTGCGTGTCACGTGTGTGCTGGAGTTTGTTTTTCCTGCGTGTTTACCTCACGTTCTCCCCTACTCGTCTCCTCTCCCCGTCTGCTGCCTTTCTTCTTTGTTTGCAGGCTCCTCTCTCCTCCTCGGTTTATCCCTTCCTCTGATTTTGGTTTTCCAGAATTTTTGGGCTCAGTGCCAGCCGCACAGACATCAGCAGGGTGACGGCGAGGCTGTCGGCGGTATGCAAATGAGACGACTAAATGCAAATTAGCTCGTCTCTTAATTAAATGTCATCTTAAAATGGATTTTGCCAACTGAGAAGAGAGAGAGGAGCCGGGCTCGTTTGGAGTTGTATGCTGTCAGCGTCCATATGTCTGACAAGGAATTCGCGTCTGCTTGATTTTAGGAGAGAAGGTGTGAGCCGGAAGAAGGAGTGTGTGGATGCACAGTTACCACGCTGGTTTTGATCAGTGCTAGAGCATTATTTTAAATTGTTTAAAATCCTTTTCCGTGAATGCCACCGCGGGCTTTCCCCCCAAAATAAACAAACAAAATTCTAGTTCCATGTTAGTGTGAATTTCCTTGGTTGTCGTACACTAGAGCAGGGCTCAACCCAGTCCTTCAAGGCCCAGCGTCCAGCCGGGTTTCCTGCCCTACCCAGTTTTCACACAGGCACCTGGGATCTCTGCTGACCCAGGTCAGCAGAGATCCTGAAAAACAAGGCTGAAACTCTTATTTCATGTTGTGCGTGTTTAAAGAGAGTCTGGGTGTGTATGCAGAGTTCAGCTGGAGCTGCTGGACTTCATCAGCATGCAGCTCGCGCCACACGCTAAGATTCAATCAGCAAGCGTGCGCCTGGGGAAAGTCTCACATGTGCTCCCGCAGACAGGACACGCTCGGCGTTCGACTTTCCTGCAAATTTCATCCGAGACGGTGCAAATAAAGTGAAGCCGGCTCTCCGGAAGAGAGTTTTGGTCTGATGTGTGCAGCCAGGTGAGATGGCAGGCGAATACTGATGAGGGCGAAAGCATGAGCGCGAGGCCCCAAAAGGTTGTTGACAAATTAGGCACAGAGAGAAAAAAATAAGAGATTTGTGTTTGGAAGCTGTTACAGGACAAAAGAGATGGAGAGCAAAGTGAGTAAAAGGTTTGGGCAATAAAAATTTAATTTTCCCCATGGCTGCACATCACTTTCAGCTGTGATACAGGCAGGAGAGGGCAGCGTGATGCTTGAACAGACATGCTCACACACGCGCGCACGTGTGCTGAATTTCTGATCATCTGGAAATCATTTCAAAAAAGGAAACGTACAAGTGTGATGGCGAGCCTAGTTCTGAATCACTGTGGGCATGACGTTAAAAAAGGTTTAAAAGAATTTCAGTATGAGTGTATTTCCTAGCAGTGCCCAGTTCTGTGAAACCCTGTCGTGTTTGACCCTCAGGGCCACCTGCAGCTTGGAGGTCTGCAGGTGAGGAAGAGGAGTCACCCAGACCTGATGTTTACACATCAGACTCTGGTCCATCGTCTGCATTTCTAGATCCAGGAGCCACGTTCATGTATCCGTGAAGACCTCGTGGATCTAAAAAAACATCTCTGACAGTGTGTGTGTGCGCTTTGTTTCCTCCTGGCGTGTCAATCAAGTCGCCTTCCTTTAAATATCCAGCTCAGCCTGTTTTATCAAAGAAAACACCAGAAGATTAATAGAAACAAGCTGGTATGCCTCCTTTTCCTCTGGGGTTTTGCTGCAACTCCACAAGTTGCTTGAAATATTTGATGCAGTGAAGCTTTGTCAGAACACACACACACACACACACACACACTTGCTCATGGCTGCAGCAGTCAGTCAGTCAGATATGAACCAATAAAGCAGCGTCTCTCAGGCTGCAGGGAGATGGGCAGAGGCAGCACGTGCGCTTTATTAGACGGGAAGTGTTGGCGCCAAATCCCTCTGTAAATTCATGTGCGCTGCTCCTCTGATCCTCCTCTGATCCTCCGCCTTCACCTTGTCTCCACGGCGCCGTTCCTGTCTGCTCTAATATACTCCAAATTGGTGGGCCTGCTCTTCTTCCCTTCCTTGTGTGTGTGTGCCTTGGTTTTTGTGCACATGGAGCCGTGAGTTTTCAACCTACGAAAGCGTTGACAACAAAAGAGGGTGTTTTTTTTTTTTTGAGTCCGTGCTTTCGTCTGTGAGAGGTGGGAGGAAAACTCTCCGTTGATCGATAACTGTCATATCAGGGAAAATATATTTAGGTGTATGTGAAGACATGCTGGCAGTGGGAGGGGACGGGAGACAGACACAAGCTTCACAATCTGAAATGAGCGCACACGTGCACATTTACAGTATCACAATCATATATTTGTCACTTAAAAGTAGGATTATTAAATAAATATCAACCCCGGGTCACTTAAATGTTAACACGTCACCTGTAATCTGTCATTTTTGCAATAGAAACTCAAACCAAATTTCTGATTTCTCATTTCTGGGCTCCCAAATCTAAATGTGTGTTTATGAGCTGCGATGATGAGCCAGGCTTTTCCCTGTCTGCCACACTTACGTTCCCTTATGCTCTCAAGCAGAACTCCATACGCTGTCGCTGCATTACAGCTGCATTGTAACAGTCACAGTCGATAGACACACACACACGGACGCTCAGATTAGCCACATTTTTACGTCTCATTATGCTCTGTTCCATATTTGTGTCTGTCTGTCTGTCAGTGTTTGAGGATTATTTATTATCTCCACGATGTTCAAGGTGTCCTCTATAAAACCACAACCTCAAAACTGGAAGGCGTGTGTGTGTGTGTGTGTGTGTGTGTGTGTGTGTGTGTGTGTGTGTGTTGGCAGCCTGTCTATTAACCCAGCGCTAATCTACACACTGCAAAAACAAGTGGATTAGAGCCCGCCAGCCAATAGCTTTTGACAGATGGTATCTAACACACACACACACTCACACACACATTCCTGTCATACACACATGAAATTAGTTTTACTGGGTGAATCAAAGACATTGATTTTATATTTTCACCTGTTAGCTTCAGAACGTCAGTTCAAAACATTTCACTAGTCAGTTTTTATTAGTATCAAAAAGGTTGATTTTGTTTTTTTCGTTTTTTAACATGCGGATTCCAAATAAGATGGTAGCAGGAAGCGGTTTTATCGCTCTGACGATTGACAGGTCTCCTCCTCAGGGTCCGTGCATAACAAGGGACATCTTAGTAACTCATTTATTCAGGACAGGTGAGTTCAAAGACAGACAAAAGTGTGTGTTTGAGGTTCTAAAGATTGTTGACGCAAAGCGACAAGAATGAAAGCGCCGCGGGAGGCTAAACCTGCAGCTAGCTTCATTAGCATTTCCTTCAGAAGCTTTTGTGTTCAAAGGAAAAACAATCAGGAGAATGTTGAGGTATGTGAGGTTTGATTTGTTTCTGCTGCTCTAAATGTTCCCGACTCCATCAGTCATGACTTCACTTATTGTTAAGTTGTAACAATATTATCATAGCAATAGTTGGATTACGATATTGTTAATATTGACGTAGCTACCTCCACAGGTGCTAAAATGCTTTCACCATGTTTCTTCTGTAGCCCTGAATGTACACAAAGACATTAAGATCTTCTGAACCGTCACTGATTAAATAGGAATCTGTAATCTGACCACTAGATGCCACCAGATCCTCCACGCTGGGCCTGTGGCGTCTCCGGTACGCTGACTGTGTACCAGATGACTGTAGCTTTAAGAGATGAGGGAGTGAACCACATAAACCATGTTGACAGAGCCAGTGTGGACGGTGTGTACTGGGCTGTGTACTGGTAGGATTAAATGACCACTAACCTTTTCCGCCGGTGAGACAGGGGTCAGCTTCTGGCAAAATGCCAGGGTTGCGTAAGCCTTGCGAACGTGCACACGCACACGACCGCATTGAGGTGTAGATCAGATCCTCCGACTTAATAAAGAGCAGCCCAATTAGGAGCTGCCATCTCGTTTAGCTAATTAGTCGTGAATATGAAATGCCAGGGGTTTAATTAGCATTGTGGGGGGGGGGGGGGTCACACACTCCGTCACACTTTACATCATCATACAGGCCGAACATTCAACAATCCAGAAGCTGCATTGATTGCTGAGTGAATTTCTGTCAATCTGCAGCAAAACTGACAAATAGAAATATTCTCTCCTCACATTCCTTCGAAAACAAATACACGTCGTGAAGCTAATCACCTGTAGTTTAGCCTCCATTTCCTCTAATTTTCCCAGTAAACCACTAGGTAATCCTGCCTTTTAATCAGGTTGCGCTGAGAGCAAAGGTTTAGCGGACAGGTAGATGGGTCTGGGGTCCATTCTGCAGCTGGCAATTAGGTTGATTAAGGCCGGGCTGGTGCTGGAGCTGTGATGACAGGGAGCGGGAAATAGAGATGGATGAGCCTGCAGGGCTGCAACAGCGAGACAGGAATGGTAAATCGAGCTCATCCCTGCTGACTGCCTGCGGTGGAGGAAATAGACTCCCGTGTCTGTCCACGCTCGCCACAGATTTACTCCCACCACAAGGTGATTGGCCGCCGTGGTTGCCAGTTTGGCCTCTCTGGTCGGTGGATAAATGTTTGCTTTCCACGTGCGTGTGCTCCATGGCTGCTGTGCACAGGCTCCCTTTCCTGCCTGTTTACATGCACACCCCCGAGCTGTTCCGGGCCGCACTGGTGAGCTGGGTGGCTATCGTTGGCACGAAGCTTCCTGTTTGATCTGTGTGGGAATGACGAGCACGCGCGAGACAAACTCTCACAGTGTGATAAGCTTTGTGCGGCCCAAACCCACACCTTCCTCAGGTTTCAGCTCTGTGAGCACTAGGTGCTTTCCAGACGCTCACCAAGGAACAATGGCTTTTCTGCCAATTACTCATACCTGACAGGCATTTGTGTTCTTGTGGGTTACCAGGGCAACTGCATTATTTAGCATCCAGCCTTTGTATGTGCCACTACATGGAATAGCTCCAAGATAAATGCTGATACCAGTATGGTTTTCTAACATTCTGAACTAAAGATGAAACTAAATCTACCATATTACAGATTTTCAAGAGCAAATGCTTAGAATCATGTGAGGAGGTGGGGCGTTTTCTCTTTCTACGACATACCACTAGAGGGCACTCAAGATGTCAAGGCCTGGCCATGTTGTCCATGTCCACACTGTCTCTCTCTGTCTCTCTTTCTCTGTCTGTCTCTCTCTCTCTCGCTCTCTGTCGCTCTCTCTCTCACACACACACACACACACACACACACAGACACACGCGCAGAGACACGCACACCAGCTCTGCAATAGAATTAAAAATGTAATGGTTATTGATCTGCAGTGTGTAAATAACACCCTCGTTTATCACTGCACACACTCCCCGCTATTTCACTCTGAAAGGATGGAATCAATCTCCCAAACACAATCAGTGAAACCTCAAATTGTTTTATTTTGCTTCATGCTGGACACATTATACTGTTATACAGCATCATGAACGTTAACTGCCAGGAACCAAACATTAACATATTCCAAAATTCTTCCACCTCAGCCTGAATGTGACATTTAAATTCCCTAACATTCGAAACACACGTGACAGTGTTTATGGCCGTCAGTTCCAAAATCAGTGACATTTCTTCGATTGTAATCCAAAGCAACTCTCAGTTCCCAGGAGAACCGCTGAAAAGTGGTAGCTGGCAGACATTTTGGAAATCGATTGTCTGGAGTCAAGGTTATGATGTGGGGGGTCATGTCTGGGCCGGTCTGTCTGAAGCCCTGACCTTTCACCTCTCACTGGAGAAACTGACATTAAAGGAGTGTTTTTTTGATGATGTGGGTCATCACACATGGGTGTTTGCCAAACACGACAACCAAAGAACCCCACAAAACGTGATCGGTCACGTGGACCGTTCATGGTACATGAGCGTGAATCCGGTGGTACCTACCAGTCAGTGGTGGAACAGAGAGAGAAAGTGTGTCATCATCCAGCTCAGAAAGACACCTGAACTTCCAGACGTGTAGAAACTTGTGTTCATTGTCAGTTCATCCTCCTGTAACTTAAAGGTCGTGTCATCAAGTAAAGCTCCGCAAAGCAGATAACGGTGAAATGAGTTACTGCTGAAGAACAAAGAGCAGACTGCCGTCTCCCCGCACCCCCTTTCTTCTCCTCTTTCTACCCCTTTCTTTATCTGTTAATGAAGCACATTCCTCTCCAGAGCATAAGCACTGGGATTTGTCAACTTATCACAGTCTTGGCACATCTGCGCGGCTCTGCATTCAGCTACCTTTTAGCATCACAGCCTCCCATCGGTGCAGGTTGGACTCCCCACTTTTTCCTCCTCCAGATGATTTACCCCGTTTCGAATGTTTTGGTCACCATCTGTTGACACAGTGAGGGAACACAGACACTGTTTGAGTACAAGCTTGAGGTGCTCGAGTCTGTCCTACTGCTTTGATCTTCCACTTCAATGCACATTATTGTCATGAGGAACGGAAGAATGCAAAATTATTAAGGCCACATATGATTTTGTGAACTTTTTCTTAGACTTAGTTAACCCATATACCTGCAACGACAACCACCTTGACAACAAACACCGGATGTGGACTAGAGAGCACTGTAGGTTCTTTCTTTCTATTTTGTACACCATCAAGGTCTTTTTTATTTTTCTTTGTTCAATGCCGAATGCAACTTTCACTGGCTAATTTCCGTAACAGCACTTAGGTTACTGCACTCACACAGCTCATTTGAGTAGCATTGCAGGTATTAAAAGATAAAAAAAAGAAAAATGATAAAATTTGGTTATTGTTCTGGAGCAACTGTTTGTGCTTATTCTCACAATATGAGCATCACAGCTGACTCTTGGTCTCCCCCCACCCACATCGCCGGGGCCCGTCACAGCTCCCCGGAGAGGCTGTTGGCTCTGGTTTTATTGCTTATATTGATTGTGGCTCGGCCCAAGTCGAGGGATCGATATGTGGATTATATGGGTGCAGGGTTGGGGGGGTTCCCTGACACCTGTCACATTCACACTCCTGAGCACTGCAGGGTAACACACACACACACACACACACACACACAAAAACAAACTAAATGAACTAATTGTGCTTCCACTGCTGGGGATGCAGATAGTGACTGAGCTGTACACAGAGTCCACAAATGAACATCTCTGTCTCTCTCTCACTCACTCACTTTCTCCCTCTCTCCCTCTCTCTCTCTCTCTCACTCTCTCCACTTCCAGATGCTTCCTGCCAGCCAAGAGCTGCTACATATTTACAGTAATTGACATTTTCCATTATTTCCATGGCAACCAGCATTGGGACTTTAGCTGTTCTTGAGAGCTAAGGGGCTTTTCTTCCTTCTCAGATGCTTTGATCATATCAAATACTTCCCCTTATGACTGCAATTAGAAAGCAAGAAAAATATAAACATGGGCGTGATGAGATGAAGGCAACCATAAATTACGAGGATTTCTGAAAGCTGAAATAGAGAACTTGTATAAGAAATAATGTTCCTTTGTTGCAGGTATTTTCTTCTCTGTACTTTCTTCATTTTATCACGCAGATGCACGTCTATTTATACCTGATGCTCATTAACTCTCTCACACACTGGCTCCAGCTCCCCCCTTCCTCCCTCACCTGAAGTGAAAGGAGCACATATTTACCCATGGTGAACGTTTATTTGCTCGTTCATATACAAACAAAATGGTGTGAAAAAGCATTTTAGGACAACATCTAGAATCTGGAATGTGGAACACACACCTGTCATCACATTTCCAGTGAGGAACACTAAAGATGTGACAGACTGCAAAAAAAAAAAAAAAAAAAAAACAAGAACAAAATTCCTGCTCACATATTTTGTTCTTAGTAGAGGACTAATGGCTGTAAGTGTCACTGACATTTTGAGTTTAATCTACCATGAATCCTGCTCTCTTCACTCTCGTTCTTGCTGGGTTTCTTTTTTTGTGATGAGAAAAAAAAAATAGTCAAATCAGCAAGTGAAGCAAGCAACACTTGACTTAGAGTGCAACAGAAATAGTTCCCAATATGGATGCATGATTGTGTTCTAAACACACACACACACACAGGCAGCCTCACATACTGTAGGCCTGACCTGTTGTTGTCGTCTGCAGACTTTTTTCTTTGTAACTCAGGTACTTTCCAGCTCTCGTCTAACCGCACAGGCTGCTGCTTTTCCTCGTGGTTAAGCAGCAGCTCAGGAGCTGTGTGAAAAAAATGACGAGCCCATCAGAACAGAAATGGCAGACTTCAGAAAGATGACTTGAGCTTACGACTCTTTCATTGCAGCCGTTTCACATTTCTATATTTGTGATGCCTTGGTGACCCGAGCACGACCCATATGCGCCCCGGATGAACGTGGCTGCAGCTGATTTCACACATTATTTTCCTCTCTCAGCCTGAGCAGCTTTAAAGTGAAATAGGTTTCCATGGCTGCTGGTTTGGTTTATTCTGCTGTAAAGTGATCTGTCGGGGTGAGAGCGCGACCCGGCAGGGTTACCAGTGATTGATGAGCATGGGACTGATGGAAAATGGAGACCGGCTCTCCCACTGCTAATAAAACAGTGGAAATAATCACCAGCCACTTTCGTCATAAAGAATTTCTGTGATCATTCAGAACCCATCTTTTTTTTTTTTTTGGTTCCTCCTTTTGATAAGGCTGCTTTGTAATAAATCTACGGTCACATGTATCGTCATTTATCGTCATGTATCGTATCATCAAAACTTTGACTCCAAAAGATGCAGATTAGCATATCTGAGCATGAAGACAGCCAAAAACATTATGAATGTCTGTAAATCAGACATCTATAAATGGTTAAATATCTCAAGAAAACAATATATTTTGTCATACTGCTCTTAATCTATTTCAGTTCTGACATCTGTGTTATGACCCTCATCTCTCCTCCATCTCTCCTCTCAATGTCCCTCTCTCTCCCTCTTTCTCTCTGTGTCTCTCTCCCTGTCTGTCTCTCTGTGTGTGTCTCTCTCTCAGGACAGGGAATTGAGGGCATTATGTGCAGCTATGAATGATTCATCCTTGTCTCTGTATGCGCTTGGACTTGAGAAGAAGGCAACGCCGAGGAAGATGCTCATGAGAGGAGGGAGAATCCGAACAGAGGAGTGAATGATATGCAGATGTAGGGGATAGCACCATAAAATCGACTACAGAAAAACTGCAAAAGCTTTGGTAATTTAACACTGAGTGGATTTTAATTTCCTCGAGAGGATTTACCTTAATTAATAGAACAACTTCGTGTGCTGTTAGTAATTCATCTCCTTTCATTTTCTTTATATTTCTCGTTAATTAATAACACACACTCATACCTCATTTCAGTTGGAGCGAGGAACAACCTCCGAAAGTCAGGGAGACCCTTGAAACAACATCATCACCCCTTATCCAATTTCCTATGACCTGAAATAGATGAAGTGCCTGATTATTACAACCTGCTAAATAATTAAGTGTGCAATAAAATCGAATTCATAAATAATGTATGTGTTTATGGTGGCGATGTGTCGATGGTGACTGCAGCAGCCTAGATAGATTCCATCTGGTCAGGGGATGCTGCAGACGGCAGCTTCATTCACAGATCTCGGTTAGCGACACACGCTGAGAGATCCAAGCAGAATGAGCAACACTGCAGCATGTGTGTGAACACAGTGCTCTCCCTCCCCTCTTCTGCTCGCCCCGCTCCGGGTCTAGTCCAGTCCGGTGCGGCCGGGCCACTTTGATTACATTTGCCATTTACGGGGAAGGGATGGTGAATTATGCCCGAGCTGTTAGCTTCGCTGTAGCTGCTGAGGAAATGAGGCAGCCCGGCTGAATTCGCCCCTCTGCTGCTGACCTTGGAGGTCACTGAGAGGAAGAAGGCATTCATCACTCTGACACATGAATACTGTGGGGAGAGGAGGAGAGTTGTGTGTGCGTGTGTGTGTGTGTGTGTGGGGTGGGTGTGTGTGTGTGTGTGTGTGTGTGTGTGTGTGTGTGTGTGTGTGTGTGTGTGTGTGTGTGAATTATTGTCCTTACACTCTTATCCTTCCAGAGTAAGTAATATGTATTTACAGTGTGTAACATCAGTCTCCACATAACTTTTATTATTTAATTGCATTTCCTTTGTATTGATGTAAATGCTTTAATTTCATTGTTATTTAAGTGTTTTATTTTTTGAGTACTGACAAATAATGGATGTGCAATGCCACATGCTACATTATTATTTCATTTTTTTTTACTTAAGAGAACTCTAAATTGGTTCCTACTTGATCCGGTTTCTGGGGGAACATGTGTGGCAGACACGAGGCTGGCCTCATATTGATCCCTGCATATTAAATGAGATGAGGGTGTGTAAGTACACCTGACTCTTTTTTAAAGCTGTGTAGAGAATGTTAGAATGTTATGAGTAGAAATATATTTTAATTATTAGTGGAGGTAGTTAAGGTGTAAAATCCTAAAGTAACCAGATGGATCAGAAGCTGCTCCAGATGCCACAAGAGTGTCACCACTTTTCTCACTGTATTAAAATGTACATCTTATAGAAACTTTGTATTCCGTCCAGTGTTGTGGCTGTTGTTTGGTTTTGTAGGTCTGCGCTGCATGCTCATCTCTCCCTGTGCTGGGTGCATAATCATGAGTGGCAGACAGATATCGACCATGGCCATTGTCGGCCCAAGTGTCTATTTGCTCACTAGAAAAGACTCATTATGTTACAGCAGATTGATATCTCTGCCCCCGAGGACTTTAATCTAATCTCAACTCAAAATAGAAACAATCATAGCTGTTAGTGTGGAGGGGGACCGTTTTAGCGGCAACACCCACCGTGCCACGTTGCAACATCGGAGTGACCTTGGCAGGTGGAGTCGGCTTTGACTTTGAAGGGTGATGAAGTGATGTTTTTGTAAGCTATCGCTGTCATTGCTTCCTTTAAGGGCCTGTTTTTTTTTGTTTTGTTTTTGTGGGGGGGATTGTATGAGCGGACATTAAAAAGATGGGGGACATTGAAAGGACAGATGAATCATGTCGACCCTCAGCTGATTGTTCTATTGAATCCACAAAGTCACTCTGTGGTGTTTAGGCTCGTTCGCTCAGCTCACGTCTGATCTGCGGCGAATCACAATCATTTACCTCCGTTTGTGTTCTCACGTGATCCTCAAGGTGAAGTATGAAAGCCCAAATCAATCAAAGTTTCCTTGTGCGGAATTTAAATTGACAGAAGTGTTAAAACACTGATGCTCTTTTGAAAGAAAGGATGTCAGGATTCATGATTATACGATGTTTCTTAAAGCATCAGTATGATGTCATGTCTGTGGCAGCTTAATGTGTGTGTGTATATGTGTGTGTGTTCTTGCATACTGAGTGCCATTTTCCATGTTATGAAACAATCTAGTAACAAACTGTTGTCCTGTTACATCATTTTACATCCATTCCATCCCCTTTTCCTAATCACCAGACAAGTCGCCAGTCCATCACAGGGCGCGCACACATACACACACACACACACACACAAACACACACACACACACGCTCTTATATAAAGACAATTCTGAGTCTCCAGTCACCCTGATGTACAGGATTTGGGCCTGTAGGAAGAAACTGGAGAAAACCCACATGAGGGCGTTTAAGGTTACCATTTTAACTTAAACAGCTGGGGGAAAATGAACTATATTGATTTTTCTCTTTCAGAATCTTTAGGGTGGCTTGTTTTAGAATTAGTGCTGCAGCATCCACCAGAACTTAATCAAGTTGCATCGCACCGTTTCTGAATATTCCATCGGACAGGAACTTGAGATGAACCTCAAAAAAGCGAGAAGTATTGCAATTTACATGTTCAGGAAAAGGAACAATAAGCTGATGATAATACCTTCTGGAAATATGACACACATAATAGAAGTCAGACCTACGCTCCTTTTTATCAGGAAGATTTATCACCGGGGTGTTTGATTAGTCTCTCCCCTCCTGTCCTCCCAACATAGTTCCCCATTTGCACTCCATCATCTGGCGGTCCAAATAATTGCATTTCACCATTGTCATGCATATCTGCAATTATCCAGATGTAGCTGACACCACAATCCATATTGACACAACAGATGGTTGTGTGCCGGCGAGCACATGCTGGCCATCGCCCCTCTTTGTAATCAGTTTCATTATTTCTTCATGGGCTGTCACCGCCTAATGTTTCCGTATTTATTTCCTATCAGATACAAGAGAAGTCTCATTTGGAGTGGACTTAAGTGTCTGATAATGGGACGCAAGACCGTGGCCATTTAGTCAGCTCCAGATATGACTCATCAAGTGGTGACATGCTGTCTTGATGGATGCGACGATCCTACTCACATCTCTGCAGTTCGATAGTGGAGAAAATATTTCCACGGAGAGTTGTTTTGTCACCCTAAGGATAATAGTATTAGCTCGTGGACATGACAGGAATTAGCCACCCATTCTATTGCAATTATATCTGCAAGTGTTTGATGTGTCAGTTCATGCATAAGCCTGAAGTTCTTTGCACTGCTGCAGCAGAAATTTAAATGTAAGGCCATCACTGCTGTGAATCAGATTTTCGATATAAAGAATCCACCATCTTTTGTCAGTTACAGGAGAAAACAGGTGAATTTTTGGTGCCATCAAACACAAGCACAAACTTGGAAAGACCTCTCACCGGCCCAAGGAAATCCCCATCTAGATAGTTTCACAACTTTTTTTTTTTTTTTTAATGGATCATCATGTTTGCTCTCATAATTTTGTCAAATGTGCATCTTTTCATTTCTGATTCAGTGGTAAAGATAAATGACAGAACAATAGTGGTGATTAAAGGAAGTGGTGAAACAAGTATCTAATTTCTGCCAGTAAACCTTATGCAAGTATTATCATTCTATATTTTGCAGCCAGTTTTAAATCACTCACTCACAGACAAGTGCCCCGACACGCTGGAAATGATTAATGACGGATTTGTTGCATAATTAAATTTAGTGGAGTAGAAGAGTCAGTGATGGATCGAAATATTTAAATAAAGGAAACCAGATGCCATAACAACAGCAGCGTGGTGAGCGGTAAAGTGGATTCATGCAAAGTAGCGCCACCTATTGGTGACTAAGAAAAGCAACGTTACAGAAACGGGCTGCTTCGTTTCATAATACTGATTAATTTTGAGTCACTATTCACGTGTGGTTTGTCAGGTCATTTATTTGTTTACTTTGTTATTTAGTCATAACAAAGTAAAGTACAGGGGAGAATTGGACCACACATGCTTGTGGAGGAGCAGAACACGGACTGATGAAAGTGCTGCAGTTGTCATGGAAACGACGGAAGGTGGAGCTACAGGAAGTGGGACCAGTTTGTTTTGTTATTAAAGATCACGTGGCAGGACGGCGCCCCTCCCCCTCTCCCGTTACCACCGATTCAACCGTGTCGAGCTGCTGCTCCGGTCAGTTACTACAAAATGGCTGCACAATCTCCGCCGCCAACGAGAAAGCCCTGAACGTTCGTGGTAAGATTGTATTTATTCGTATCAAGGCACGTCGCGACAGTATTCGCGGCCCGTCGCCTCTTTTCGGCGGAATTTACAAGCTGAATATGGCAGCTGAGATGCGAGCGAAAATATTTTCAGCTGAGCTCCACTTTGACGCGGACGTTTTCTCTTAGGGGGCTATTTAATGGCTTTTTTTCTGTCTACACAGCTTGCGTGCAAGGGTTGCTAACCCTGTTTACTTATTTATATAAGGTCATATTGTAACTTGTGGTCAGCTTAGCCACCACGGTGGCTTCTTAGTGCAGATGATTCAAGGGCGCCCTGTGTTATTACTTGGTGACTTGCGTGAATGTTGAAACAGACATGGCTTGTTGCCTTGGTGCCCTTGCTAGGTATCTGTTATCGTTATCAGATGCTGCAGAGAGTTAACTGGATCTCTGCATCACCTGATGAGCGGTAAACGCACTAACTAAGTCGAGTTTAATCGCAGTATATTCGCTGGGTTATTTTTAGCTTTTAAATACAGCGTTGCTACTTTTAAGGATGCAAATGCTGATTGTTGTGCTGATTTGAAGAGGTCCTGAATTGAAATTGTTGCTGAAGTTCTTTAATGCAGGAACACGCACCTGTTGTAGTCGGTCTGCTGAGAGAGGCTTCCCTGGTGATTGCTTCCTGTGTGTCCCTCACCATAGAGACCATCAGCGCCTGGTTCCTGCTGCAACTCAATATCCTGCAGTGATAAACAGGCCCATTGGAGAAGGTCGTGTGCACAAACTAGGAATGCTAGCACTTGGATGCATGTAGAGGGCAGGCTGACGTAAGATTTGAGACCCGCAGGTTTTACCAGCGCTTCAGAGCCACTAATTTGGACCTGCATCTGGTAAGAGATAAAATGAAGGTTGTGAGGGGGGCTTTTCTTTCCCTGCCAGGTCAGGGGCCCCAGTCAGCACTCTCTGAAGGAGGTGG
Source organism: Pao palembangensis (assembly GCA_015343265.1). NCBI lineage: Eukaryota > Metazoa > Chordata > Actinopteri > Tetraodontiformes > Tetraodontidae > Pao > Pao palembangensis. The sequence goes on along the minus strand of CM027085.1, from coordinate 14,874,530 downwards.
TGTGTATTCACACAGAGGCACTAAAGGGGCTTGAAAACAAAAATATGCAACTAGATATTGGTGTTTCTGAACACAGGGGTCGAGGCCTCACTGGTCAGTTCAGACCAAGACTAATGGGTCTGTGCTGGACAAATGGCCCAGAAAGCATTTTGCCATATTGTATAATTTGCTTTATTTGGTTTTTTATTTTCTGTCAGTTTTGAAATTCTTAACTTTGACTTCCAGTTTGCCTAAATAGTAATTATAGTAATCCTAGGTTAGCAGTGCACCAAAATTTGTTTAATGTTTGCCTTTTAAAGGCACAATGGAAATGACAGAATACCTTCTTGCTAAAATATAGCAAGATTTGTTTTGATTGATGAAAAATGTTTAATAAAATAATATGTTTCACAAGCAGATGCTGAAGGCAAGCGTGTTCACTCCAAAAAGGGGGCCAGTTCAGAGTGCCAGGAGTGGCAGCACAAGTTTCTCTCCCTTGTCGTCGGGCTGAGTCAGAAAGCATTAACATGACCACACTGAGAATAGCTCATGTACTTTACTCGTACAATCCTCTTTGCAGAGCAGAAGGACTTTGCCAGTGCTCACCCAGCAATTTCTGGCCCTCACATGACTTCAAATTTGGTGCAGACAAATTTGTTCGTACACTCACTGTTGTATTAGTTTTTTGCATGGTGCAGCAGAGGTTTGGAAACCCTCCAGGCGTGTCTACATAGGGTACAAACAAGCCCAAACGAAGCGGCGCGACTGCGCAGAGGAGCAAAACGGGACGGCAATGGCGTCTGCCGTTGTAGTTGCGACTGTTCTCTTGAGGGCTCGCCGTGCTCTTGTTTGGCTTCGAGCGATGGCATTCCTGGCTCTGTGCCCAGCGACTGCCGTCTAGCACCCCTTCCCCCATCTCTCACGCACACACAAACCAGCCCCATCAATTGTAGCTCCCTCATCTTCATTTCTCCAATGTGGGGCAGTGAGGCATTTGCATATCCACAGTTCACCTTGTGGAAGCGGACTCTCCTCACCCTCCTCTTCCTCTCAGTTTCACACTTATTTTTCACCTGTGTTTATTAGACTGTCCTTGGGCTCTCCTCATTTGAGCTATTATCTGTTTTCATTATTTATTTTTGCTTCCCATTGTCATTAGGGTTAGTCTTTTTTTTTTTTTTTTTAAAGGAGGGCCACCGAGCTGTAATCCTGTTGTTCTGACAGGGGATGTAATTCTACAATACAGCTGAGCTTACTGCCCTTCGTCCTTCATATCCACACACGCCCGAGCACAGACGGCTGCTCATGCTGTAGGTTAGCGCCGCTGCAAGTAAACACTCCTCCTGTTTGTCCTTATTTTTATTATATAATGGACTCTACGCTGTCAGTATTTATTGCATAGTTATCTGTAATTATAGAAACATCTGTATCCTGAGCTATGTGTCCCCGGTAGAGATGCAAAATTTTTAAATTATAGTTTTGCCACATGTGAACACAGATACGCATGTTTGCGGTAAGGATGCTAAAGCTGTCTCCGTGCATAGGCATTTCTTTTTTTCATGTCACGACGACACACAGGATGTCAGCCTTTGCATGTCTGAGTTCTGCGCTATGCGTAATGACGCAGGTTGTAGCCTGTTTTAGCTGACATCGCACAAGAGAAAAGGTTCTTCAGGGGGGAATCTTTGGAGTTTGGGATGATGTCTGATAAACTGGGAGCACCACCACAGGCTAAGGATGCGCACTGGATAGCATGAAGACCATTTCTCACATGGCAGAGCTAAACATGACACTGCTGTTTTAGTTAAATATATTGACCATATCACTAATTTGAAAGAAGGCATCACCCGTCATATTTAAGTGCCCTAAAACCATTGCTGTTTGATTTGATGATATTATGTGTGGACGTTTGTCAGTTTCCGTGTGTTTTGTGTACATGCATGCTTTTACTAAATTACTGTACTTGATACAAATGGGCATGAGGAAGCGTCAGTTATCACATCTGTCTGGACATTAACTGGATCATCTCTCTCATCCTTTGATCCTGCACGAGCCCTGCAAGCCTCATTGTTGCCATTGAAAGGAGCAGATCTAGTTTTATTTAGCGTTTTAGCTGAATCAGTAGGTCCTATATCCGGCACTTTAATGGTAAAACCTTCCAGATAGGTGCAAGAGTTCTTTTTTTTTTTTTTTGTGCAAATTGCAAGAACATAATCTCAGGCTTGTAGTCTGACCTTCACCAGAAGTCTAACTGACTTCAGCTTTTTGCCTCCCACAGATATTAAAGGCATGTGCTGAGATAACCAGGAAGCTTAGTATTAAAATTGCTTTCACGATATAGTAGGAGCAAGCGGTTTCCACTGCTAACGTATTTAAAAGCTTGCAAAAGTTGCATTTTCTATCATCTAGGTTTCTATTCTGTCACTGAGCCTCTGCAACCAAGCAATACCACCACGCTGTTTTGAGGCGCTGTCTGTCTCCACCTGGACTAGAGGGAGAGCTTGTTGCCAGGCAATGGCACACATTACCGTCCACCTTCAGCAGCAAAGGCATGGCAGGAGAACACACTGATTTCATGATGCTTAAAGCAATTCAGATCCAGTGTATGTAGTTGTTTATGCTTCTATCTGTCCTTTTAACATGCTTACATTTTGCTTGCTTTTGTTACCCTGTGTACAAGTCTGACTTCAAGCCATATAAGTAGCTGTCAAAGTGTGACAGCGATATGTTCATTCTTTTGTCCGGTTGTACATCTGCTAAACGTCTCTTCTATTAGCAATGCAACTTAGTCCGTTTTGCACATTAGGTGTTCATTTGAAATCCATCTCTGTCTCTTTGTAAGCCGTGAGAAGAATCCAGTATCCCAAGAAGAAAATCATTTGATGGATGATAAGAAGAGAAGAAGAGAGATATTGCTCAGAAAAGGGTAAGCTGATGTTTGCTCCTCTGTGCCTGCCAGTTGATCAGAGCTATAATGGTGAGATTCAGTTCAACCTTATTAAATAAAGATCCCCGTCAGACTCCAGTATACTCAGCTGCTTCTGAGTAAAAGCATCACATGGGTACTGTGCACATGCACTTTGTTGTGTGTGTGTGTTTCCCCTGAAGTATTAACCCAGAATGTCACTCCATTTTCTGCCTTTACACTGTGGCCAAAGCTTCTGCATCTCATCTGAGGATGTTTTTTCTGTTTTTAATAATATATATTTGTCTCCACTGGTGAACTGAAGGTATGGTTGCATAAGATTGAGAATTATTGCATTCCCTTTTCTTCTTTCAGACCCTTTGCCTCATCAAGCAGTTAAATTGACATGAATGTATCGTTTATTTTCATAATTTAAAAATGAATAAAGTCATTTAACAGATCTGACAGTTTTCTCTAATATTGCTATTTTTTCCCTTTTCTTTTAGGTCACAGAAGAGGAAACCAAAGGTGAGCTGAACTTTTGAAATAGTCGATTAAATGTGCACTATTGAACGATGCTTTGCTAAGTTGTCCTCAGGAAGAGTTATTTTCATATTTTGTGTTTTCAAAATCATTTAACAGGAGACATTAATGTCACGAAATGATTGTATGAAAATGGTGGTGAGTTTGTGCTAATAAGCAGCAGAGGGACGGTCTCTCGTTGCCTTCCCTGAGGCACGTCAGGTAGAGTCAAGAGAGAATAGATCAGGGAAAAGAAGCAAATGAAACCAAATTAAAGCTAACAAATGAAAAATAAATACGACTAAAAATCACTGGAAACTTATGAGGTGAACTCAGTGACTCAGAAAGTCAAATGATTGGCTAATTCTTGCATACCTGTGAGTATGGTTCAAAATATCAATTCTTGCAGAGTTCAGTTTAGCAGGAGGAGCTCTGGCCTTTGTTGTTTTTGTTTTTAAACCCTCCCAGCTCAGTTAACCTTCTAGTTAATTTACATGGTTAGTTGTTAAGGCTTGTGATGAACATTTGTGACAGCTGGCCCAAGGATTACCATGAGTGTGTTTTCCAGTGTTGCAAATTTATTCAAGAAGAACAAGTTAAAGCACCTTTGGCAGTAATGCATCCTCCAATCTTCTCAGTTATAATGGCTTTGCACACCTGGATTTGGGGATGCTCTGCCATTCTTCACTGCTGATCCTGTCAGATTGGTTTGGGATAATTGGTAAACGGCCATTTTCATTTCTCTCCAAAGACCTTTGATTGGATCGAGGCCAGGGCTCTGGCTCGGCCACTCAAGGACACCAGTTGTTCCTAAGCCACTGCTGCTTCTCTTGGCTGTGTGTCAGGGGTCATTGTCCTAAGCACCATCTCCCAAACATGATGCACCGGACATGGATAGAGGCCAGTGTGCTCTTAAGAACCAGAAAATCTTTGTGAATTTGTGCCTGAGCTCAGCCACATGTATACATGTGAGTTCAGTAGCTTACTTTTTTTTTTTTTTTTTTTTTTTTTTTTTTTTAGCTTAACTAAGCTGGTAAAAAGAGTGAGTTGACATGTGAACTCCCCATCAGCAGGGGTCACTGCTTTGACCCTTCACGGTCTCCCAGAAGGATGCGTTAATGAGACTGTAATGTCATAGAGGTGCCCCCTTCCTACCCATTATTCCTTCCAGTGTCCAAACCAGCCTCAGCTGTGTTAATGACTGTGACCCGAGCTATCTGTGCTGCTATTTCGTGTCTCTTTTCTAGCTTCACCATGCACATGTTGACCTACATTGGATGCTTTTCTCTCAGTCTTCACACTTGCTGGCAGTATGCTCATTTCTATCTTTCTTTCTGCTACTCATAATAGTAATATACCATGTTTCATTTTATTTTTTTTTAAGTGTTGCATCTTTTTTCTGATTAACAGTTTGACATCGCATTTGATCTGAAGCACATTTGTTGTTTGGCTCTTTTATCTATTGTTTATTTAATAGCTCATAACCTTTAATAAATGCAGAATTTACAGAAAACTTAATGGGAGTGACAAGTTATCATTCCCCTCTAAATCACAATTAGATCCGGGGGGCTTAAGTAAAAGCAGATCATCTTTGATAGTAAGACGACCATACTGGGAACTAATTAGGAGAACAATGATGGCACAGAGGCTGAATCAACAGCCGTCCTCACACTGGCGAACTCCCCAAAGACCCCGTGCACCATAGAAACCCTGCACCTTCTCATACATGGTCTAATAGAGAGGCCAACCTGGGAGCAGCAGGAGGGAAAACAGGAGGAGAATACGGTGGTCCTCTGGGCATCGTTTCAGAGGAAATAATGTGTGGAGAGTGTTGGGAGACGGCTGCTGAAACGCAGTGCCTCTGGTAGGTAACAGAGCAATAGAGTTGAAATAGGAAAGTTGAAAGAAGCAGACGGAACCATGTGAAACTGTGAGAATGCACAGCAGTTTCCTGTTTGCTGGCACAGCTGAGGGGGCCTTTATAGGATCCTTCTACTGGCTCACTGCTCTGCCTCACTCTGCAAGCTCTCCCTCAAAGCAAAACTCCGGCAAAGTGTGTGTTTAGATTGGAAACACAAATTTACTCATATTTTTTGCTGGCTCTCACAAATAGCACCACTCTCTCTTTAGTTGGGGCACCTGTAGGAGTCTCGGTCTGCTGCTGAGTCTACGTATATTTCATTTTAACCATTATTTTCTATTTTCCCTTTGTTTTGTGACGTTTAGACCTACTCACTGATGTGCGCACAGCTTCTGGAAATCTGTATTTGAGCTTCGCTCTATTTCCGATGTGTTGCTGTTTGATGGCGGCTCATCTGTAGTTCATTTGGCGTGACTGTGTCTCAGTAGAATGGTGATCAGTATTGGCCCCGTGGTGGCTGTTGCCACTTGTAAGTTCATTTGTAAGAGTTAATAAGCTGTTGCGTATGTTGGTGTCCATATTAAAGATGGGACACGCCGTGTGCAACATTTTCATGGTGCGTTATTATAAAGTAGCATTGTGGCGGTAATTGTACAATAGATTAATTTGCCATTTCACATTTGTATAATTATTTTCAGCACTTGAGTCATAAATTGCAGTGTGATCAGGGGAATTTATGTCCTTTTTTTCCCATTAGCCCCATGTCTCCAATATGTCTTCTAGATTTAAGCACAGCCTTAATAGATGCGTGCATGAACTTGTAATACACCTGTCTTTTTTATGTTATTTACATCAAGAAACAGCTTTTGAGTTGATATGGTTGTATGGCAATCAGAGAGAAAATGCTTTGGGGGCCCAGAAGAGGATTAAACCTCTGAATTGTGTTTAAATAGAGACAACTATTAGATCAGAGACATGTGTTTTAATTGAATGCTGTTGGGATTATGATATTGGCTTTTAAAGGAAATGTTGTAGGATAATGTGTAGGAGAGCTATTTTGTGGTATAAAAAACACCTGCTTAGCCACATTATAACCACTGAGCAGTAAAGTGAATTATAATGACCTCTGCATTTGAGTGCAACTTTTTCTTGTCTAAATGTGGCTCTTGGTATTCATGTGGGTGTTATTTTGACATGTGTCTTGCTCTAATCCTCTACAATATCATTATTGGCATATCATTATTATAGATGCACAAGAGGGCCATGTTTTCACTTGGTGTGCACATGCAAACCTCTCGGCAGGCTTTACTTAGCTTTCACACGGCTGAGCTTCAGTCAGACAGCGCTTGAAATAGACCCATTTCACTGAGCGATGGTGCAAATAACATTCTGGTTTTATATCTGCTGCTGACAGCAGCAAATTTACCACACTGCAGTTCCTTGTCTGTGACCAGTGTGCCCATTAAAACCTGCACATGGAATATTCATTAAACTATACTTACATTATGTGGATGTTCAGTCGTAATTGAAGTAAAGTGAAAAATGTTCTATTTCTTTGTGGGCTCTGTAGAGTTTATTCATATTACACATTGATTTAGACTTTATTAGTGCATTATAATTAATAGTAGTACAGCATCCCAACATCGAAGCTCCTCTCCCGTCCTGTACAAGGCTAATGTTGCAGTCAGGTCAGGTTTTTCTCGGACTTGTGGTTGGCCGCCAGCAGGTGCTGCCCGGGTCAAGAGTACGGGACGTTCCACTCCTTTTCACACACCACTTCCTATGAATCATAACAGTGGAGTCAGGTGCGCCTGCAGCCAGCGCTACACCGAAAACAGCAGCGTCTGTCTTCCACCTGTCTCCTGCCTGAGGTGGGCACACAAGCAGCATTCTTACCTGCAGTCTCTCCATCCTCTTCTTGTTCAGAACAGGTTAAAACCAATCAGAGGAACTTCTGAATGTTGCAGATCACCTGTACCTCTTTGCAGTCCAATGTAAACTTTAATTAAAAAAAAAAAAACTGTTTTATCTGAATGTGATGCAGCAAGGGAGGGTTTTCCAGATCCAGTGTCATATTTATTCACTTCTAATTAAAAACCCTTCCATCAGGTCTCCTGTGAGGCTTTCTACTCACATTTGGAAGCCCACAGGAGAAAAGAGATGATGAAGAACCCTGAAGACATGGCTGTCTCCTTCATTAGTGATCCGCTGATCATCAGTGAAGGAGCCACTTTCTTTTTTCCCTTTTAATAGAAACAAGAATGTACTTATTTCCTCTTTCAGTTCACCATTGTCGCTGTCTCATGTGTTCAGCTCTTACTGACTAGTATATCTTCACCGCAACACTTTGCTGTACATTGCAAAGGTAAAACAGAAATGACTTTTGCATGGTCATTTTCTGGAAGTGAAAGCTCTCCTCCACTCTTGAATCCTACACATCAAAAGGATCCTTTGATTTCAAGGTCATGTGGCCAGTTTTAACCAAGCTCCAATTCTTTTTCCTGTTTTTTTTTTTTTAATTCCACTTCTCTTTAGCTCTCTATCCTCTCAGACCTCTAATCAACCTTTGGGATTAAACAACTCAGACAAGCTCGCTATCATTTTTCCCTTTGAAAATTAAGGCCTCCTTCTAAAGTGCAAAATGGGCTGTCGTCGTGTGAGTTAAGTGCGCACAGCCCCTAGGCCACGGTTTCATGTGCATCTTTGATGAACTGGGAATTCTCTTGTTCACCCACACGGCTAATTTTTTTTTTCTTTGCCATAAGGCTTGGGTTCTGATCTTTCTATTTCAATTATCCTGCTAGATGTCATGAGAGTGTTTAATAAGCATAATGGAGGTTTTATTTCAATTACATCAGTAAGCTAGATGGTTAAACTTTGACGAATCAGTGCTGATGTCACATGTTGTGCAGTATTTGTAGTCAGTCTTAAATGGAGGAATCCAGCACAGTGTGGTATGCTACAGACAAACCGTGTTGTAACTGTAAGCGGATTGAACCAAAGCTGTTTTCAAGCAGACTTGTACTCACATTGGAGCGTGCACGGGGGGAGGAGACTCATACACGCACGATTCTCCCCAACACCCTCCTTCCCCCGCTCCTACAGTGTATGTTAGCGCTCTTTATTTCTCCGTCCCATGCCCTCCCTCTCCTCTTCCCGTGTCTTCCCTCTGATTGGCTGATGAAGCAGCAGGCAAACTTCCCCATCCCCCCAGCTTCCAGAAGAATCTACGTCACACACCAGAGAGTCCCAACTGTATAATCATTGCCTTCATAAGCGTTATCGTACATTGTGGCACAACCGCGGAGTGTTCTGGTTTTAAAGAGGAAATCACCTCTCCAGTAATTTTGTCCGTGTGCCATCTCTGAATGCTGTAATAATGTCACAGGGAACGCGGGAGACAAGAATGTGGAAGTGGGGAGGGATGCAGAACAAGAGCTGAGAGGAAACGGAGCAGCTGTAGAGAAATCTGATGAGACGAGTGCTCCAGTTCCAGAGCAACCCCAACCCCAACACCCAACCCCCTGCAGTGTGGCAGGGAGATGCATACATTAGAATATCGGTCAAACTGGATCAAACCCTGCGCAACATGTCCATACAGAGGCAAATGATTAAGAGTTGAGTCAATGCTCTAAACACAGCCCGTCCTCTCCCCTCAGTGTGGGCCTCAGCATTACATAACTGTTTTTGTGTGTGTTGGGCAGCCTGCGTGTGCACGTTATTCATTGATTCACTGCACACACTTGGGATGTCGGCCAGTGGCGAAGCAGCGCTCTTTATAACTCATTTAAGCCACACAAGGAATTTCTTTTTGCATTTACACCCTTCATTCACCCCCAGCCCCCGTGTTTTAATACAAGCAAGAACTCAAACACGGGTTAAGTCTCGACCATTACGTCTGACTGATCAGCTTATTTTTTAGTTTATTCTAATACACCTTGTATACTGCAGGTCTTAAACACATTTTCTCCATCCTTTTTTAACGTTGTAGTTTACCCGCTTATTCTATTATGTAACGAAATGTTCTGAAGCGATTATCTAGCGTGCTTTGTGCAACGTAAAGCGTCTCGCTCAGCAGTGCCTCTGTGAATCCTTCTTAATTATCCTGTTTAACGATGACCCCTAACCTACATTTACCTACAGTTCACAAGTCCGCTAAGACTTTAACACACAGCTCCTTTTCACATCTTCCCACCAGTGAGCAGTGGCCAGTCGCGTTGTTTTCAGTGCAAATGTGCAACTTAATGTGACACCGTTTTAAGGGATGCAGTTGTAAGGACGCACCGACTCCAACGGTTTTCAGAATCGTTGTGTATTTTGGCAGATGTTTATTCCATTGACAGTTTATTTCCGTCCTCTGGTTTTTCAAAGAGCGGCTGTGTGTTTAATCTGACCGCTGTCTTGAATGAAACTACAAGGAGCAAAGTAAAGAGTCAAATCTTGTGCATTTTTAGAAATCTGGTTTTTCGTCCAAACGTCCAGGCAGCCACAACAGCCTTCCGAAAATATCTACATCTGCCCTTTTTCCCTTGTTTTTATAAATGTCAAATTTAATGACACGTACAGTAAAATCTGTTAGTGTGCTTTCAACAGCTTTACTTTGCCTAATGCTGCCTTCTGTCCTTGATCCCTTGAAATTTTGTCCACAAGTAAATTAGTAAATGGAACTCAGCTAGGAATACAATGTGACATCTTTTAATTAAATTATTCTATTTTAATTAATTAATTAATTAATTAATTAATTAATTAATTTTAATAGTTTTCATTAATTAATCTTTATTATTGTATTAAATGTGAGCAGATGCAGCCGTGTTTCACGTACACTAGCACTGGTTTTATTTGATGTAATCTTTTCTCATTTGGCGGCGCTAATCGTATCACTATGGAGTACCTGTAGGGCAGTGTAAAGCCACTTTTTATTCCAGGTGCTATAGATTTTTATTTTCATTCGGATGTTTATTTTCATTCTACCTCCACCTGGCTGGGAATTACATATGGGGATAGTGAAATACAGGAGAAGAGGAGAGAGAGTAAACACAGCTGTGTGTGTGTGTTTTATTTATTAAGGCTCCACAGTAAAGTGGACTGATATTTACTGCAGCAGAGTCACAGAAGAGAAAGTTACCTTATTTATTTATGTGTCACACATACAGAAACTGTAATGCATTAAGGGATAATAAACCATATCATTGTATTGTTTAGGAGCTCATCAGGTGGCAGCTTACATCAGAGATGGTGTGAATTACCCATTAAAACAAATGTAAATAACTGAGCATGTCTGAGCACTATTTAACCACTCTGACACTGTTTGACTTTAATTCTCCACTGAGATAAGAAGCTGATTACCTCCTCTTTCTCCACCTTCTCCTCTCTTTCATTGACACCCTCCTATATTGAGGGTTTTGCTACCTCAGTATTTCCCTTTTTGAGGAGCCTTATGGATGCGTGGGTTGGCCAGGTAACTCATTGGGGCCTAGAAGGACCAAGCGGGGAGGAAAGAAAGGATGAAAATAAGGAGCGTTTGAGGGTGGCAACAGTCCAGTGCTGTGGGCTGAAGTGACTCATGGCTTACAGTAAAAGCTGTTGCTTTTCTCCGCCCCTCTGTAAAGCCCTGGTCAGTTCTGCTTTTGCTCTCTGCACCTTTGATTGATGACACGAGTACAGACCAATAACAGAAGGCTTTTCCCACGAAGAGATGGACAGAAGCTCATGCAGAGCTAGTGTACACAGAAGCATTCTGAAGCTAGGGTGTTTCTAAAGTCTGACATAAGCCAACGATTTGCTATTTGGGATTTCTCCTAATTAGACAAAAACCAGCACCTGCTGGTGAATATAATGTGGTTATTGGAAGTTCAGAGAGAGACATTCAGGTAGAGCCTGATGTCTTCTTATTAAGTACATATATATGTAAATATTGTTTTTGATGCCAAACACATCACGTTCCTCAGTCTCTTACTCCTCAGTTCCTCCATCTTTTTCATTGCCACAAGCAATTCAACCTCGTTTCCATGTCAAAAGCTGTAGCAGAGCGCTTTATGTTTTATACCAGATAGGCATTGTACTTGCTAAGCACAACATCGCAACATTCTAATGTAAACAAGTCTTGTCAAGTGAGAGAACATTTTGGTTTTGAGTGAATAGCTTGTCTGGTGAAAAAGAGAGACCACATTCAGACTAGGCTTGATGTGTGTGTGAAGTCTGCTGATGATGCTCTGAGGGAGCCTTGGGATTCCCTTCAGAGAGGGTTGGGACATCTTGCGATGTGATTAAACCTTAGCTCTCTGTTAACCACAAATGTTCAGCCTTCACTTCTGCCTGCTGCTCTGCGCTGCTGCTCCTGTCGCTCTCAGTGCCGTAGATTATTGCTCTCTGACGCATGTCTTCGCATCCTCCACCTCCACAAAAGCATCACCCTCATTGGCCCCTACAGCTGCGAAATCAGTCAGGCAGCCTGTACCAAAGTGTGGATGCCAGTCCATCTTCCAATTATCATGGCCTGTTCCCACTGTTGACGTTAACTAATAAACCATATCACAAGAGCTCTTTTATGTAGAGGAGGCATATGAGAGTGAGCTATTTTAAGACTGGCATGGCGGAGAAAGCCCTGACCTGATTTATCCTTTAGAAGGTGGGGGTGGGGGGCATCTATGTCTTAGATGCATCCGCGTGCACTCTCAAATATTGAAAACATTAGTTTGTCCCTCTTTCTTCTCACTTTAATACTAGAGAGGTTATGCTGCATTACTTTAAGAAAGGCAGCAGTAAATCATACGTTGTGTGGTGCAGTATGTGGACAAATCCATTGAAAAAACATACGCATCTAAAGTTTAAAACAAACCTGATGACTTTCATTTAATTTTCCTGAGGGTAATGAAACCACATTATATATACAGTGTATCTGATATGACTATTGCTTTTCAATCTGCAGTTCCGTACTGTGTGTTCTGGCAGCTAGCATTGTCGCCTCTGTACCATCCCTCGTATCTGCCCCTCTGGGACTTCATTAAGTTGCGATCAGTCCAGCTGAGGCCCATACTGTCCTCCCATATTGCTTCCTCCTCCCATCTCTCCATCCATCTAAGTCACTTACGCATGTAATTCATATGTGCATTAGGTTGAAAATGATATTAAGCATCTCTGAAAGTGTTACTGTTGTGGTTCCTCTTTTCTCTGCGCGCTAGATGCACTGAATGCCTTGTGTGTTGTGCATGTGCGGCATACAAAGAAGCCAGGGGGAAGTCGCACAGCACCTCTTATTATATCTTCACACTGAAGAAGTGCAGTGGGGTGAGCTTCTCCCCACAAAGGGACTCGTCTCCTCCAAATATTTACTTACTGTATTGTTGCTCAGGTGTTTGAATCAACAATAGCAGTCCTGACAAAGAAGGAGACTCCTCTTTTTTCATTCTTTTGAGGAGTTCCCAGCCTCTTCTATCCTCCTGTCGCTGTCCTCTGTATAGAATCTCATGCATGTCGGTCCCTGTTGTCGTAAGTACATCTCCTTTGCAGTTGGCACCTTGTGTGACATTGTGAGACTGGATTATGGTCCAATGTTGAGAATTATTTTCTGCACAAACCAAAGTATTTATAGTCACAGCACCCCTTATATTTAGATAAAAACATATTTGTCAGCATGTCTAATAGAATGATATGCATGGCAAGTTGCTGTTCATACATTTGGGGGTGTAGCAAGCCTTTGTTGGGCTTCTTTTGCTCCCTCTTGCTGGTCACATGGATTCAAGAGGAAGACAGCAGTTCTAATTGCCCATGGAATGGTCTTGACTAAATATTTATAGACTTTTTGTAAGGCGTAATAGTGTTGTTAGACTGTAGGGATGTTTGTTTTTTTCTTTTTTTTACTTTATATTATTTTTCTGAAAATGTTCCATCATTCACTCTACTTGTGCCCCTCGCACTAGTGTTGCCCAATCTTTCCCCTCCCCCAAACAGCAGCACTATTCCAGGGAGGGGGCGAGCCAGAGAGAATATCCTCCGTCAGGATAGGAATAGAGCATGATATAAATAAAGCCTGAGCAAAGCAGTAGATAAGAGAGGAGAGACCCAGCCAAATCACTGTTGGTGGGAGGGACTGAGCATGAGGGGTGAGGAAGGAAGGGAGGGGGGTTGTCTCATACCACGTAAGAGCTGTGCAAGTTCTTGGCAGCATTTCAGAAACAAGCTGTAGAAGCTTGGGGAGCCGAGCAGACATATTGAGGCAAGGATGGACTCGGTGGCATACAAACCCTAGCTCTTTGCAGGATGGTTGGGAGGCACCTCTCCACAGGTATTTTACTACCGTTCATATCTGTCTGTTTGCCTCCTCAGTCTCCCTCTATTTTTCTCTTTCCTTTATATTCTGTGCTGTTTAAGTTGCTTCTAAAAGAACCCTTTTGCACACTAGAGCTGCAGCGGTGGTGCACAGTGTGTAGACACTGTTGAGCTTTGCTGCACTGCATTTTTGTGCGTGAAATCTGCGCCAGCCAGAAGCAATGCTGGAAATAGAGACTGTAGCTTAGAGCCTTTTTGGCTTTAGTTCAGGGCTGAGAAAATGGCGGTCCTGCACTTCTCAGTAGAGCGACGCCACAAAACGACAGCACTCTGTATCAGAAACACACTGCCCTCTTTTTTTCCTTTCTTTTTCTGCTCTCCGCTTCAGCTGCAAATCTCGAAGTGCATTTGAAATTAGAAAGTGGCACACAAATGCTGCCACTTCCGTGATACAGCTGTAACACTGTCATTGCATACTCAGCATGCATCTGAAGACCTGTGTAAACACTGAGCCACTGCAGAGGCCCTGAGATTACAGCAAGTTGATCAGTGCAACAATAAGAATCTGAAAATGGACTTAATTTATACCATATTATACCATATTTACACTAGGTTTTTACAAGATTTTCAGTCATTATGTTGTCATAGCAGATGGAGACTAGTGAGGGTCAATGCTGCCTTTGATTAGCGTTGAGAGTGCTGTTTTTCTCTGATTGAACTCTAATGGGCAAGTGAACTAAGTAAACAACATAGTTCTCTGGATGTTATACATTAGTAAACATAAGTGTGTTTCCCAGGTCAGCAACATGTACATTGCTAATTTCTTGACTTTGTGACTCGGTGGAAGACACTGGTCTCATCTTGGATGGTTGCATAAGGGGAATGCCTGTTTTTCATACCTTTATTTTCCTCATTAAAGCTCCTCGCTATCACAATCCTTCTTTATGTGTTTACAAATTCTTTGGGTGGCTGGTTCTTATTTATATCAATAAGGCATCATACATGTAACCAGACATCTCAGAAGTTTCCATGGTTTTTCTACCAGACGTGTGACGGTAGAATGTGAAGGTGTGGGTGTGAGGACATGCATAATTTAAAGGTCTTCTTCTCCTAACCAGCTGATGTCTTGTTTTTTTTTTTTATTTTATTCCTCTCAAACAGATCTGCCCCCACTGAGTGGCCAAGGAGCCCAGTATGATAATCCCCACTGGGGACACCCGCCACCCAACAGGAGTGCCACAAGTGCTGCATCTTCCACCAGTCTCGGTGACTGGGATCAACTGATCATTGACCAGAGAGACACAGAGGCTTGGCCTTTGATTAAGCTCAGCCCAAGCCAGGCCTCTCCTGGAGGATGTTCTTTGGACACTGACCCTGGTCCCCTGACCAGCAGTGGCAGTACCAGTAATAGCTGTAGTGCGGTGAATATGGCCACAGGGGCCAATAGCCAGACTGGCCACTTCCCTGCCAACCACCTTAGCAACAAAGCCAACAGTGGACTCAACCACACCAATCATACTGGAACCAGCATGCTATCTAACCAGGTTGCAGCCAATCGCAGCTGGGGCTCTGGGCCTGGACCTTCTCATTGCCCCTCCCAGTCTTCAGTAGGCACCGAAGTGAAGAATGACAGCCCAGTCGGAGCAGGAAGCAGTAGGGGCTGGGGATCTTCTTCATCATCATCTGCTGCCAATTTTAACTTGAACCTAAACCCTAATGCTAACCCTTCTGCTTGGCCTGTCTTAGGGCATGAAGGGGCTGGCACAGGGGGAGGCAGCTCAGGGGGAGCTAACACCATCTCACCTCCTCAGTCTACATCCAACTCTTGTAATCAACCAGGCCCTCCACCAGCCCAGACCAGCACATCTACCGGAGGCAACACTAACAGCATCTCCTCGGGGACTGGCAGTGCCTGGGGTAACATAATGGCCTCTGACACATTAGAGCCACATCCTTCCCCGTCCACAAATGTGTCTTTCAGTTCAGAACCCCAGAACCTTAAAACGGATGGACCAAATCATACCAAGCAGGAACCTCATAGCCCCATTCACCACTTATCCAGCTGGGGAAATGCACCTGTAGGCTTAGGATCCATGTCCCAGCCTTCATCAGGAGGTCCACAGGTCAATGGCGAAGATGGTAGCTCTGTGTGGGGTGAATCAAAAACACCCACATCCAAGGAGACACCAGCCTGGGATTCTGGCTGGAGCCACGGAGGAAATGGAGGAGGTAACTCTGGAGGCTGGAGTGAACAGTCAGGGGGTGGTTGGGGAAAGCAACACCTTGAAGAGGCCCAGGCAGGATGGGATACCCCCACTTCTCCTCCACAGGAGCTACAGTCTAGTCCTTGGAGCAGAGCTGTGAGCACAACTGGTGCCAGTGAAGGTAGCAGCGACAGCATGGAGTCACATCCCAGGCATAGAGATCATACATCCAGAGATAATCCAGTTCCTCTGATACCAGCCCAGGATCTGGATCCAAGGGTATTGTGTAACACTGGCTGGGGACAGACCCCCGTTCGCCAACACACATCCTGGGACATGGATGATGCTAAAAGTAAGAAAGATGTAGACACTGAATCATGGGGCTCAGGCTCAACTGCTTCTAACGACACTCACGGGCCTTCAAATACTAATATGGGTCCTTCTCCGAGGACTGAGCCTGGGAACAAAAATGATTTGGTTGGTTCTCAGGGAGCTTCAGGTTGGGGTGGAAGCATAGCTGCTACCAACCAGTCTAATTCTAGTTGGGGTGAATCTCCCACCAACATAAAGCCCACAGGTGGCACTGGGGGCTGGTCAACACCTCCAACAGGAGGACCTGCTAGCAGTATCCCCAAAAATGGGGCTCAGTCCTGGGGAGAGAAATCAACTGGGTGGGATGAGTCTCACATTAAGACAACATCCCAGGGCTGGGGAGAGCAACCAAAAGCATCTCACAGTTGGGGCACAAGTGGAGGGAGCAATAACATACGGGACTGGAGAGAGCCAGAAGAGAACAAAAAGAACCCCAATAACTCTAGCTGGGAGGGAGAGGCAGGAGGCTGGAAGGAAATACCGCGAGGCTGGGGAATGTCCTCATCAGGTCCCGGTGTATCTGGGCCTGGAGGTAATGCTGGATGGGGAGAACCAACCGGCCAGCGTCCCAGTGGAACCAGCCAAGGCTGGGGTGGTAAATCCCAAGATGGGCCAAATATCAGTAGTGGAGGAGAGGGTATGGGTTCTTGGAGTGGGTCTGGCACAGTAAAACAGGGTGCAGGCTGGAGCGGCATTAAGCAGGACTCCTCATCTGAGCCAACAGGCTGGGAAGAGCCCTCTCCAACTTCAATCCGACGCAAGATGGAGATAGATGATGGCACTTCTGCTTGGGGTGATCCAGGTACCTACAACAAAACAGTCAACCTGTGGGATAGAAATAATTCTGGAATGTCACAGACTAAAGTCAACACTGGAGGCAATAACTCCCAAGGCTCTAACAACAACAACCACCACCCTCCTCCTCACAATCACCCCTTTCATGGACCACCTGCACCTTTACAGAACCATACCCAAACCCCCCAAAACACAGGGTCTACAGGTGGCACCATGGATTCTGTTGTACAGCACCAGTCTGGGCCACCTCACAGCAGGGGTCCCCTTGCAGCGCAAGGTAAGACAATGTGTAGTGTGCATAAATATTTGTTTTTTAATTTATTTATTTTCATGATTGTTCGTAAGAAAGATCCCAAAACTGAGTACTGGCTCTCGTGTGTCAGCACAGTTCACAGTTAAGCTCCAATCTGTTGATCCTTCTTAAAGGTAAAATCTTGACCTACTTTGCTCTCCTTATCCAAATGAGTTAAACAGTATGACAGCCACTGTAGGAAAAGTGTTGTAAAGAGGCAGACATTTGTGATTAAATGGGGGTTACCGTCTGTCAGGACATAGCTCATTGTAGGTACATCGAACGGTCATTTTTCATGCGTTTCTGCATCTTTATCGTACCGTAACACTTAAAGAACATCAAAGACAACTATACATCATTTTACATCAACCAGGGACAGATTGTCATTATCGCTATTCTGTTTCGCTAGGTTACATTTGGTTTGGGCACAATATGCTTTCTTACACTCTATATAAAGCCTTTTTCTGCACATGCTAGAAGACTGAGCATTAGCTACTGTATAAGTTTGGAGCAGCCTTTAGGACTTGACCTCTTCCTGGAGAGAGAGCTAAGCTGATCCTGGCACTGCCACAGGCCCATGGACAGCACTGTGACTGTCATGCCAAGGGGGTTTTGGCCGTGCCAAATCTTAAATGGCCATTTTCTCCTGATAAGCCAAGTCCAGGTTTTTGCCCTCCTGCAGGAGCAGTTTTTTATACTAAAAAACAGGGATAAACAGGGGTATGGTGTCTTCCCAAGACAGATTTATATTTAAAGTTTTCAGTGTAAAGTATATTTATGTTAAAAAACAGGACATTTTGATTAAGTCTTTGTGAGAAAGAAAATTTGGGTTAATTAAGAAAAAATAACTAACAATTTGTGCAAATGCAAAGTATATATATCAAATGCTATATACAAAAATATGATTACTGACAGACCTTTTTTGTATGTACTTCAGGTTGGGGAGAGATACCCAGCTCCCACACAAAATCAGAGAGCTCTTGGGGGGAACCTGCACCTTCTCCAGTCACTGTGGACAATGGAACGTCTGCTTGGGGAAAGCCTACTGGGAGCTGCAGTAGCTGGGGAGACAGCAACCCAGGGATGGCATCTACATCTTGCAAACCTGGTAAACAGTTCTTTTTTTCTGTGCATTTACTAATTGTGCACACCAGCTAAGAAAGTACAGCGTTCTTAAGACTGCCTACATTGTTACGTAAAATAAATACTGACACCTAGTGGCCATCCCCCTTCATGTAAGATAAAGTATTCAGCTCACTTCATCTTTGCAGGTTAATATACAGTATTTTACATATATACTTTCTCTTTTGATAAGAAACCTCTCCTTTCACATTTGTATGCAATTTCTCACAATGATTTATTTATTCAGCCCCCAAACCTATGCAAGATGGTTGGGGAGGTGGAGACGAGATGAACTTGTCAGGGGGTCAGTGGGATGCTGAGGATGGAGACATGTGGAACAGTGCCGCTTCCCAAGAGAGCAACTCCTCCTGTAACTCCTGGGGCAATGCAACTAAAAAAATTGCACAGAAGGTAAGTCTGTTAAGCATTTTCTTACATTTCTGAGTAAAATATGGACTTTATATTTGAGTTAGCGATGCAGTAATTTTCTCCGATCTTCTCACCCAGGGAAAAGTACCAGGGAAGCAAGAAGATACCTGGATCATGAATCGTCTTATCAAACAGCTGACAGACATGGGCTTCCCTGTGAGTCATTTTTAGCATTCATGCAGTCCAAACGGCGATATTACTGGATCATCTATCCATTGTTTTTACCTGCGTTTGCATTACTGATGCATCTTGGTTTTTTTCTGCAGAGGGATCCAGCAGAAGAGGCTCTAAAGAGCAACAACATGAACCTGGATCAGGCCATGAGTGCCCTGTTGGAGAAGAAAACAGAACTGGATAAGCGAGGAATGGCGGTAACCGGCCACGACTACAACAGTGGACTAATCAATAAGCCCATGAACTGCCCTCGGCCTCCACTTCTCTCCAAAGACCCTTCTGCAGACCCACGTTTGCCCTTCATGGATAAGGTTAACCATTTCAATTTTCTGAAAAACTACTGTGCAAGATATCATTTTATTGTCGTTAGCACTATATATTAAATCATATTTTGATCTTTGTTATTTTGCAAGTCATTTATTTTATTTTAATTGTTGATTATGTTGTTCTTTTCTGTCCAGCAGATGCAGAGTGGAATGTTTGGCGGTGGTGGAGCAGCACAAGCCCGGGCGGTGCAGCAGCCGCAGCCTCCTCAACCACCTGTGCCGCCTCTCAGTTCCTCTCAGCCTAGTCTACGTGCTCAAGTGCCTCAGTTTCTCTCCCCTCAGGTACAAACACACAAACGTACCCTTATTTCAGTTGCAACATTTTAATGCCTTCTATTATGATTTAAATTTGTGCAATGTGTTTTTTGACTGTTATTTAAACACTCTTTAAATATCTCACTTGATTGACAGATTTGAGTTTTTAAATCTGGAGATTGTGTTTTTAAATTGCCAAACTTGTCTTTCAGGTTCAAGCACAGCTCTTACAGTTTGCAGCAAAAAACATTGGTCTGAATCCTGCACTTTTAACCACACCAATAAACCCTCAACATATGACTCTTCTGAATCAACTTTACCAGCTGCAACTGGTGAGTTTTTCCCTATTCTGCTTTCCAGTTTTATGTGATGCGTCTGACATGACTTTGGACTGTGTAGTTGTTTTTAAATGATATAGTAGTATGATTAAACACCAATGATCTAATTTAGATGTCTTTTTGGGTGCTGTTGCATTAAAATTGGTGCAAGTACAAAATGGTGTATTTTGATGTCTAAACTGTGCTTTTACCTGATATCTAGGCTTACCAGCGTTTACAAATTCAGCAGCAGATGTTGCAGGCGCAGCGCAATGTTTCCGGCCCCATTCGACAACAAGAGCAGCAAGTAAGTTTACGTTTATGAGTTAAGCTTTCTCATCTTTCATCATCAGTATGTTATTCATACTGATCGTCAAAATATGTATTAGATCCAGTGTGTGATTGTTTTTAATGTTCTTCTGTACATGTTTGTTCCTATTTATGGTGCTAGTTTAACATAGTTCCTGCATAGAAAGAGAGTCTAATGTTGTCTACATTGTGATGGCATCACAGGTTGCACGTACAATCAGTAACATGCAGCAGCAGATCCAGCAGCACCAGCGTCAGCTGGCCCAGGCTCTGCTGATGAAGCAGCAGCAGCAACAGCAGCCACCCCCTTCTCACTCAGGCCTGCATCCTAGCGGGGCCAAATCCACCCTGGATTCATTTCCAGGTCACCCCCAGGCTCCAGGCTTCCCTGACATGCAGACCAAAGAGCCACAGTCATCTCCCAACACCTACAGCTCCTACTCTCTAGGTGAGCATTTAAAAGTCTCTTTTGAATAAATTATGCAGTATAGTTTGCACTCTCTTCTGTGGTAACACGTCTCTATTTGCAGCTGGAATGAATCCAAACATGAATGTAAACTGTATGGAGGTGGGGGGTCTGGCAATGAAGGAACCCCCCCAGCCTCAGTCCCGCCTGTCACAGTGGACTCATCCTCACTCCATGGAAAGCATTTCAGGAAATTCCTCTCCTCTAGAGCCCAACCTGGGCAAGCATGGTAAGGAAACAACCAGAATCCTGACTAAATGAAAAGCATCAAAAGTGGTTATATTCCAAATTTAATGTTAGCTATTAAGTGGCGTTTTTCCTTGATAAAACCAAAATACTCGAGGCATTCCAGAGCATCCATTTTCTTAATGAATTCTCTTTTCCAGTTTACATTAAGCGCTATTTACACTTTAGGTCCCTGTTTAACCTGCTGTAAAGAATAATGTAGTAGTCACATTCCATCTGGTTAACAAAAATGTCTTATTTGTTTTTCTTTTTTTTTAAGAATTCCTTCATTTGTAGTCACAAACACGTATCTACATTTCATCGCTCTGCCTTCTAAAATTGTTGTCACTTTTCACTCCATCAGGTGCCAACCTGTGTCCACCTGGTAAGCCTCATCAGCTGGAGGACTCTTACAGTCCCTACAACCTGATGTCCAGCTCAGACTCTCCAAGCAGCCCCCTGGTCCCTCCAGACAGCTGGGGGCAGGGCAAGAGCAGCAGCGACAAGATGGCCAATGGGACCAATATCAACTGGCCACCAGGTATTTACTAGCAGTTAACGATGTTAATGTTTTGCTATTGCGTTCAGATAAAACCGGTACTTTTTTCAAATATTTTTTTTAGAGTTCTGCCCCGGTGTGCCCTGGAAAGGTCTCCAGAATATCGACCCTGAGACAGACCCTAATGTGACCCCTGGTAGTGTGCCCAGTGGGCCCACCATCAACACCACCATCCAGGACGTTAACCGCTACCTGCTGCGGGACAGAAGCGGAGGTAAGAATGGGGAGATATACAATGTCTTTTGTGAGTTGTTTTTTGTGTGTTTGTGTCACATTTTAGGTCAAGGTTGTGAAAGAGTATATTTCTGTCTGTTTGATAGCCCACTAAAATTGTCTGAGCTGCTGCCACCAGACAGTCTGCTTCTGTTTCATTTCTCTGTTAATTTTCCTACTTTTAACAGTCTCTGCGCTCATTATCACTCAATTCTCTCTTCCTTTTAATGGGCTTGCTGCCTTTGCTGGTTGTGCATTTTCCTTTGCCCCATTTTTCTCTCCTATTTTTTTCTTATTTATTTGTGTTTGTCTGTTTGTTGCTGGCATCGGCTCAGGCTCTTCTCCCACTCCATCTCAGAACGAGGCTCAGCCTCCATCCACTGATTGGCCAGTCAGTGCCTACTCTAGCTCGTTCAGTATGTCGTCCCCGGAGACGGACGATGCAGGTACATGGATGATCCGAAACCCTCTCACTCCCCATTGCAGTGACTGAACTCCTGCAGGCCAACCTTTCCCCCTCTCTACTGTTACCCAGAACCTGAACCACTGAGTGAAGAACCACATACCTCCTGTTTAAGTCCCTGCCCCTGTATAATATGACCCTCATTCCTCCCCATCAGCTCTGCTGCCATGCAGTGTATTTCCCCTGTGTTGTTAGTGTATGGGTTGTATCTTTGTTCTCCCTGTCTGTGGCATGGGAAGTTGTCTTTGGTCAAATCTTTGTCCTCCGCAGGACGCTGTCTTTCTATGATTTAGGTTTTAAGTTCCATAATTTCTTCCCTTTGTCCATCCAGGTAAACTGTCAGAAATGAAATCGACTTGGTCTCCAGGCCCCATTTCGCACAGCCAGGCCTCTCTTTCACATGATCTCTGGAAGGTCCCCCAGGCCCCAAGAAGCGCCAACACAGCCCCTTCTCGCCCGCCACCCGGCCTCACTAACACCAAACCTGCCTCCACGTGGGGGGGGAGTTCCCTGGGATTAGCTCAAGGCTGGAGCAGCTCTTACTCCACAGGTGGTTCTTATGGAAAATATTTTGGCTTTAGATCATTTTAAAATCCTTTTAAGTCAGCTCCAATAGCTGACATTCTCGCCTTTATTTAGCAGTTTGTAGTCAATAACGTGAAGTCAGGTGACACAGTAAACATTATTAAAGGACGCATTTTATAATTATTTCTTTATTCTTGTCCTTTGTCTCCTTGCGGTCCTCTTCTACACAGCAGGTGCCACATGGAGCACCGACAGCTCAACCAGGACCAGTAGCTGGCTGGTTCTGAGGAACCTCACTCCACAGGTACCAGTATGCAGTGTGTCCGTCCTGGTTTCACAGTTTTGTAGCATTTTAAACAATTACAGCGGAACTCATTTGTACATTTTTTTTGTTCCAGATCGATGGTTCCACTCTGCGTACACTGTGCATGCAGCACGGCCCTCTTATCACGTTCCACCTCAACCTGACACAGGGCAGCGCCGTGGTGCGCTACAGCTCCAAGGACGAAGCTGCCAAGGCGCAGAAGTCCCTGCACATGTACGCCTCTTAGAACTGTCTGAAGGTCGAAGTTGTTTTTGTGATGATCTTCATCTGTTTTTTTCTGTTGTCTTCATCCAGGTGTGTGCTCGGAAACACAACCATCCTGGCAGAGTTTGCTGGGGAGGAGGAGGTAAATCGCTTTTTTGCACAAGGCCAGTTGCTCGGAGGTACGACCAGCTGGCAGGCTACTCCAGGCACCAATCAGACAAGGATGGGCGGGGCCAGCTCTGGAGCATCCCACCCAATCGGTCACTCATCCCACTGGAACAACAACAACAACGGCAGCAACAGCAACAGCAGCAGCAGCAGCAGCAGCAGCAGTGGAGCAAAGACAGGCGGGGAGCTGCTGTGGGGTGGCGTGCAGCAGTATTCCAGTCTGTGGAGGCCCCCAAGTGCAGAGGAGGGACGGGTCATGGGCAGTCCCACTCCAATCAATACGCTGCTGCCCGGGGACCTGCTGAGCGGAGAGTCGATGTAGGATGGAAACTTGACATCCACCGATGTGGAAAAGCAAACACCTTTGAAATCATTGTGGAGATAATCATTGTGGGTGTATCAGTGAAACAGAGACGACGAGGAGGACAAGGCTACATCCACTGCGCAACCTTGCCAACCTCCAGCTCTTTGATTTTGCTAACATTTCATCTGGGAGAGATTACGATCAGTGTTCCGCTCTTACGTCTAGAGATACAGGAAGTCTTTTACTCAGCAACTTTTACGGAATTGAACCTCTGAAAACATGCCATGTGAAATTTACTTTACTCAGACTGACACAGTGAGGGGCTGCCAACTCTGCCTTTTTGAGGCAGTCACACTGCACCTCAGAGATCCACGACAAGGCGTCATTCCCAAAGTCAAAGTCAGCTGATCCACGCATAACATTTTGTTTCTCTCAGCACTAATATTAGCCTTAACCTCTTTTTTCCTGCCCTGCTATCCTCACTCACTGAACTTGGTGAAGAAGCATATAGACACTTGCACACCCTTATTTCTGAGCCAGTAAAACCTGAGTGGAGTATACATGCTGCTGCGGCTATACATAAGCAACCACAGCTCCCATTTTTAGTGCATTTTTGCAAGCAGACCAAGTTCCCCAAACAACGCTCAAAGGGAATGATGCAACTCTGTTCGCTGTTTTCAAGCCATTTATTTTTGTAGTGGTTTGTCTCTTTTTTTTTTTTTTTTTGTTTCCTAAATCATTGCAAAGAACTGATGTGTCTGTCAATCTTACCTAACTGTGGGTGCATTACGGGGGGTGTACAGTTACAGACGTGATGGATGATGAAATGAACCACTGCTCTTATTTTAGAACTGTAAATGAGACACGTTGACGCTCCTCAATTCACCTGCGGGGCAGCTTGCAGGTTGGACCCTCTCACTCACGGGTCAAACCGTAAATAGGATCACCGTCGTCGTAGTCAGTGATTTTTTTTTTTTTTTTCTCCCTTTGGAAAAACAACACCATTTCAACTGATGTGCAATATTAGCCACAGACTCTACCGTCCAAGTCCCCTCCAACCGTGGCCTCTGTCAAAGAGAGCTGAAACTAATGACTGAAGTGCAACTTTCACTCACTCACTCTTAAACTGCCACTAATACCCTTTCAGATGCCCACACCCCCAAAAGTGTGTGAGCTTAGGAGAGTAGCATGCTGGTCTTTGGCCGCCCTCTGTCTTGGATACAAGGATGCAAACACAAAGCACTTCTTTAGCCAGCCTGCTCTCCTGAATGATCCCGGTGACTGAGGTTTAGGAGAGGAATGAGTGAGTGTGTATGTGTGTGAGTGCGTGTGTATGTTTAGAGTGAAGGCATTAAACCAAAACAAGGGTAGACTGATTTGCTTTTTACCCAGAAGACCAGATTATCTTTTTTTCCCCCAAATTTGCATATGTAAAACAAACAAAAAAAAAAAAGATGCAAAGATTTGTGAATAGTCGGTCTGTCATAGCACTTAGCAAGAGCATCGCTGCTCTTTATACCCTGAAAACCAACAAATAGAAGAAAGGGAGGCAACACTGGTGAAAAAAAACTGAAGAAACGACAAAAGCAATCTGCAGAGTGGCTTCTCGAGATACTTATTTTTGAACACGGATGTGAAGAGTTTCCTTTTTTAATACTCCTTCCTTCACGAGAGTGGGACCAGAGAAGATGTCACGTTGGTAGCAAACTGAAGGGAAGTACAAAAGAACAAACTAACTAGGCTGGTGAGGCACGCGGCAGGGAGAATCCCCCCAGCCCCCTGTCCAAGCGGCCGCGCTCATCATCCAAGTAAATATCACTGTTATATTGCATACTTTGAAATCTATAGCCTTTGTGTCTGGAAATGTTCTGCGTTCTACTCGGTCCAGCAGGGAGGACCGCCATGTTCTTTTGTGGTCCTTTTTTTTTTTTTTTTTTTTTTCCATCTTCGGAGGCCCTGCCAACCTGTGTGATAGTGTGGCCACTGAGTGCCTGCCTGCCGCAGAGAGTGAGGCTCTGCAGCAGCCCTCGTCCCCCCCAGCCTACCGCTCGCTCGCTCGACGCCTCCCTGCGGACACCTACAGACTCGCTTCTCCCCCCACAGCCAAGAGCAGCTCTTTCAGAACTGGCCCACCTGTATTCAATTTACTACTACTGCTGCGCCAGAGTCTGTCCTCAACAACCTCCTCCGTCTCTTTCCTGCAAGGATCACTTTATCCAGAGACGGAGACGTTTGACTTTTTTTTTTTTTTTTTTTTCTCTTGGTGGCACTTATGGATTTGCCATTGTGCATTAGTTTAGTTTTTACGTTGTTTGTTTTTTGTCGTGGCGAAGCGCGTTGATGTTGTCGTTGGTGATGCAGATGATGATTGTGTTCTAATAATAATGCTTTTTATGGCTTTTTAATAATCGGTCTTTATGCAGTGTTGAGCTTCTCTCCTGCCCCTCTCTCTGACTCCGAGGCAGCAGCAAAAGTCCTCCTCCTCCAGAGGGTACTCCTCAGCAAGGCAACACACACACACACACACACACACACACGAAACACGAACACAAGTCTGATCTTAGTAATTGACAGGTTTGTGGAGGTTGTGTAGTTCGACACCTTCCCCCCCCCCCCCCGCTGTCTCATTCCAAACCCTCTTGTTTTTGACGGGCCTCATTCACACTGGTGCTTTATGTTTAACTCTGGGAGCACTCAGTTACACTTAGAGCCACCTCAACTGACAGCAGCCTTCCATTTCTATGCAAAGACAGGAGGTCTTCGTTCGCAGCCGCCCACCAGATCTTATATTTAGACCTTTACGAGCAGGCAGCTTATCTCAGAAACACTACGCGACCCGCTGCAGTTGGTCCTTCGGTCTCGTGCCAACTCATATCCTAATTGATCTTTAGCGTGATGACTTTGTTTGGGCTGCCAGAGGAGTTCTGGGGTGCAGAAGGGCAGGACAGAGGAATGGTGCTGGTGTTTCACCAACAGACTGGAAATTTCACAAGGATGTGCAGGAGGGAGGGAGGTGGGGTCGGCTGGTGGTATGTGTCTAAAGTTACATTGGGTACATCTCAAAACCAAAAACATGTCCTTTTTTTATTTTATCATCTTTGGGATTTTTTTGTGTGTTTTTTTTTTTTGCAAGCGCTTTTGTCAGTAAGCCATCAGGTTTAGCGGCACAAATTATGGGCTCATCTTGCATTTGGTACCACGTCTTAAACCGCCGGGGACTCGCTCTCTTCCAGAGTCACTTTAGACTCGCCTCAGTCGACGGAACAATCACTATTGCCTGTGTCGTCTCTGTCCGTCATTTCTGTCCCTGCAACCCCGCATCCACGCCACACTGGACTTGAATCACAATGAGGTGTCGGAAGGCGAATGAAGAAAGCGGGACTGGGAAGAAAGCCCCTCCCACACTGCTCACCTGCACTCTAATCTACCTGTCTGGTGTGGGGAAACTGACATTCTCTCTCCGCCGCTTCAGTTTCTGTTGTGTTTTCTTTCCCCCTTTTTTTTTTCTGAACGCAACTGGAGCTAAAGCAGAATACGCTTCTGAATCAGGATGGATTCGACAAAGCGAGGGGCAGGGTCCTCAAAAAGAGCTGATTTAGCAAACGTCTCTTTAACAAAAAAAGTCCTGGGTTGAATATGCACATGCCAGTTCATATACAGTCTGCGCACGTATATGACTGGATCTTGGTTTTCCACTCCCTGCCCTGTAACCTCCCTGACGTTCCAGTCCCCCGAAGACGAGATGATAAACATATCATAGTAAAACAAAATAACGAAAAACAAATACTTGAATTAAAAAAAAAAAAAAAGCGCCAATAATGTAATGTGAACACTTTTTGTAGTCTTTTTTTTTTTGTCTCATTCATACACTTTAGAGATATTTTGATAGGTTGGGAGTGAGTAAAATTTGAAATTCACTCGTAGTTGAAAACAAAGGTTGACATAAAGGCTAATTTGCATCAGTCGTGTTTGAGTGTTTTGCTCAAGGTTGCTTGTACTGTATGTCGTACGACTGATTCAAGCGCGTATGCATCTGAGAGTTTGTGATTACAGCGGAGGTTCCTCCGCCCAGTGATTCTTTTCAGTTTAGTATACTGTTTTATTTTTTGTCAGAATTATATCCTGATGTTCATTGTTACTAGCCTCTAGCGTTGCACTGAGTGTCGCCTCACCCCTCATCCAGCTAAACGAACAACATGACAAGTATTGAGGGGAGACGGGGGCAGTTCATGTGTACATGTTTACTCAAGGACTAAAATAAGTGTTTTTGTTTTTCTAATATAATGTTTATCTACCTTAGTGGCTTTCATTGTGGAATAATCCAAGAAAGTATGGATCATAATTGAGTATTGCACCATTTTTCAGACTGTAAACCTTAAAAAAAAAAACTGAGAAAAGACAAAAAAAAAAAAATCACATGATTACATAAAAATACAGCAAAAAAAAAAAAAAAGTATTTTGCAGACCTGTGGCCATAGGTTGGTGGTAGAAGGCTTCAGCTCTCCCAAATCTGAGCAGCGGAGAGCACGAAGGCGAGACGTCGGACCGAGCCTCAGCTCGTAGGGCTCGCTTCAGAGGTGCCTACTCATTTGGTTTGTTAGCTTTCTGTTCTTTATCATTTACCTTCACTTCAATCATGTCGGTTTTATGTTCTGCAAAGCCACTGACAGTTTACAAAGTTTTCTTTTTTCTTTTGTTTTCTGGAGTTCAGAAGAAAAATCCGCAACACAAACAAGTTAAACCATGGGAATGTTTGAAAAAAAAAAAAAAAAAAAAAGGACAAATGCTTCCAATTTTTAGGTGCAACAACTGACTTCACAGAATGAAGATTTATCGTGCTACTCTCACGAACTCTGGGATTGAACAGTGTTGTCTTGTTGGTTGACCTTCTTTGTTCCGTGTCGATGTTGATTTCATGGACTATCTGAAGTTTTGTTGATTAAATAGATTTTTTTTTTTTCCTTTATATTAAAAAAAAAGAAAAGAAAAATGCTCACTATGTTGCACACACACGAAAAAGTGGATCTCGTCTCAGGAAGGCCAGGGTTCCAGAGTACCAACTCCACGCCATTTTAATGTACATTTTTATGATGATTTAAAAAAATGAATAAAAATGTAAAGGAAATCATTCTAAGCACTGAAAGTTATGGATTTCAGAAGAAGAGAAAATACCTTGTTTCTAAATCCGTAGCAGTTACATAATAACCAAATAATGGACTTTAAATGAAAATGAGTGCTTTATATATAAATCTATATATTAAAATTGCTTTACATTTAAAAACAAAAAAAAAATCATTTTGATTGTTGAAAAAGAGACCGTGAATAACATGCAAAATGCTGTATGTTTTGAATCTTTGTGTTTTTAATGAGGTCCCATCCTGACTGAATCAGGAATGTTGTGCATTACTCTCTCTCTATTGCTCTTTTTTCTCTCTCTCTCTCGCTCTCTCTCTCTCTCACACTCATATCCTCCCTCAGCGGGTATTAATAACACAAAAAAAGAAAAAAAAATCAGACTTTTGTGGAATCTTTTTCACATTCAGAGGATGTTTGTGTATAAACCCGAGCTGGTTGTAAAGGATCATGAAACTATGCACAAGTGTTTATGGGGGGTGGAAGACGGGGGTTCTGTGGTGTAGACAGCTGATCTCTTGCAGGGGTTTCTGGGATTTTTAGTTTTTTTTTTTTTTCTTTTAAAGGAGGTGTAGAGGTGGATCTCCTCCATCCTCCAGCTTCCCCCCCTGATTTAGACAGAGGTTGCGCTACATCGCCATGCTGTGTTTTCCTACAAACCAATGAGCGTCTCACTCTTTAGCACTGTGGGATTCGAGCCTGTCACCCTGAAGGGTTCTGTTTTTTCAGTTCTTATTGTGTTCTGGGGGCGGGGGGAGGTGGGACTAGGGCCGCTTTTGTTCCCCCTCTTTTTTTTTTTTTTTTTTTTTAAATATTAAGTTAAAAATGTCTGTACTGAGATTTAATGAAGTCAGTGGCTTGTGATGTTTTCTTTTTTTCTCTATATATCTTTCTCCTCATAGAATGTGATTGTTACATGACATGCACCGAAACAAATGTTTTCATGGACTATGGAGCTTCTTTCAAATATTAATAAAAATAGCTTTTTTTTTCTTGGCTGATGAGATTGTACCGTCTGTTTTCATTTGCCATGCACGTTGGATGCCAGCTGCCTGGGACAGGCGTAGTAGTTGTCCTGCGGTGGCAGGATGTTGGGGTTGGCGTACACGGGGAAGTTGACTTCCTCCAGGTGCGGAGGGGCCTCGTGGGTGTTTGGGGGGATTCCTTCGGCCTGCTTCTGCTTGCGGGTCATTTCCTCATAGATTGGGGCCGTTGGCTGCAGTCGGTGGTCTTTCCCCACCTTCAGCTTACAGGATACAAACAGTCAGTTTTCTGCAGATTGGTGAGTTTACCACGATTGATGATGCGTAACTGTCAGTGTTTCCTGCGATAGTCAGCTTTTCATTTATCAAGCTTTTAGATTATACATTAATATTAGGAAACTTTGCTAAAATGCAGTGTTAAATAGTGTTGAAATACATATTACACAAGGAGGAAATGACACTGATCTCAAACTCCTCAGCCGTGAGTGAAACGTTCTTGATGTCGTTACTCACTCGTTTGTCCAGAGCGAGCCAGCAGAATGCGAGCAGAAGAAGCCCCGTGGCCGTGAAGAGGGTCAGCAGCAGCAGAGGGTAACTGGGAGAGCACTGGCATGACTTCCCTGCACCACACACACAAACACACCATTCAACATCAGAAGCACTGCAGCTTTAGCTCAAGTGGAAACTTTGGCGTTAGAACCACAGACCTTCAACCAGCAGCAGCACCTTTGCCGCGCTGACGCTGACCTGCTCAGATGTGTTCATCCCCCTGAAGCTCAGCTCCCACACGTACAGGCCCGTATCGCCGCGCTGCAGGTCCGAGATGCTCACGTTGACCCGTGGGGAGCGCAACCCGCCGTGGAGCTGCAGACGCCCCTGGTGCTCGGGGTTGACCTTCAGCTCGACCCCCTCCACCATGGACAGCAGGGTGGTCTGGGTCTGGCCACCACAGTGGTAAAGGTGGAGGCCTGTGTGTGGACCCTGCTGCTCTGGAAGTGAACAAGAGAGCTGCAGAGACTGTCCCTCTGTCAGCTGCCTGAAGATCAACTCTGCGCACACTGGAGGAGAAGTGGTGATTAGTGAAGCCATCTGTGGTGATGGTGTAAAATAGCAATTTCTCCCACCTTCATAGAGCTGGATGGAAAAGAGAGCGCACGTCAGCGTCGTCCTCATGGCCCCGGTTTGGTTAGAACTCCACAGAGGCAAACCAAAGCAGAGTCTCTCTGCACTCCTCCCATTTCCTCCAGTGTTGTGAGACTCTGCAGGATGCTTCGCTGCTGTCACCCTCCTGTGCATCCGGGCAGGAAGCACGCCTCAAAAAGAAAGAGAAGTGCTGTTAACCCACTGCTCAATGCACAGATCAGCTTAGCGAGGGCTCGAAACGTCCTTAAACACGCTCTGCGTTCAAGCTGCAAGCACAGAAATGGGCAGAACTACAACATCCATGAGCCCTCTTCGACCTTTAAACTGCCCTTTCTCTAGGTCATCATGATAGAAGCTGTAAGAATCCACTAATCTTCCTAAAAGAGATGGCCATGACACCACTCTTGTGTTTCTCACGTACACACTTGTGTTTATGTAAACATCAGACGTGTTTGTAATTAAAACCTAAGCTGCAGCTCTACCATTGCCACCTTTTCACAGCTTTGAAAACCTCCCAATCACGCCACTCGCACCTGCGCCGAGTTGCCAGCTGACGAGCTCGTCAGCCTCAGCTGGGTTGATTGGCCGCTGCTTAAAGGGGCTCGCCCCCTCAGCCTGCTCCGTTGAGCTGCTGACCCCACACCAGAGTGCTGGTAGTTCGGACAAAGGCTCTGCTTCGTGTTGTGCTCGTGCCTCAGGATGAAACTTCTTGTTTGGCTCTTGGCTTTGTCTGTTGGGTGGGCGTCTGCTGTCCCTCCTAACCTTCTAGATGAAACCGAGGTCGGGCACCATGTGGATGAAGGCCGCAAGACCCCGGAGGAGCAGCGAGAGCGGGTGAAGACCATCAGGGTGAGCTGCCACCCCGACTCTCTGGAGATCACCGTGAAGGCGGACATGTTTGAGCTCGGCGCTGCAGTTTACAGCGACGAGCTGCGTCTGGGAGCGGATCAGCACGATCACTGTCGAGCCCGGGCCACTTCAGAAGATGAGTACACCATCCTGGTGGGCCTGGCGGAGTGTGGCACCAAACACTGGGTAACTGGGATGTTGTGCACATGGGGGGGGGGGGCATTGTGATGTTGTCTAAACACGCCTGTTCCTCAGGTAACCGAAGACGCTCTTGTCTACACAAACCTCCTCATATTCTCTCCTCGAGTGACTCCAGACGGCCTCATTCGAATGGATGAAGCCGTCATACCGATCGAGTGCCAGTATGAAAGGTAAGCGCGTCTATTTAATTTAAAGCCGCCATTGCAGCTGCTCACCGTCTAAAATGCCTCCTCAGGAAGTACAGACTGTCCAGTGGTTCTCTCACACCCACCTGGATCCCCTTCATGTCCACCCAAGCTGCAGTAGAGAACCTGTCCTTTGACCTGAGGCTTGTGACGGGTGGGTTTTGTTTTGGCTTTAACCGTTTGCTCAGGCTGTAGGTGCTGAAGACGGTGCTTCGTTTCAGACGACTGGCTCTACGACAGAAGCTCGCACGTGTTTCATCTGGGCGATCTCATCCCCGTGGAGGCCTCAGTCAGAGTGGGGCACCACCTGGGCCTCCGGGTGTTTGTGAGCAACTGCGTGGCCACGCTTTCCCCGGACGTCCTCTCTCAGCCCAGACACGTCTTCATTGAAAACGGGTGAGCGTCGGCTTGCTTCCAAGCGTTGCAGCTGGCGGGTTTGAGAATGCTTTTCTGGTTTTGTCGTAGGTGCTTCGTTGACTCCCAGCTTCCGGGTTCAAAGTCCCAGTTCTTACCCAGGATTCGGGATGAGAAGCTCCACGTGGTCATCGACGCCTTCAGGTTCCATAACCAGGACAGCAGCGAGGTTCGGCTTGACTCGGTGTCTCTTTACAGCTGTGCGGCTCTAAAGGCACGACCTGTCTCTCCTGCAGTTCTACGTCACATGTCAGCTGAACGCCGTACCAGCCAATGACCCAGAGGCGCTACAGAAGGCCTGCACCTTCGTGAACGGAAGGTAAATGTCGAGGCCGACACATCTGCTCTGAAGCAGACTCTGGTGTCTGAGAAACGACTTTTTTTTTTTTTTCTCAGGTGGAAGTCGGCTGACGGCAACGACTACTTATGTGCCAACTGTCAGAGCCACAGCGGCGCTGGCCACGGTAAACCCAGCACTCCAGGCAAGTTTGGCCCTCGCGGCTTTGAGAAACCAGAGAGCCAGTGGAGGAGCAGCACCCAGACAAGTACGTTGAATTGCATTCCTGGAGCCTTGTTGCACCAGGATGTTTGTGCTGATGCAGGTTTCTTCAGTGTGGGAGCAGGAGGCACAAATGGGTCCCCTGGTGGTCCTGCCAGCCCCAAGAAGTGGCCCCCTACCTG
Source organism: Pao palembangensis (assembly GCA_015343265.1). Taxonomy (NCBI): domain Eukaryota; kingdom Metazoa; phylum Chordata; class Actinopteri; order Tetraodontiformes; family Tetraodontidae; genus Pao; species Pao palembangensis. The sequence continues at coordinate 14,841,359 of CM027085.1, read as the reverse complement.
CCCAAGACCTTCCTCCCATCCTTGGTAACCTCCTCAAACCGCGTCTGTATGGCAGCCAGTGGAGGAGTGGAATCAGAGCTGGTAAGAACCTGTTCCAACAGTCTGTCCCCAGGAGAGTTTAAGCTAACATGCATCCATCTTCTAGATCCGAAGGCCCCGCTTCCTGATGCCCCCACACCAGAGCAGGAGGAGAGCTCTGAGGATGCAAGCGGAGAAGAATTAAAAAGTGAGGTGAAATGCTAAAGCATCAGCTGAATGTCTTATTAATGAGTGTCTCCTTCCAGATGAAGGAACTGAAGGAGTTGTGATCGCAGCTATGCCTGAGTCCCCACCTGTGGTCAGTAACGGAACAGCAGACTTCGGAGACATCGTCCAGTTGTCGTCGGCCCCTGACAGCATGACCCCATCCAACAAAACCATACCTGAGCATTCAGACATTAACTAAACTAATAAAGAACCAAACAAATCTGTCTGTGGCCTGAATCAAGCATCAAATCTGGTTGTGTACATGTTGGCTCTTCTGCCTGCTGCAGGTGTTCTGACACCTTATCCTGGTTCTAAGGGAGCTGCAGGCCATCATGGCAGGAGATGCTCAGTTGGTAGAATGAATCTGTAAAACCTCATGCTCTGACCATGTGAATGTCTTTAGTCTATCTGGGAGTGACATGTGGGGGCTTAAATTTGGTAGTCATGGAGATACTGCAGTTCAATGGGAAAAGAATTGGACTAGGATGTTGGGACTGAGGCCTGCAATCAACCAGGTTTTCCGGCCCTACCGGGTAGATGACCTGCCTGTGTTACCACTTGCCTGTGAGGATGGAAAACCCTTGGCCCTTGAGTGGATTGACATCTTGAATTCCAGTAAAAAATCCTAAATACCCAAGTCTTTTTTTTTTTTTTTTTTTTGGTCTGGGTTATGATGCATCTGTACATTCAAGTAGTCTGAAATTGGAAGATGTTTGCTCATCCCAGAGGCTTTAACAAATACAAAATAAACCACATTTAAATGTTTTAAAATGGAAATTCAACCTGGATATTTGCTTTTGACGGGCTACATTAAATGCACCTGTCATGGCACTATTGTAAAAACCAATCAATGTTATTGGAAAATTGCAGATTAATCTGCAACATAATGGATGAAAGATGAGTTAAAGTGAATTTCCCACTCCAGGTGTGAGTTTCAGATGTATCAGCATTGCTGGTTTCAGGGTGATGAGTAATCGTTCCCAGCTGTGCCCTCTTTGTCTGGTCGGAACTGGGAAGTGTTTCCATCACTGGGAGCTTCAGGCTTTGAATCTCTCGGTGCTCAGACATCGTCATGAAGCTCACGGTGGTGGCCGCCGCTCTGCTGCTGACCTTTGATGTGCAGGCCATTCGATATTTAAAGGAAGGGCCTGTGATCGACGCCGAGGGAAGGGAATATAAGTCGCCTCTGCTCAGAGTTGAGGAAGTGCTCAGAGTGCTCGCCTCCGCAGTCCGTGTACACTGCACAGACACGTCCATGACGGTTGTGGTGAAGGTGAATCTGTTTAAAACTGGAAGTCCTGTCTCTCCTGAAGAGCTTTTCTTGGGCGAGGCCCTCAGTCCGAGCTGCCGAGCTGCCGCCTCCACTGATGGCGAATATGTGATTAGGGCTGAATTACTGGAATGTGGGTCCAAGTTATCTGTGAGTGGATGTTTTTATTGGCAAATATTGACTTATCTGTTGGGCTTTTAGGTCTTATTTTAATGTTTAGGCATCCAAAGACTCTGTGATCTACTCTAACAAGCTGGTCTTCTCACCCGCGTATGAGTCAAATGGCCTTAAAAGGATGACCCATGTTGTGGTTCCTGTTTCCTGTCGCTATAAAAAGTGAGACGCTGCGGTTGTTTTCTAGGATGAGTTTAGTTTGACTGTCTCACGGTTCATCACGTTGTCTTATGTGCAGGATAAATCTGGGGAGCAGTAACCCGCAGCAGAGCCTCATCTTCTCTACTCCAGCCCAGCACCACACATTCGCTCTGCAGCTCATGACTGGTACCTTAAGGCTCTGATGCTGTTTGTGGCGTGTTCGTAAGCTGATGCTTCACTTCTCCACACAGACGACTGGCTTCATGAGAGGACCTCCAAGGTCTTCACTCTTGGAGAAATCCTGCACCTCCAGGCCTTTTACTTGGGTCCAGATCCAGGACAAAGACGAGTCTTCATCGACAATTGCGTAGCTACTCTGTTGCCTGACCCAGGATCAGTTCCAAGATATTACTTCATTGAAAAACATGGGTGAGTCTGATGTTCAGATACAGTCATCTACCAGCTGACCCTGTGCTTTTTTGTTCCACAGATGCCTCGTTGACACCAAGCAGGGAGGATTCACCTCTCAGTTCCAGCCGAGACAGAAGGATCATTCACTCCAGCTGAAGCTCGACGTTTTCCTGTTTGACGGGGACTCCAGGAACTCGGTGAGCTACCTAGAATGAAACGGAATGTGTGAAAAGGTTCTAGAGTGAGGTCTCTGCTGCACTCTTCCTCTGTTAGATCTTCATCACTTGCCAGCTGAAGGTGACCTCCAAAAAGTGGGAGAGCAACATCATCAACAAGGCCTGTAATTATGAAAATTCAAGGTGATTCATAGTTTTACTATCGCTCAGGTTTGGCCGTATGCATCACCTGTGTGGCTCTGAGTGTTCCTGAGACAGCAATCTGTATTTCTTTCCATTAGATGGAAAAACGTGGATGGGAACGATGATGTGTGTCGATGTTGTGACGGCACCTGTTCTCGGAACATCAGAGCCAACCAGAGACACCTGTCTGGTAAAGATGTGCTGTGTAGATCCTGGATTACAATAGATTACATTTTCTCTGCAAAAAGTTGATGCTGATTTAACATTCCAGAGATCCTGACCTGTGAATCGGTATCTGTTGGCCCTTTGACAGTTTACCCCAGCAAGTAAAAGAAGAAAAAAGTCTTGAAATAAACATTTCTATTTTGTTTTCATGGTATGGTGACAATAAAATGTTTCTCTTTTGCAAGAGTGAGCAAAAATATTTATTTCATATTATGTAACTTTATTTTTGAAGGTTGATACTGTTGTGAAGAAAAAAATTCAATGGAGGCAGGTGTCAAAGTGAAACATTTCTGTCATACATGGCTCATCCAACAAAATCATCAAACATTAACAGTAATGCAAAGCTTAAAGAAGTGGTACTAGTTTCTTTCCTTTCATGTCACAGTATACTTCAACATAATTTGCAAAATGTTACGCCATGTTAATGCTTAGAGTACATTCTCGGTTTAGTTGTAATCTGGTATATTTGTAATCTGCTCTTGTTGCGTTTACATGGGTTTGAGTCGGTTGCTGACTCGTATATTGCGACCTCCTGTGGTCACAATAAGGAACGTATACGTATGTCGGCACTATTTTCAACGTTTGTTGCACATTTTGGACACATGATGGCAGTGTAACATTACCGGAAAACCGACCTATCGATTATTTCCAATTTCGGAACAAATTCCGTTGTTTTCACTAGTGTCTTTAAAACAAAAACAAAACAAACAACAAAAAAAAAACAACGAAAAGTAGACTGCAGACAAGGTTTTTTTTTATGCTACACTGGGGAAAAATATGTTACAGCAGCTTAAAACAATTTCAGAACAAATTGGGACACAAGTACTTAAAATACAGAAATGGCGTCTTGACATGACATGGGCAAGTGCTCTGTCTATAAGAAGATTATTTTTCTATTTTACGTCACTAAAGCAATAAACTGCCATGAAATATCGATTACGGTCACTCGCAAGAGTTTCTGCTGCAAATAAATAAAAACTGGTACACTGCAGCTTGTTTTCAGCAACTCATGTCTTACATTTCATACACATGTAAAAAATGTCAACAATTCACACTCGAAACACTGACCTAATGATTACACAGATGCGTTTTACAATAAAACCTTGCCTTTAAAATTAAAGATACATTTCTGTTCAAAAATGTAAATACTAGGAACTAATCTCAAATGGTATATTTTTTTAGTCGGACATAATTGACGACGTACGCAAACAATTAATGCGCATGCGAGCAGGACATGTCAACGAAAGTGGGGATTTGCGCCGCTGCTGTCGTTGTATTTGTCTATGTTGTGCATTATTTGATCTACCAGCAGAATCTACCAACATTAAATCTTTAAATAAAGAAAGACGTTTCAATTTTATTCGGCCGCTTCTAGCTTGTTCCGTGCAGCAGCGAGATGTTCGCGTCACAGACCTCGTCCTTCCAGGACTCAATTGATGTGGAAGACCGAGACGATTACGACAGTGAAGAAATTACTGGATACGGCCAGAAAATACAGCTGAATTGTTACTACACCATTTATCTTTATCAGGGCACAAGGTACTGTTCGATATTGTCTGTTTATTTTAAAAGTGTTTCTCTTCTGCTGTTTATTACTCCAACATAAACTGGATCATAATAATAGTAATTTTAGAAATATGGAAACAAAGATATCATGGCGTTTTATTTCATCTATGTATCTATCTATCTGCTTATCTATCTTCCTATCTATAGCGGTCTGTGATCAAGGTACAGAGTTAATTTTGGTTTATTTCTTGTTCCTGAAATTGGTGACAGTGACACTCGTGCAGGTAAAACTAAACTTAAGCATTGAGAACTGACCAGGTGATGAGTGAACTGTCAACTGTCTTAGATCTGAGGCTTCTGGGGAAAATGTGGCGTGGAACCAGAGACGAGCAGACTCCACAGTCAGTCAGGATGACTTTAGGTAACAAAGGAGCCGTTCACCTATCTTTGCTTCCTTCTTTCACCAGTCGTTGGTTTATCCAATTGTGCTTTGGTGTAACCAGGGGTTACCACTAGAAGTCCAATCTTCATTGACTCGGTGCTTTCTTCATTCATCATTTTGTTGTGATCGGTAATCGCTGCACTTCCATGATGGCCTTTAGGCTTTGGTTACTTTAAAGGGGCCTCTCTCTACCAGTCGTGTTGGCAACAAAGTAAATGTGAATCTGCTTCTGAATACAGCTTTGAAAATGATGAAAAGTATACACTCAGTCAGCCATGATGTGTTTCTCCACACCTATCAGTACAGCATGCTTGCAACTGTGTGAGTCAGTGGTGTGTCGTAGTGGCTGCGGCGAGGGGCTCATCTGCTTTCTCCATTTTGTCTTCCATTAACTCAGCTGGCTTCCAAATTCCAAAGTGCTCTGTCCACTGCTTATTTGTCCTGACTTCTTGCCTTGCCTACAGCCTGACACTTATTGACAGCAGCCTGCCAACAGAGGCGGAACCAGAGCTGCGGACCTATATATCAAGGAGGCTGAGTAAAGGGGCCCTGCTGGGGGGCATGGGCAATATTGCAACCGTAGAACTCAGGTATGTTTTGTATGGACTGCATAACAAAGCCGAATGATTAGTGATGCGCCAGTATGCTCTTTATTTATGTCTGACAGTATTCCAGAGCAGGCGGTTGGATGCTACTGCTGTCTGCTGGAGCAGGAAAGGTCTCCTGAACAGCCTGACACTGATGGAAACGGTCACGTCATCTGCTTTTTAGGTGGATCCGAGAAGGGATTGAACCTATATCCTTCATCCATCCCCTGGTGTCATTCACAGTTGATAATGTCATAAGTGTTAATCACTGTTTTGATTTACAAGATTTACTCGTGTGCTCTCTTGTACACAGAAATGTTCCAAGCTTTATTCCTTAACCCGAGACACATTTAGATTGGAGCTTGATAAATACGTCCAAGGCCTGCGCAGCAGCCTGCAAACCCCCGAAGTATGAGAGAAAGGCGATGTTGCAGTGGAACTTGCATGTCTTGATTATGTACTTAATTACATTTCTGTGCATGTCAGCTGCAGAACCTGGACACAGAGGTGCGTCCCTACCTGAGCAGGTGGTATGAGGAGTCCGTGATGCACATTCATCGTGTGGTGCAGCTGGCTCAGAGCAACATCAGTTTCCTCCTCCATGCAGTGAGTCCCCTCACACCTCTGCAGTTTGTCCCAATAAAAATGTTATAAGCATCTTTTTTTCTTTTTGTTTTAATATGCCAGGCTCTGAGTCACACTCACGTAGAGGTCAGGAACTCAGATGACAGAACAAAAGCTGACGTGTCCAGGTGAGCTTTAATCTATTAACGTTCTCCATTTAGATTGTGAGATTTTTTAGCCGTCTGTTCTCCACCAGGTTCATCAAAGCAGCAAGTTTGCAGGGTCTGTCTCAGCAGGACACAACCACAGCTTCGCTGTGTAAGGCCATCTCTGAGGACCTGCACTCTGACCTGATTATGGACTGCTCCACCAGCCCGCCCGTACTCCTGAATGCTGGTACGTTAGGCTCTGAGGTTTATACATGATGGGGAAAGAGCATTCTGTGCTGAGAGTAACAGCGACACCTTCTCTCCAGTCAGTAATCGTTTCTGTGATGACTGGATTCAGGCCTTCTTAAATGCTGCCGAGCGTTGTAATCCTTTCCTGCTCAGGCAGATTCTGGAGAACTTCAAACTCAAGGTGAGCCATGCACGCAGATTATGAGTAAATATATCATAAAAAGAGTCTGATTTATCTTTGCTTACTTTTTTGCCTGTTTGTGGTGGAACTAACAAGATGTCGTCTTTGAAATGCTGCAACATGAGGTTTATTTTTAGGTCTACTTGCTTTAGTTAAAAATTTGTAAAAGTCCCTTTAGCCTGTGGAAATATCTGAAACTGGACAGTCTGGACAGTTCCAGTCTCTTAGCCATTCCTTCTGTTTCATCTGCTGCCCTCACAAATGTATTTTTTCACTCTCCACTGCTCTCACTCCGCAGGCCATTCAGGACATGAACAGTCTGAAGCGTTTCGTACGTCAGGCGGAGACGAGCCATTATGCTCTGTTCCGCTGCTGCCAGTTCCTGCAGGGCTGCGGAAATGGTGACGTGCTGCTGCAGAACGCCCGAGCAGAGCACAGCGACCTGCCCGAGGCCTGCAGCATCATCAGCGTCCTGGAGGAGTTCCTCAAGGAACAGGCTCAGGCCCAGGCCTGATTCTGCTTGGATACTTTCTCTACTTCCTGCATCTGCTGTGCCAGCTGTAAAGCAGGTCATCAAACCACTAAACCAAGCACTACCTGCTTTTGTAAAATCTGCAAAAATGTGACTCAGAGGAAAAATTAATGAGTGGAGGGGTAAAAAAAAAAGGACGCATGCCTGGTTTTAAATATAATATTTATGATTTGCTCTCCTAGTGGTGATGCTGCTCCTGGATCAGCAGGAACACACACGTTCAACGTTAATTATAAGAGTAATAATACTATGAGATGTTATTGAAATTGGTTTCCAGCTCAAAGTGACCGAGTGGTGTTGAGTGATCAATAACACTATGAACCAAATAGTATGGCTGCTGTCTTGTTGACTGACAGCGAGCACAGTTAATCTTGTGCTCGTCTGATGTTCAGATCCTGTTTTTTTTCTTGATAGTTTTGCATTACATGTAATTGTACTTTTTTTTTTTTTTTTTGACAAAGTTGCATACTGAGAATGCACAAATGACTCTTATGCATTCCTTTTTACCCTGATGTTTTTCTCTGCACTTCAATGTGAGCTGTAGTGCTGTCTGTTCAGTGATGTCAGATTAATCTTGTCGTCGGTAGAGTTTTCGTACACCCAGTGATTGAAAATGGAGGCTATACTATTCAAAAACATTATTTATCCCTGTTTATTTAAATGAGATACACAACATGAACTCCTATAGAAACAGTAAGCAGTTAAACTGTAGATTAGAATAAAATTGCTTGCAGTAAATGTCTTAAAAGTGAACCTTTAAGTTGTCTTGAAGGGATTGTTGACGTCAGCTAAAGCAGGGATCATCAAACCAGAACTGGAAGTAGGCGTCTACCTGGCCATTCTGCTGCTGTCATCCCAGTTGATCCCTGCTAAAGCTTCACTGTGATGTAGACACTTTTGTTCAGTGCTTCCAAATGTCTGTATCTTGGGCTGAAACTGAAATTAAAACCCACGGTTGAACCACTTTGTTGTGTTTGTCAGGGCCGAAACCTCAGGCCTCTCGGTACCAAACACAGATTGATTCGATAGCTCTGGGTGGAGGGTGGTGTCGGGTATGTCTGTGCGGCTCCAGGCCTCATATCCTCCAGTAGACTTCCTCATTCCTCTGAGCTGAAAGTTTCACACGTGCAAAAACGCAGCAATGAAAGACTGGAAAAAGATGCAAACTGACAATGCCATACTTTACCTAAACTGTAATCAGGTATCTTCCTCAACAGAGCGCTGGGTACGTCATAGATGTTCTCTGTGACAACTGCAGGTTTAGAAAACAGATGAAATAATTTTATTATCAGTCTTTCCCACCATTCATTTAAATGAACACAACATTTAAGTCACCTGGGTATGCTGCAGCGCTCCTGTTTGAGAGAGGAACGTCATACAGGCTTTCCATCTCTCTTCCAACTTCAAACCCTTCTAATTAATACCACAGGAACAATTTATCACCATCACATAGAGTGACACACCCCACAGTACAGTCACAATCATACCTTTCCTAGTAGGTAAAACATCATAGTGTCCCTCTGCACTGACAGCAGCAACTGAAGAAAACAGTGACAATGTGGATTAAACTCAAGATCAAGAAGTTCATAGATCAATATTTGAGGCGTACCATTGTCATGGAAATCACAGGCTGGCTCTACGTCTCTGTAAATGGCCTCTGGCGAGCTGGTGGTGGAGCGAAGGTTCCTGATCTCATGGTGAGTGTGGTCGGCAGGAGCAGAGAAGGGCTGAGGAGGAGGGCTCTCCGTCACATCGCTCTCCTTCACCTGCTGCTCTTCACATGCTTCCTGCCTGAGGAGAAGACCAGTCAGCCCAATTTCCAAAGGTCAAACCTGGAGAATTCTAGCTCGAGTTCTCCAATGAGAGTTGCACTGACTGTGTGTGTGTGCTCCTGGAGGGTGGGACCCGCGATGTAGAGAGATGCATGGCCCGCCAAAGGTGTCCTAACCACCGCTGTCTCAGTTCTGCTGTGTCTGCAGCCTACACACACACACAGATCACATCACATCACATCACATCTGTACTTCTATTTTTGTGAGGACGTTCATGAAAGGCTGCCCTTTCTCTGCTAATATCAGGGACGTTGAAACACAGGCAGCAATCCATCCAGGTGGACAACAGCTCCCGTTTGTCCTGACGAAAGCAGCTTTTCTGCCTGGGAGGACAGAGAACCCAGCTGGATTGTGGTCTTTGTGTTCTGGGTTCCAACATTCTTGGCTAATATGAATTCTGGGGACAGCACTAGCTTGATATTTTATATTTTGGTCCTCACTATATAACATGTACAAGACTACACACACGGTTTGTGGGGTCTTTTTCATTGCGTTAGCAAAGCCAGAATTTCTATCTCTATACCTTAATTCTGTGGTGTCCCAGAATTGGACAGATTAAATGAAATTCGCAGGTCAGGACCCCACATATGTAGAAAAACACACAGACAAAAAAAAAAAAACCCACAGAGCTTTAGCTTATTACTTACATGTAACAATCTGACCCCTGAGCGCCATTCATACGGTACCTTTAAAGTGAACTAAGTGACTTCAGATGGCAGAGTGAGTGAAATCCACAAAAGACATGAGAGGCCACAGTGATGGCGACTCACCAGCAGTTTTCTCTTTCCACTGTTCATGTGGAGCTCAAACAGGAAGTGCTTACTGTTGGCCCTGTGGACCTCTCGCACTGACTGCACCTGAAACCAGCAGCAGACGATCGCAACAATAGAGGAAGTCACATTTCCCAAAGATATATTTTACCACTGGTATTTTAGAGACTTTAGATTCATGAACCTGACCAGTTTAATTTACAGTACACCCCGTAAACGAAGTGACATGAAAGAACAAATGTGTAATAAAGAGCAATTGGTAGACTTACCATGTAAATGTAATAATTGCCTCTCAGGTTCAGCTGTGGGGAGACAGCATTAATATATATTTTTTTTTTTTTTAACTGAATTATTGCAGAAGTTCACTTACAGCGTTTCCATTCATTTTGGTATAGAAGAACAAGGTTGTGTTTTGAAGTCTGAACCAATACGTCGCCCACCTGACTTTCTATCATGTTGGACACATAGCCAAGTTCATTCATGTTATTTTGCCAGCATAGAATTACTGAAAAAACACACACACACACAATATATATAGCAACATACCAGTGTATCTTTCCTTTTCTGCAGAAAGCCCTCAAACAGTATCTTAGTCTCGTTCACAGCCATGCTGGTCCTTGGTGTTGACCGTTTTATCTCTACTCGTGTGACTTCCTGCACACAAACGCAGCATTTACTCACTTCTGTATTCAAACAGTTCACAAAACTCCCAACAGTTCATATAAAGAGTTGATCTTGTATTTAAAGTCACTCCTCTGCCACTGAAACACAGCCACGTATTTGCTGTAAATGTTATTTATTACAGACGTTTAAAAACATTTTCCGGTGTTGCATTTTTTTTAAGATTACTTTTTGTCTCAGCCGATAAAACACGTCAATAGCCGTGTGAAAATGCAGTTCTTTACTTTATTGTAAATGCGGGAAAACAAAAATGAGGAAAAAAAATGTTATTATGGCGAGACATGGTGGCGGAGTTTTAAGAGCGCATCCTCTTGCTGTGAAGTCTCTGGTTTCATAAAAATATAATAACGCACAAAGCTCTACTGGAAAAAAAATAAAAACAGTCATGATACACCAGGAGGACACGTCTGATAATTAACTAAATATAAAAATGCGTGGAAAACGGAATTCCCTCTGTTTCATGCAGTCCACTCAACACAGACAAGAAAAACAAAGTGGTTAATAAATAAATAAACAAATGCATTACGTCCATGAGCTTTCTAGTGTTGAATGTAACGCTGACATCCCTTACTTTACGTTTGCAGCACTCTCTGGGGGCTAATCCTACAAGTTGGGAGGTTTATAGACATATATACTGCATATACATTAGCTATAAAACAGATTCAAGTCCCTTTGTGGCGTTTCTCTACATGGCTGCCTCTGTGCTCTTCAACCATCTAAATGAACCCTGTCTGAGCTGAGAAGGACAATTTAATCAGCTGACGACATCCAGTGAGTGACTTTCTATCCTGGACGAGAAGAAGAGAATGTCAACATTTGGAAAACACCTGTGCAACTTTAAAATTGACCTCTTTTACACATAAAACAACCTAAACACCGTTGCTTTAATGCATATAAAATGCTTTTCCTCAGCATTTTCTTTGTGTTGTGCAGGTGAACTGGAGTAAAGGACATGGTCAGGGGCTCAATCAGGGTTTTCAAGTCTTTCAGGTGAGAAGGGCCAGAGGCAACAGAGGGAGCTGGAGGGAGGCGTCTGGCAACGTCCCATCACCGCTGTTTGAGAAGCGCTCTGTACATGGCAAAGCCCAGCACGGCACACACGGTGGCGCCGAGGCTCGCTCTCAGCCAGAAGGTGGAGTTCTTCAGGTCCGCCTGAGCCATGTGCCTGTGACAGACAGAAGGTGGAGAGCACGTGATGGGAAATGATGGAAAGAAGGAAGCAGCTGCCAACTGTCTGGCAAAATCATGTTCTCACACCTAAACACACGTTGACCACATTTTTTAATCACATCAGGATGCCAGAAAGGAGAAGGAGATGGTGCGATTTCCTCTGAAAATCAGACAAAGACCTGCCATCCTCAACTGATTTCTGCATTCTATCCATCAGCCCTAACAGGAATTATCGTTTGTTCATTTCTCTGCTTTAGGTTTTGTGAGGATTCCATTCTCTAGCGGCGGTTTCTGATTTTACCTTCCTGACATAATTAGTTGTTCAGAGGCAGCCTTCATAAAGACGGACCCCTCGGAATGGGAGCCCCCCCAGGGCCTCTGTCCAGCCTAGCGGGTACACGATCAGGCTGCGCTGGGACACCCTTCATATGACGTGGGACTGCAGCTTAGATTAAATTCACATCAGGCAACTCTAACCAGCCCAAACATCCAAACTGCAGACTCAAAAACCAATGCACGTGTGTTCAAAAGTCACCGCACACGTCAGGCAACGTGTATATACACACAGTGTGAGTGGAAACGTTGCATTCCTAAAAATGCCCTTTCAATAGTACACAGCTCAGTGGATGCAGCTCAGTATGTAATTCAGTTATGTCGACATTAGTGTTTTCAATCCAATCTAGCAACTTAATTTTAGCTGCCAGTAAAAGGAAGAACACAAACTGGAGACTGAATGAGGAAGCAAACAGAGGGAACAAATCAGCAGCAAGATCAGCATGTCACAGGGTCACAACATAAAAGAAGAAGAGGAAGAAGGGCAGCCAAAGACATGTACGCGAACACCTATGGAATGAAAGGAAAGAAAGGCAGACAGGAAAAAATGTGAACTGACAGGATGATTGGTAAATAAAAAAAATATCCTTACACAATTTCTGAATTCTCAACCCACAGAGGACACTTAGAACAGATTCAAACGTCTTTTGTGGGTGCAGAATCCAAAAGAGGAAGCAAAACTGAAAACTTCAAACGCTGTCTGATAAGTTGATCTTATTTCCTTAAAGAAATAAATGGGTCATTGTTACGTGAAATTGTTCTGCAAGCACGCAGACTTCAGTGAGGTTTTCAGTTTGAAACACCAACCAAACCAATGTTTGCGTTTACTCGTTAATAATGATTTGGCTGTTAGTGAAGATTTACACTATGCATATCCACAGCAGGACAGACGGTAGCAAACATTCTTTATATCTTCAGTCTATTAAGATTGTGTATTTTACAGTATAAGCGTCTAAATGTGTTTTAGAAGTAAAGTCTGCACCCCACGTGTAAACACCATGCAACTGATTCACACTTGCAGACACGGTCACCTGCCTGGTTAGCAGCTTGCGTGTTAGCTGGCAGAACTCGGCCACATTTGGTGGTGTCATAGTGTGCACAGAGCAGGTGGGCTGGCTGGAGCTGCAGCAGAGACCAGTACAACTCAGCTTTGATTGGATTAGGGAAAAACTAATGTAGCAAAGTGTCTCATTTTACTAATCAGTGCTGAACCACCTGTAACTGTCCCAACCAAAGGGTATTCTTTTATATTCTCACAGGTGTTTGGACCCTTGCATTGGGGTCCAAAAAAGAACAATAACTCTGAATGTGCAAAATAGCAGTAATACTAACTCACTATTCAATCAATCATTGTTTTTAGCCCCGCCCCTATAGATACCTACTGCAACTGTTGTGTGGGACAATGCAAAAACCTAAGGGAGAGAGGGTAGAAAAGAGGTGGAATCCAAACTGGACAGTCTAAGGACAGGAGACACGGCCCAGAAGTGATTTACAACAAGATTAGCAGACTAACACAAGGTCTCTAATCTATCTTGACTAAAGACTAAAACATTATGTCATTAGAAAAAAAAAAAGATATGGCCACCATTATCTGTAACATTCTATTTCAAACAGTGGATATGCAGTGTAAACCTGACAGCTGCTGGGGAGAAGAAGGAAGGAGCTGCTACATGACCTAATGGAGACGTTCATCCCAAGGATGGGAAGCACAGAGGAAGACGTCAATACTAGAGTAATTAAATGCTATGTTTGTTTCTACGTATCGACCTGTTAAAAACGACCCTGCGGAGTTGGGCCTTTATACTGCGCAGCAGCTCCAACTTGAGGAGGGTCTGACACAGGCAATATGTGCACCTGTTGCATCTGCACAAGCAGCGGAGCCGGGCATGGCTGCAGAAAGACAAGAGACGCGTGCATTCACCACTACACAGACGACAGCACATGAGACGAGAAGGCGACAGCAACAAAACTTGGCTCTGTTTGAACCAATATCCTACAACCAGAGCAAGAAACATACTTTTCTACACTTTTAAAAATACACTTAGGCATTAAAGGGATGAAGAGATGACAACAGTAAGATAAGAGGATGAGACTATGGAGAGGTTGGATACTCACGGGTACATGGCCATGGAGGTGAGTCTGGTGTAGATTTCTTTGCCGAGTGTGTCGCTGGTGTTGCATGTGAATGGCTGAGGTGGGTGGAGCTTGTGTTTGCGACAGAATTCCAGCGGCGGAAGGCTGTAGTGCTGCCGTACTTCGTGCAAGTCTGATTTGGCTGCAATCACCACACACGGGATCTTGCTGTCCAGGAAGTATTGCTGCCAATCACATCCAGATTAAACCAGTCTGATTAATATAGAACAGCTTCCACCCCCTGACCGCCCCCCGCACCCCTGTCCATGGCATACCTTGTAGGCTTTGGCACAGTATTCGAAAGAGCGTGGATTGTTGATGTCATACACTAGACACACCACGTCACAGGCGAGGTCGGCCTCCGACAGGAAGTCAAAATCTGGCATCACCTCATGGAGCTGGTGTGCAGAGAAAGGAGGAGAGGAGGAAGATGCAGGGATCATCACGTTGGACCCAAACTGATATTCTACTGTGTAGCAGCTCTTGGTCCTCACCAGAAGGTACTTCTCCTGACCGTACACGTAAGTCGTGTTGATAGCGTATAAAGACTTGTGGTCTTCTCGAATTCGCTGCTGCCTCTGGAGTGGATGTTAAACAAGTATTAATAGAGGTGTGAGAAAGAATTTGGTGGGCGAGTGACACACTAAATTCACAATCACACAGAGGTTTCATTGAAGGACACTGATTGGTCATTTTACCTGAAGGTTCTTCCCCAGAAAAGCTTGGAGGAACCCACTCTTCCCACTGCCCCGGGCCCCCAGGACATTGCAGCGGAAGACGCTGCGCTGCGTCTGCTTCTTCTGCAGATCGATGCGCTTGTTTCGTGTTACTAAAACAGGAAATAAATATCATATCATTTTTCATATGCACGTACATCAATGACGCAAAAGACTGATTCTCTCACCTGTGATGGCAGCTGCTTGGGACTCGTGTTCATAGATGATAGAGTAACCCAGGTAACCCAGGTACTCCAAACTACGCTGCACATCTAGATATGTAGTTAGCCTACCAAACAAACATGAGCCACGATGAGCAGAAAGCTGGTGTAACTCAATATGATCTACTAGTTTTCCACTCACGTCCACTGTGAGAGATATCCCTGATAGGTGATCCATCCTTGATCATTAGTGCAAACGGTGTTGTTGACGTCTGGACCCCAGGGCATGTAGGGAAACACTTTGAACAGGTCCTTCAATTCTTCTGGTGAGAGCGCGCAATCTCTGTCCTGGATCAGGCCGAAACCACACACATTCAGATATGGATCAGGACAGAAGAGGGAGTCAGAAGACTATAAACTATTCTCCAAAGTAAACCAGTCACGTAACCACTCACTTTGTCGTGTTTGTCAAAAATACTCTGAAGGAAGAGGTAAGCATTGTGGTTGAGCTCAGTGGTGCAGTCAGGAGGAATTTTGATCCTGCGGTGCCAAGTAAACAATATTAGCTTCCCAGACTGGATCACATTTATACTGTAGTTTTCAAACACTGACAGTTGACAGAACTTACAATGGATACAGATATTCCTGCGTGAGCTCCAGGTCATCATCATAGCCAAACCTCCTCAGAACGGTCCAGGTGGTCTCATGTCGGCCTCGCTGGATGAAGAGGGTGTGCAGGAACAGGAAGCCTGCAGTGATGAGTGTCAAGGATGGAGGAACACAAAGATTCATGAATGGACTTTCCAAAAAATATAAGAGAATGAAAGGATATCAGTAAGGATAAGTTGTGAAGAATTTAAGATCAAACATGAAAAGATAAAGAATCTAACCTTTGAGTGTGAGCCCATTGTCCTTAACACCATCTGCCATGTTCCTCCTGACAACATTCTTTACATCCTCTAAGGCCTGAGGTGCCAGTGGTGTATTGAAGCATGTTCTCTGCAAATAAAACACAGGTGATGACAAAGAAACCTTTGTTTCCAGAAGACACTGATATTCTGGAGTGTTTGGCTTTACCTGAAAAAAGTTGAGCTCATTGTCATTGAGGATGCCGTCGTTGTCCAAGTCTGATACTTTGAAGATTCTAGTTAAAGCCTTAACACAAGATGGTTTCAACTGGAACACAGGAAACACACAGTGATCGTGGTGGTGAAAAATAGATTCAGATTTAGATTCTGAATTCAGTATCTAAGGCATAAATCTCACCTCCTTTTCTTCTGGGCAATACAAGGGTCCTGTTGGGTGAAGAACGGCTTTCTGGGCATAGTAGAAAAGTTCAGAGATGTTCTTCAGGTTTTTGGCAGAGCACTGAGGGAAAAACAAAGCATGTTGGAATGCATCTTTTTTAAAGACCTCTCTCCAACTGTATCTTCTCTGCATGTGTCTTGCCTCATCTACTCATGTCCCCATTATAACCTTGTAACCAATACAGCACATGCCAGCAGAGGTTGTGACCAAGCTGACTCCTGTCCCAGTCATGTGCTCTCTGTAAGCTTCAACACTCAGTTTATCGGGCAGCACACATTAGAAGCAGGACAAAGGTTTAGGGTAAAGGCAGGAGCTGCCTATTTACAACTCTGTTCAAAACGCATTGCTATTTTGTGCAACAAACTATTCTTGCTTCAGAAGCATCATAGCATAAATTTGTGTTTTCAGGAGTCGATGGCTTACTTCTACACAGGTCTCTATGTCTTGGTATTGATTCATAATTGGCAGAATGGTCTCCATGCTGCTGTGTTCCACCAGGTCTGATTTATTCCCCACAAGGATTAATGGTACCCTGCAACAAAATCTTTCATTACTAACTTCAGTAATGAAAAATCAGAACCATAGAAAGTGCTGACATAATAAAACTGTTACCTGTTTTGTCCTGTTTGACAAAACAGGACATTTTATGATGTAACCATACAACAAAGTGTTACACTACAAACAAGCTATTATTTTAAAGTTCTCCCGTACTGAACTTATAATCATTTAACTTTATGAAACAAAACTATATTGTGTTGCTGACCACAGGCAAACTTGATTCGTAAGACATCGAAAGACATACGGATACATGAACACACCTGCTATCCTTGTCTGTCCTGTCATTTATGAGGGGGATCCAGTGGCTGGTCACCTAGGACAGTAACGCTAATGATCAAAAATGCATCTGAGCCAAAATCAATTAAAACAGTAACATAAGGTTGTAGAAATAACCTGCCTAAAATCTACAGCATCATTTTTTAATGTATATGTTTCATGAACTGCGCTGGATAAACAGAGAAAACACGCTTACCTTTTCTATTGACTTCTTGTTGTTGACTGAGTAAACTATACAGATAACATTTGCCTGCAGGAAAAAGAAGCGATGTGACTTTTTCATGCTTGGGGGAAAAGTGTAGGAGCTAAAATTTTTGTAGGAATCTACCTTAGATATTTCTTGGTACAGCTGCTCTTCTGACTGTTCAGCTTCTGGAGGTGGAAACAAAAGCATATGTTTGCGTAAGTTAAAGATACAATGTTCATGTAGAAACATGAACATGAATTTTCATAGCGTTTGTGTGTGACTTACCCGAGTAGTCCACAATATGTGTGGGGACCCTCTCTGGGGTGACATCAGCTGGGATGGTGATCTCCTCAGCACGGAGCGGAACCTAAAAACACAGGGGAAGAATCATCCACCCTGACAATGAAGGACCGCGACCATAACTTCAGTTACATCCATCATCTGACTGGCTGTTGGAACATACCTCATCAGGGAACTCCTCACTGACCAGCGACATGATTAGAGATGTCTTCCCCACCTTAGCTGCAGAGGCAAACAACATTTTTTTTCTTACAACTTTACATCACAAGCCTCTCATCAAAAATGAAATCTGAAGACAAGAGCAGAAATGAGTTCATTTGTGTGGGTAAGCATATCTTTGAAATTGTGGAGTAGTCCTCTGTCCCATCAGCATCCTGTCTTCATAACCAAACTACTGAAACACTAGATTTCAGTGTATTTATGTTGGCATGTGGCACCTATATCTACACTCCCTCAGGAACACCCAAGGTTGACAAATGTAGCGATGTGCTCCATACTGAATGATTACAACTAAAATATAAATAGTACCAACACATACAACAAAGCAACATAACTGCTGTAATAGCCCCAAGTCAACATAAACAACAAAGATGTCAGCTCACATTTCAATGTCTACAACACGTGGGTTCAGATGTAAATTTTATTTTCAGACAAGGGAATAACATTCACTTTGCAACTCCACAGCAAAAGTCACGAAAATATATTAATTACTCATCAATGTGATGACTCAAAACCCGTGTTTTCATTTATGACCCCTGTGTTGTGACCTGCAACACCTCCTCGTGTCTAACCTTATTGTGAACCAATTTGTCCAGATAGAACTTTAATGTGCTTTTTTGGAACATAAGACTGAGGTAACCTCGCAGTTAAAATCCGTCTGGTGGTGTAATTTAATGCGTTGAGACTTATATGGTATGGCAGTATATGGAAATATTGAGATACACCATGATTATTCACTATGTGATAATCGAGGGTTGAGGTTGGGGTTCAAAACCATAGCAACCCAAGATATTAGGTAGGTAACTGTACTATTCGTACACTTGGTGCAATGCTGCCGTATGATTAATTATTAAAAAAACCATTAATGACCAACAAAACCTTCACATTACACAGCTACGGTTTTGAATTTGCTGGGCGATAGCTCTAGCTGTTAGCTTCTCCTCTAGCTTCACAGCTATTTTAGAAATGAGCTAATTATACTTACGTTCTCCTACAAGTAGTATCCTCACGTCTTTCCTCATGTTTTAGCGTGCTTTTCTTGACAAAAAAGACGCTTTATTGCCTCACACAGTCGTGGTGACGCCGTCCTCTTCCAGCTTATCCAACACCAGGCCTGCGCACTCCGGTCCTGCCGCTGTCAAACTCTCGGCGCCTTTGTAGGACAAAACGGACGGACAATTTTAGAAGGTCCCTCGTCTTTTCTACGCCCTTCTTCCCTGCATAAGGCTTCTACGCTCAGTGAGAATATAATTTGAAAAAGAGTTTATGATACATAATGTCTACAATTCCATGTTAACTCGTCTTTTCTGCAGTTCTACGGCGTTCCAACACGAATGTTTCATGAGCATGCCCGACCTCCAACACCCGGCAACTACGGGTGGCCGTAAGGACAAATTTTATTACAAAGAAAACGCGTTTTCCCCAGTTTGTATTTTATTAATTAATATTTAACAGTGACTTTCTATGTAATATTAGTGCAGTAAAAAAGTGAGAAAACCATATATTGCATTATAATCTGTATAATTATTTTGTTAAGAAGAGTGCTTACAAAAGATTCTATTGGTTGACTTTTTACTGGTACCTGATATAGAAAAATAGAAGAAAATTATAACAAAAAAAAAGCAATGATCATCATGCCCTCAGTAGATGTTAACACTGTAATCACTGTAATATAATCATTGTAATCACTGACCTGGTTATTTACTGGAATGTCTGGCAATCTATAAGAATATGCTTCTGGTTATGTAGTTAAAAATGTGTAGTTTCTTAAAATAAATAAAAAAAAAAAACTTTACATAACAATTTACACTTTACATTACACTTTATACCGTATTATTTAAAGTTTTTTTCCTCCACAAAAGTCATTTGTGTTATGGTGTCAAAAAATATCACTTATGTTGTGAATATGTAAAAAATTTATAAATTACCACTTAAGAAACATAAATCACTTGGTGAGGCACATTGTTATCTCCTAAATAATAGATCAATTATTAGATAAATAATAATCATTTACTGATATGTTTGGTCCTAAGAGGTGATTTAACAAAAGATCCGGTGAGTTGACATCAGTTAAAACTAAGTCTTCTAAAGAATGGTGCATTTAAAACAAATGTTGTAGCCCCGTGATCCAGTTGTTGAACATCTCTGTAGATCATCTCTTACACTTGATATTAGCTTCAACTGCAATAGAAACAACAAAACAGGGTAAAGTGCAGTCAAACATGACATGGAAAATGTCAATTTGGAAATGAATGAAATCTGAACGTGCATAGGCTGTATCCAACTGCTTTCGTTTGCCTTATTTGTATACATTATGCTGATTTCATGCTAATAGTCAATGAATGTTTACATTTTCATTGAGTGTTTTTTGTGGTTGTGTGACTATAATAAAGAACTTTCACTGCGTGTTCTACATCTGTGGTGGTTCCTTGCTTACTCGTATAATCCTGTGGTGACATGGGTCTCTGCAGGACCTGTGTGAGGGCCTGCAGCCACTCTTCCTGCTCCCTCTCCTGCTCGCACATGAAGACAAAGCGTCGTCCTGGTGTCCCCACCGTGATGCCACACTTCCACTTGTTTCCCCGAGCGTTCTTGGGTTCACACTCCTTCACTGAGTAGCCTTTGTCCTCCGTGCCAATGAAAATGACCCCTAATTCCTCTGCATCCTACATTCAAATATATTAATATGATGAAACTGCAAAGCTGGCAACAGGCCTGGAGAGACAGCGACACACAACTTTTTTCCCCTCACCAAATAATGTTTGAAATATAACAACTTCCTATTCTCAGAGTCCAAAATAAACCACCGCCTTTTGAACGCCTCCTTATGCTGTTAAAGTGAAAAAAAAACCACATTTACTATGAAGCATTACATACATAAAAATACATTGTCGTGACATTAACAACATTTTTGCATATGTTCCTTTAATACATTGCAAACAAATATAATTACAATGAGCACACGCAGAATGATGTAAGACAAACAGCCATGAGGAAGAACATGCCTAAATGTGTTTAATAACTTACCAACGGTCCTGTTTTTTCCATATATCCTTCTTTGGGGTAATTTGTTGTTATCTTTGGTATCAGCTGACACAGACAAAAGTTTAAGGTTTAATGTAAACTATAACTTTCCTTTCATTTCGCAGATTTTTACTTAATCACACTGGTAGAATTTATCTAATCATAATATATATCCTTTTTCACTGGCAGCACATCAACTACTAAGAGTTAATAAAGCAGGTGTAAGACATATTGTTTCCAGATTATCTTGTGTTATTAGGGGGTGTGATGCCTACTTCTTCATCAGTTCCCGTTGGATATGCTGTCTTCAGGTATGCGTAGCGAGCAGCGCGAATTGCGTTGTACCACGTGACTATTTCCTATATGTAGAAGAGGAGACACTGAGTAAAGACATAGCAGTGCCCCAGCAGGCCCGGACAGCGAGGGTGGTGCAGTCCCACCTGAGCGCTCTCGTGATACACGTAAAGGCTCCTAGTGTGATCATTGTTTTGATAGGTGATCTGAAGGCCGTGAGGATGATCAATCTTCTCCGGCTGAAACTTAGCATTTAGGTCCTTTATGGAGATTACAGCTTTAGGGCCTTTGGATTCCTTGATGGTGAGATACATGGGCACTTCAGATTCAGTACAAAGGGTAGAAGAAACTGATGCAACCACTCAGTCTGCTCATTTAGAACTCACATTTTCCTTGTTGTAGTAAGACAGAGAAAATTCTCTCTCTACCAGCACAAACTTCCTCTTCAAAAACTGCATTTTCTCTTTCCCTTTCTTCCACAGCATCCCTTCATAGAATCCTGAATTTAATTCAAAACTTAGCTTCAGTCACACAATCAAGCCATTCTCAGAATAGTATGGTTGCGTTCACTCACACCATGCTTTAACTTCCTTTCTCTGCTAAAACACAGTTATCCACTCATCTTAAAAACCAGTTTGTCTGCTGGTGTTCTACATTTCTGCCAAGGAATCCCAACATGTGAGAAAACCTCACCTGTAGTGTAAGGAAGAGGTGGATACTTGGTTTCGCCTGTGAATTCTGTCCTCTCGTACTTAGCCCGAATCCACTGCTCACGTAACATGCTGTAATTCACAATGCAGCCTATCCATTAGTACTACTACATTACTTGCACTTCTGTGTGTGGTTTTTGTTTTGTTTTTATTCAGTGTCAGCAGTCTGCACATGTAATAGCTGAAGATTTCACCATTACAATATTAGCCAGAAAGAGCTGAGATGAGCACTCACCTGCAGTCGTTCTCCTGAGGCCGATAGTAGTACACCGGAACTGCTTTCTCAAAAATGGCTCGAGCGCTGGCATTGCCTTTGGCTTTCATGAACTTCTCAGGTGAGACAGATAAAGACAGATGGGTAATGTGTTGATCACAATAACATGGACATTAAAGTGACCCTCTACCTCAACTAGCTCATCCTCCCAGTAGTCCAGCTTTATGGATTTGACCCGACTGGACAGGCTGCGGTGGATGCCGGAGCAGTTCAGACAAACAAATACTCCCAGTTTGTAGGAAGCCCACTCTGGGTCTGCAGTAAAACAAAACAGCAAGTCACGATCTGCCTCTCTGTTAGGCTTCATGACACTCTTTTCTTCACCCTTCACCTGCACAGCATCCCTCAAAGCCAGGCTGTGTCTGAGTAAAAAAAGAGTAACTCAAATTGCCTGACGTCCAATGACCAGTGACGTACTTAACTAAATTAACGTTAAAATAACTAACATAATTAAAATAACGTGTCGTATTATAAAAAATGTACATTAAGAGTAATGTTCTTCAGTAAATTATTTTTTTCTGACATATAATAATTATTTATAAAAAAAACTCAGGGAATATTTGAATGAATCTGCAACACAATAACTTAAAGAGTCAGATTTATGAGTATGAAGTTACAATTCCGTGAGTTATGGCTCAGTGGAGGTATACAATCTGTTGAGTAATTGAAGTTAAAAAAAAAAAAAGCGCAGTGTTTTTCTCGGGGTGTTATGAAGCGGAAGATTAAAGTAGGGCAAAACTGAAATTAAGTACAAAAAATGTGGACTTCAAAAGATAGTTTAATAAATCAATTATTCACTTAATCCATACGTTTCTGTTTAGGTAATATTTAGAAATATGATAATAAAAAGATAGTTTAGGAGATTTTGGCTGTTCCAACGCTAAAGTGAAGAGAAACTAGTTCAGCGACTCTCAAACATGATCTAGAAGGGAAAGCGAATCTGGCCGGATCTTAAAGCCGTTTAAAAATGTATTTATATATTTAACGACATTTAAGAGATAACTGGGGGCAAAGTTAACAAGTTATTCTAAATTAGACTTACCAGGCGCGCCGCAGTCAGCGCACCGATTGTTGTGCGGTTGTTTTACCAGTTCCAGTAGGATCTTTTTGTTACGCTCGTGGTTTGCCATTTTCACGCAAAGTCGACGTCTCCTCTCACACGATGGAGTCCGCCGTCGACACTGGGCATGGTGCTATCATCGACTCAACCCGAGATAGGACTGGCACCTTCCTCCTCTTCGGCGCCAGAAACGAGTTACCGCCCAACTTTACGCACAAACAGCCGGCTCTGAGGAGCCGAGTGCGCAGGCTGCTGACGCCACCGTTTACTGAAGAGCGCCAAACCCAACAGTCTCACCTACTCAAGTCATCATTAATTTAAAATTAAAAATGGTAGTAAAGTGTGCGTTTAACGTCTTCTGAACTATCATTTTAATTAACCTTTCTCTCCTCTTATTTATTTTAAAACTGCTTCTAAAATTCACCTCAATACACCAACTGCATGAAAAGGGTAACAGGAACATTTTAAAACCTGCTAGTTATTTTGGTTGCTCTGCAAAACTTCCTGTTTAAACACGTGATGGGAGGTTCAGTTGATACAGGCTTTAATTTGGTTTTAATAAACCTTTATTTTATTTCCCACCATGAATGCTGCTTCTGCAAAACAAAATATGAAAAATAAAAACTTAATGTGAGGAGGCTTAATTGGAAAAGTAATATTCTATTAAAACATTTATGAGAAACTGTGATTCTGTGGAGATTTACACAAACCAAATCAAGCAAACTATTTCATATGTTAATCACTTACACAGCATTAATTGGACTTGCTCTGCATAAGCAAATCTTCTTTAACAAAACTATATTTATAAATGAGGTTTCAATGAATGGAACACTGATGTACAAAAAAAGTTGCAGCACAGTTTAAAAATGATACAAAGACTGTAAATTATTAGTGCAGTCTCTGAAAGCACCCAAGCAGGCGCTGAAATTAGAGCACGCCTGAGTTCTGATCATGTTGATCCCAGACAATCAAACTTATCTCCATGTGCAGGGTGGTCAAGAGTCCAACATAAGAGCTTGTGCTGTCCGGAACTCTACCTTCAGACATGAGATTAGGATGCTACAACTTAAGGAAAATCTTCTGCAAGATATCGTAGAGTGCTCTTGTCGAGGCCCAGGTGGATCGCATCCAGGTAGTGAAGGAACCTGCAATAGGAAAAGGAAAACTCATTTTCTACAGACAAACACTTAAGTGCGACTTGAGTACATCTGTGTCGCATCCCTGCTATTTGGTGCTCAACAAACATATGCAGTTGGTTTTAAAGCAAAATATGGAGTGTCTATGCTGAGACACTTTAATAACCACTTCCTCCTCAAAGGTCAAAACTAGATGGTAATGACTGCACACAGACTGACTCCTCACCTTCGTTTAACTTTCCCCTTCTCTTTTAGCTGCTCCGATTTGCAAATGGTGCGCAGAGCCGGCAAGTACTCTGCAGCAGCTGCTGATCTGTTGTACAGAGCACCACACGCTCCTTTAAACATCAGGCTCTCCATCACTTCCTTCCTTTGCTGGACTAGCCTGGAAACAAACATATCACACTTTCTGAGTATCAACTCAGCTGAAGTCTTGTAGCAGTACAAACATCAACATCATTTAAAACATCTGATTTCAGAGAGGCTCTTGGGTTGATGGATCATGTAATTAGTTGGAAAGAACCTCTCCAAAGTAACAGTATCATGTAGACTGTTTCAGGAAGATGAAATGATTGTGTAAAGCGCTGTCAGGACTTACTGTGGATGGCAGGGGCCCTCCTGGGTGTAGCTGTAACTGTTGCAATGAACTGCCACAGGAAGAGTCAGTTCTGCTTCTGCCTCCTCCCTCAGCACGCCCTCAAACTGTTTGGCTTTGTCCCAGGCCTCTGCTGCTGCACTACCACACTTCTGGAAGCTCAGCGCCTCAACAGCAGCCGCGATCTCTAAGGAACGCTCGCCGCTCCTCCAGCTTCCTCTGTCCATCTCGACTCTTGCCTCGTCTGTCATCCCATCTTTTACCAATGCACCAGCTGTGAAATCACCCACCTTTGGAAGAGCACCCAGAGACGAGTCCATGCAGGACAGGTCATCAAAAAATTCACCTAATGATTGTAGACACTGAGAGACTGGGAGGCTTTTGAGCCTTTCTTCAGGAGTCAGTGGATTCCTTTTCACCGACGAGCAAACTGCACTCTCTCTGACGTCCTCCTTTGATCGAGAGAAAATCTGAGGTTTGTGAAGAGACACAAAATCATCCTCTGAGTCAGAGTCCAGGCCATCCTGGCCAGGCAGACGGTATCGCTTCCTTGTCTTTCTCATAATGCTAGAAGCTTTAATCGGACTGCTGTCGTCCGAGGACTCTGTGGCCCATAACCTGGCAGGACACGACAGCGAGCTGGGGGATGGCGGCTCGGTTTCAGTTACAGACGGACAATCTTGTGATTTGGAAAGTGTCTGTTTGGGTTTACTGGCTGAGGTAGTTAGCTGGGTGTGTGGAAGAGGTAAGAGCACCTCCATATTTGAATAGAGAAGTTCCACTCCACGCCGCTTGCAGTTTGTCAGCAGGTCCCAGGACACCTCCTCAGGCCTACAGGTCTGTTGATGGCACACCCCATTAATATCTCAAATAATTTATGATTTAAATCACAGTAAACACAGAGCTCACCCTGAGAAGCTGCCAAATGTCTTGTTCAGGTGCAATATTCCGCAGGCCCAGCTTGCTCTCAGTGCAGCAGGCATCACCAGGAGGGACGGCGCCTGTAACAGGACCCGGCACATCTTCAGTCTCTGGCTCAGGCTCAGCTGTTTGAAATAGGTGAAAGACAAAAGTTTGATTCATACATGTTTTATAAATAAAAACTTAAATTAATAAAATTAATACTGTTCAGAGCGCATCTGAAATTGCTATCAAATATGTGCTTTTTCTAAACAAATGCTTAAATAAATACAAAAATATTGTCAACAGTGACAAGAAGCCAGATTACTTTCATTGGACAAAAAAAATAAAAAATCAGTATCAACTGAAGAGAGTTTGGCCGGGCGACCAGCCCTGTACTTTCACACCAGAGGAACAACTCCATAGTTCCCCAAACTCTTGACAGGGAGTAAGTACCCTTTTAGTGTGTTCACACATCGTTAATTAAGGGTGGCTGTAGTTACTTTGCTCTGAATTGCAGGGACTTGAATTCAGCTGTGTGAAAGAGATTCAAAAACTCTTCACCTTTTTCACCAGTGCCTGTCACAGGCCTATCTGTGCATTGACACCCTCCACTGAGGGCCCAGAACTGCAGCTGCAGTAAACCCTGCCTCAGGTCACATCCATTGTGTCGTAGCAGAGAGCTGACGTCCCATT
Organism: Pao palembangensis; assembly: GCA_015343265.1. Lineage (NCBI taxonomy): Eukaryota > Metazoa > Chordata > Actinopteri > Tetraodontiformes > Tetraodontidae > Pao > Pao palembangensis. The sequence continues at coordinate 14,814,990 of CM027085.1, read as the reverse complement.
GGTCCGCCCTGATGTCCTCTGCCAGACACAAGAGTCGCATGAAGCTGCTCGAGTCCAGCTGGAAGAAACATTAAGAATAATGCACCCCGCTTATCCAGTGATATAACAGAAGGCATAAACCTTTTAAAATCAGAGACATCAACAACTCACCAGTGAAGGCGCTTTGAAATGGACCTCTTCAAAGTTACCATCAAACATGTTGCTGAATGCAGGATCTACAATGCATACGAAGTTGGATTTAGACTCACTGATATGATCAAAACGGGCCAAAATTGGACCTTCCTCCTACTCACCACTAGTGGTGAGAATGACAGGCCTCTTGGTGGTAGTCATGAATGTCTTGATGGCAGCAAGAAAGCCAGAGTCATCGTCAAAAATCACATCCACCTCTTCAAACAGGATAAGCGAAGTGGCCACCTTCTTGCTCTGCTCTTCGCTGATCCTCTCTTTAGACGTGGAAGCTACTGGTGAGTTTGTACCAGGCTCTTTATCTCTACTGCCCAAGATATTTACTTTTGTAGAGTTCTTGCAAGAAGCTGTATGAAGACGAAAAACTGAATTATTCATAAAACCCTATTATAATTTTGGTATAACTAACAAATACAAACAAGGAAAGTCTATTTACATAGCTGTTCATTGTTTTTAGTGTTTGGTGCCTCCCTGTTGCCGGGTTGACCCATTTTGAAGAAATTAGCCAGTGATGTTGGAGCCAGACTTCCTTTTTTAACCGCTTTAGGTGACTGAGGATGTTTCCTGGGAGAGGAAACTACCCTTCTGGGAGAATTTACCTTTCCTGGACAATTAAAGAATTGGTTTGCAGTTATTTTAGATTATTCTGTCTTGTGATACTAATATTGGCAGTTTACATACTTGGAGAAGATCCTGTCCTGAGAGAGCTGCCGCTGCTGCTGCTGCTGGCATTGTAACTATTAAAGTAGGTGGGTTTGTGTGCATTTACACCCTGACTGTCCACCTGATGTGACTGAGTGGCCTCTTTCAGCTGGGAAAGAATCAGACGACCGCTGCGCTGAGATGAAGCGTTGACCTCAAACACCTGGTAAAGCCAGAGGGCCAGTTAGAGCATTAAGATGACGTTTTCAACATAGCTGTCAGTCAGGGTTTGTACCTTGAAGCCCAGTTCCTGAGCGCAGGCATAGACTGCTGCAGTCTTTCCGACCCCAGTGGGTCCTGTGATGAGCAATGTATTGCATAACATGTCCTCTCCATCCTGGAAATTCTCTTCTCCACAGTCCCAGTCTGAATCTGGAAAAAAAAGGACCATCAGTTGATTTAGAAATAAAAGTCCAAACAAATAACAGTCCAGTATTTTGGCCACCCACCATTCTTGTCTTCCTCTTGCTTCTTTTCCGTCTGCTTTCTTCGTTCTTCTCGGTCTGCACGGAGTTTCCACTCCCTTAACCAGCTGCAAAATAGACACATAATCATGTCCTGACCTGGGCCACATGTCAACCCAGCTGTTGCAAATTAAAGCAGTTTCGGCTCTTCACCTGTGCAGCCTCCTCACTGCTCTGGTGTTGCCTACAATGTCACTGGAGTGCTGAGGATGATACTTGTCTGTCCATAACACATCCTCCTTCACATCATCTGTACAATAAAGAACGAGTCAGTGATGAATCTAAACTGCAAGGATGGCGCGGGACACACATCAGCATTCATCAATCTTACCACTAAGTAAAAAACAAAAAAACAACTAGTAGGCTAATGTTATTAGAGTATAATTAACAATTGGGCATCTAACAGATTGATCAAGACAATCCAAATAATTGAAGGGAGTAAAAACAAAAAACTAACTGATTTAAACCTTTTTTTTCAGTGTCCTCATCCAAAATGATAGTGACAGGGTCTTCTTCAGATTTAGATGAAGGCTTGGTGTTGTCATTCTGCTCCTTCTCAGGCTTGAATCTCTGAGCTCGTCTCATACGGCTTCCCCTCTTGCTTCGCTGTGGATTAACTGAAGAAACAAGCTCCTCTGAAGAGTTAGCGCGTTGCTTTTTAGCAACCTTCACAGACATTTCCTCTTCTTCACTTCTCCTCTTCCTCTTTCCTCCCACTGATTTAGCAGACAGTGTGCTGTTTTTTACCATGGCGACAGTGTCTGGCTCTAGAAACAAGATGGTAAAATATCACAAAAACCTTTGAGTCACTGCTTGCTAATATATTAGTTATTTAATCTACTGCGCCAATAATGAATAGTAACTGCAAATGTGAAAAAATAATCAGATCTATTCAGATACATGTCTATTTTTCAGGGTAGTCCGACTGACCTGCTGTCGTGCACTGCTGCTTGTGATCAGCGCGTCTCTTCAGGAGGCGACTGATGAACATCTCAACAGGAAATGAAGGATTGGAAATGCTGACCTCTTTCGTGAGATGATGACGAACACTTTCAGAGATCTCAGGTCTCCAGCTAGAACCCTTCAAATGAGAAATTTCTTAATATGAAACAATTGATCTAGGGCCTTTAGTTCTAAATTTAACCTAAAATGTTCATTTTCATTTCATTCAATTATCTACTCAAAATCTATTCCAACCAACACCACCTCTTTTTATACAGTACTGGCATAATGGGAGAAAACCTTTGGCAGGACCAGCCATGAAGCAGTCGTAACAACATACCGGCTTATAAAACGCTCTACAGGCTGGTTTTGTCTTCACAAGAAGGGAGTTGTGAACAGATGGCGGCAGGCTGCACGTTTGGTACCAAAACTCGTGAAGATGAGAGAGTAAAGAGGCCTGAGGCCATGGTAAACTCCAGAGAGGGCAATCTGTCAAAACACAGTTCAAAGCTCAGCGCACATTACATTTGCAGAATGTATCATTTTGACCAGATGTCTTTTTATATTTGCATACTGTAAATTAATTACTGTATGTTCATAAGATATTAGAGATAGACCTCTAATCTGTTTGGGGTTTGATGATATTTAGATATAAAAAGTGAAATTATAAAAAATAAAAACAACATGTATTTCTGGTGGAACGGTCTACCTTTTAAGGTTTGCTTCATGTGTGTCACTGGTTGAAAGGAAGAACAGGAAAGAAAATATGCCTCTTTTGTGGCAGTGGTCTTGGCTATCTGTTTCCTAAGGGACTCAGGTAAACCACTCTTCAGGAACTCCCTGCGTGCCCTGAACTGCTCATCATCCTGAGAATTGTCAGAACCTTCGCGCCCACTGTCGTCCAAGATGGAAGTCACCGCCGATGGCCTCCGAGCAGTTTTCTTCTGAGCCAGAGAGGCAATTTTGGAATCTGAAGAAATTGCAGCACCGTTACAGGAGACGTCAATAAAATGATGACTGGAAACTCTGATATGATGTAAATGGAGACATAATACCTGCTGCAGGTTTGGTGTCTTTACAAAGAGATGAGGCCTTTCCCAAGACATCATTTAGACTGCGTAAGCACTTCTGTGGCTTACTCTTTTCTGCTATCTTAGGAGTGGTCATCACATCTTCATCAAGGCATATAACAGAATCCTGATAATATAATTTAAAAAAAGTTTATTCTCAAGTACTACTCTCATCACGGTCTGTTAAAAGAACAGGAAAATTGCGTTTAATTGATAATATAATCTTTTGGAACCACCTCTTAGGGTTTAGTGAGCACTTTTAGAAAGAATGGACACAGCTGTCTGAATATAAATTTGTAAACTTGGTGGAAATTAAAGCAGTTTGTTAATTATACCTCATGTTCACTGTAGCTCCTCTTGGCAGAGGCCTGGGTGCGTGATGAACGCCTGAGCGTTGCCTTGTCCTCCACTCTGGCTGTTTTAATCTGCTGAATCACCTGGATGTTCTCTGAGAGCTTTTTTGCCTGTTTCCTTTTTTTGGCATTATTTCGAATCTGGAAATAGTATAAATTACAAAAAAGTATGATTTATTAGTAGTAATATAACAGCAGCATTAACAATAATAATAATAACTTACATTGGAAGTATGTGTAGTGTCATATCCACTTTCTGTCTTGGATGTAGAAACATCTTTCTGAACTCTAATAAACTTAATCCTGAGATAAAAATATAAATCAGAGCATGAAAATGTGAAAGTAAGGTACATCATATGGAATAAGAGTATTATCGTAATGTTTGACAATTATAAAAGGATCAATTAAGAAAAGGATGGCCGCAGACCTCACCTGATTGGACTCTGCTCGACATCAGGAGGGCACACGATCTCTGCTTTGAAGACTCCATGTTTAGATTTGCGAATCTTTGCAGGGGAATGTACAGCAGCACTGGGTTGTCTTGGTCTTCTGATAGGAGTTTCTGGAGTGGATGTTTGCCTGACGACAGCCCCCCTCGCAGACCTTCTCACTGCTGAGGCGGGGGGAGTGGAAAGGGTAGAGGTAATAGGAATTATTGGAGTCTTACCACCATCAACGGTGGGTACCAATTCTTTCCCAGGAGTAAGTGAAGTGCTGACAGTCTTGTTTTCTTCTTTCTTTTGGCCTTTTCTTGCTAGCTTATTTTTAGCAGCTTTTTTAGGAACGAGAGGGGCTTCCTCAGCGGGTGGTGGAAGTGCAGAATCTGCCTCTTTCCCTGTAATATCTTCAACTTTCTCTATTAGTTGCTTCACCTTGCCCTGGCTCTTGCCAGGCTTGGTTTTAGAGCCATCTAAAGCAGGCTGTTTGAAGGCAGCCATGAACTGCTTTCTCTCACTATCAGTGCATTTGGGTGTGGATTCACTCTCAAGCACAGCCAGCTCCAGGTCTTCCTCCTCCAGAACCACATTTGATTTCCACTTGCGAGGTGGAGCAGAAGAAGGGAGCCTGTGTCTGGCCTCCATCTGAGCAGGTGATATCCGTTCTGTGGAGCTTGTTGCCCCTTTTCTCCTATTGAAGATAGAAGCTACCTTTTTAGCTTCCACAGCGTCATGCATGGGTGAGACCACATGCACTTCAGCATGAACAGTGACTCTTTGCGGCGAGCTTTGGAGTACTGGCTCTCCAGAACGTACATTCTCTTCAGGGTTCGGGTCCATTTCTTCGGTACCTGCTGGGATATCGTCCACTATGTTCTCCTCATCGATGTCCTGGCTCTGACTGCGCACAAATTCCTCAAAGGAGATCGTCACTGTGCTGCTGTTTAAATGCGAAGTTTCGTCTACATTGACCTCCATACTAACATCACACAGCGTGCTTCCAGTTTCTGTCTCATCTTGTTGCTGCTTCCTCCTTGCATGTGGTACATCACTTTTGACTTTTTTTGCTTTATCCATTGAAGGAACAATTGGGGACAAGTCTATAATGTCTAGTTTGGGTTGAATTTTGGATGCATCATCATGATGTTTAACTTGTTCACTGACAGTCTCAGTAGCTGTCATGTCTAATTGTTCCCTTGGGAAACAAGCCTCTGGAATAGGATTTATCCCATCATCACCACTTAAAACCCTCCCACCTGTTTGTACTAGTGACTCTCTTTCATCACGCTGCTCTTCTATGGTCACACAGTCCTTCTCAGTGGACCTGGACGTTTCAGCTTCCATGAGTCTCCTCGCTCCTTTGCTGCATTTTCTACTCCGTTTCTGAAGTGGCTTTTTTACTTCTGTCTCTAAGCTATGAAGTTTTTCACTGAGCCGACATTTCTGACAGTCATCTTTGAGTTGTTCTGGTGAGCTGGCCTTAGTTGAGGCCTTCCGGGTAAAATAATCCATAATATTGTTGGGACGAGGAGGAGAAAAAGGTTTTTCCAAAGGCTTGGGCACAGGAGGGAAATAGTTAGTGATCGTCTTGACAAGAGGACTGCCTCCGTCATTTTGAGATTTCTTGCACGGCTGTATAAGAACCAAAACATACATCAGAATGCTGATAAGCAACAAGTGCATGATATAAACTATGCAGCAGTATCATATACATGCCTGAGTGTCAAAATCCTCAATGACAGATGCCATAGCCACAACACCAGCCATCATCAGAAAAGACCTGATCCAAAGGACAATACATGAAGAATTAGCCATCTTTTACTTGAAATATAGTGTTGTGTTTCCTGACCACTCACCTACAGCATAAGATTAGAATTTAAAGATGACGTCGTAATTTTAAATGCCTGATCATGAATCAAACTGCCAGCAAGCAATTGCGACTTTAGAAAGCGTAATTACTGTATGTTACAATTTATAACACATAGGAATATTAGAGAAGTGAGGGTAAAATTCTTGTTCTGCAAGTATAATCAAGAGAAAGCAAACAACAGTTAACTTTGCGTCTGACATGGCGCCCAGTTGCTGTTGCAGTTCAAACTATACCGGAGAAGCAACTAGAAAAACAAAAAGGTTAAATTCTCGCTTACCAAAAACGCTGAAATACTTCTACTTTAATGACAGTCTTCTTGCCTTTTTCCGTTCACCCCTTCGCGTGATTGTGAGGGAAGGAAAAAATTCATTGTGCGACAGACAGGTATTTGTTGCTTTATTGCTGGAAAACAACAAGCTAGCAGACGGATGTTATTGGCGAGCAGCTCCGGTCCTTACAGTGGCCCAGAGGTTTCACATATGTCAGCCGCAGAAACACGAACGAGAGTGGAAAGTCTTTACGTATAATTCCAACATGGTCTAAAAAGAATTTCCAATTTCATGTTTCTTGACCAGGACTGCGCTTTCAAAAACGCGCCAGTCTGAATATGAACGAAGAGCGCCAAATTTACGTGACCGCTGGCGAAACCGGGATTCAACCAATCACATGAGAGAAAACACCTTGGTCACTACGTAACGTCAGCGTCGAGGAAATAAAAATGGCGTCAGGTATCGCATTTAATGCCGAGGAAAATTACAGCGCCGCCTACCGGTACATTCTGATATGTGCTTTATATGCTGCTCGTAATAACACAATAAAAGAGATACTTTTGATAGAGAAAGTTACTACTTTCACTAAAGGAAGTTAGCAACAAAATAGAATAATGAAAATGAGATAAGTTGATAGAAAGTTGATTTTAAAATACGCCATCTTTTGTTGGTGGATTATTTGTGTTTTTGAAGTTAAAGGAACACACACCGATACCAATAAACAATTAAAATAAATGTAATTTAATTTAAAAAAAAATGTCTATCATCACAGGCTTAAAGAGGTGCTTCTGTCCACTAAAGACGGTACAGAGGGTGAGTTTTTTTCTCTATTATTCACAGTAATGTTTTAGCAATTTTAACCTTCCTGGACATGTTAATATCCATCCATCCATTTTCTGTACCTGCTTTATCCACACATGGGTTGCAGGGGTCTGCTGGAGCCTATCCCAGCTGTCAAAGGGCGAGAGGCGGGGTACACCATGGATAGGTCGCCAGCCTATCGCAGGGTGAACATAGAGAGACAACCACTCATACACACACTCATACCTACGGTCAATTTGGACTGATCAATTCACTTAACCCACGCATGCACAGGGAGGACATGCAAATTCCGCACAGAAAGGCCGGAGCCGAGATTCGACATGTTAATATATTATATGTAGTGATAACAAGTGCTTTAAACGCTGCTGATTAAATCGTAGTTGTTTTCCAATAATCTGATATGACACAATATGCTTTAAAATACACCATCACGCTATCATGAAAAATTAGACAAATAACCACTAGGTAGCACTGTTGGTCTTGCAAAGGAAGAGGCAACTCATTTGTAAATATTTTGGATTCATCTCTTCATAACCTCATCTAAAAGTATAATAATCTGTTTTTTTGCTTACAAAAACTGACGCCAAACCTTTAAAAATATTTCTACTGAACATTGTTATTGCTCAACCGTCATAATGTAGTCAATCCCATAGGCACAATCCACAAAGCTATCATGTATTTTATGTTTATAAAAATTGTCCAAAACGAAAATTCTGCTTTTGATGTTTATAAAAATAAGAGATATGATAGTGCCTACTCGGCAGATTTGCAGAAAGCGTTAACCACAGAGACGGGCAACAGCAGCATTCTGACGTGACTCAACTTCCTGACAGGGAAACAGAAAAAGATGTAATTGAGAAAGGGAAAGACAAGTGCATTTTTAAAAACTCTTTAATTTATATCTTTAAAATTAAAAACATCTGAATTGTATTCTACCACCCCCAAAGGCACAGTCATACTTACAGCAGACCAAGTTCATAAAACACTGCCACTGAACATTTTCATCTCATTTTCTTTTGTACATAAGAAACAATGTACTATAAAAATGACTAAACACTTGTTACTGGGTAAACAATGGCCATTTTATATGCTGTATACTGTATATCACTGACAGTTGGGAGTGATATGTACTCAGATGTGGTAGCATTAAGCTTGATATAACAATGTGCTGGTTTGATGCCCCAATGCCTGTTAAAAAAGACGCATTGCAGATTTCCAACGATGCGTTTTTAAAAAAATCTAAAAATGTCTGCAACAGTGACAAAGTGTTAAAAACGTGGATGTTTTAAGCAAAACAAAGCCAGGGGCAGGAGGGTGGAAATGCAGCAAGATGAGGGCACAATGGAGGGGAACAAGTGATGGCGGAGGACTGCGACAGAAAGATCTCTCACCTCTCATCACATTCTCTAAACCCCAACCAAGTACACACAACTCTGACACCTACAGCCACAAAGAAAAACAAAAGAAAAAAAGAATCAAAGGTGTATGAGAACCAGATCTGTCAGAGTTTTAATGACAATAGTCAAATATGTGCAAAGTGGCAGGACCTTCGCCTCATCATGGAAAAAGTCAGAAGATATGATAAAGGACTGAGAACTCAAAGTACAATCACAAATCATCAATGCACACAAAGGTTGTACAGAATGTGTGACAACACAGCACCATGCACTGCACAAGAGAATCACTTGGTGACAACAAAATTTAAAATAATGTATAAATATACAGTACTATAATCAGGCACAGTCCTCCTTAAAACATGAATGAGATGAAATTCAGGATGAAACCAAAAAGGATGGCACAAAAGGAAAATTAAACTGGAAAAATAAGGCAAAAACATGTATAAATACAAGTACAAGGTAAAGGAGGCCACAGAGGAACATATTAGATGGACAGGAATGAAGCACTTTGAAAATAAAATTATGTTACAGTACCTCTATTTGTGGAACAAAAAGTTCAACCAAGAGGGGTTTTTTGCAGCAACTAATGGGAGCCCCAATTTCACAGCCTAAGCTTTACCTTTACAAAGTGTGTGTGTAGCAGCTGCACAGGCAGGCACTCCAAGAACACAAGAACGCTTGCTTTTTTTCCTATACAGGCAAATAAGAATCACACAGGAATTCGACACGAAATCAACACCTGAATGCCTTACAAAGTATCTACAGAAGAATAAGTCCACACTTGGTGTAATACACAACCACGAAACCAGACAAGCACATATATACACATGGATAGGCATGTTCATTCAGACTTCAGGAGTAAAAGCAGGGTGGTGGGTGACTTCAGTGTTCATACAGCAAAATGCATATCTACTGTATGTCTAGTCAGGACAAATCCATCCAAAGTCCAAACTGCTGGCTGTCTTTCACAAAATCTGTGTGTGTCCTTGTGAGGGACAGCTTCTCTACTGGTACCTTTAGGCACACACACACACACATCACAGTATTTTTCAAGCCCACTTTGATAATGGCAGTGAAAGTTCAGAAGGAGCTAAAGTGAGATATTTCCTGGTAGACACGTGGCGAGGCTACAGGTTGTGCTTCGTTGGGACAAACGGGAGTCTTAGTCTTTTTACAGACAAACATGATTGTTAAATGCTGTGTCTCTTTGCACTGAATGAGTCTGCCTTTTGAAGCCACATCCTGTTGCCATGATTACGATATGACTCAATGAGTGGTTGTGTAGCAGAAATGGTTTGAGTGTGTGTACAGTACAGTAGTACGCAAAGAGTATGTGCACACGTTACAGATCTACAGTATATACATGTCTCAATGTGTATAATGAGTGCTATTTGTACAATTGTGTTTTAAGTGTTACTATGATTAGTTGTCAGCTGATCCGCTTGTGAAGAGGACCCCCTGGTCTGTTCTGGCCAGCTTAGCCGGTGGTTCCAGGGACTCTTCTCCAAGCACCGCCCCATCTGATGGAAGGGACAACTCCTGTCCTTCCTCATCGCTCTCCTCCTCCTCTTCCTCTTCCTCTTCTGGAATGAGACAAAAGAAGAAAATGAGTCAACTACAATGCTTGAGATCTGGCTACAGTCAGAGTTAGAAACTGTAGAAATGGAGTAATTACCTTTGTCAGGATCCATCTGCCTCAGACCCCGACCTAAACTTGCAAACTAAAGCCAGAGGGGGTTGTGTATTATTACAGTTCATAGATCACACAATTGTTTGCTGTGTTCATGTGTTTGTGAGTGCGTTTGTACCTCTCCCATGACAGCGATGGGGGTCTCTCCTTTCGCCTGTGCCACTCTGTGCTCTATCAGGTAGTACATGTACTCGTCGTACAACAGGCGAATAAGGTGAAAGGAACCAAAACTGGCTGCGCTCCTCAGGGTCAGGTCTCTGATCACCATGGAACTGCAAAGTACAGAAAACAAGGACGCGCTGTTTGGAAGCATGAAAACTGGTGTTGAAGGAGCTCAGAAAAACGCGTGACGTGACATTTGAGCAGCTCGTACGCTCACGTCCAGATTGATAAATGCCAAGCCTGGCATGAAAATGGCCGCGCAGTTTTCTGCCATATATACGGTTGATAAATGAGGACCATTGTCCTTGTTATTCCTTTTTCAGCGCTACTGTAAAGTACTATTATAATATATATTTACATTCTCAGTAAAAGCAGAAGTAAATATGAAAAGTTTTTGCCATCCCACCTGTAAAAAGACCACTTGAGCAGGAAAAGCTTAGCGGCTTTTGGGAAGGCAGGGCTATGTTGATAGGGCTTTAGGACCTGAGAGACCACACCATCCAGCCACGCAGCCCACTGCTCCAGAGAGTTCTGCTGCTGGAGGGTCAGTTTGAAATCCTGCTCCAGCCTTTGGACAACACGGTCTTCACACCGACACACCCACGAGGCCTGCTCCTATTGTAGGTAAACATGAGGGCAACAGGTTAGTAAATAACAATAAATACAACTGCAGGAACAACAAAAAGAGAAAAGTGACTTGCTGCATATAACCTGCACAGGAAATTGCAGAAATCACTGATTTGCAGAAACCGCTGAGCATCTCACACACACACACACACACACACACCCACATATTTTAGGAAAAAAACAAACCACTAGAATGGCTAGGACCTTTAAATTTATATATTTCTAAAGTGACGAACCTGGACATTAGCAAAGTCAACACGGTTAAGGTCAGAGAGCATTTGGTTGATCTGGGCCGTGTTCTGGAGGACAGCGCGGGCTGCTTGGGCAAGGTGGTTCAGACTTGTGTAGCGACGCAGTGTCTGGGCAAAAGCATTGGCTGATGTCACCTGAGAGAAAAAATAGAAAGGAAATTGAAATCTGTATTTGACTAATGGTGCGCACATGTTCAAATGCTTAAAAATAATGTGTGTTCTGGTCCACAAATAGCTATGGCATATGATTTAACGATTAGTGGTTATTAAAATTGGAAATTAAACCATTAACACAGACCGTGATTCTCAACTAAAAATCATTTGCAAAAAATCAGCAATTGATGTTGTGGCTGTTATGTAAAAATGTTATTGTACAGAATAATACTGCTGCCTATCTTTGACTTAATCTATATTCCCAAGCAAAATTAAATTTAAACTGAGTTCAAATTACAGTTTATTAAACCTGCAGGATAATAACGGCGCTGTTCTGTATGACTTTAAGAGTATGGAATTTTACAGTTCCTATATCAGCAACTCAACACAAGGGTGTGCACCTTAATGCGGACCATTTCCTCTGGGATGTTCATCATCGCATTAGTCAGCCAGCTCTCCAGGCTTTTGGCAAAGTTACGAATGGCTTGAGTTAAGGCACCTAAGAGCAGGACAAGACGCGACACATTACCACTGGAGATACGTGTATCATCTTCCTCTCTGATCACATCCAGGATCAATGATTAACTGAAGTATTTATTTTTGTATTTAAAAATAAATTCCTAATATGATTCCTTTTTACTTAGACTGAAAAAACTTGAGCCACGCAAAACATAAGTGGCATCAAATTAACAGGGAAAAAGGAAATATCCATTCCTTGCTCAGGATTACACATGAAACAACAAAACATCTGACTAATGAAAGTGAATAGGAAGCATTTCCAATGCTGAGAACCAAGAACACAGACCAAAAAAAGAGTAAAAAAAAAAAAAATCTCAAACAAACAAATCAAATACACTGTATCTGATGATACACTGTGTTATGCTTCCAGCAGTTCCTTACTGGGAATGGGTCGGAGGACATCAGGGATGAGGATCTCTACCAGGCCCTGGTATAGGCTGTTGTCACAGTCGCGGCTCCAGCGTAGCACTGGCTCGTACTTGCACAGCAAAACCAGGCAGGACTTGGGGAGACGTTTCTCTGACTCATCGTGACTAATCCACACACATGAGGGCACGCAGAGTATTCAGTATGGACATTTCACATCAGATTGTCATGTTTCTGCAAACTAAGATGTTTCTTTGATTTTTAAAACAAGAGCTAAAATTTGAACCATTAGCACTCACACAGCTAATGTTGCATCTCCAGCCTGACTTTGGCTAAACCTCCAGAAGGTCTTCCAAAGAGTTTCTACCAGAGTAAACTGCAGATTGACCATCACGTCCAGTATAGCCTAATCAGGCACAGAGAAAACAACACACTGATAAATGACAGGGCACATGCAGATCCGCCAAAGACTCGTTTCAAGAGTAATTGGGGATTTCACAACATGCTGAACTGACCAGACAAAAAAAAAATTATAGTTTACCTCACAATGTTCTCTGTACAGTACTTGAAAGCTTTTTATGTGCTCCAGCTCAACACCATCGGGAAGAGGTTTCCCCTGGAGGTCGATGTCTGGGAACTCTGGGAGTGCTCTGGATGCATCTGGGACGTGAGCACACAAGATACCCATTTTATATCACATTACTGTACAGTATTACAGAAAGTAGTGTGTGCATAAAATATATTAAAAATAAGCTTCATGTTTGCTGAGCTCACCCAGGAACTGCTGGTACTGCTGAACCTGTGTGCTGATGTCCACCTGTCCTGATCCTTGCTGCTGTTGCTGCTGCTGGCCTGCCCCCGCTGCAGTGCCATTGGTCATCCCTTCAACTTTATGCACAGGCTTCAACCTGATAAGAATGCAGAAAGAGGTCATGGTGGTGAAATAAACTGTCACTTTTAATCCACGCCCAGACCAGGCTCCTGACACATTTTTCCATCCCTGAACAACAACACACTGATGTGGAAGTGAAGTTACTGGAATGGAAAGACGATTTGATTACAGTGGCTTTTAAGCAGAGAAAAATCCTAAACGGGTGGCGACTCTGTGACTAGGTTCTCACTACCAGGACAAACTGACCTATATTTGATTCATTCCATTTACCTCACTGATTATTATTATTATCGGATTTTAGTCACTTTATTGTGTGATTCTAAACTGTAAACACTGTATAGCTGAGACATGAGTGAAAATAACACTCGTCTGGCTTTCTTTTTATACACAATTGCTGAGAGTTTCCTTAACTGTCACCATCAGATTGGAAAAAAAATGACATCAGTCAGTAGCAAGACTGTGAGTCTCAACTGACAGCGAACACCCTGTGATGAGGTAGCGTTCAGCTGCATATTTCTGTAATCAATCAACACAATAAAATCTCCAGTTTTACTGTGACCTTCCGGGATTTTCTCTTGTGGTTTTTACAGATGAAAAGGAGGCTGGTGCACATGTAACTTAAGAGGGCCACCAGGGCATGTGTAGTCATGAATGTAAACCATCAATGGTTGACAGGGGAAGTTAAGATGGAGATGTGTGGTTGTTCACATGAATACCTCTGTTTCTGGGAGAAGGGCTGCTGCCTCATGGCCAAATGTTGCTGGTCCTCCATCAGACGAAGAAGAGAAGATCCTGCCTTAATCCTCAGCCCATAGTAGTGGTATTTAGAATTTCCCCTTATAGGAGTAGACAGAATATGTTTTATATTATTTCAGTCAGCTACTTTTTATTTAATACATTTTGTGGCAGAAAAGTTGTCTAAATGAATAGGTTTATATCACCATCATGTTCATTATTATCATTATTATAATAATTGATATTCTTAGTTGTAGTAATACTAGTAACATAACTAATGACAGTAACTAAAAGAAAAATATTACTGCCCCATGAGATCACCACCATCTTACTGGAGTAGAGGAGTGACAGTGTGCCTGTGTGACCCCGAGAGCTGTTTTATCAGGGCCACTTTGCCCCTGGTCAGATCTCCCAAGACATATTTGTCCCAGGAAAAGAGCCAGAAAAATGAACAGATGGCATTCCTCAAAAAAGAAATAGATTCTCACATGCATAGTAGACTGATTTTTAAACATGCAAATTTTTTTTTATAAAACATTTAAAAAATGGAAATCTCTCCTGCTCAACCTTCCTTGATTTGTCAGGCTCACTCACCCACACACACATTCTGTCCATCTTCTTCTCTGCCCACATCTTCCTACATTTGCAAATGTTTTGCACTTCTCCACAGAGATTTACAGATTCTAGATCTTATGTGGGAGGCTTTGCATAGATCTCCATTAATTGTGCGTGACTGTGTGTTGCTACTGTGCATCACTGACCTGGGAAACAAATACCTGCTCAGTTTGTTACATCATTCTGGAATGTTTGATAGTTTATCTTACCTTGTGCCCAAGCGACGTGTGCGTAGGCCCATGAACACAGATCTAATGAGTTTCCCAAATGAGGCAGCATTAACAGGCTCTAGTTTCTGTTCCTGGCAGTGCAGCAAATAGTGGCAGTAGAGTGTCGACCGTGGAAGACTCACTCCTTCAGCTGTCTCATAGTTATCCAGTAACCACTGTACCTGACACACAGGCAATGGGAAAATAGAAAATAGCTAGATCAGTTGTAAACAGGAAAATACAACACAACGCAGTTCCAATAAATTTGCGTATTTTTCCCCAAACAAATCACCTAGATCTTTCGGCACAATATGCAGCACAAGCAGACACATTTAAACAGTTTGTTGATTCTTTGAGTATGATAACACTTGTGCGTGCCGTGGCATACAACTTTGGTATGCGATGGTTAAATGGCCTGGAATATGGACTATGTTTGCCAGAGATAGGCTGATTGTCATTGTCATGTACGGCTTACAATGATGACTTTGAGATGAGAGTGTGTGAAATTTCAGGCAAATTAAAACGCCCAACTGTTACATGCACTGAATGATATGAAAATGATGTGGTCATGGTTTTGTTTTATTTTGAAGAGGAACTCTCAGTCTAAAATATTGGATTACCTAAATCTTCTCGTCTTGATTTAAAATAGTTTTTTTTTTTTTGTATAAAATCTAAATATTTTCAATTTTGCGTTCCACTGGACAAAACTATGACATCATCAGCGTGCGCCACATTGGTGCTGAGTGTAGATGCAAACAAAAATGAGAAGAGATTTCTGCGCTTGGCGCCTCTGCATACCTTCTTGTCTGCCGACGGCACGCTACTCTCTTCGCCCTCTGTAATACTCACGGTGGCTGGAGAGGCACGGGCGGTGTGTGAGTAGTTCTGAGTGTTGTTAGCTGCCCCTCCGCTGTTGCTGCTGCTGCTTAGCATGTAACCCCCTTGGATCACATAGCTCCCTGCTGTGCCACCATTGGTGCCTGCCCCTTCCCCTGCCCCATTGGTGGTGCCACATGTAGTCACCACTGTGGCCCCTCCTGCTGTTGCACTGGTGGGCTGGGCCACAAACATGGACACGCCACCTGTTGTTCCAGTGGTCACCGAGACAGTCAGAGGGGTGCCAGGTGTGGAGGCCTGTGAGCCTGGGGTCTGCTGACCCTCATAATACTGGGTAGCTGTGGTCTGGGTGTACAGAGGTGTCTCGGAGTAAGGAAAGGTACTGGAACGTCTAGATGAGAAACACGAAAGCAGTGAGGAGAGTGAAAATATGTCATGGGCCATGTGTATAAAATAATAAACATGGATTTATGCTAACATGGTGCTGGTGGTGTAGTTGGTGTCTGTTCCTTCCACATACTGCACTTGATTGGTGTACACATGTTGAACTGGAACTGAGGTGAGCTGCTGCTGGACCTGTGGAATAGGTGCACATTCGCATAAAATGAATTTTTGGACAGAATCAACAGAAAACAACTTCTATATAAATTTTGATTTACAATAGCAAACTCAAGATTAAGTTACAGCTAATTTGTTTATTGCCTTAACTTTCTAGCAGTAATGTCCCGAGAGGCTTGTGGCTGCAAGGTACACGTCTGTCTCTTGCCACATGTGCACAGGAAATAGATACAATAACAACTATGAAAGACAAAATGGGGGTGGAAGGGCTTGCAACACATTTCTGATGCCTTGTCTGTTGAGGTACTGGCACATTTGCTACCTTCGCTCATACAGCAGCTGGCTTTCTTGTACATCATGAACCCTGACCTATGGTTGAAGCTGGAAATCAACAAATGCAGCTTAAATCAAACATGTAATTAATTGATTAATACTGTGTCAAAGGACCAAGAATGTTGGAGATGATGTGTAATCCTCTACTTTCACAGAAGTGTGTATTTTTATCCATATTTAACCAGTACTATTATATCCTTACCAGAGTCTGACTTACCTCAGGGGTAATATGCACAGGTTGTAAACTGGTAACACTGAGCTGAGTGCCTGGCTCAGTCTTGGCTATTTGAGAGGTGGCCTGCACCACAGACCTCTACAGAAAAAATGATATTGTTCAGAGTTAAACGTTAACTTTTAACAAAAGCTAACTAGACACCGTTAAAGATTAATACCTATTTTATACATAAACTAGAAAAGCACTTGGTGAATGCAGACCAAGAGAACAAGTTAACCAGTACCAGTAGTATAGTATAGTTTAGTTATTCTATGATCAAACCCCTCCTTGGCTTTGATCACTTGATCTAAGTCCCTCTGGAGTCCAAAACATGACCAAAATAATCATCTGTTCCTTGGCCCATTATATATTATATTTTGTTAATAAATGCCAGCTGTCACATAACCTCCTTCCTTGGCAGAGGTAACAACAGGGAGACATACATATCTTTAACTGTAAAAGAGCAATGATTTGTTTCTGCTATTATTAAGAGACTACTTAACACTAATATATATATATATATATATATATATATATATATATATATATATATTTAAATCAAGCTGTCTGTTCCTGACACTGCGTGTGTTCATATATTACCTGCTGAGCCGTCTGTACCTGCTGAACAACCTGGGTGGGAACTCCTGTCTGCACCACTGCTGGAGGTGAGCTAGAGTCTGATACACTCTCACTGGAGTGAAGAGAGCCTTCTGAAGGGCAAAGAGACAGTTTATTAACTAATATCACCCATAGTTAATTGCCGTATGAATATGCCACCATTTCCTAAATGTTGTTTTTTCAATATGATTTAGACTCAAGACAATTATCCTTTACAAAAATGCAATTAACCTTCAGCAACAAGTTCCTACTATGTTTCAGCTTTTACCTGTGACTGTGACAACGATGTACTGAGGAGCACTTTGAGGATTCCCAGACTGGGTGGGAGAGCTCTGGATCTCTGCAGTCACATACTGGGTCTGGGCTGGTTGAGTCTGTGTGGCTGGCTGACTACCAGCTGATGGTTTCTGACTAGTGATGGACGGGGCTTTATCTGGAGGAGCAGCCTGGCCTGTTGGTGTTGCAACGGTAGGGGTGACAACAGTGGTTTGAATTTCTGCCAGGAACTGTGGCGCAGTAGAGGGTGTGGAGCTGGCATCAGGTTGCCCTGGTGTGACAGTAACACCAGCCCCCTGGGGTTGAACTGCTGGCTGGATCTCACCCACATAGCCTGAAGTGGCCATTCCAAGCGCCTGAAAGAAAATAATGTGTAAATTTGCCATTAATATAAATGTCCTGTTCATCTTTGTTTTTTATGAATCAATCTGTGTTTGAGTGTGTGTGTGTGTGTGTGTGAGAGAGAGAGAGAGAGAGAGAGAGAGATGCAAAGAAAATCTGAATTTATTACAGCACTTGCCTGTAACAATATAGACTTACATGATCCTTACAAGTGTATTTAGACCTTCAAGTGCTGCAGTGGTGGTTGTTTAGTTCACAGACATTACACGTTCTTGAACTATTTTACAAAATGTATACTTTTGTAAAGTACAATATGGCACACATTTTGAATTTTTTACCTTTTTTTAAATCAAAAATGGAAATATTGATGGAACGATTACGGACTCTCAATTATGGTGTTCAAAGTCATGCAGTAATGCATTATCATGTCAGAAGGAATTAATCCACAAAGAAACTCGAACCTACAATGCACCTGCAATCACCCAGCTTCGACACGCCCATTAGATGTTAACGTCTGCCACCTGGTTCGCGACCTTCAACTTTCGAACATTAAATTAACGTAATTTCTTCAAGCTGTTGGACTGGTCTGTCCAAACTGCTACTAAATCACAAAACACACCCAAATTTTGTCAAAATATTTGTAGATGATCCCACTACACCGATTTAATTTCCCATTTACGACATCACGTTAAATCTTCCGGAATTGGTGTTCCCTTACGCGTGGGAAAACGTGCTAAATTGTCACGGGACAAACAGAAATGTTCATTTACGATACTACTGAAAGTTACAAAAATAAATTGTTCATTTTAACATAACGTAAACCAGAAATCAACAGGAGCTTGTCGTGACAGCAGTGACGCTAGCTGAATATAAAGGCAATACAGACAGCAAGCTAGCTGGTCTCTACAACAACCGCCATTTTGTACCTTATGCATTTGACATCGCCATAACAACGGCCTGGTTGAGTACGCGTCCAGGGCTGCGTAGTCATGGCAAGCACTATTCACTGTCAGTAGAATGAGTGGTGAGCGCAAACATTCCTATTCCTATAACACACCTACTTGAAAGATAATCAGTTCAACGGCTAGCTTACAGGCTAAGCTCAGCTAACACGGGAGAGCAATTGCCTGTTATGGCTACTGAAACAACAAGGGAAAACAGCAATCACACAATTAATCCCAATTGGTTATTGTATATTTCCTGAATTTAAAACGGTTCACCTTTAAATCCAGGCGTGTATTTCACCGGTATATATCTTCGTTAATTTTTATGGTCGAATTAGTTGTTGTTGTTGATTCTCGTTGCTGGGCTCTTGTCGCCAGGGCTACCGTGGCTATGGCGCTTCGTCCTCACCAGGGCAACTGTTGCTACCCACCCGCTTGCTTCCCTCCCCTCTCCTTGTTCTGATTGGAGCTTGCTGCTCTGAATTCTGCCAAATTTTCTTAAAGTGACAAGCACATCAGTTTTCTACTACAAAGCAGTCCACGCCCAACATCCTTTTCTGTCATAGACAGCATCTTCTTTAGAACTAAAGAGAACGCCATGCTGTGACACAGATTTTAGTTATTACTAAAATTCTGAAAATAATGATCAAATCAATAATATCGAATAATAATGTAGCCCTTCCTGTATTTCTGTGTTTAACCTGACAAAAAAATATTTTTTTGTGTTGCTCATCATCCCCATTTGACCCTATTTTAGAATTTGCTCCCATGTTAATGGGGTCCTTAAGCAAACACCATGGGTTATATTATCCAGCCAGGATATTTGAGTTACGGCCTGTTGTAGAATTTCTTTTATAATGTCAGATAACGTATACAGAGTGATTTGGGAAAATCTTTATTTTTGTTGTGTCACAATACTAAAAACACAAATTGTTGATTAAATTACTTCAGGTCTTTTGCCTTTAATAGATTTTAAATATATATATATATATATACATATACTAGTTGTTCAATTGTGCCACATGAAAATTAACCCAAAAAGTGGAGAAGCAAAGGGTTACTAAATGGTTTGGACTATGTACCGTATTTGTACAGATGTAGCATTTTAAAAGAATGCTCAAAACATTTAAAGGAAAAATAAAACCAATTATCTCTCAGGCAACAGAGTTAGTGGTGGAAAAAAAAACTTTATTTGAAAACATACCATTACTTTTTTATGTCTGTGACTCTCACAGATCAGTTTTGTAACATCATGTTAAATAAATGTCAGAGTGGACGCACAACCCAAAATGCCATTTTGGTTGCTTGTTTTCATTACGTTAATTGCAAATTCACTGTCTCCATTGTAATTCTTAAAATGAGTGACCTTTGGCTGTGATCCAGTTAAAAAGGTGTTATATTTTTGTCTGCCACATAATTCCCTTTTTTTGTTATCAGGCTTTGAAAATGTCACCAGTTCTGTCTCGGTTGGTGGTGAATAAACGACTTTCAAGAGAAAGGATATAGAGACACAGTATCTGTGAATAAACCCGATACAATTGATTACAACCTCCAAAGGCTCTAGTTCATTAGGCTTGAAAGGTTAATTATATGTGTCAGATTACAATCAAGTAATGTTGCTGCTTTTTTTTTATTTACAAGAATTATGGTCCATAAGTGTAGAATATTTAACCAGTGAGATGTATGTAGGATAGGATACGTCACATCCAAGGGACAAAAATGCTTTCGAAAGGCAGTCATAACCTCATTGTATAATTATGCCACCTTTGGTCCGCTTTTTGTCTCTGTAAAGGTCTCTGCCTGTATCACTCTTTGGAATCTGTTTTCACATAGCCTCTCTCACAGGCCTTCAAATGCTATATAAACAGAGACCGACTCACAGAGAGATGTGGTTCTGGCAAAGACAGAGTAGGGACAGAAAGCCTGCCGCTCGTGAGGGCAAATCATCTGTTATTCAACTCACTTCTGCTTCCTCCAGGTATTATGTGGAAGGCTGTGGTGCTGGGTGTGTGTCTCCTTGCAGCTGGGGTTCAGCCTATGGACGACCCAACCTATGGGGTGAAGCTATGTGGCCGTGAGTTCATCAGGGCCGTCATTTTTACCTGCGGAGGCTCGCGTTGGAGAAGATCGCTCATGAGTGCAGGTGAGGGCTTTAAATTTGCATCATCCACATCATTGCCCTTGCATAACAGTAAGGAGTAAACCTAGACAATAATGTCAGATATTAACATCGATTAACATAATGTTCATTAGAAAGCTGGTACAGGGTGTGTTAGGGTTACTTAAAAAAAAACATTCTTTCATCAAATGCATAACACGGCTTATAAATAACATTGTTTGCCTTAGTCCTCTGAATAACCCCACTGGTTGGAACCACATACATTTGATCATTCGAAGAATGTCCCTGGAGCATGCAACATTATCTTTATAATTCATCCAACCGTCCCTAAGTTACATGAATGACATGGTCACCATAAAGCAGCAAGTGGGTGTATGAGAATAGTGAGACAGTTCTTAATGATCCATTTGTTCTTTTTGCTGCATCAGAGGTCTTTGAAGATCCGTTCAGCTCCCATCAGGAGGAATCCCCAGAGGGCTTCAGTCACAACAGCATTGAGAATGTCCTGCAGAGGAACAGAGAACTAAGTTTTCCACCCAGAAACCACCAGGAGGAAGTGTTCAGCAGGTCAGCGCGATCCTTCATCACAGAGGAAATCTTGGAAGCCCTGCGCAAAGCTGATCGTAAAGGCAGGGACGTGGTGGTGGGCCTGTCCAACGCCTGCTGTAAGTGGGGATGCAGCAAGAGCGAGATCAGCTCCCTTTGTTGAGGAACCTTCTTTCTTGAGCTACGCAGATGCAGAAACATGCACACTCAACCTTCCTCCTCAACTCCTCATGGATCCGGGGTCATTTTTCTCAATCTGTGTTTTTCAGTAACATGATATGTGTATTTTCTCTTTGAAGTGAAAGGACAGTGACTGTGTTTAAATGTTTTCTGAAAATGATTTCAAATGAACAGAAAGGATTATTTGATCTTGAGATTTACTTTTCTGTCCCATCATAATAATTTTTTTCATTTGGTGGTTTAGTTTTGTTAATATGGTTGTCTACACAAACGTATTAAATTGATGGGAAATAATACAGGTTTTTATGGGAACGTTCACACTTTTTTTAAAGTCACTGTATGGTTTTATGAGAAATTAGATTAGATTAGAAGATTAGATTAGATTCAACTTTATTGTCATTACACATGTATAAATACAGGTAACGAAATGCCGTTTAGCATCTAATCAGAAGTGCAAGGTGCAGCAAGCTATATATACAGTGTATACAATATAGACAGTATGGTTATAGTGAATTATATACGGCAATATGAACATATGGAGGTATAAACAGATGTGCTATAGACAAGTATACAGTAGACCTATTAGTATATATAACGTGCTATAGACAGGTATAAAGTTGTACTATAGATATATATAACTCAGTAGATATGATATGTATAAGCAATATGTACAAAATATGTACCGGATGAAATAAGCTAAAAATGTAATTCAAACATCATGATATAAGTTTTTTATATAATGAGACGATCTAATCAACAATCCAATTTCTTATTGATTAAATATTTAATATAATTAAGATATGGCTACTTAGGGTTAGGGGCAGTCAATAAGTGTAGTCAATAATCTCAAACAAATCAGATCAGAGATCTAATTGGATAACTGTATTATAATAGAATAACAAAAATATAAATACCAATTCTAATTTTAAAAGAAAATTTTGAAGTTTGAAGGAACTGGGGCGAGACTAAGTAGCGCGGACATTATAACCGACCCAGAACACAAATCGACTAAAGAGGAAGTGGGGAGATATCTGGTGACAGACTGTGCGATGACGTCAGATGTAATTCCCAAATTGAGTATGGTCATTTTCAGTCTTACAACTCAGCTTCCTTCGTACAGCTGTTTTAGTGGCACGTACCACTGTGTGGCTGACTGATATGTATTGGTAGAGCATACATAACGGTCCATTTTATAAAGTCCAAAATGTCCATGAAATATCCTTAAAAACATTTAATAAAGCAGTGCCATGCCGCTTAAAAACAGAGGCATGTGAGCCAAAGACCAGTACATACGGCTAAAGCCGGGTTCACACTACACGACTTTCCGAGTCAGCGAGGCACTTGGGCCGTTCACACTACAAGACTCTCTAGTCGCCTAGTGTGAATGCCAGGAGCTGGGCGTTCACACTACAAGGCTCGTCGTAAAATAACGAGGAAACGGCGCGTGTTGCGTCACGCACCGCTACGTGAGTGCCGCAAGGTAAATGCCGACGGTACTGCAACTTCCTCACCGATCCGCCAACGCTTCAGGGAGCAACACTGTCGTCTTACAATGAGGTATATTCAGAAAAAAACTTTATAGTAAACATATATTTACATTTAAGAACAATTGTTCTGCGACATTAAAATAAAACGATTTCCGACGCGAAATGTGGAGTTAGCATTCTGCACAGCGTTGTTTTTATTGCTAGTTAACTTTTAACACTTTTAACTGTTCCTGGCTACCGTCGGAGTATTTTGTTATTACTTGCTTCTGGGATGTGTACAGTATACTATCTTTAGATGTGGGGATATTACAACTGTTTGAATGTCAACAAGCACAAAGAGTAATTCTGCTATATCCACCCCACAAGCACTTTATTTAATGTTACCTGCAATGTTGTGTTCGTCTTATAATCTTCATATTATTGTAAATTTAGTTATGCAGCCTTGGTGTCAATTGCTAGTTTCCATGTTTGATAGATTTTTGTTTTCCGTAGACCAAAGAGACCTGGGGGTTTCACATGTCATGGCCACATTCCCGACAAGGTGGCTCCTGTCCGTTCTCTTGCTTAACCTGACAGATTGCTTTATTCTGGGACGTAAGTTTGCTTGTGCAATAAAATCGATATGTCAAATACAGTATTTCAAGTATTTATGCTCATCGTTTGTCCGTCCGCTTGTTTTCTGCATGAAACATGTTCATCAATATGTTACATAAACAATAATTACCATTTTGTTTATTTATTTTCTTATTTATTTATTTATTTATTTATTTATTTATTGTATTAAATGAAATCAATACAAAATATTCAGCCTGTAGTAAAGCAAATATGTGGTAAAATGTTATTTACATTTTGGCCCAAATTTTGCAACCATGCACTGTGTTGATGCATGCAAATCACATGCCACACAGTCATTTATTTCTTTTACTTAGTGATTGTGTACAGTGTGTCTTAAAAAGTATCTGGTATGACCAAAGAAGGTATTTTGAGGCTAGGCATTCAATCAACTTTCATTTCCTGTAAATGTAACTGGTAAAGCACTTCCTTGCACTGTAGTGTGTGCAGGAATCAAACTCTAAACAGCTTAAAAGGCACAAACCTTGAAGAAATGGGAGGGGATTGTTTTTATCAACAGAAAGAAAGAGGGTTTGAGAGGCTGTGCCTTTTTGTGTTTGACTTAAACTTTTACATAGGCATTTTTCTTTTGCTTCTATGCTCTTTCTTTTGGGTTTGTTTTTGCAGGTCCCCCTGCCCCTCCTTCTCCTCCAGACTGTTACATTCCATGTGATGAGAGCTATTGTTTTGGTGATGTGCACTGTTCATGGGACCCAAGGCAGAAGTCCCAGATACCCACAAACTACAGTCTACAGTGGCGGACCACACATAACAAGTAAGCAATTTGCCCAATATTGAGCTAAACATGTTTTGTTTCTCTCACCTTGCCTTGTGTTGTCTTCCAGTGAAAAGGAAGTAGGAGAAATCACCACGACCAAATTTAATGGTTTGATTCTTCGTAACCATTTTTCTGATCCTGCTAAGCTTTTTGTTTGGGTCCAGGCTAAGAACCAACATGGTTCTGCCAATTCTAGCGTGGTCGTCTTTAATACAACAGACATCAGTAAGGAAGACATCTCTTATCATAGTAATATGATGCCATTTCTTTCAGGCGATTTTAACAATATATTTTAAATGAAAAGTGGACTTATTAGGGTCTTTTTAATTGTGAACAAAGTGACTGTTTTTGTTTGTAGTCAAGCCACCACCACCAAAATTCAGTGACCTTAGTGATGATGAGGCATTTGAAATTCACTGGGATTCCTTCTGTGATCGTCTGATGAAATTTATGGGTTTCTGTGATGTCCGATATCGGACTGACACTGACCAAACCTGGATTGAGGTATCTTCTATTTTAATTTTGTTTGCATCCACCCTGATGAATCCTAAACTCATGTCCTTAAAGTAATGAAACTGGAAGTTTTTTAAAGCATTTCATTTATTGTCCTGTTAACACAGAAAAAAGGATTCTATAGCAGTTTCACGGTTGAAAATCCTGAGAACTGCACAGCTTATGAACTGCAAGTTCGTTGTGCCTGTGAAACAAGCTTGGCAAGCAACTGGAGCGCAAGCCACAGAATACCAGGTTTAGAAATGGGTGAGCCCTCACTTGGCAATGAAAACATCTTGGAAAGTGTTGATACATCCTAAAAGTTTATTCAATACCAAAACAAATGAGTAGTTATATAGTGGCTCAAATCTAGTCCTGATTTATTTATAGAACATATTTGTGTTTGACTT
Organism: Pao palembangensis; assembly: GCA_015343265.1. Lineage (NCBI taxonomy): Eukaryota > Metazoa > Chordata > Actinopteri > Tetraodontiformes > Tetraodontidae > Pao > Pao palembangensis. The sequence goes on along the minus strand of CM027085.1, from coordinate 14,789,510 downwards.
AAAACAGGTATACAGTCTAAAAAATCTAAGGATCAACCCTCAGCCAGACAGGAAGCAAATATGGACAGAAAAAGAGAGGGCTTACCCAAACCATCTGTTATCCTGGCCCATTGTTAATCAAATCTAGGGTTAAAAACTTTGTATGTATGTAAGATATTTTTACAGCATGTATCTCCACTGTATGGAGTTTCCGCAAATCTGGCCAGGATGTGCAAGGTCATCGTCTGCTGTGTTTTTTTTGCTGTGTTGCAGTCAAACACAAAGTGACTTACTGTGATAAAGCATCATTTTAGATTTGAAACATTTTATGACCATTGAGTGAACGATTCCCTGATACTAAAAAAAAAAGGTTAAATTATACAGATGCAATGGAAACATCTAGGGCAGGTGCTATGGTACAATAATTGTGACCTTGTCCTGACTAACTTGTGTTTTTTAAGTAGAAATGACATATATTTTTTCAAAATAAAGAATTCTTTATCCCAGAACAGCCACTGTAGTGACATCAACCTGGGTTAGGGGATCTCTACCCCAGGCTGAAGAAAATAACCCAAATGTGTAATAAGAGTTCTGGTTTTGCTGGTAACACCCATGTTTTCTTTTAAAAAAAAAATGTTTTTGATTGTTTTTTTTTTTAGCTCCCATAGGAAAGCTTGATATATGGATGGACTGTGGAATATCAATGAAGGCCTCTGATTGTATTCTCACCTGGAGGGTATGTAAAACCACTCAAGCCACAAGAAGACAAAGAATGGAAAGCAAATCCATAGTCTCTTTCTACATTAACTGTTCTCTTTGACTTACACAGAAGCTTCCCCTTTCTCAGACATGTGGTGTCATTTTGGGATATGAAATCAGATTGACTCGAAGGGACAACACTACAGTGCTGGTGAACTCGTCAACAACTCTACCAGTGAATCAGCTGGAGTGTGATGAGATGCAATGTCATTTTACATCCTCAATCAAGGACGCCACATCAGTCAGTTTATCAGCCTACAATGTTCACGGTGCCACCACACCCTCATATCTTCCTAAACTTGTAACAGGTATCAGAAAACCCAGTAACTACTTACTTTTAGAGTGGAGAGATTATAGCTTAAAATACCACAATAATTATAGATGTTTATTGTAATTTTTCTAATGTTGTTTGTATATTCTCTTATATTTGACCTTGGTCAGGTAAATGGGGAACTCAGCATGTTCTTCTCTTCAAGATGAGTCTTAATAACATTACGGTGTCTTGGAAGGAGCCCCCTCAGCTCTCCAACAGCCTGAAAGAATATGTGGTGCAATACAAACAAGCAGGAGCTCCCCTGGGCCATGCATTCAGTTGGCTCAAATTGAACAAAAGCCAAACAACTGCATTTTTTACAGGTCTGTTTCCACTCTGATTGAGGTTAAATTTTGTAAACGTTGGCTGTTGTTGCTGGGCTTATCTTGACCTGTGTCTCCACCTATAGGACAGTTTAAAGAGTACACGCCATATCAAGTTTCACTGTTCACTGTATCGCATGGAAATGAAGTGCATCACCTTTCATCTGTCATCGGATTCTCTCTACAGAGGGGTATATTTTGTGTGATTTTTAAAATTAATGTTAATCGTCAACTATTTGACATCTGTTTGCTTTCTAAAAAAAATAACTTACTGTCACTTCAGCTCCTGCCAAAGTCCCATCGTTTAAGGTGATGTCCATTGCTACCACTGATGTAACCCTGTGTTGGGAGCCTCTTCCCCTCTCCAAGCAGGAAGGATTGGTTTTGTACTACCAAATAGGAGTAGTCCAAAATGAAAAAGGTAATCATTATAGTAAATTACACAACTGTAGTGAGAAGTAAAGTAAAATTGAATAACACTTAGCCCAGCTTAAGCTGAGTGTTAAAGCACTAATGTCTTGCATTGACATAAGTATTTAGACTCTCTACTGGGATACTTTTGCTCTGTGGTGCCTCCATTTCTCTTGGTCATCTTTGAGATGTTTCTACACTTTATTTTCTACCTGTGGTAAATTAAATGAATAGACACACACCTGCCTTTATGAGACCTGGCTGGCTAAACTCAGCAATCAGGGCAATAGGGTCTTGGTAAGTGAAGACTAATATTCATTTTTCCTTTATAATGCTGTTGCATTCAAAATAATCAAAATTTCATTATTCACATTGTAGCTCCTGGGAAATAAGTGTAATTTGATTACAGAATATTTGAGGGTTTTTTTTATTTGTTTTTTTTTTTTTCAGCATAAGGCTGCAACATAATTAATTGTGGGGAAAAAACTGAAAAAAAATCCCAGTTATGCCTTTCTTAAACATTTTTGGGTTCCTTTACTTCATTATTGTTCTTTTTTTAGTATACAATGTGAGTGCACCACCTCTGGACCAAAGTAAGTCTGAGATGGTGTTGCAGCATCTCAGCCCGGGACAAGAGTATGAGGCATGGATCAGGGCCATGACAGCTGCTGGCCCTGGAGAAAAGACCACACTGAGATTCAAGACAAAACACCAGGAATATTTTGGTATTACATTTTAATTCAGTACCTGTGCAATTTGTTCATTTTACAACATGATAGGGGATGCATATTGATCACTGGCTACATTTGAACTCTCTTTCAGACTACTGGATAGTTTTTGGAATTCCAGGTTGCATTTTTCTTTTTTTTGTTGTAATATGGTAAGTTATCGTTCTGAATTTTTCCAATTCTTTGACCTCTTCCTGGATTTGATCTTTAAAATATCATAGATGATTACACTGAAATAAGAAAACCCAAACCTCTGAAAGCAGAATGGTTAGTAGCTAACATTTTTTTGTATCTGTCAGTGTGTTTATCAGGAAGAACAAAATGTGTCCACTGTCATCTAGATGTTACTGTGAACAAATCCCAGATCCTCAAAATAGCCACGTTTTTAGAGAGATGAAGCACCAGGTGAGCTTATTCTTCATTTAAAAATGATCATTATCAATGCCATGAAGTTGCTCTTAGAGTAAATTCCACTACATGCTCCATTATGTAGTTACATTCTTGGATTTTCTTTTACCAACCTGCAGCTTCATGATCCCATGACTTGGATCAGTAGTCCTTTCAACGAGCCACTTCCAAAAATCATCGTGTTGGAAGTTGTGTTAATTCAGCCCAGCCTTCAGAAAAACTTAGGCGCTGATGAAATGAATACAACAACAACTGGAGAATGGGGCTCACCAACGGAGTGTCACGAGGATCAGAGAAAGGATGCTGCTGCAGAGGACCATCAGAGGACAGAGGCGTACAGTAAAATGGTTGATTCTGACGAGGAAAGGAGCTGGAGCTCGTCAGAGGAAGAGCCATGCACATCAGGTTATGAGAAACACTTTATGCCCACTGCAACGGAAGTATTAAAAGATTTTTGATTTCCTCAGGGTAACATGTCTGAGCAATATAAATCTCACTCACTGGACAGTGTTCTGTATCTCCTTTGGGCTGGAGACATGGCAGCTGAATTGCATATATATCCAAGCAAGGTTTTCATTCTGAGATTCAGAAAGCCTCAGATACATATCGCATAAGTGCTCTGACAAGACATCTCTGCCTCAATCTGGGGAAATGACTATTTAAAATGTGTCTACAAAATGAAGTAATGCCAAGTGCCTCTCAGGATTATGCTACTATCTGCCAAAGACGTTTGTGATTGTAAACATAGCAAACCATGCCAGATAGATCTTTTATTAATCTTACTTTGAACTGGATGAATATCAGTTTACAATTTTGTTCCTCTTCTGTATTTTTATGTTTTGTATCATTGCACCTTGAATTATAAATGATGGATGATTTGATGAATTAGAGTTGTACATTTTTTTTAGGTCGAAAAATGGAAGCATACTTTTTTATTGTATATCATTTTAAAAAATAGTAACATTTAAATAGATTTTTAAAATAATAACGTCTAAATTTACATTTATAGGGATCTAATATTGTTATGTTGTTATGTTGTTGTTATGTTTAACTTTTGAAAAATAACTCGAATCTACTAATTCTGTTTGAAAATGTGAAATTGTAAATATCGCTGAAACCACTATCTCGCGTGGTTTGCGAACGGAAACCGCGTAGGGTCAATTTCAGGCGGCGTGCTCATTTGAAAGAAGAATCACCAAGCACGGGAGAACAAGGCCTAACACTAATCAGTGAACTTTTAGGTCAACATTGTACGTATGCTTTTTTTATTTGTAATCTTTTACTTTAAAATATGGATTACATCGACTATAGCGCCTTATTAGTTAATGAGTTTTAAAAAAAGCGATTGGCAAAAGCAAAATCTCTTATGTAGCATTAGCCCGGCTATTAGCTTTATCGTCTTGCGTTTACCACTGTGGTCTTAGCAGCTAACGCAGGCTTGTAAAACGTGTTCAGCTTTGCGCTACACATAAACTGCCGATGTAGCGTCAGCCAGGACTATTGTTTCTCTTACAGATTTAAGGATTAAATTATGTAAATCGTGTTTATATCTACATTTGCTTCTTTCGATTACAGATAGAAAAAGTAGATTTTAATGCCGGTCACATTGAGATTACTCGGGCTGAAATTGTCGACTAGGCCCGAGGGAGCTGTCGTTGTGTATGTTAACAAATCTTTCAAATGCTATGGAGCCAACCTGTTTTGTTTGATTATTTGTGTTACTATCACGGTACACGGAGCAATATTTGCAAGCGCACCAGATATATTTGTTGGATGGAAATCAAAATCAGGCTACACGTGAAGTTAACTGGTTATTATGCTCTTTGTCAACTTTTCTCACTTTTTGTTTAGCTGAAGTTTAACACGGTTCTGGTAGTAAATTACAACTTAATGATCCAAGTGCACTATGGTTCGGTTTCGAAATACGTTCGGGCCGTTTCTGTAAGATCAGCACACCGGGTGACGTAGGTTGAGGATTAACTTGGGGCGGTTAAGCTGGGTCATGGAGTTTTACAGCTACATATGTTGTCAAATTTCCAGAATATTCGACTTGCAGTAGAGTTTTAGTTTCGATATTCCAATTTCAGACCGATCTTAAGAATTTTCTGCCTATAGAAATTAAGGTTTTGAGTTATTTAATGCGTTTAGTAATTTTCTTATGTCACATTAAGTTTATGGTTATGAATTACCTTTATCCACACATGTGCACATGGACTTGAGAAATGATGCAAATGAAAAACAACACCTGAGCTTTGCTGATGTTGGTTGTATTCGTACTGTCTGATCTGGAGCCCATGTGCATCTCTTCTGTTGTGTGTGTGTGTATATATATATATATATACACACACACTACATATATATATATATGTATATGTGTGTATATATATAATATATATATATGTGTGTGTGTATATATATATATATATGTATATGTATATATGTGTGTGTGTATATATATATATATGTGTGTATATGTATATGTGTGTATATATATATATATATGTAAGGAGCTCACATTTGTTTTTCTTCCAGGATGGAGTGGCAGCCCGATGAGCAGGGACTTATGCAGGTCCTCCAGCTGCTTAAAGACTCACAGTCGCCCAACACAGTTACACAGAGAGCTGTCCAACAAGTATCCTTACTGGGCTGTCCATGAGTGGGAGGGTATGCAATGATAGTAATATCTTAGTGGTTTCTGACCATCTGCAACCCTTGTTCCCTTGGTGACAAGGGACCATCTCTCTCGCTCTCTCTCTCTCTCTCTCTCTCTCTCTCTCTCTGGGAATGGCCCTAACCCTAGTATAAAGGAGGCTTATCCTGTACCATGTTGGTTCACTGCCACTACATGTCCTCAGATGTCAGTTTTTTTTTCCTTTTTTGAGTTGTTAAAATAGGAAAGGTGTCTGGCTTTTGCCAGGATTGTTGTTAAAGCCTTAACCACTTCACTAGAAACTTGAACAACTCAACCAGTTCCCCGACTTCAACAATTATCTTATTTTTGTCCTCACACGTCTGAAAACTGAAGGTCAGTAACTGTTGCGTGTACCTTTACATTTTAAAAGTATTTTGCTTTTCCACTGCATTGGAGGAAAGCTTAAATAATGTGTGTAGACTTTTAATAGACTATGTGTTAAACCAACTTGTTGAGTGCAAACAGTATATGTGGAGGTCACTGGAAATCAACACTTATACGGTCATTTCTGACATGAGAATAGTGTATGTGTAATAGATACTTTATTTTTAGCACATGTAATGATTGTAGCATATTAGTGCCATAAAATCCCCATCTCAGATTCTGTTTTTATCTCTTAGAGAATTTGTTTTTTCCTTTTATGTTTGCAGATGAACCGACTCGCTCTCTGAGCGGTCTGATATTGAAGAATAATGTCAAGGCCCACTACCAAAACTTTCCCTCGGGTGTTTCCAATTTTATTAAGCATGAATGTCTCAATAACGTTGGAGACCCCTCACTGCTCATCCGTGCCACCATTGGTGAGTTTTTATTCATTATTTGTTGCCTTTTTTTTCCTGTCTCTCTTTGCTGGAAATGATGTCCAAAAAAACTCTGACAACTAAATGCAGATATTTGTATTCGTACTGTCTGATCCAGTTCTGCTACAAAGGCTGCTCACAAGTCTCTTGATCTCAACTCAGTCTCTTAAATCAGTTGTTTCTTTCTTCAGGCATCTTGATCACTACAATTGCCTCCAAAGGGGAGCTTCAGACTTGGCCTGAGCTGTTGCCCCAGCTCTGTAACCTGCTTAACTCAGAGGACTACAACACTTGTGAGGTCTGCACATCATCTGCTCTGTCTGTATTCTTTTCTTCTTTCTGTAGATCTATTGATTTAAAAAACAAATAAGGGAGTCATGTATAATTAAACAACGTCATAATAACAGAAGTCTGCTTCAGAGGAGTTTTTCCCCTCCCCCCCACAATTCTTGGAAAAATTCAACAAAAAAACCTGGCACATTGTGAATTCAGTCTCTGCCTGTGGCATATTTTCTGATGCCATCTTAATCTCTCCTTTGTGTCTGTGTATGTTTGCGTTTTGATTTGACAGCCTCTCTGTGTATGTCCGTGTCTCAGGGCTCGTTTGGAGCACTGCAGAAGATCTGTGAGGACTCGTCAGAGCTGTTGGACAGCGACGCTCTGAACCGACCACTCAACATTATGATTCCTAAGTTTCTTCAGTTCTTCAAGCACCGTAGCCCTAAGATTAGGTACTAGAACAAAATAACTGCTCAGTTCTCTAATTGACATTTGGGCTGTGTATTTCTTTTCCTTTGCAGTTGCATCAATCTTCAAATTTTTACCAAAATATATATTTTAGAAGTGCTGTGTCTGTATCACAGTATTTTTAACCTGTGCTCTTACTGCTCAATACTATTGGGTCGTGATTTCTAAACATTATGTCCACCAGAGGGCACTATTATTACTCTTATGCATTATTTAAAAAAAACAGCTGTTTTCTGGTTAATCTTTGATTTTATATCAGTGATTCAGTGAAGCCTCTTGTATGATAAAAGTATATCATTTTACACATCAATTTTTTGTTTACACAACTGTATGTTGAACATTAGGTTATTAATATGTACTCTCCCCTTTTAGGTCCCATGCCATAGCCTGTGTGAACCAGTTCATCATTTGCAGAGCCCAGGCTCTAATGGATAACATTGACACCTTTATAGAGGTGTGTTTAAATAGCAAATTAGGTATTATTCATGGCCTCGTGGTTCTAATTTCTTACATTTGTGTTCCTTTAGAGTCTGTTTGCACTGGCGGCAGATGAAGACTCTGAAGTTCGAAAGAACGTGTGCAGGGCCTTGGTCATGTTACTGGAGGTTCGCATCGACCGTCTCATTCCCCACATGCACAGCATCATCCAGGTAGGCATTCTGGCTGAATCTCATGCAAGAGACACGAGAGATATTTAAAACATTGACTCAGTCCATCATTTCTTAAAACGAGGACACACTCATCACATGGATTATTCAGTCATACCTATTGTACCTTTAAACATTTTTTATGTTAGGGCTCACTTTTTATTCCACCTTTTTTTTCTTTCAGTACATGCTGCAGAGAACTCAGGACCCCGATGAGAATGTGGCGTTGGAGGCCTGTGAGTTTTGGTTGACCTTGGCGGAGCAGCCCGTCTGTAAAGAAATGCTATCAGGTCATCTGGTGCAGTGAGTAGTTTATTATTTTTGAGCTATTTGACGATATTTTGCTTAAATATTAAAGGTTCGGTGCTGATAGTAGCACTAACCCGTTCATATTATCCACCTACCTATATTTTGTGCTACTTGAGTAAATTAGAACTCTGAAGTTTCTTTTTCTTTTTGCAGACTGGTACCTATTTTGGTAAATGGGATGAAATATTCAGAAATAGATATCATACTATTAAAGGTGAGCTTTTCATTTTCGTTCTTGTAAGTCCTGCAACATATATTCTGTGTATCTAAGTATACACCATGCTGATGTAAACTGTGTCCAGGGTGATGTAGAAGAGGATGAAGCTGTTCCAGACAGCGATCAGGACATCAAGCCTCGTTTTCACAAGTCACGCACCGTCACCCTGCAGCACGAAGGGGGAGAGGATGAGGAGGGTGAGGACATAGACGATGACGATGATGATGACGATGACACGTTGTCCGACTGGAACCTGCGTAAGTGGCTGAGAGTGCAAGTTGAAGAGGTTGCACATATTTATACAAATATAATGGAAATCCCTCAAGTTGATGCAGGGTTCAACTGTCAGCTGAAATATTTGTTCATGTGCTACACTGCTCAACAGCAAATGGAAAATTTTAAATCACACAACCCAGATCTTGACTGAAATTCTTTGATTACATTATTTGACTAAGAACAGCCAAGTTCCGACTTTCTTAAACGCTTTCTCATTATCATGAAACAGCTAATAGAAAATTCTAAAGCTGTATCTCACTTTTTTTTTAACTTTATAACAGGGAAATGTTCTGCTGCAGCTCTAGACGTTTTGGCCAATGTTTTCCGCGATGACCTCTTGCCTCACCTCCTCCCACTGTTAAAGGGCCTGCTCTTTCACCCTGACTGGGTTGTTAAAGAGTCTGGCATTCTTGTTCTGGGGGCTATAGCTGAAGGTAAATGCATGTATGTTAGCAACATTTAGAATGTTGTAGACCAACTTTAAATTGTTCTATCTAAAGGTTTGCTGTTTGTTAGCCAGGAAATAAGTCGTTGACTGACCTGATGCCACTTTGCAGGATTGTTTTGTAACCTCTGTCACTTGTGTCAGGCTGCATGCAGGGCATGATTCCTTATCTGCCAGAGCTGATTCCTCACCTCATCCAGTGTCTATGTGACAAAAAAGCCCTGGTCCGATCAATTGCCTGCTGGACCCTAAGTCGCTATGCACATTGGGTGGTGTCCCAGCCTCCTGACTCCTACCTCAAACCATTAATGACAGAGCTTCTCAAAAGGATCCTGGATAGCAACAAGAGGGTGCAGGAAGCTGCCTGCAGGTATGCAGATTTATATTTCCCTTATTTCAGCATGTGGACATGATGAAAATCCCAGCTCATTGATTAACAATGATACACTTTGTTCCCATATTATTTTCTGATCCATTCAATATGGAGAATATGTGACTCTGTATATAGGTCTTTACATGTTATCTCATGTGGATCGTGCTTTTCCTAGTGCCTTTGCAACCTTGGAGGAAGAGGCATGTACGGAGTTGGTTCCTTACCTGAGTTTTATTCTTGACACGCTTGTGTTTGCTTTTGGAAAATACCAACACAAGAATCTCCTCATCCTTTATGATGCAATAGGAACTCTAGCAGACTCAGTGGGGCATCATCTCAATCAACCTGTAAGCTCCTGTCATATTTCTGCATGTTTTGTTTTTCTGATGAGATCTCACACTAAATTTTTTTTATCTGTTACAGGAATATATTCAAAAGTTGATGCCCCCTTTAATTGCTAAGTGGAATGAGCTGAAAGATGAAGACAAGGATCTCTTCCCACTGCTGGAGGTGAGACAAAGACAGTTTTGGTTCAGAGGTTAAACTTGATCATCCAGAGAACATTATTTACTCATACTTGTCAAAACGTATCTGGATATGATGAAGCACCCAGCTCATTGATTTTAAAATGATACATTTTGTTCCCTTATTTGTTCTGATCCAGATGCCACACCCTTCAGGCTTCGGTAGTTGAACTGTAGAACTGTAGAATTAGTAGATCTTCCCAAACCTGAATATAGCTTAAATTAAAACAATGACAGTGTCTGTAAAAAAGAGTGCATCTATACATACAAGTGATGACCATTGTGGTGTTTTTTTTTTTTTTTTTTTTTTCCCCCCCCAGTGTTTGTCTTCTGTAGCTACGGCTCTGCAGAGTGGCTTCCTTCCTTACTGTGAACCTGTCTACCAGCGCTGTGTCACGCTTGTCCAGAAGACACTTGCTCAGGCGATGGTGAGAACATCCCCAAGGAAGAAAGAAATATCCTGTGCTTTCTGGAGGAAAAGAAGGGTTAATTCTTTCCTGCTGTGTTTGAATAGATGTACAATCAGCATCCGGACCAATACGAGGCTCCTGACAAAGACTTCATGATCGTTGCCTTGGATCTTTTGAGTGGTCTGGCTGAGGGTTTGGGAGGGCACGTGGAGCAGTTAGTTGCCCGTTCTAACATCATGACCCTGCTTTTCCAGTGCATGCAGGTATGACCAAAATGTATGTATTTATTTTTGGTCCAAGCTGTATATTATATACTTTCCTGCATGGTCTGTGTTTTAGGACACTATGCCTGAGGTGAGGCAAAGCTCCTTCGCATTGCTGGGTGATCTGACCAAGGCGTGCTTTCCCCATGTTAAACCTTGCATATGTGAGTGTGCCTGTCGATCACTGAAAGCATGTGTCCTGTCATTCTCTCTGAGGATATGAGGGAAATGACTGAGAAATATGACTCTCTTGTCCGTTGTTGCTTTAGAGGTTTTGGTCTATGTAGATTCTCACTCATCCAGGTCATGGTTATCCAAAGTTAGATCTCTCTGTGTCAACTGGACTGAAAGGTTTCCTTGAAAAGGAGTTTAGAGGTTTTTATTAATGTCTGTGGCGCTGATGGAACTGTATTGTAAACGGTCTGTATTCATTACCCCCAGCTGAGTTCATGCCCATCCTGGGACTCAACCTGAATCCAGAGTTTATTTCTGTTTGTAACAACGCCACCTGGGCCATCGGAGAGATCTCCATGCAAATGGGTGAGTGTTATATTTTTTCAATACGGTGACATCATTCCAGTACACAACGCAGACTGGTAATAAATGGTTAACTTTTGTGTAAAATGGTTAACTTGTGTAACTTTTTTGTGTTCGTTTGTTGATGTCTTGAATGTGAGCTAACGGCTAATCCAGGCTAATGGCGTTTTCCCAACTGTTTCCTGTTGTAGGGGCAGAAATGCAACCGTATGTGGGTTTAGTACTGCCACATCTGGTGGAGATCATCAACAGACCCAACACACCTAAAACCTTGCTAGAAAACACAGGTACACACACACTCATGTTTGTGTTTACATGTATTTGTTTGGCCCTAAGTAGAGGTAATAGAGATTCTTTCACACCCCTGTGCACAGCCATCACAATTGGCAGACTGGGCTACGTCTGTCCGCAAGAAGTTGCACCACAGCTGCAGCAGTTCATCAGACCCTGGTGAGTCCCGAATCATTGGAGTTTTAAAGGGTTACTAATGAAATTCATCTATTCATTCTCTTTGTGCTTCTGTCAAGGTGCTCGTCACTGAGGAACATCAGAGATAACGAGGAGAAGGACTCCGCCTTTCGTGGAATCTGCGTAATGATCGGTGTCAACCCTGCAGGGGTGGTGCAGGTGAGGCAATGCTTTTCAGTCTCCAGCTGAAAGATTTAATGATTTCTCACGAAGCAGTGTTCTGTCTCCCTTTCTAGGACTTTATTTTCTTCTGTGATGCTGTGGCATCTTGGGTTAATCCCAAGGACGACCTGAGAGACATGTTTTATAAGGTTAGTCCACTGAACACCTCCTGGCAGACTTGTAAGTGTCGTGGGCGGATCTGACATTCCTAGAATTTACTGCTGTCTCCGCACTGTGATGATCACCTCTCAGACATTCGAAATCTGATGTCATAATGTGGACAGTTTATGGCTGAAAAGTGTGGAAAGCCCCTCTATACAGCAGTTTGTGTAGCACAAGTCTGGGAAATGTTCATAATGTAGTTGGGTTTGACTAATAAATGTTAACATATGACAACTGCCTCTGCAATCAGTGTGTTGTGCCAGCATGAAAACTAAATACCTTGCATTTTTTTCATATGCAGTTATATCACGCTTCATCCCCAAAAGCTCCATTCCAATTAATAGAGAAGATATAAATGTATGTAAAGTTCTACCAACCTTAATACTGCACTTTTTTTTTTCTTTTCAAGATCTTGCATGGTTTCAAGGACCAGGTGGGGGAAGAGAACTGGCAGCAGTTCTCTGAGCAGTTCCCCCCTTTGTTGAAGGAACGACTGTCAGCGTGTTACGGCGTGTAGCGCAATATTCTCCTGCACCGCAGACGAGGCCAACCTGTTGGGTATGTTCAGAAAATTCCAAAGCACAGAAACACTGTGATGTGGCTTCGTGGTAGACAGTCACCTTTATCCAAAAACCTTGCAAACTGTTGTTGCTAGGAAAGCTTTAAAATTAAACAGTTGGGCTTCCCTGTCTGATTGCAGGAACCCGACCCTGTTCCCCATCCCTTTTTTGGAAATGATGACACACCCAGCTCATTGATAACCAATGATACACTTTGTTCCCAATCAGTTGTCTGATCTAAAATGGCACTTTTGTCTTCACTGTTTTGAACATTTTTGGCCATGTTGTAAACAGAATGTGCCTCTTTCTTTCTTTTTTTTTTCAAGGTTATTGTAGGGGAGGGTTCCTGGGGACATCACCGCACTGCCCAGATGTTGGAGAGAGGAAGAGCCGAGACGTGACTGGCTTTGATTCTCCACTCGGCAGACGGCCCGCTTTCCCCCTGCGCGCTGTCTCTCTTAGGGAGGGTGGGGGGAGGGTATACTGGGAATATTCACATACCTCTCAGATTAAACACCTCATAAAGAGTGGCTTTTGCCAACTGCAACGAAGGTATTATGGAGTAGGCAAAGACAAAACCAGGGCCTGTTTTTGATCTCTCCCCTGTGTTTTGATTGTTCTGTGAAGTGCTGACTGGTAGGGGAAGGGGTGTTGTGGGTGCATTAAAAGGAATAATCTGAACCAGCATAGGGTGCCACAGTCCCAGATACATCACACCTAACCTATAGAAAGACTCATATGTGGATGTGTTCAAACACACTTGTGCTAGAGGCAAAACATAGATGCTTTATTGTGTAACCATCTTAAATGTGCACAAAATGTTTTTGCACTTACAGAGCTGAGTTTGCAAAAAGTCATTCAATGTGCATAAACTGGATTGCCCCCCCCCCCCAAGTGCACATGAATTTTAGTTCTCTTCCCGTGGTTGCTGCAGTCCTTTCTGACCATAGGTTCCTTTTTCTCCCCACTTGTGGTGGAGAAAAGACGTAGCGGGTCTTTCCTCTTTAGGCGTTTCCCGCTGCCATACAGAGGTATTGCATGGCATATGTTCACCTCTTTAAGTGACGCATGTTTGACTGAATATCTTGGTGCAACCATTATTTAACATGCACACACACATCAGTATAGGGAGGCTGCTATAATTTGAATCAGTGCTCGGCTCATGTGTCTTCCCAGTCATACATTCTGTCTAATCAATGTACCTGTAGTTCAATAGAGGGTAATCATAAACCGCCTGTAAGTAGTTCAATCCAAAATCCTCCATGTCTCTTAGCTCGAGAGAATCTCTGAAGACGATGGTTAAAATACTGTAGACAAAGACGAGAACCCTTTTGCCACTGCGTCAGTTTTTAGGACATTTTCCCAAAACACTCGCAGAGAAGGAGTTTATTCTTGCTGATAATAAATGCACTTTTTTGTAATAAATTTAGAATTTCAAATGTAAAACAGTAAAGTAATACTATAATCTTATGATTTTTTTGTCATAAGTGTTTTTTAGGAGTTTATGGCTTACTAAAGTAAGCACAATGTTAATGATGGAATGACTAGGGTAAGATCACAGCCTCTTTACATAGTTTTGTAATGTATTGTGAAACAAAAGATTTTAAGAGGACAGAGCTTAACAGTATTTTGGATCTGTGTCACCTCCTGTTGCTCAATCGATTTTTTATTTTTTTTTTTTATAAAAACATAATGGCTTCCTGAGGAATGAAGGTTTCCAAATGCGCATGCTTTTCAATAGTTTGGTTTATTACTTGCCCGTTTGATGGGAGCCAATTAAAAACTTTGGCACCCGCTAACGATCAGCTGCAGCCTTTTCGTCACCTGTCAGTCCTATGTGTCATTATTCAGGAGACAAGGTGACTACATTTTTGCTGTTTGTTTGGGGTGGGAGGGGGGTCTCAGCGCACAGGCAAAAAGATGAATTGGCCGCTGCTTGAATCCTCTCTCAAACAGCAACAGGATTCAGTTCCTGTCCCACAGTTCAGTAAAAAGCCAGGTTCTTAGACCGTTTCAGTATGATGCATTACGCCACGCTATATACAGATGTCAATCAGAACACAAGTTGTCCACTTTCTTTTTAAGGTTCACAACACTTGCTTTAATTTATTTTATTTTTTTTATATTTTTAATATTTTTGTGCTGTTTTGCACAAATCCTTCTGGACTTTAAAAGTTTTTTTTTTCTTTAATTCTTTTTATTTAAAGAATTGTGTTTTCGTTGTTTTATAGCGGACCATTTATGTGACACCAAATGTGGTTGAGCTGAAGGAAAGCCAGTGCTTTAATGCAACTCATGGAAGAATATGGGAAAACCAGTTCAAATCAGTTCCAATCTCATTTAAAGCCGGTAATTCATTTTGATGTTTTTTTTTTTTTTTTTTTTTTTTTTTTTTTTTTTTTGCAACTGTGGTGCAGGTTGGAATGATATCTGATGTATCCTTTTTATTTTGTTAACAGGGGAGAATAAAGTTTTTCTATTAAGCTTTTGTCAGCTAAATGTTTTCTGTGCTTGGAAAAAAACTGAGTTTGCACAGTGGCCTCATCAAAAAGCCTAACCAGTCCCCAAACGGACTTACTTGATATAAAAATCACACATTTTTTGGCAACTGTTTTGCATAATTTGCACCAGATGGTAAAAGTATTTTAAACGTCCAGGCATTTTTAATAACTCATTTATTCTCAACCTCGTGCTGTTACCAACACTGTGTGTTGCTTTGTGCGTCCTGCATGTGCATCAGGGCAACAACCTGACTTGCCTAAAATAAAGTACCTTCCTTCTCGTTGCTGTAACTGATCCTGTAACTACACAGACACGTAAAAACCTGTAATGTCAGTGGCAAGAGTTGTCAGATTGCTAAAGGCGGTAATATAGTGCTGTTCAACCTGCTCTCCAGGCTAGAGTGATTTTCATCTCGACATCTCTGAACTCTGAAGCACTGAAGAGGAAAAGTCATCGGTTAGCACATCTGCAGGTAATTTAAAGATATTTAAACATTTTCGCTGTTTGATGAAACTTTATGTTGTCTTTCTGGTCACGCAGGACAAATTTCAGGTGAAGCTTCCATTAAAATGAACTACAGTACTACTCGGAAAGTAGACTATCCTGAAAAGTGCATGCATTTCTGTAACTTTAAAGGTGAAATGTACATATTATATAGACAAATAGTATGCGAATCAATATATTACAGATTTTATTTGTTTTGATTTTGCTGATTAGGACTTGCAGCTTGAGAAAACGTCAAATTCAAAAACTCAAATGTAGAATATTATTTGAAATCAATAAGGAAATACAAAAATGTCAGGCCTCTGAAAGTAAAACCTTGCATCTGTTATGAGTCTATAAAATGTATTGGTTTCACCTTTTACGTTGGATTGCCTGAATAAAACAACTTTTACAGGATATTCTAATTTTCCGAGTAGTACTGTAATTGATCTGATTTATGGACCGTGGGAACCCTACGGTCTTCCTCCATTTTTTATTTATTTTTTTTTTAATTTATTTATTATTTTTGTGTAAATGGAATGCATTTAAATACAGCATATTTTTTTTTTATTCAGGATTAGCTTTACTGGAAGCGATCAGATTTTAGAATAATTGCGTCATTTTCCTGCGCCAGGTTTGGATGATTGGGATAATAGGTCTACCTGTGACGGTTGAAATTCTACTTTGAATTGCTTTTTACGGAGGTTATGTGACAGCCGGTGTTTGTTTTTCTGTTTGGGAGCAAAAACTTGAAAAGTTAAGATCATATTTTAATGAAATTATGTGAACTATTGATAATGGGCCAGGAACAGATGATTACATTTTGGTGATGTTCCGGATTCCGGAGGCACTTTAATAAGTCAAGGGGAGTTGACCGCAAATGTTATGTAACCTTGTATTACTGCTGCCTATATATTCCTCCGCCAAGGGAGGAGCTGACGTTTTTTAGGGAAAAAGAGAACACCTGCTCCCCCTACATGAGCATGTACAAGGTTCAACTTCAAATTTATTTATTTATTTATTTATTTATATAGTGTCTGTTTCATCAAATTTGTCTCTAGGCTCTTTAAAAAAAGCGGGAGAGTGGTCTGTTGGGTTTGTATGATGCTATTAGTTCATCCAGATAGGATGGCGCTTGGTCTCTGAGGATCTTATATGTCAGGAGAATTATAAAAACAATTCTTGATTTAATGGTTGATTACTTGATCATTGATTACATGCCTTCACCATGTAACCTTCCAAATGAAAGATGGTCCTCACAGATCTCAGGAAGTTGCAATTTATGTCTAAAATCCAAACCCACTAGCAGAAAACCGTGGCGATGTTCTAGTAAACCTCTATTATGTTTGTTTGAGGGCAATATGGCACATGAGCTCCACAAACCCAAGAATATCTTCAGAAATACTGAGCCCTTTCCTGAGGACATGCCAAAAGTCCAGGGTTATGACTTCAACCAGGGCCTGGACCATAAGGCCTTGCTGCAATCGTTCTTCAACACAGGCTTCCAGGCTACTCATTTTGGCAGGGCCGTCCGAGAGATCAACCGAATGGTGAGAAGATTAAAACCACCCGCTGACTGCGGTCAAATTTCTTTAGAATTGAATGAAAATGTTTCGCCGCTCCATGTCCTCGCCCACAGATCGAGAAACGCAAGCAACCGTGGAATGTTACTGAAGAATGCGGCAGTGAGAAACATCCACCCCATTGCCCTTGCCTGAGCAGCTGCACCATCTTCCTGGGCTACACCTCAAACATGATCAGCAGTGGCGTCAGGGAGAGTATCCGCTACCTGGCCCAGCACAGAATGGTACAACCTGCCTGTCAAGAAAGCTAAATTCAACACTAAATGAGAAGACTGCACATAATCCATTTGTATTGAAATATTCTCTCCTGTTCGTCCGTCATCTTTAGGTCGATGTCCTGGTGACCACGGCTGGAGGTATAGAGGAGGATCTGATCAAGTGTATGGGCCCAGTTTATTTGGGAGACTTTCACCTGTCTGGCAGGGATCTTTTTGTAAAAGGCATTAACAGGTAAGGAAACCTGTATGTTAAATGACATGTGCACTGTCAATGTCCCTGTTTCGATTTTTGCTGCAGGATTGGGAACCTTCTGATGCCCGATTACAACTACACTTTGCTCAATAATTGGATCATACCAATTTTGAAGCAGATGCTACTGGAGCAGAATAATCAGGTGTGTTGAAGTTTTGTTTTTTCTTTGTTTGTTTTTTTCCTCTCAGAGTTGTTCTCCATTATGTGCTAAAAGCTCAGTGTGGGCCACACTGGATGGCCAGGTTGAACCTTTTTCCTCTAAGGTTTATTTTTAGACAGTAAAGAACATAAATGTGAGGAAAAAGACACATTTGTTTTTCGTCTCAGGGAGTTCACTGGACTCCATCAAAGATGATCCACCGATTAGGAAAAGAGATCAAAAACCCTGAATCTGTTTGCTACTGGGCCTACAAGGTGAATCCTTCACACATCTGTCTGGATCTGTAATGACTCTAATGTATATGAAGAGGAACTGATTAAATAGTGGGATTATCTATTCTGATGGGTGGGAGTTGTGTTGCAGAATGACATCCCAGTGTTCAGTCCTGCCCTGACAGATGGAGCAATGGGAGACTTTCTGTATCTCTTCTCAGTTGAGAGTCCCGGTTTGATCCTAGACATCACTGAAGGTACTTTTTTTTTTTTTCTGTACTGGTGCTATAATTTGTAAATGCACCTTCAGCAATGAAACGTTTTTGACCTCAGACATTTCGAGGATGAACAGCATGGCAGTGGCTGCCAATTCCTCAGGAATAATCATTTTAGGAGGTGGTATAGCCAAGCACCACATATGCAACGCTAATGTCTGGGTAAGTATTTATGAGCAGGTTTGATGTTTGCAAAGGTCTTTACTCATCAATACATCTAAAGTTTTGAAAAGTAACAATCAAACGTGACTGAGCTGCAGACTTTCAGCCTAAAAAAAAGTAAAAGGTTTTTATTAAAATATGGCACTTCATACAGAGTATTCCATTTTCTGTGGCTCATTGACATTCTAAAATATTTAGAAATATAGGATTTACTTACTTACTTTACTTTTCTTTTCAGTTGTGAACAATATATTGGGAGGGAAAGTATAAAGATGGTTTTATTTTACCAATAGTTATGGATAAACAGCAATCAAAACCAAACCAGTTTGCCAATGGATGCTTGAGACCATGAAAATAAAATCACTCAGTCCTGTTCAATTTATAATGCTGATTTACGTTTCTATAGAGGAAGGGGGCAGATTTCGCGGTGTACGTGAACACAGCCCAGGAGGCCGATGGGTCTGATTCAGGGGCCAGACCTGATGAGGCCGTGACCTGGGGCAAGATCAAAGCAGATGCTAAACCCGTGAAGGTATTTCTGAAAATCTCAGAATTTGGCGTTGCTGCGGCGACAACAATGTTTGCTTTGCCTGATCCTGGTCCGGTCCTGACTGACCCATTATTGCTGATAGCATCACCTACTGTCTCTGTTTATAAAACAGTTACACAGCTGTGTGCAAAAATATATGTGAGGTCTGGATTATAGGTCAATATTGTGTTGCAGATTTGAATGTACAATTGAGGTATAATTTGAGAAAAAGGTTTTATCCAATTTTCAATATATCAAAGTATCTAATTTCAGATTTTGATCAGTCCTACTGATGCATGGATAAAGATCCCCCTGTGTTCCATTCTCCTCTTTTACACACGGCTTTTCTTTTGTTTCTTTTCTTTTGTTTTCCAGGTGGTTGCTGATGCTACTTTGATTTTCCCTCTGTTGGTTGCAGAAACATTTGCAGTCAATGCTGATAAGAATTAAAATGGAACGCTTCATTTGTGGCTTTGTTAGTGTTTTTTTTTTTTTTTTTTTTTTTTTTTTTTGGTAATGGTCTTTATTATTTAGTCATAATTTACAAAGTCTCAATGCTGCAGGGAAAGTGTATTAGAATAGAATGTTTATTATCCCGCAATGGGAAAATTGCAGACTACTACTACAATAATAATAATAAATAATAATAATATAATGGCTTTGTTTGTGTATATAACATTTTTTCACGAACATACACGAGGTGTGTCGCTCGATAGACAGGGATAAGAGTAAATATATAAGTGCTCTTCGTCTATTCCGGTCCGTCCCGTTGGGGCGGGTTTGCGTTATTCATGCACATTATCTGTGACCACATATTTTTACATAAACCATGGAAAACACAGTGTATGTATTTTATTGTATAATTTGTTTGTGCTTTTGCCTGAATAGGAACCAGAATAATCAGTCCACTTTTTCCCGTCTCCGTACGTTATGTGAACGGAGGAATACAAGAAACATCAAAACGAACGTACCCTGGACCCATAGTTCAGATGACGTAGAAATACATGGGTTTCGTTTTGAAAAGTTGCCCCTTAACTGAAATGCATCAGATAGGAAACATTTGGAAGTGAATTTAGTTACTCCAGTGACAGTTTTCAACATTAATGTGAGACAAGACAGGTGAGTCTTACGCTTGTATACAGTGTCATATAAACGGGTTGTATACTGAATTGGTTAGCTTTAGTTAGCATTGCTAAAAGCTAGCGCAATGCTCTTCAGCTAGCACTATTTAGCTTTAATGTTACAAAGATGCTTTTAAATATTTAAAGCCTTTCCCAAATTTTTAAATTCTATAGTTTTATTTTGGAGACAGTGCATGAGTTGTTGGTTTTCAGTAGAGTTAGCAAGGAGAAGTGGTGATGTCTGACCTCGGAGACCCGCAAGAAAGAGTTTCAGATGCTGCCAAGGAACAGGATGGAGCTGCACACAATCCTGCCACATCGTTGGACAGTGAAGCATCCAGCTCGGCTACGCAGGGGTACTTCAGTGAGTATTCGGCATCTTAGCGTTTTGTAAAAAGATTAATTGCCATTCATCATGTGTCCTCTAGCCCTCTTCCTGATGATCACTCAGATCTAAGCTCACCTTCTCCTGAGGCAAGTGGTCTGCTGTCATTACCCTGGGAGATGGTAACTCATATTGCTTCACACCTTCCTGCTCAGTGTGTCATCAGTGTGCTTCCAAAGGTTTGTTAAGCAGCATAATGTGCTTCAAATCATTAAATTTATTAACATGCATGTGTGCATTTGAGGCATGTATCCTATTCTTTTTAGGTCTGCCATGTATTAGGTAACGTGGGTAAGGACAGCACTGCTTGGCAGCTCCGGGCACGAAGGCTAGTAGGATCCAGAGCGGGGTTTCCTGTCGGGCCACGAGAGGACATTGATTGGCCTTCAGCTTGCCTAGAAATGGAGCAGTTGGTAACCTGCTGGACAGGCCAGGCAGACTTTGTGGCCAGATTGATCCAGCAGGATGAAAAAATGATTGGACAAGTTGTGGACCAGGAGATTCAACGGAGGCACGTGGAACCAGCTGCAGAGGCACAGCAGGGTGAAGGAGAGGCAGAGCTAGAGGGTGTGGGGGTGGTGGCCCAGGAGGTTGCATATGGCATTGATGAAGGGATGGAAGTGGCCATGGAGGGTGAGGATGGCGAAGTTCAGCCTAACGAAGGGGCACACCAACTGGCAAGATTGAGAGAGACATTGGGAAAGAGACTGGAAAACGATGGTGCAGTGTTACTGAAATCTGAGCAGGGTCACAGGATGGCAGTCGATGCTGATGGCAGGCAGGAAGGAGAGCAACTGGCTGTCCACGAAGTTCTGGGTAATGGCAAGGCAGAATGGATGGAGCAGCATCAGCTTCCCACAAGTCCCAGCCCACCTCCTACACTCGACCGCATCTCCCTACCTTTAAAACACTTTGCTTCGATCGACACGATCCTGCTTTTGGGGGGAGAGGCGACAGCTTGTGTCACAGGTTCCAGAGACAGGAATGTGCTTCTGTGGGACCTACAGTCAGACGCTGGCAAGCTGCGGCACACGTTTACAGAACGCGGCACCTTCAGTGCCCATCAGGGTTGGGTTTTGTGCTTGGGTGCCCAGGGTAATTCTTTGGCATCTGGGGCCTTTGACAGCACAATCAGATTGTGGGACCTGCAGGCATGTGGCGCAGAGATGGGGCTGATCAGAACGGGGGTTCCTGTTCACTGTCTGTCCTATCAACCAGATGTATTATTGGCTGGGACAATTGACGGAAAAGTCAACATGTATGACCCCAGAGGTGAGGGAACTGAGATAAAATACACAATTTAGATTAGGGTTTAGTGTCTGGTCTTGAATTTGGTCATTTTTTTGTGTTCAAAGTTGCTGAACCACCAGTAAAAAGCCTTCGTCCCCACGGTAAAGCAGTCGTTTGCCTGGCTGCTGACGACAAGTACATCCTCTCTGGGAGTACTGACTGCACCGTGGCCATGTATGACCGCAGGGCAGGCAAAGCCTTAAAGAGACTTCGGGTACATTCATGCACAATCTCTGTAGTTTTTATATGTATCCACATATCTGCAGATTCACGATAGCTCTGTCCAACCCCTCTAGCTGAACTCTTACCTGATGGCCATGAGCTACAGCGGCTGTGAAATGTGGGCAGGAGACAACAAAGGAAATCTACACTCCTTTTCCATAGCAGGGACTTTAAAAGCCTTGTCCCAGTTTGATGTTGGACACACAGCTCTGATCACCGGCATCCATAGTTCTGCTGGAAGCCTCTATACCTGTTCCTCTGATAGCACTGTCAAGGTCAGTAAAGGCACCATTATCTAGTATCTTTACTAATGTAGCTGTCTGAACACATTATGACTGGTTTTATGTCAGGTACATATTCCATGTGCACCTCCAAGGACCTTATGTACTTTGCAGCACCGAGGTGGAGTAAATGCGGTAGGTACCTGATCTTTGAATTTTATAAAAAAACAGTAATCCCCTTTGACAATGACAACATTGATTCTTACAAAAAGCAGAATGTAAACCCTCGCTGCATTGCAGTTATTTTGTCAATTACCACTTTATTTGGTATTTTTTTTGGTAATTGCAGTTATGATCATGTTTCTTAAAATGCACAGCTGTAAAAATTCACTGTCTTATCTTTTTTTTATCAGCTAAATGTGAAGGGTGGAGTTCTTGCTGTTGCATTTGGGGAATATTATGCTGAAATCTGGAGGCCAAGAAAATGAAAGACCAAGAACTGCAAATAACGTGGCAAGATGAGAGGTGAGGACCAACAAGGCCAGGCTTTCTTCGCACACGTAATTTAGTTGGAACTTTATTCATCATTTGAGCCTATATTGTATCACTGCAAAGTTCGTGATGTCTTTGCTTTTATAACATGAGACAAAAGCTCAATGTTGTGTTTTTGAACTTGGCACGGCAGTTGTACGGCAGTTAAAAGTTGTGCTAGAATAATGTCTGACACTGCCCCATCTTTTGGTTAGACTTATATATAATGCCACCTGTTGCAATTGTATTTGTGTGATATTTCTCTCAACACAGAACTTAAATACCTGGTTATGGGTTCAGCAGAGGTTGCCATAGCAATCAGACCAGAGAATAAATGGGGAAAAAAGCCACCTGTGACACAGAAAATTGCTTAGCTCTCCACTAAGAATACAGAGATGTGCTTTTGTAATACAGAAATGAGATTTATTTCTGGTGTAAGAATTACAGGGAAGACATTTGTTCTTTTTAATCACCTCAGATGTTCAGCTCAGAGTGATAGCATAAATAAGCCTTCACCTGGTTTGTTTTTATAGATCAGTTATTACATGGTATGAGTCAAATAGAGTATGTCTTGACGCTGTTTTGTGTGTGATATGACCCGACCCCTGATAAGCGGCAGAAGATGGATGAATGGATGACTGACTCAGTAAACAACAGTACAGTATGTTCAGTTGTTTTACATTGCTTTTATTTCATTGACAAATTATCCTACAAAAAAGTGAAACTATTTCTAACTATTGTTCCACGGGCTATTGTAGCGTCTGCATTTGCCTTCTGTATATGTGTGTTTAAGATAATATATAACCATAAATTGTGGAATTTCTTGATTCATTAAAAGGTCATTTAAAGACTAACAAGTGGCCCAACAACTGTCTGGATTTAATCATCAGAATTCCTTAAAAAGAATCCATTTATTTAAACATAAATAAATCCAACAATTAATCAATCGCCAGACAGTGAAAAATCAAACATGTTTTGTAGCTTTCTGAGACATTCTGCAAATCCAAACATTTGTCATTTCTGTTTGAGACAGTCAAAGCAGCACGCAGGTCTTTTTCTCTTTAAAAGGGTTGGATGATGCAGCGATGCCTGTGAGCAGAGGGTCGCTGCGTCTGTGCTCCTGACAGTACTGGACCAAGTCAGCAGCTGTCAGAGAGATCTGAGGTTTGAAGCAATTTTAAATGGACACATTAGCTTTAAAACACGCATGGTAACGTGAGAAACTTGAAAAAGTAGACTGAGTCAAACACACCTTCATTCTTTCCATGCTTGCCTCCAGCTGAAGTTGAGCCACCAGTTTTTGCACCTGAGCAACACTGTTGCTGCTGCACACTTTACCTGACATTGCCTTACATGCAGAATTAAAAATAATCACATTGTGACCTTCATATATATTGTCTATCTTCACTAATAGAAGGAGCAAAAAAAAAATGTTTTACCTCTTACAAAGCGTCACCTCTGTGTGTGCAAGAGTGTCTGGTCAGGAAAGGTCCTGTCTTTCGTTTTTTCAGCTACGCACCCTGACTCCTTTTTATTCACCCATGGTGTCAATTCAAAGCGTTTGGGACTTTAAAGGTCATACATCACAGGGATGGAAATGTCATTTGCGTCACACAAATGTCTTTACTTGCTTTCAATAATGTAAAATACCTGTATAAATTAAATGTAAATTCGTAAATGAATAAAACTAAGGAAAATACATAATATCTCGTGTTTCAGGTCATCGGGGCGATAATATTAATATATGGTAGAATATTTCGCCCAGATAAAGCGTAGTCGGATTTATTCCTTTACACTCGCCGTAGTGGAAATCAACTTCCTGTTCCTGTGTACCACTCGTGTGTTGACAGAAGTGATGTCTGCCAATACTCGTTTTCTTTTGTTACAGTTAATTGCTTACTGACGAATTTTATCAACGCCTAAGCGAGAGCAGGTATGTTTATATCTCTATAACTAAACCTGACCAGAGTCATACAACGCGACGCTTACCAGCTCATGTTGCAGATAACGTTAGCCCAGTCCGCATTATTTCTGCGTGTTGTGATGCTAACTTGTCACAAGGCACAATAAGGTTTTTTTTTTCAATCCTATGTTTAAAATATGCTAATTTCAACCGAAACGTATACCCTGTCACTGACA
The DNA here is from genome assembly GCA_015343265.1 of Pao palembangensis. Classification (NCBI taxonomy): domain Eukaryota; kingdom Metazoa; phylum Chordata; class Actinopteri; order Tetraodontiformes; family Tetraodontidae; genus Pao; species Pao palembangensis. Next base: position 14,764,711 of record CM027085.1, on the reverse strand, counting down.
CCAGGTCTTAGTTTAACATTCTTTTTACAGCAATGATCAGACGAGAAAAGAAATAGATATCGGGAAAGTCCTTTAGAAAGAAAAGAAACAGGTGGCATTAAGACAGAGAGACTGCAAAGAAGATGGGTATTAAAGAGCTCAGAGAGAGAAATGAGGCGAAAAATGGAAAGAGGAATAATGAAGAGCCAGGGCCAGTGCTTTGCGACAGTCAGTCACTCCCCACCGCCTCTGAAATGCCGAAAGGCCAGGCTGAGCCTTAGAACCCCGTAGGATCAGCCGTAGTCTTTATTAGTGAGTCTGTCTTGGTTTGAAAGACTTCCGAAAACATTTTAAAAAGAAAACCGACTTTGTTAACCGTGTAAAATATAACTTGTTCGAGCTGTCAGGTTGGTTCTTCTGCCATTTCTGCTGTTGTGTTTTTCTTCTTCTTCTTCATTGCTTTTATAAATTGTATGCCAAACTTGTATGCTGTTATAGCGCCATCTACTGGATTGTAAAATACTTGATGAACAACGCTGCTTTCTGTCAGTTTCGAAATTATTCAAGGAAAGATAAACAAGCTACTCCACCCTTCGTCATTTATACCAGTCTAGGTTTTGATTTAACGTATTTTTGGATTGTTGTTGAGTCTGCATTCACTGTTAGGTTGAAATAAATTCTTTGTTGGTACTCCATTTGCTGAATCCTTGATCTTGATCCATCTCTTTATTTATTTATTGATCAAGATTCTATGCATCATGAATTCCTTTATTATGTTTTTGCAGAAAAATGGCAGATCACGCCCCTTCTGTTGCCACAGAGGCTGTTCTGAAGCCCAGTTGCGATCTCCCGGAGGATTTGCCAAAGATCAGAGGCTATGACTTTAACCAAGGGGTTGACTTTCAGGCAGTGTTGAAGTCTTATCTCACAACAGGTTTTCAGGCTAGTCGCTTGGGTCTGGCCATTCAGGAAATCAACCACATGGTAATGAAATATATTTGTGATTTTGACAGATTCTGTTATGACCGCTCTCATTTAATGTCTCTACACCAACAGATAGAGAAGCGTCTTGAGCCAGTGGAGGTGGGTGAAGGAAATGCATATCAAGAGTCTGGTGAAGCCAAGTCAGGCTGTACCATCTTTTTGGGTTACACCTCCAACCTCATCAGCTCTGGGATCAGAGAGAGCATCCGCTACCTGGCAGAGCACAAAATGGTAGACAGTTAACTATCGTTGGTACGAAATACCATGTTTACAGCCTGGTTTTACAGAATCTCCGTGGCCAATCTGTGTTAGGTGGATGTGATTGTGACCACAGCTGGAGGTATTGAGGAGGATCTTATCAAGTGCCTCGCTCACACGTACTTGGGAGACTTCAACCTGTCTGGCAAGGAGCTCCGCGAGAGGGGCATCAACAGGTTGGCAGTCCAAAGCATGAATGTACAAATTAAAAACTTTACAGGAACTCAGGGCAGAGTGGCAAAAATACTAAACGGCTCTCTTCTGCAAGTGAATATCAGAATATTTGCAGTGTTATGAGAAGAAAACAAGTCTCATTTCAGTGTTCTATATAACAGAGCATGCTGATTGCACTTGTTTGATTTTCCACAATTCTCTGATGGATTAAGGATTGGGAATCTGTTGGTACCGAATGACAACTACTGTAAATTTGAGGACTGGCTGATGCCCATCCTGGATCAGATGGTCTTGGAGCAGAACACTGAGGTGGAAGTCTTTATATACTTTGTAATATATTTGGCTACGCTGCATAGTAGACAGCGTAGCAAAAAATCTCTTGATCTTCTGATGGTCCCTCACACGACGGTGTTTATTCCTTCAGGGCACCCGTTGGACCCCATCAAAAATGATTCACCGACTTGGCAAGGAGATCAATAATCCAGAGTCTGTTTATTACTGGGCTTACAAAGTCAGTGATTTAAATATCCTACATGTAGTTGACAAATATATACTGTGTTTTGGGTGTTTTGTTTGTTTCTATTTGTTCATCTTGGGTTTAACATTTTATTGCGTCTTGCATCAGAATAACATTCCAGTCTTCAGTCCTGCTCTCACTGATGGCTCTCTGGGAGACATGATCTACTTCCACTCTTTTAAGAACCCCGGCTTGGTTTTGGACATAGTGGAGGGTGAGGAATCAGCATCATATTAAAAAACAAGGCGGTGGTGTCAGTTTTAGCATGTTTGGACTTATCATAAATTTGAATTTCTTTTCAGATATTCGCAAATTAAACAGCCAAGCGGTGTTCGCCAAAAGGACAGGGATGATCATCTTGGGTGGAGGGCTGATCAAGCACCATATAGCCAATGCAAACCTGATGGTAAAGAAATCATCTTTTGAAGTGCAGAAGTGCCCCCTCTGCATGTAAATTCAGCTGATATGCCTCACCTCTGTTCTGTCTGCAGAGGAACGGAGCCGACTACGCAGTGTTCGTCAACACCGGTCAGGAATTTGACGGCTCTGACTCTGGGGCGAGGCCTGACGAGGCAGTGTCCTGGGGAAAGATCAAAACTGACGCCAAACCTGTGAAGGTACTTTTATTAACCTTGAGCTTGAGACATATCAGATCACAAAACATTTTTTACTAGTGAGGCCCTTATTTAGTTCCCTGAATTATTTCACCAATTATTTAAATGTCTTTTGCAGGTTTCGTACACCGATAAACTGACTTTAAGTTGTTTTTGTGAAAAAAGGCAGATGTGTACCGCTGAATATAATTCAGTAGTGTTGAACTGTGATGATAAAGTGCTCAGCAATGTATTATACACAGAATATCACAATAACCACTCAGTGCAATATATCATAGCATATATAGCTATTTTGGAGCTAACTACTGTATAGCTACTGTTAATCTCAGTATATACTGAGTATCAGGGGCTGTTTAATGTCATCGAAAAGCAACTGCAGTACTAATTGTGGCCTCGTGGTGGGAGTGTCTGCGCAGATTTCTAAGGTGCGTTGCGAAAAAAGGGCAAAGGAAGGAATCAGTAATGATATGAAACCTAAAATGATGTTGTATTTATTTGTTTTCTGTTCCCAGATTTATGCTGATGCCTCCTTAGTCTTCCCTCTCATAGTAGCGGAAACCTTCGCACGCCGTGCTGACGTAAGGACTGATGGCCTTAAACCAGAATAAACAACTTTAAACACTGTGCATGAACTGAACAGCAGTAACAGTTTTGTCACTCTGGTCTCTCTCTCTTTTTTTTTAGAGCAATCATTTTAGTCTGGTTTGTGAACCTCAAAGCTGTTTGTTTTGCCTGTTTAATGTTATATACTTGCAAAAACAAGTATAGTTTTACCTTTTCACGTATGTGAAAAAGCATAGCACACCCCTGCATGTACTAAAGAGATACAGAGGGATGCATTAAATGTGTATACAGCCTTTTATATTTCTTATATTATGATATATTTATCTTTAGTTCTGAAGATAAATACATTGTTCATCTTCTCATTTATCCTACTAAGATGAGGGCTCATCCTTTGTCTGTGATAAACCATGAATGCATCATATGTCTTTGAATTAAATTGGGTTTAAGTGGATGGTGATGTTGCGCTCTTCACGATCTTTTTTATGCAATAAGGTTTAGTTAATTGTGTGTCAATGTAATTGCTCATTCAGGGTACATTTGGCAGCTCTGAATGCTGAGTCATTCCAGAGATCTGTCGCTGAGATGACAAGGCCTTTTCCATCACAACTCTGATGTTATGGGAGTGGATAGTTCCTCCCACATCTCCTTCATTGTTGGATCCACTGGATTTCTGCAGACCTTAAGTTGATGTGCGGATAGTCTTTATTTCTGACTATATAAACTGTATGAAGATAGACTCTGCTGACCTTTTCTTTTGTGGAAAACTCGAAAGAAGACTTGGAACTGGGATAAGGTCAACCCATAAACCTCAGCGCTATGTGTCACCCACAGACGCACACAGCCTGGGCGTTCCTGCCTTTGTAGAAAACTGCTTTTCTGTTCATTTCTTTTATCATTTCACATTAGCTGTGGCTGTGTGTGTTTACCCAGGGCTTGATTCTTAAAAAATATTTATATAAGGGAAGGAGTGCGTGGATTTTCAGACCCATAGAAACTTGTTTGTTTTATACTTAATGGAATGATTACACATTGACTAAAAAGGCTTTAAAGATTTAAGATGCAGACTGTGCGGATGACCCGTAGTCACGCTATGATAATATTGTGTGACGTCTGTGCACAGTGCAGATAGTATTTGGCCCCTGCTTCTGTGGAACAATCAGGACACTGTGTCTTCATCACTGTGTGATGTGCAGGCCTGCAGCAGTCATAATGCCAATTATAACTTTTGTGGCTCGGATCGGCTGCTCATTTAATGGTGGGAACCAATAAGCCAGACTGGGAGGGGCGACACGACCATGCCGCACAGCTGCAGGGCGCGGCAGCTCTCGACAGAGGGGAGATGGTGGCTCTGATTCAGGTTTATTCAGAGCTGTGCTGACGTTTATTTGTTAGTCCTACTCTGAGCCACTCTGCTGCTTTTACCTTTACTGTGAAAGGATCATCCTTTTGCAAAATTTAGTCTTTAAAAGTTTCAAATAAATATTTAATTATTCAGGTAAAGATCTTATAATCTTTACTTACATATATAAAACGAAGGAAGAACAAAACCTCGCTTAAATGTGGGTTAACACGCCTGGCTTGTCCCTATCTCCGCCTGTTTACATATTAAGTTGCCACGGTAACGCCGAGCTAGAAGCCCATTGGTCGACCATGGAGGTGAGCGGCAGGTGAGGGAGTGCGCAAGTGGGTGGAAAAAGTAGTTAAATAAGAGCAGGAGGCGGCGGAGGTAAAAGTAAACACCCATTGATTAACAATAGCGCAATAAAAGTGAAGATAAAGTAAAGGCAAAACTCGGCTGCGGCGACACAAGGCAGTTTACCGCGTGCCTCTTACAGGAACAGGAATTTATCAGTTCTATTCTCCTTCCGGCTCCTCTGACGCAGATGAGTGCTGCGTCATCATCAAGAACAAACATCCTGTTTGCTGCTCTGTCATTTTTTTCATGTTGAAACCTTTTTCATGCTCTTTACAAGCACGTCATATTGATTTTTCATTATGTAGCAAGTGTATTAAAAAATGTAAATAATGAAATGTTGAGGCAATTTTTTTTTAACTTACATAATTACAAATGCATTTTAAAGAGGAGGTAACTCAATTAAAGCTGTGTAAAAATGTAAAAAAAAAAAATGATATGGACACTGGTCTTTAGATGTGTTTTAGTTTGCATGTTTTCTGCAGAAGATAGCCCATTATTATATAAATTAGTGTTATATTTGTCCCTCAAATTTTTCTTGACATTTTAATAATGGAAATCACTCCAATGAAAAAAATGGGTAAATTAATTTTATTCCACCTAAACAATTTTAAACACAAATGAGAACAGAGATTAAATTAATTTTTCTTTAAAAAAAAAAAAACAACCACACAGTTTTTCTGCTGCTGCGAACAACTTAATCAGGGGAAGAAAGTAAAGAGATGAAAGGAAAATACACTTTGACTTTAGTTCAGTTTTTTAATATCAATAATATCAAGTCATTTTACAATCAAAAGTTTGTTTGGAATGAACATAAATAAAAACAACATGTACAAAAACACTAATTGCATTTTATTGCAACTTTTAGTGTTTGTATTGTTGTTACATGAGTTATGAGTTAATTACGTGTGTGTACACATTTTATTGGCATTTCCAGACTTTTAGGCAGTGTAACATGTTAGAATTAATGAAGTAAGTTCTCTCTCTATGTGTGTGTGAGCGAAAGTGTGTTTATGTGAGTGTGTGTGATATTGAGCCCAGTCCCCTGTTCCTGCTGAACTGAGCCAGCCAATGTCACACACTGATTATCAGCACAGCAGGCACAGGAGACTGACCCAGCTGGAAGGGTGAAGGATGGGGGCCAATCACACACACACACACACACACACACACACACACACACACACACACACACACATTGTGTGAGGTGAAAAATGTCAGACATTGAGGTAAATAAAAGACAAAAATGCAACCGCAAATGTACACACACACACTTACATACACCTCTGAGAAGCAGTGGAACGACACACGATGACATGTTACTGACATGTTACTGACATGAGACGACTGACATTTAGCAGAAACGGACCCGACAACGTTGGACCATGTCCACTAATTCAACAGATTTGCAGAAACATTCATATATCTGCACTTTGCCACCATGGTCTGCCCATATGCTTTCAACAATGAAATGCTGAGTCACTCAGTGGTACAAGGTATTAGAACTGCTGTTATAGTGGAGGGGATTAGAATGAGTGTTAAGTTGACTATTATTAAAAAATAAAAATATAATAATAATAATAATAATAATAATAATAATAATAATAATAATAATAATAATAATAATAATAATAATAATATTTTATTATTATTATTATTATTTTTTTTACAAAGAAAGAGTATCCCCTGCAACCCAAAGTGTGGATAAAGCAGGCACAGAAAATGGATGGATGGATGGATGGATGGATGGATGGATGGATGGATGGATGGATGGAAGAAAGAATATCTTTGACGGCTTAAAAAAGGAAGTTTGCTTTGGAACAGTTTAAAGGTTAACTTGTGCTAAAGGAGAGGGCTTTTGTAGCTGGAAGTTGAGTCACATTTCTGGAGAAACAGCCTACAGAAAAAGATCATTTACACACATGGACAGGAGTGGCGGGTAGACAGACTGACAAAGACAGCTACTACTGCTAATTCTGCACTATGAAATGACAAAAACAATGCCAGCAGCACTTAAGATTATCATTAAAGAGTGGTAAAATACTGCTCATATTCTCACAGAGGCAGTAGTATATAACTAAAGGATTCTGGCTCTTTGGATAGGTCTGACACGAGGGGTGGCAGGCTGATGCAGGGCGGTCCCTCCCTGACCTTTAATTTCTCCCTCCCGCAGGTTGCAGCCCTGTGGCGGCAGAACTTAACCACTGTGAACATGGCAAACACTCACTGTTCACATGTGAGTTAAGTCCTGCCGCCGCACAGCTGGGACACGTGGTCATTTGCTGCTGACGTGACTACGTGTGCAAAGTATGCAAATGAAGAAACACGGGTGCGACCCAGTTTGAGGGAGAAAATAAGGCGTACCTCCGTGGAAAAGAACGTGCTTTCTTCGTGTCAGCCATTGGAAATCCCTGGCAATGTGATTCAGTCCTGTAGTCTCAAAAATCACTCTGCCAGGAATTCCCCTGGCCAACAGACACAACAGCGTGTGGTGAGTGGGTGGAAAAAACAGACAAACAAAACAAAACAAAACAAAACAAAACAAAACAAAACAAAACAAAACAAAACAAAACAAACAGACATACAACAGACGTCCTCTGTCACTGTACTTCCTGGATAACCTGTAGGCCATTCCAGTGGCTCGCTACCAGCTGCTCACGTTCTCCGTGCTTTTCCCTGCGCTACATGTGCATGGTTCTAGTCAACTCCCAGACTTCCCGTGGCCTCTTATAAAAATAGCTTTTCAATGACAGAATGGAGAATTAGGTTAGAAGGAAGTGGCCAGTCAAGTGGCACTCCCTTTGAAAAACACTTGCTTTGGACTGTTCTAGTTTTACGCTTTATCTCTTTCCCTCATGTGGAAAAAGAACCTTCAGAGAGCAGTGGGGCACATTTCCTCTGCTGCTAAGCCAAATTCAAAATTTCTTTTTTTATACATAATTATTATTTGCCAGGATTTTTCTTTTTTGATCTTCTCATACTCCTATTATTAAATAAAGCATTTAAGCACTTTTATATCCTTCAGTCTCCTTATTTTTTCCACCATATATGAAGTATTAGTCACAAAGACACTTTCAGGGGAACTCCAGTCTAAATAAGTTGTAGCTGTCTGTTGCTACAGTGTGTCTGACCACATGAGCTGTGTTGGGGACACAGTGAACTTTATGACACCGTTAGTGTCGTCACAAATTGGCTGCAGCTGGATCTTTGAAATTAGAAAGAACGTCTGGAAATAGCACTTTTTGTTGCAGGTGCCACATCTTGTTTGAAACAGACTGAAGTAGCCTTTGTTTTCAGCTAAAACCGAGCCCCGAACCTCACACACATGCTTTTTAGCTGCCTTCATGCCAGTTTTCTTTGTGTTTCTGTGTGTGGTCCAGTCAACCAATGTATATTATATTATGAGAGTATATCCGCTCTGGAAAGAAAGAAAAAAACATTTTTTTCTTACAAATTACAGTAAGAAAAGAATTTTTGAGGCCCCGATCTGAACTGCCGACTTTATTTGCGGGGTCCGACCACATCTAAATGAACGCCTATCGTGCTGGCCAGTATCTCATTAAGGGCAGGCTGTGCTGCTTCCACATGGTGACAACATTTCTGACCTGACACAAGAGATCATTTCGTTTCCCAGCACCAATCCAAGGCACTGCCCTACCTCCTCTTTAACTTCTCCATCAAGCTAAACCCTTCTATCCCTCCATACTTTCATCTGGCAGCAGTTCATTTTGTGTTATTTTCTCTGCCTTTTCATCTTTTCCATCGGTTTCTCCTTTCCCCCTGCGTTTGCTCTCCCCCCATCAAACCCACAGCCGTTAATGTCTATGAGCTCATTCCTTCCCTTCCCCACTAATGACGGCATTCTGGTTGACACTCGCCATCCAACCTCTCACCTCAAATGCTCGCCGTGGGGACCTCAACCTTTTTACTTGACAGCAGAGCCAAGGCCCCTTGTTATACTCCTCTCAAATTGGATGTATATTATGGTTAGGATTAATGATACGGCTCTGCTGCGCAGGCCGTGACTTATCGGCCGCTCGTAATTGTGCCAGTGTGTTGCATCCTGATGGAAAATCAGTATCACCGACGGGCGACGACCAGCAGATGTATCCCCGTGGCAACATCAGTGACTCATGACCTTTTGTGTGGCTGCTTTGATGGGCTTAGGTTGTGCCTTTTATGCTACTTGTGTGCTCTACTGAGTTAATATTCATGCGGCACAGCGTACGGTAGGTCCAAGTGTGGACGTGGCCGCTGGCTGTTTTGTCAGATCGTCCCTTAGGCTCCTGCCAGGGTTCATAATTGACTTTGTCGTTTACACAAGGGCACACAGTTAAGTGGAAAAGCCCCCTGTTGAGACAGCTGGATCTCGCCTCCTTGTTGTTTCAACACATAGCTTCTGTCTCCCTGTGCCCTTGTATGTGCTCACGCATGCACACAGTTGTGGTTAGCTCACAGCTCTGGCTCATATACCCTCGGTCAATAAACACACATGTCAGGGGGCTGCTGGACCAACATGACACGAACCTCAGTCAGTCAGTTTTTTCCTTATTCACACAGCAGGAATAGTACAAAAACATCTGACATCATTGCCACTTCTCTTGCCGTCAGCACAGGAACCACAACCTGCCTGCGCGCTCACATCCTGCGCTGCCATCAGAATGACGGATATGCCGTATATAAAAAGATATTTCCATTGCATTAGAGAATTTCACAGAGGGTTATTTGTTTCCTTCATATGAAATCGATTCATCTTTGCTTAATGACTGCAGACGCTCTGTCAACAGCGGAGTACAAGGGTTACAACGACATCTGAATTCAATTTTTTTCAGTGTAAATACGGCACATTTGCTTTTCATAATTACTGTCACACAGAGCTGGGCTGCAGAAAACAGCGGCATCTATGCGGTGACGCGGCAGACGGCGAGGCCTCCGTGGCTAGCGTCTTCAGAAAGTATGAAAAGGACAAACCATTTTTACAGCGTGGCGCTCCCATACCTTGTTAACGGGTCACCAATTTAAGGATCAGCAAAAATCTGCACAAAAAAAAAACGTGCTGAAGGCGCCGAATACTTTGAACCTGCACACCTTACGCAGCTCTGCCACACCCAGAGATAGCACGCCCCAGTTTGCGAGATTCTTTGTTTTGCGTGTAGGCTGTATTTATTGCCTGTGTTGTTCAGCAACGTTCAAACAAGACTTGGGGCTTTTATCGTACTGGAGGTTTTTCCCTCAATCAAATGCTCACCGGCTGGCGTGGAATCAGTGGAACCTGCCGCCACATGTGGGACATTAGTGTGAGGAAGAAAACGTATTTCCAGCTCAAGAAAAAAAAAAAAAAAGAAAGAGTTCTAGCCTCAGCAGCGAAGAGCCCAGCCCAAAGCCATGGTCTGCTTCCAGTAGCTCCATGTGTGCAACCTTATCCTCAGCCTGAGTCTTTGCCAAACACCCTTACCACCACCAGGCCTGTACTTAGCGCAGAGCCGCCCTGCTGCCACTGAACCACACATGCACAATTGGATACAGAAACTCCACACACGCTTTTATTCCACTACGCCACGGTTTCCTGAAGCCGGGCCCATTCCTACAGATTGCTGCCAGGCGCTGCCGCCCCCGCCAAAGCAAAATCCTGGATCCCCCATCTTCTCTCCCTCTCCTTCCACTCTCACCTCCATCGTTTCATCCATTTTGGCATGGCCTAGTGGGTTTTCCAGAGTGGAATTCCGAAGTCACGAAGAGCAAAGTAGATCACTGGGGCCGATCGAGCCATTCTTTTGATCAGAGTCATCAGGTTTTTTTTTTTTTTTTTTTTGCTAAACAGTTTAATCAGAAGCAGTGGCTACAGTACAAAACTAGCCGAAGAGGTAGACTGAGTCAGCCGCTTCTGAAAGTGGGTTATCTACAGTAGCGGCTGGATTCCCTTCCTTTCATGGAGGTTTGGATGCTTGCTGACTTACAGGGCCTCTGAACAATGAGAGGAATGTGCGAGCGGCTCCGGTCCTCGCTCCGCTGCTACCATTACGTCTGCTTTTCTGGAACTTTTTATGACCCCCGTTTCCACTGTGGGAACACTGACACACTGGCTGATAGATGCGCAGACGGATGACTCACACGAACAGACTCACACCAGCAGACAGTCGGACAGAAGGCAGACAAACAGGTAGAGGCGAAGCAGTTATCCAGCAAGTCATCTGAAAGGGTGGAGGTATAATCTCTAACTCAAACAGGCGCGCTGTGCAGACAGACATTTGTACAGACAGAGAAACAGCCTGTCCCACTCGAAGGAGCTATTAACATCTGACCTTTGAAATAGAGGCAGGCCTGAGATCAGGCCAATACTCTAATGCTGGTGTTACGGTGCATTTGAACAGTGGGAACATAAGCTCTTGCCCCATGCAAACGCAGGTTCCGATCAACAGGTTGCAGCCACTAGAGTGTGAAGTGCCTCCCTGGCTGTTTGGGACATTAGAAGGCAATCAAACGGTTCCGCGCTGGGTCATAAAGTCATAAAACAGTAAAAAAGGCATCAGTCGGCTTCTTCAATGTAACGCACACCTACCTGAGACAACAGGTTTTACTTCTCCCTCTCGTCTCTCTCAAGGGTCCGTTTCTCCTTCCACCGTGCAGACAGCGGTATGTGTGAACGAGAGTGTGTCTGGGAGCCAGACGACAGTGTGAGAGTGGGCGGGCCCAGCCGGCTGAGGGGATTCCTTTATGACGATGTCAGAGGAGAGGAGCCCTCCCCTTTTTACTTGTCTCCTTTCCTCCCTCCCTTCCTCACTCCCTCCCCTGTGCAGGGCCCAGGCTGCTTCAGGAACACAGGAAAGGGGGCAGGGAGATAATTGACTGCACAGCTGCTAATAAATGAGCAGAGGCCAGTCGCAGGCAGGAAAGCAACTGTAAATGTGCATTATTGTGGTAGACAAATATACTGTATTGTATAGTTTTATTTAGTCAGAGCAATGATTTCTGTTTAAACTCTCTGTTGAGGCATGATGGGTTAATGATGTTTGAACATTTCATATTTTATCTGCTCTATCTTGTTTTATGCAAAAACAACTGCACACTCAGTTGTAATTGTTGTATTTTAAAACTCATAGTCCATTTCAATGCAGGAAGGCAACTCATTTGCAATAAAGTTTCAAATATGCTCCAGTTTCTCTGGCTTACTGTTATTTATTGACATGAAACCGTTGTCATGGCAGCGGAAAGACATCCTCCCCCATTTTCGCCGATTAAGCTTCACTGGCTGATTTCAATCAAGTCGGGTGTCAGTTAAAGGCTGGAGATGGTGTCCAAGCCTGACATGATCTGCACCTGTCCAACGTGGTGTGACCCCTCTACCCCCCACCAAGCGTCCTCAAACAGCCCCCCTGCCCCACCCCCCCACCTCAGAGACAGTAACACAAGCTTCAGGGCCTATTGCCAACTTTATGACTTCCCCTTCTGCCTCTTAAGCCTTTGGGTGTGTGAGCAACAAAGTCCCGCAACGACAGCCTCACCCCTGTGTGAGAACAGACGTCACACATTCCGCACACACACACATGCACATGCGCGCCTGTGCGTCTCTTAGCAACACATATACTCAGATTTGTAAAATGACTGTAACAGGAAGACACATGACTAGGACATGTCATTTACCCGCAGATGGGACAGTGTTTTGTTTATGGACCTCAGTTTCCATGTCTTCAACGGGGATTTACAACTTTGCATAACGGCCTGGGCGGAATTAACAGTAATTGTCACTTTAGTGCATTGATTGGCAAAGGTCACTGGAGCTCTGGGTGAATGAGGTTTTCCAGCCGATCCACCGTCTTTCTCTGAAGGCCTGAATACTTGCATGGATCATCTGCGTGATACACACTACAAAAATCTGTGGCGTAAACCTCCACGTGTGTCACACACAGCTCCCTGCGGCAATTACAATTAGCTGAGCTAATGTAACACTGACATGACACAAAAATGCCCTTTTTTGTCCTTAAAATTTTTAAACAGCACAAACAGCACTAGCAATAGAGACTAAAACAGCTGATAACGGAGTTGAATAAAGAAGAACATTAAACAACTACATAGAAGAAATACATACTCAGTGCCAGTCACAGAATACTTTCAGAGCTTTTTTCCACCCTGGGTGAAACTTATTCAAATAAACCTGGCATGAAACTGTAAAAAAAAGACTGATATGTAGCAATCTTGGCACTGATACCATGCTGAGAAATCCTACAATCTGTGCTGACAGTAAAGGCAGTGGTTTGCTGGACTGGAAAATGGTTCTGAAAGGGAGTTGTGTGTCTCCTGCTTCTTCAGGACATACCCTGTTATTTACGCTTCTGTAAAACATTATTAGCTCTATGTAAAGTGTGATGACACGAAGGAACGGTTGTAAATATTCCTCTGTGTGTGTGCGTGTGTGTGTGCGTGCGTGTGTGTGTGTGTGTGTGTGTGTGTGTGCGTGTTGCTGGTGCACAATGACTGACTGCAGCATCTAAGACCCGCATCTAAGAAGCGGTGAACCCCCCGTGTTTGTTCACAGAACAGCGTGAGTGTGTGTTTACGTGAGGCGAGGAGTGTGTGTGTTTACGTGATTGGGTTCGTGTGTGTCACTTGGTCACACAGGACATTCAGCTGAGTGACCTGTCTCAGACAGTGAGTCAGATGCTTCCAATCGGGTCCGCGGGTCTTGTTTGGTTTTTGCAATGAGTCACTGAAATTGAAAAAGGGAACAACTGAAAGATTTATCTGTGCTTAAACAAACACGTGCTCTCCAGTCACGATCAGCAGTTTCTTCCGGGAGAACTGACGTTCACCCCCACCTGCAGCCAGGCTGACAGTTCACATTTGCTCTAAGGCACCTTGCTACATCTCCAGTGGAGGGCGTGCATGTGAGGAGAGGGTGCATATGCCCTGAGCGCTGCATGCAGATTATACTTTACTGCAGGCTACAGGATTATCTTATCTAATTTCCAGGAGACGACAGAATGCCTTTTGTGATCTGTTTTCTATGACAAGCATGAAACTGGCTAAACTGGAATATCAGATAATTAGAGAGGTAAAAAATAAAAGGATAATAGGCCCTTAACCATGTTTTGATCACATCAAGAGCAGAAAAATAGGTAATTTGTTTCTTTTCAGTTCAGATGTTTCAGTCTAAACCTCTGTTTTAAGAAAAAACAACAACCTCATATGTAGTGCATAGTTGCATTTTATTGTGGAATGCGCCCCTTTTCACAGGCTTACTCCAGAAGACTGAACCAGTAAGCTCCCAGCTAATAGTTGGTCTCACCTCGCATCCCTCGGCTCCAGCACGGATGAGCCTCTGCTGCCCCATCCCCAGCTTCTGTTTCCCTTCATCCAACCATGACCCTATCTTGGGATGTTTAGGTTTGTAACTTTACCCACGGTGGGCCGCATCACCATAGCCTGGTCCAGAACAACAGCCAGAGAGCCCAGTCCAAGCAAACGCAAACGCATTTTAGCCTAGAACTCAAACCAGCTACATTTCTTTCATTGGAACTCGCTCGGCTCTGACCAACCTGTCTTTAATTTTTTTCTTTTTTTATACATCGTCCTCTCTGTTTCTTCACTTCTACCTCTGGTATTTATGTGTTGGCAGTTGCTGTGGCAACAAGACACACAAACACTGTGGTGGTAGACAGGAAGTGCTGCGGAACCACAATGGCGTCACTGCGGCTCTGAGCTTGCGCTCGTCTTCTGTCTCGATTTTTCTCTCTCTCTCTTTCTGTCCCAGACGACGTGCATGCTATTATCCTTAGCCAGCTAAAGAGAGACCGCACCTCTATCTGTTCTCTCGATTCTCTCATTATTTCTGTGTAGTGTTCTCTCATTATTATTAGCATTGCTTTTTCAGCTGTGCCCTCTTCAATTCTAGACCAGTGGTAATGGTGTGTGTGTGTGTGTGTGTGTGTGTGTTGCGGGGGGGGTCTGTCTGATTTGCGGTGTCTGGAATGCCGAGTGTTGGTAGATGTGCTGAAAAGTCGCTGGAGAATTTTAAAGGGTGGATGTCGAGAACCTACAGCCCTCTTTTGTAACTGGTTCTAGAATCTGTGTGCACATGCTGTGTTTATGTAGGTGTCTCACCCTGATTTGGATTAGTGGGTGAACACTACATGTACGTAAATATTTACGAGGGAGCAGACTGATGCTTTATATAGGATCGCGTGTGTGTGTGTTGGGGTGGTGGTGGTGGTGGTGGTGGTGGGGGGGGTATAAGTGAGGGTGGTGCGCCAGAGAGCAGGACAGGAATGTGTGTGGTCCTCTTGCACACTCTTACATCAGACTGGCATTGCTGTAGCCATGCACATCCCTCCTGTTGTCCTCCCGGCTTTTCTGCACACCCCAGCTCTAAATATACTCCTCTGGAAAAACCCTTTGAGGAGATACCGCCCTCTCCCACTCCACACACTAAAAATATCCAGCCGAGACCACCTTTCACCCCCACGCTTGCTGGCTTTTCTGTCTGCCTGCCCTGCCACCGTTTACGTATTGCTCTGATGCAATGCGACTCCTCTCTTTTCTCTCCCTTTGCTCCTTCTCCTCCCTTTTGGTGCCTCTTTCTTCCAGCTTGGCTTTTCTGTCGACACGGGAAACCGGCCATCTCGCCTCCAAGGCAGCCAGCCGCTCCTCCAGCCAACCCAGCTGACCACCTAGACGGCCAAGTGGCCAGATCAGGGCTCTTGGCGAGCAGACGAGCATTCAGGGCGCCTAAAGACAGACGCAGAGGTGGAGACAGGATCCCGCTACTGCCAGTAAATGCTTATCATTTCTGTGGATCATGTCACTAAAATTGCAATTTCCTTTTTTTGGAGGAGAGAAACCCAGTTTATGGGTCACCTGCATTGCTTTCTGTTTGAGGAACTGTCATTCCTGCTTCTTTGTGGTGTTCAACACCAGGGGAAGCCTATCTGTGGCCATCTGCTCTTTCTGTTCCTCCCTTTAACCGCTGACATCATCCAAAATGACATGCGACTTCCTCGGCGCCATTAATCAGCCCGCCATCACATTTTGCTCTACTTCGTTGGCTCGCGCCTCCTCTTGGCAGCCTCTAACGCTCCTTCCCCGCCGGCCCATCTGCCCACACGACAGTGACCTTTGACCCTTTGATAAACCCTCCCCTCCCCCTACGCCCTGACTTCTCCACCTGCCACCTGTGAAGGAGTGGCCTGTTTAAATCCAACTATCTCATATCCAGTAAAACTTTGCAGAATCAACAGTAGAATCAGCTCAGGGCCAGAGCATGAGGGTGACGTATCAGGGGCCTTATCTGTCCGGAGATAAAGGAGATAAGCTCTTCCAGCGAAACCATTAGGCAGGTGGTTATTCAAAATTGTTGTTATTCAGACTTGTTGGACTAAGTAAGGTTTACTCTTCTGCTGTGTTGTTACTTGTAAAAAATGTTTGGTGAAATTAAAATGACCTCAGAGGAAAAAAAGAGGAAGAGAAAGTCATAAATGAGTGGACGCCAGGGAAACTAGAGCAACGAGAAATAGCAGCACGTCCATTTTTATGATGCTGTAAAAGTACATAGATATATCGTTACGGGATGACAGGGTCAGCCTGGTGGTCCGCCAGCCGCCTGCTCAGGACGAACGGGGGAATTTCAGGAGACGGTCAACAGAAGCTAAAGTACATGTTTATGTGCAGGGTGAGATGTACGTTAAACCCTCCTTGGTGTCAAATTAGTCACCTGCACCTCCTAACGCTCCTCCGCCCCACGGAGAGGCCCTGGGAACATAAACCCTTCATTAGTCAGGAGGGACTTAGATGACAAACACACAAATAATCAGGCTACTCAAAGCACCCAGCTTATTTAACTTTGTTAAATCAGCAACTTTGTATTTTTTTTCCTTCGCTCCCCCGAATCTTTCGTAAAACCAAATAAATGGAAAGTTTGTGGTGGCTTCGCTGAACGTGTAGGCGCAGACAATAAAGAGGTGGTTTAGCGAGTTAAGCCAAGGTGTGCACACACTGGGAGTGTCCGCATTAGTGTGCATCCGCTCCCTCGTACCCAATGCGAAGGGTGGCTCCTGGGAATTAAAATGAGCCCGTAATTGTGCCCTTTAGCTTCCCTCCATGTTGGAGCACAGGTCTCTCCTCTTATCGCCCACTCAATTCCTCCTCTCTTGCTCACATCTTTTCCATTTTGTTCCTTGTTTTCCTTTTTTCTCTGGGTTAACGCTCCACATATCCAGCTGGCTCAGCGCGCTCCTTTTTCCTCCCTCTCCATGCACGTTGGTGTAGCTGTCCTTATTTGGCTTCCTTTGAGCAAGTATGAGTATGAATGTGACTGTGTGTGTTTCCTCCTGACTGTGAGTCACCGCTTGTCTGACTCACGAGCGCTAACAAAAACACACGGTTACCATGGTGGCAACAACCAAACCAACCCCCCCTCCCTGTCCCATTCCTGTATCTCCCGCCCTGTCATTCTCTGCTTTCTCGCTCCTTGAGGGCACCGCTGCGTCTGAGGCAGCCCTGGCACTCTAACATGGGACCTGGGTGGTGCTCCAATCTTGGTGAGGCGGGACTGTATATTTTTGGGCAAATTTGAAGGACAGTTAGAAAACTGAATAAAAGGCAAACTGAAATGAAAGTCCAGCAGGACAACAGAACCCCAGGGGTGAAAGAAGCAATCTTCTATAATCAATAGCAAGAAGACTGCCTGCATTGGCTGTGACGGGTTCAGCAGAAAGGGCACACCTGTGGCTCTATTCACTCTCCGGCTTTTACTGCTCTGAAATTGCAGACTGCTTTGAACAGGGGTTTGTTTGACACGCTTGCATCATGGCTCTGTCTTGGCGTCACCTCCCAGGAGCATGATAATGCTCGCACGTGTAGCATCACATTGTGTCAAGCGTCATGGAAGCTGGCTGCTGTGGCTGCAGCACTTATGCTGCACAGGTTCCTGGATATCAGTGCGCCATCTTGTGGACAAAGTACTTTTTTTTTTTTTTTTCTTCAAGTTCAGCACCGCTGACTTTTTTGTTCAGCACATCAAGATGGTTAGTGTTTTAATTAAATAGAAACACATTTGCAAATAAGACAAAGGATTTTTCAGCCTATTGTTATTTTTTGTAGCTGTATTTTAAAATGTGCACAGTTTTAATGGATAATTTTAGGAAGTTGTGATTGAGCCTTTTTTCAGACCACACACGCACACGCACACACACACAAACACGCACACATTTTGAACTCTTTCTAACCTCTGAGTAGCCTGAGAGCTCAGAGGAGCAGCTGGTTAATTGAGATCAGGGAAAAACTGAAACTTTAAACTAGAATAATCCACAACAAGCAACAGAAAGAGTGATGTGTGCACACTGCAAGAGAAAAGATGAACCGGTGGAACAGATGAGGCTGATGGAAAACAAAATACAGAATGAGGACAGACGAAATGAAAGCATGACGGTGGCGACATTTGGAAAAGGAACATGACGATCTATTGGAAAGGACGCCAGCTGACAACTTTACTGTATGTGTTTAATGTACACAAGATAACGGAGATGTTTAACTGTGACTGAACAGACAGAGCGAGCACTCTTAGACACCGATGGTACTCAGGACACTTAATCCTACTGTGGAGAATGCACAAGTGTGTGAATGGTTTCGATAAAATGACAAAAAAAAAAGGTCCCAGCTCAGACGTGACGTCAGTGCTCGGAATGCCCCATTGGGTGGGAGCATGTGTATGACAGCTGTCCCCTTCTAATCCTTAGTAAGATCCACGGTTCCCGCAGTGTCTTTCACCGCAGCCTCCAGAGCATGTCCGACACACTCCGTTTTTCCCCTGGCTTCTTTGCTAGCTCAATCAAAGGTGAAATGTGTCATTTTGGGACATACTCTGAGAAGATCTGCATTAACCCACAGATGGACGGATGGGAAAAGCACCAGCTCATGTGTAGCATATTCACGCAAACACCCACCCCGGTGGTGAAAGTTTGCCCTCTGCTGCACACTCCCTGAGGTAATCAACACATCTCCGTCTTCCACTCTTTTAATGTCAGCGGTGCCTCCCTTTGTGGATAGGATTGTCAAAATTCAGTCCTAATACGTACATTTTTAGATAAAAAAAAAGGCCTGATGCTACAAACAGTTGCAGTTAAACAAGAAGATGTAGGACTGAGAACACACAGCTTTCCCATCAATAATCGGCTAACGCTATCCTGAAATCCCATGATCATCACAGTCATTAACGTCACAGTGTCCATTTTAAAAATGGTTTAAAAGCAACGCTGCTTTTGTTTGTGTATTTACATATAATATTTTTTATATAAAAAAATAACATTCTCCCACTTCTGTGAGAAAGAAGTCTCTGGGAATAAACAAAAGAGTAGAAAAGTGATGAGAATAAAGGCAGATGTGTGAGGGTGCATTCGTTCCCAGCGCATACGTTGGGAGAGGCGTATACCTTCAGCAGTCAGTCGGCACCTCGGCCCAAGCGTGAAGCGCACTGGAGCGGCTTAAAAAAAAAGAAATCCCTTCTTCCATCCTTCACAATCAAATGTAAAAGAGAAACATCTGCGCAAAAAGCCGTCCGCTCGGGGGGCCCCGAAGAGCTCACGTCTCTGCACTCTGGTCTGGGTCCTCGCGAGGGACCGCCTCAGAAGCTGCTGAACAGCTCGTACTTCTTTATCCAATCCATCTGTGGAGCCTTCTTCTTCTCTTTGGCATGAATCTTCATTTTTTCTTCTGCCGCCGTGGCGCTCAGGCCCATCTCGGCGAACGGGTCAATCATCCGTCTGCCTTCATCGTCCGCCAGCTAGCAGATATTGTGAATAAAAGATGAGTTTTTTTTTCCCCAAGTTAAAAACCAAAGGCTACATCAGGCAAGAACGCCCGCACCCACCTGCGTGCTGTTTCCACGGCTGCTGAGGGTGGAGTGCGTGGAGGAGCTGCCGTTCATGCGAGTGCTGCTAGAGCCGTTTGATATCGATGGACCGTCTGGCGATAAAGCGCAGCAGTTCATAAACAGCTAAAATATTACAAGTTGTGTTTTAACATCCTGCAACAGTCAGGTCGTACCTGTGACGTGGCCGACCGTAGGAATGACCCCCCTCTTCTTAAAATGGGCGTCAGTCTCAGGGTCCACCACCAACAGCCAGGTCTCATCTCCGCCTTTCTTGATGAAGGCCACCACGTCCGCGTGCCTCATTCCCTCGATGTTTGTACCATTGACCTGAAATACACACCCAGACGTGACAAACGCTTCCTGAGGAAAGGCCAGGACCTTGATTTCAGCTGTTGTCGACTATCACAGAACCACCGCGCTGCCGTTTTTACGGCACAGAGTTGGTTGGCACTGCAAAGGATGCGCTGACACTTGTTCACCGAGGTCATTTTTCTGGGCCAAGACAAGGCTGCCAACTGTCACACGATGACTGGTTTAACTGGTACCTGAAAACTGCAGATCTACTCAAGTTCTAAAAACAGAAATAGTAAACCACTACAAATATTAGTTAATGATGACATTTCTTTGAATGGATACGGACCAGGGTGCAGAATGTACTGTCAGCAAACGCATCCAGTCACAAAGCTGTGCATCAGCAAACGTGCTACCTCAGCGAGCAGCTAATGTTTGCATGTTGTTAAAGAATATACAGACACTTCAGGAGCAGTGGAGGTCATGTGGCAGCAGGAGAGTATGAGAGAAACAAAAAAGGGCCCATGCAATATTTTGTTTCTGCAGCAGGCACAGATATCACTTTTCACACTGCTTCAGGCATGGGACGCAACAAGGTAAAGGCTGGCCTCCTTTGACCAGTTCTCATCCAACCTGGCAACTGCAATCTACAAGTTTTCTCCAAGAGGTCACTGTATTCCACACAATCTATTATAGATTAGCAGACTTCTCTTTAAACAGAATTCTCCTTAAGAGACTGCGCTACCTCATCTGTACACTAGGTGGGGTTGTGGAATAAGATACCGCACATACCCTCCTGTGGATGACGCCTGACCCAGAACCAAAGGAACGGTACAGCTTTATCAGTCCTCTACAGCTACAGACGCCTCATTTGGCTCTTACAGACATATTTGGTGTGAATATCAGCTTTTTCTTTTCTAGATATGAGGCAGGTAGACATTCACCATGCCACGTTAGAGATAAACTGATCTATTATTGATGGTTCTTCAGGGCTGCAGCTAGAGTGCTGGTTTCAGGTGTCACAGTCCTGAGGGCTGATTTGTTCAAATTTTGCAGCTCGTGAAAAGTTTGGAAGGATATATACTGTACAGAAATTAGGTGAGTTGGGGTGAGGCAGAAAGAGAGGTTTTATGGATCCTAAAGGAAGTAGAAATGATGGGATGATTGGAAACCAATACCAAAAACGAGCTGGAAAAAAGGCGACTCGACACCGAAACGGCCTCCTGATCCCCTCAACAATCCCTTATTCATGATTTTGAGGGGCAGACAGACATAAAAAGGAGACATCAGATGGACACTTGGATGCAGAGAGAACAAGCATCTTTGTATGTGACCAAACAACAGGTGTTGTGTCATGTTTCAGAGGCCTTTATTAACACTCCAGCCAACACAGGAGAGCCCTGCTCTCAGCCCACTGACTCACTGATACACGCTGGAGGGACAAGATGAATTCTCCATACTAATGTGTGCGTCTTATTAGATTCAAGGGGATGAGAGCTACCCCAAACACACTGAACATTCTGCTTGTGGTGTGTGTGTGTGTGTGTGTGTGTGTGTGTGTGTGTGTGCGTGTGTGTGTGTGCATGTAGATTGATTCACTGAACTGACTGATTCAGTTATCCAAGTCAACAGTTGGATAACGACTGACTCAATTTTGACCAGGACTTTGATAAAAATAGCCGGATCAATAATCTCAACCATTTCTGGTGTCCTTTGACTCTCAGTGGAGTTTGTTTGTTCTTCTCTCAGAAACTCTGCTCACATCCTCAAACAAAAAAACACGCCAGGGTTATTTCTAGCTGACCCTCTTGACCCTGGCGCTGACTCCAGATCTGGTTCTAGTCCTTGGACTGCCTGCTGCTTTTGCAGTTCATTCATTCATTAACCCTCATCCATTCAGTGGACCAGATGTTCATAACATGTTGAGATAGATTTCTGTCCAACAAAAAAAAACAAACAAAAAAAAAACGGAAGCACTGAGGTACGACAGTACGCGAACGCATCGCTCCACATAAACCTCGAGCCGTGGGAGTGCGTCTCCATGGCAGTCGGCTGCTGTCAACGGTGACCTGCTGCAGGATGTTCCCACACAGCTACAGTTCCATTGCAGCACCAGTGCAAAATATGATCAACAGGTCTGTCTAGCGCGTGAACAGAGAGCTTATTTGCTGCCCAGGTTGCTGCCAGGAGGGTGAGGCCACTGCAAACCGTTGCAGCATACAATCAGAAAGTGATGGGTTAACCATCCCCTCAGCCAAGATAGGCTCTGATGGTTGTTTTGTTTCGGAGGAGTTCTGGATGAACTCTGTTTAACCTCCCCGAACGCTCCGAAGCGTTCCTGACTTACAGCCGGAAAGGTCAAATATCATGAGAATGAGGGGTACATGACTGCCACCAATCGTTTCTGCCTGAAATGTTATTTTCTGGCCAGTCATAAAAGTTTTTCATACATTAACGCATGACTTAATTTTTTTAACTATATTTTCGCTGTTTTCCTGCCAACTTTAAAATCATGCCCCTCCCCACTCTCACCCCGTCAGCCCCCTGGTTCAGGCTGGTTTGTAACTCCCCTTCCTTTCTCCTTTCTCCTTTCTCCTTTCTCCGTTACCCGACATATCTAGAAGACTGAGTGCAGGACTTTGGATTTGTTGGTGCTGGAAACAGTAGATGTCCTGTTTTCCTGCCACACAGGTCATCGATCAGGAGGGACAGATAAATCCTCGTACTGACAACTCTGACTGGGAAATGTTTAAAATGGAGGAGGGGATCTGAATATTGACGACCTTCAGCCGTGTCTCATCTCAGGGTTTTATCTTGACTTCCAGCAGCCAGCAGCTACTTTTCCAGGACACTTGTGGGCAGTTCTCTGTGTTGGTGTGTCATGACGTAAACGCTCACGGGGGAAATCTAAACTCGGAGTGTAGGCGCGGGGTGAGGCGCGTATGCAGCATCATCGCGCCTACAGAGATACAGAAAAGTCACACTTGAAGCCAGCCCCAAAGGCCTCTCCGCACCCAACCAGTCATCCTCAGTGGCTACGCTAACATGGGCAGCGCGTTCTGATGGATTAATCTGGTTAAAGCAGTCCGAATGTAGCTCCTGGTTTCAAATCTGTGTTTACCAACATTCTATTCCGCCGTTGATGGCCTACCTCGACCAGCCTGTCTTGTGGGCGGAGCCCGGCGTGGTCTGCAGGCGATCCCGGGTCGAGGGAGCGGATGTATTGGCCGGGCCGGGATCGGTCGCTGTGCAGGTTGAAGCCGTAGCCGTGTTCAGAGCGCACCAGGTGGCAGAGACGTGGCGCCAGCCTGGACAGGTCTGGCTTGGGGTGCGAATGGGACTGGGTTTGGCTTTCAGTCTGGGGAGGGGTCTCCTGGAAACAGAGAAAAGGCGCGATAGAATGATGTAGCAAATAAAATGAGATACGGTGCACGATAAAACCGCAGCAGCAGGAAACACTGACTTTGAAATGCGCAAAGTGAGAGCACTCTTACAGAAAAAGACACATACCAGACACGTGGCTGGAATAAGAAGTGTTTTATTTAAAAGAGAAGATCTCTGAGTTATCGCTAAATATTCATATACAGTCAATCTGGGCAACTTGCCCTGAGAAAGGAAGAGGAAGAGGAAGAGATTGGGCAGATGAGAGAAAAATCCATCACACGTGATATATCTGTATCCTGGGATACGGAGGGGAAAAGAAGATGGTTTCAACAACTGGGCTGGGCGAGTCAGCGAGCGCGTGGGAGGAACAGAGGGATTAGACCCAGTGAGACGACTGAGAGAGGAGGGGGGACAAAACCGACAGAAGTAAAAAAAAAAAAAAAAAACAGAGCAAAATAAACATGTTGGTGGGACAGAGCAAGCTGCAGTGTGACATTTCCCCGCCTCTGTCAGCAGGAGAGCGTTTGATTATCAGCCCCGCCCGAATTTTTCCAAACGTTCCGGTGGGAGGGGATGCAGTCGGAGGTCCTGGGAAAACGCGTTTGTCCATGTTTTGTTCCAGGAGCGTGGATGTAATCTCCAAACCTGGGAACATTCAACACTCAGGCCCTGACAGCAGCAGAGGGACCGATGGTCAACCTGCTGTGTGAATGTTTGAACTCATATTCCCAACGTCAAGTTTGCGTCCTTGAAGATAAACCTGACGTCACCAGACGAGAGCTTTATGTCTTGTTTTCTGTTTCAGGGCCTGCAAACGTGCGTTCAGTCTCTCCGTTGCATTTTTGCACTTCCACTATATGGAAAAGGGCTGATTTAGGGAAACCACATTCCTCACCACAACGTTCCTAAGTGACTAATCCAGAACTGGATTGAGTTGCTGTAGTTACGGTTGCTATGGCGGCACAATTGCTGCTCAGTTTATGAAGGAACAGTCAACTGAAAAGTTTGTCTTGGTGATAGAAAACCACAGTCAGCGAAGAAAGGTCACAACTGTGTTTTCGACTCTTTTACGCTACAAATATATTGTTACAGCGACACAACGTGTGAAATACACAAACTGCTAGCACGCTCTTCGTGGTATATCTCATGAACATGTACGTATCGTAAAGCATGACGAAGTGTAGCTTTCTGTTAGCAGCAGCTGTAACGTCGGTGTTTAGGCTCCTGCTCCACGTTCATATTCAGATTGGCTGCTTTTGCACGCATCTGTCTGAAACATCTGTGTTTTCTCTCAGGTGACCCATGGCTGTGGCATTTGCTGCCGATGAAACCGGATCGTAGCTGGTTTAATAATTGATCATTTAACTCTTTCTTTCACGGTCGAGGATCAGCGCATCGCTGCCACCGTCCAAAACAGCAAAGTATCTGCAGGCTTTTTGGAGAGAATTTGCCTTAAGTTAACATCACTTATATCATAAATCTGCTCATAAATCATACGATAATAATACACCCAACAGGTGAAGTGGAGGACAAACCTACTGGATATGTGGTAAATCCTGATGATCAGTAAACCGGTTTGTCTGTGACAAGGAAACATTGTTTCCAATTATGGAGGAGCAAAGTTCAGGCTGCACTGAAGCTAAAAGTGGATATATCAGTTGTTCCATAGCCTTGTTTTTGATTTCCCAAGATTTCCTATAGCTCCACTAGAGTTCTTCCATGACCAGGAACTTGCAGCTTAATGTTATTTATTTATTAATTTTTTTGGTTAATCATGGAAAATCGCTGCCAATGATCCATTGCGCATTCATACAGCTGCAAGCTATCTGCTAAATCCCTGATCCTGCTTTTTTAGCACCGACCTGCATTTTTAGCATTTTCTATTTACAGTCCTGCTGCATTCACGGTGGTAAACATAATGCTTTTAACGTGCAATGATATGACACATATAAGATGGAGCTTGGTGGTTCAGCCCATCAGCCCAGAGGTTTCTCCAAGACTGCAACAATCTAATTAAATGTAACGGTGGATTGGAAAAACTGCTACAAGACGTTCTGGGACTGATGTCGCTGTTGATCACCAGTTGCCAAGTGCAGCAGTGGAGCCAGATGATACAACAGCACAGGAAGAAAGGCAGAGAGAAAGAGAGAGAGAGAGAGAGAGAGAGAGAGAGAGACAGACAGACAGAGGACAGAAACACAGGGACAGCAGGCAGTTTTCCCCACTGCTGTCCTGGCAGGTTGCGTAACATATGAAGGATGTGTCCACATCTGGTCTGCAGGAGCCACTGAGATCGGTTTAACATGCACCCTGTGAGTGTAACTTGGGAGAAAAACAAACAGAATGAAGCCAGACTGAAGCAGTTTCTGCCAAATAAATCCACGTTTGAACAAAGTATTTACACTCTCGGGTGTCAGTCTGGGTGCAGATTTATCAACCCTGCAGAATCTATTCCCTAATATCTGGGATTGAAAACAAGCACCCCAAAAGTGTCAAAAGTAAAAAAAAAGACTCATCAGGACATTGTAGGTGGAAATTCTTGCCTTCAGCTGCATCTGAGGTATTTTACACAGCTCTGATAGATTCACCAGCGTTGTCTTGGCTGCGGCTGCAGCTCAGAGCAGAACGTGGGTGGTAGAGTGTCGCTGAGGGTCGTGGCGGCGTGCTGCGTCCCAGTGTTTGCGTGGGTGTTTTTGGGGACAGATCTCGTCTCATCCACCTCCTCTTGTTAGCTTAGCCCAGCTAGCTTAAAGCACTGACGGCGCGGCCGTGGTTCAGGCCAAACGGGCTCGAGGCTGATTTACCAGGAGCAGCATCGTCCATCTGTTTTAATGTGCTCCCTCATTCTTTAAGCTCGTGTTAGAACACAGGTGTTGACAATAAATCTTCTCTACATATCGATGTATTTATTCTTCAACTCTTGAAAGACTGTTTTTTTTCGTGTGTGTGTGTGTGTGTGTGTGTGTGTGCGTCATGACAGCAGCGTTGTTTTGTCGAATGTTATTTTGCGCTCGCGGGTCCACGCCCTTGTTATCAGCGTGTGTCAGATATTTGTTAATCCCACAGTGAGGGCAGAGGGAGGGTTTTTTGTACCAGTGACTAGCCCAAAAGTTTGGGTGCTGCATCAACAGTAGAGGCCGCGTTTGCTGTGGGGGAAACCTTATTTTCCCTCCAGCACTTTCCCGTGCATGAGGAATCCATCAGGGGACGTTTTCCTGCCGCGATGCACATAAGAAATCTTTGTTGAGCTCACTTACTTAAACGGAAATCCCGCATTTCCAACATGAGAGAAAGGACAGCTGCAGACAAATTGCTCCAGAGTGTGTGAATTGAGTGAAACATAGCAGCGCTGGTGGGAGAGTAGAAGGAAAAAAGCCTGAGTGTGTCGAAAAATTGTTTAAACAGTGTGTGGATGTGTGGGAACGTGCGCTGGTTCACAGCTGTGGGTGCAGCAGTGCAAACAGAACTGGAAAAGAACCCGAAAAAAGCTGTAAGAACGGCCAGAGTGCTAACATGCTGACAACACTAAAGTATACATGGATTACGATGAGGCAAAGTTGTACCAGTAATCCATCCAGTTAATAAGTTAATAAAGTGCTATTTGTAAAAAAAAAATGCAAAAGATGCAAGTCCCAAATATTTTTTTCTTTTTATAGATGCTTGAGTCAACAACCATCTCTGTGTCTCACATGAGGATGTTAATGATGACGATGATGCTGCGTGGGCAGAACATCGATCTGTGGCTGCGGCCGGCCTACGCTCCCAAAGCTAATCCCACATCCAAAGACTCAGCGTTGACAGATGACAGCTCATGTTAGAAGAAGCTCACAACTGCTAAACTTTAGGGAAATGTGATCACACTGTCAAGCAGGGGTTTACGAGGTGATGCGAGGATGATGCTGCTATCTACACATAAAAGGAAAAAATCCCAGATGCTTTTTGGAAATATTGAAAATGTTAGTTCTTTCCCGACATCTAAGCCTGCTGTTGACCTACGTGACCCCAAGTTATTGCTGAACGACGCTTCATTTCCGTCAGTGAAGCAGCGGCTGTAACTCTCGGTGGAAGTCGACTCATGACAGCTGAACGGGTGCAGCGTGACACTCGGGACAATGTTTAAACGGCACGTTTGAGTGCTTCATCCGCTCTGCCTGCAGAGATAATACGCGGGGCCTTGCAGCTGCGCTGCTCACACGTATAATCGGACGCACTCAGTTGCTCCAGCCTCTGCAATGCTGGCACCCCCATCTTAAGGGGGCTGTCCTAAAGGGCAACATTTCACTCCAGCAATTTGTTTTGCTCTCCGTTGACACACGCTGATGCAGAAGGCTGAACCCCTGCAGTGTGACGCAACACGGTTGGTATTTGGTGAAGGGGGGGCCTAAAACACACACTCCAGATGTTAGAAATAAAGACTGACTCACCCTCACCAACAGACTACAACCATCTTGAGACCAAGAATAAAAAAACAAAGACACGAGTTATTAGTTGTTGATTGTGTGAATGTGAAACCGATAAAAAAATCCACTCCTGTTTTTCCTTCCAGTCACTGCTGCTACTGACGGAACCTGTCCCACCCCCCAAGGTCAGCGAGTCTGTGGCCAGTGCCGCCAAATTGGAGCTGACAGACAACATCTTTACCCCATTATCGCGGACAAAGCGCGAAACTAGGGACGTCGGGCCCGGGCCATCATCTCATTTTGTATCATTAGGAAATAATGGCCACAGACGCTCGCCGGGAAAATGAGAATTTGCCGCATCATTCACAGAGAAGCGCATTGCGGAAACAGAAGTCTGGCGGGAGAGACAGTGCAGTTTTGGGGGAAGTGTTTCAGGCTTTGGGACCTCACTCAGATCCATTATGGCTGCTATTACCATTTATCCATGCGTGACTTCGGGCCCCGACACACCAGAAACGGTGCTAGATGTCTGCGGTTTTCTCACAGTGCTCTCAAACACCTCTGAAAATCCGTGAACAGAAGGTTCTCGGTCACAACATTTATGAGGGGATTAGTTGTTTATGTCCCATTCGTGTTTGGATTGTTTGGTCTCAGCCGGTGTTTGATTGGAAATCGCACTCGCCACACGCACACACACACACAGATACACACACACAAACACACAAATACTGGCCCGTAACTCAGCACAAACATCCTCATGGAAACCATCTACCCCTCACTTTACCCCTCCAAATATGCACAGCTGTACATCAACATGCACAATCCGCCAACACGTACCTCTTCTGCCTGTGCAGCTGTTTTTACAGATTTTAGAGAGAAGATGATGCTCAGTAGATTTCTGCAAGTGATTTTCGTATGAGGTGCTACTCATACGTTAGCATCGATGCTAACCCGCTGGTTTGTTTAAAACGGTGCCAGAACCTCATTAAAGTTCCTTCATAATAGTAAAGGTCAAACTCATAACTGCCATAGCCTTAAAATCTCATAGCTCAGTGGAAGAATCAAATTTTTTTATCCATTCAGCACACTCATGCGATGCAGACCGTTACCATAGCAAAGACTTTCTCACAGGTGCAAGGGGTCACACCAAGCAGGAGGGCAGCGGGAGTGGAAAGAACAACAAAAAATAACACAATGCATTTGTGTGAGCGGTAAGAGCAGAAAAAACACCAGGTACTGGAATAAAAACACACCAGAGACGTGACCCCGACGTGTGTCCGTGTGTGGTTACACCCCCCGTTAGCCAGTCTGTCTGTCATTTGTATCCATGTTCTCCATCCTGGTTTTTGTTTCATTGTCTGAGCTTGTTCAGACAAGGAGAAGCTCTCCTTGAGAAATAAAGGAATAAAAGTCTGATTATCTGACAGAAAGCAAAACTGCAGCTTTCTTCAAACTTCTCAGTCATATTATCAAATCTTTAGAAAACTAACGTCAATTATTGGCAATTTCTCAATTTCTAACTGACACTAATGGCTTCCTTACAAATTCCCTCCAGCAGATCACAGTCTGTACAAACAGTTTAGGCTGTTCTGACCTGGTTCCAGGCTGTTCTCAGCGTTAGTTAAACTTTCTATGAAACTTGTACTGAAGGTATGTACAGCGCTTTGTGAAAGCGAAAATGCTCTCTCGGGTTAATGTTCTGCATCTTGAATTCTTTTCCTCAGCTTTTCTGGTTTAGTTTCTACTCAAAAATAACTGGTTTTTGATGCACGGACATGCAAAAGTATCCACAAAACAAAAAGGCTAATGCGTTCAGACTATACGGAGGGTTACTTGGGTTTGAATGCCCTTTCCAACAACTGTCACCCATTCCCTTAAATGAAAGGGAAAATACCAAAACCTAATTCTGGATCTGCAACAATGTCAGTGCTAATGTTTGTGGGCTGTGTAATTTTGAGTTCTGTCACAAATTTCTGCCATTTTTGTTGTCAGAGGATGAATCTTGTTGTTAATCCTGTACTCTGTCTGGTCCTCATATGTTTGCAGGAATCTGAGAATTCTTAAAACATAAATCTGGTGAGGTTTCCTACTCCGTAATTAAGCAATAAATCCTAGTTTCATTGCTTTTCTTCCCCTCCTTTCCTCCATTTGCATGTTGCAAACTTTATTAGCAGTTAGCTTGTGCTAATGTTCCTCTGCCAGATTATGCAGTTTTTCAGCTCTTAATTAAAACCTAAGACAAAAAAAAAACCACAAGTTTGAAGTAACAAAACACAGAGAACATCAGGCTGGACCCTCGGCGACAACCTTCAGCGTGCTTGTGGGACTGTTATCACATGCTAATACGATGGTAAAAGTGTTCAGATCTCTTCAACATCTGTCTTTTTCTGTTAGACATTTTCCCCCTCAAACATTTGCTTTATCTTGCTCCCTGGCCCTCCAGGGGGCCCCCACTTCCTGAAACTCCTAACGTGTAGGGTTGCTCGCAGAAACTGATGGCCTTTCTGCTTCCCTTCAGTCTGGTTTGTTTATGCCTCCGTCTCCTTTCCTCCAGCCTTTTCTTGAAAATAAAAATAAGAAAGGGAATCTGCTGCAGTCAGCGGCTCTGTTAGAGACCGCAGGGTGAGCCACCTCGCAGCAAACTGATCTGAGTCCTAAAAATAAATAAAGAGTAACAAAAAAAGGGAAATATTACCAGTCCTAACACTCGGGAGATCGCACAGAACCATTCAAATGTATGGTTAGATTTGCAAAAGTCAAACAGCAAGAAACAAGAGACCTTGGAGTAATTCCTGAGCCACAAACACACACACACACACACACACACACACACACACACACAAAGATCTTGTAGCAATCATGAAATAACGAGTGCTGCTCACATATTGGTTACACAAATTGGGAACACATGTTGTGCACCCAAAGTTGAGCAGCTGCGTCATCGTGAGAGGGCCCACACTGATTGAATCTGCTAGCTCAGGGGGACCCTCAAAGGTCAGTGAATTTAGAAACTAAAAATGCAAATCACGGCTGGCTATCCACAAAGAGCACGTGTAATTACACACAGAAAGATGAGACGTAAAGGGCCAGAAAGACAAACTGAAAACCAAAACAGTGTTTCACGTCTGTGGAACAAAGAGGAGACCAGACAGATGGTCTTCATTTCTACTGGCTACTCTTTACAGGTTCCCTAGATTTCCTGTTTGGTAGATTCCCGACTTGATGGATGCCACCTCCAGACCTCTGCTGCCCTTTTTGAACTGCCGTTAAATCTTTGAGGAACACACACACACACACACACACACACACACACACACACATACACACACACACACACATCTATTGATGCTGAGAAACTTCAACTGGTAAACAAGTATGATTACAAAGGTTCATAGTTCAGATGTGTTACGCTGTGAAAAATGATTCACCACCATCGCTTCTGTAGCTACTAACTCCACACACTCTGTTCCAGGGGAAAGGAAGGTGTAGAGTCCCACAAGGTTCTGTAAAAAAGCATTTACTTCTCTGCTTTAGATCATGTTGCTTGATTCATTTTCTTTATCTAATTGGTTAATAAGCATACATGCATTTGAAAAGCTTACCTTCTTCGCAGCCTTGGAAGGTGACCTCCTGGTGGGCTTCTGGACCTGCTTGCTTGCTGCGATGGGCTGCTTGGACGCTGAACCGTTCTGCTTTTTGCTCGGGAGGGACGGAACGGAGGACGGCGAGGCCGCAGGAGGAGGGGAGGAACTGTGCTGCTCTGTGCCGGGCACGGCCATCTCCTCCGTGGCTGTGAGACGCAGGCTGCGCAGAGATTCGTGCGTCTCGGGGTCCACCACCAGGAGCCGGGTCTCATTGTCCACCGCTTTGATCCGCTGAACCACCTGAGGATGGGTTGGACACATGACTATAATTTACTGTTTATCAGTGGAGAAAAGTGATATAAAATACCTGCCAAAGCAAATCAGGGAACTAATACAGAGTCTTCTGC
Source organism: Pao palembangensis (assembly GCA_015343265.1). Classification (NCBI taxonomy): domain Eukaryota; kingdom Metazoa; phylum Chordata; class Actinopteri; order Tetraodontiformes; family Tetraodontidae; genus Pao; species Pao palembangensis. The sequence goes on along the minus strand of CM027085.1, from coordinate 14,733,002 downwards.
TTTGCTTTGATCTTAAATTGGAACAAAATGTGAAATAGCTCATTGAAAGAGGGGTCAGGGCGCCATGCCGGGTCTCTAAACAGAGTCGCGCAACGGAGGTATTCCTTTGCAAAGGCGTTGAGTGTGCAGATCACGTGGTTGCAGGTGCGTCACAGACAGGTTACGCTCGCTTTTACTGGAAGAAGTCGAGCTCAGAACTTTTCAGATCACCCTTACCTGGTGGTGAGTTTCCTTCTCCACGTTGACGCCATTCACCGCCACCACACGGTCCCCGGCGCGCAGCCCCGACGCTTCTGCGGGGGATCCGGGCTCCACTTTGCGGATGAATTGCCCGCTCTTTCCTTTCTCGCCATGCAGGTGAAATCCATACCCGCTGTCCCCTTTTGTCATGAGACAGAGCCGCGGTTTCCGCTCGCTGGTCATTTCCTGCCGCCGTTTAAAACCCTCGTATAGGGGAAATCAGATTAAATGTTTTTTTTTTTTTTTCCTCTCCTCCAGAATGGGAGTCAAAGCAGCGGGTGGAGGTGTGAGCGTCACATTCTACCCGCCTGGTGAGCGGGCATCGCAAACTCACAGAAACTTCAGACGCTGAAAAACAAAATGCGTAAAAGAAAACACAAATTCAGCACAATTTATGGTTCAGATACTGACGCGAAGTGTCCTCCAGATCGAATGTCCTGCGCAGGGCTGAAGCGCACTGCTGGCAACTCCAAGCGTAATCTCTCGCAGTGCGCAGACCCCTACAGTCTCTAGCGGAGCATCACCAGCGACACTGCGGGCCTGTTGCTGAAGTCGATAGGATCTCTGCCACACTCTCTCTGACGTCGCAACCATAACAGATGCACGCTGTTACTGCCCGCCCGGGCTTTGCGCGTTGTGCGCAATAGCACCTCCCTTTCCCGGCGCCACCAGTTTAGTTTCTGTGAAGAGAGCCCAAAGACCAGAGCAGAGGTGGATTTTAAATCTTACACAATACTGCCCCCGGTTGGCAAAAAAAAAATAGTGCATAAAAATGAGCGATCGTGATGACGTCAAGAGGCAAAAAAGATCGTAAATTAAATAAAACTACGTTTTCAGGAGTCGACTGTTTCCAGACACCAGTCTTGTTTTTGGCTGAATTTCTAAACCATTTTAAGCAATCCTGTCATTGGGAGGTATGACCACAAGGGGTCACCAGACAACAAATAGCATGAATGATTCAATCAGTCAGTTTAATTAAAACTTATTCATTCTAAATTTATTTAAACAATGACCTTGCGACAACAGTGCGACAACAATATATTGTTTTTTTATTTTTTTTATTTTGATATTTATTTTGATCTACAAAGTCATCAGTAGTTAACAATGATGCACTGATATTAAGTTTCTGGTCAAAACCTGAACCGTTTTAATTACAAGAGTAACAAGAAGTCAACAAAAAGAATTAGTATCAGTTCAAAAGTATAAATTCACCTGGTTTTACTGATATTTTGAAATTATGGGCAGTAACTGGAGTTTCACACAGCTCGTTATGAAGTGAGCTTTAACTTTCTTCGCCTGCAGCGTCTGCAGCACCATGAATATTGATGATTGCTGTTGGAGCGAATTAACATACCGTACATACCTGGTTTGGGATGAGGGGGATGATGGGGAAGCACGTGAGGAGGGCCAAGGCTCCTTTTTTGGTAAATGTTGAGAGAGGAGTTTAGAAAAGCTTGAAAATGTAAAGAAAAACAGATGAAATGCTTTTTAAATTAATGACAGGGTCATTAACCTATCAGCATAACACACACACACACACACACACACATATATGTTTATACTAAAATAGACAGTTGCTGCCAACAGCAGAGGACCCCAGCAGGGTGGTGGATCCACCTTTGTTTTTGTCACCTAAATATACCCACATATCAACAAACAGATGGACATACAGGTCATGTAACTAAACAGGTTAGTTTGTCTAGCTGCCTAACTGCTGCTGTTACAGGACTGTCTGATCTAGAACTGTCTGAGATGCTCTCATGTATGGAAAAGTGAAGAAGGAGCAGATGATCTGAACCATTTAAAAGGTTTCTGGTAAAAATAGCACTTTATGAAAATTCCAAGTGATACATATTTGGGGCTTGTCTAATTGCTGAAATAACATCTTCTCTGTTATTAAAGCAGACAGATCCAGAGGAGGCTGCAGGGTGGAGAAGGCCACGGCTCTCAGAAGTGATTAACAGCATGGGGGACACCCACACCTCCATCGCCTCCTGAGGTGTCCTCAGTGTTCCCGCTCTTCCGTCTGCAGACATTTGCAGCCAGAACAACCTGTGAAAAGCTTAAGGTGAATGCAGCAATCCCATAAACCCATATTTGTCCCCAGTAGAATGCAAACAGCACATCGGATGTTGATAAGTTGAGATTTTAGCTCGTTTAAATGTGATGGGAACATGTGTTGCTGTGAAGCCTGACTAAGAACCAGAGGAGCATCCAGTTTTTTAGTTAAAACGATTTATTAGCTATAATCAACCACCTACACTGTGTGAAAACTACACTGTAATTTTCAGTAATTGTCTATGAAAATTACCTGCTCTGGATTGGAAAAATGTGTGGAAATCCAGTTTGTTCCTTTGCAGCTGCCCTCAGCTTTTCTGAGAAACTGGACACAAATCTGAATAACCGATACTTGAGGGACTAAGGTAGATGCTAACCTCGGCCTACTCATGCCTGCGAACGTAACTGGAGTATGTACTTTTCATTAAATAAATTAATTATAATAAAAGAAAAACAAATGTGCTTGTCTCACAGAATCACTGCAGCATAATTTAAACAGAAAAATGAGACTGAATGAGCAGGAGCCCTGACCTGCATTCACATCTACCCAGAACCACTTCATTATTATTAAGACTGACGTAGAGTTTATTTACAGAGGGAAATGTCCCTCCTCCCTGTCGGTCAGCACGCACCCTGTGTGTTGTTTCCTGTCAGTTCCTGATTTTCTGATTTATATCCTCCCAGCCCTATTCAATCTTTATCGATATCATGAGTTCCACGTAGTGACATTTCGAGGAAATGCACAAGCACGGGTTTCTGGAAGAGGAACTGAGCTCAGAGAGACCTTCAGGTCTCATAAAGGTGTTCTGCTTTAATGATTCAGTGGGTCTGGACTGTTCCACTCGTCATTAAATACCCAAGGTTATTTGGTTATTTGCTAATTTCACTCATCAGCAATCCATCCTGGACACATTTGAGGGGTTTTATAGATGTTGGAATCAATTTCTTGTATGTTTTCCAAAGGATTTTACAAGGAAAATGGCAACATGTGGCTGTGTTTGTCCTCACATGGTTGGTTTTTTCAGTAAATTAGTGTGTCGGACTCTCTCCCCAGTTTGATAATAATACTGGATCCCTTATTGAAATAAACACACACTTATCAAGGTAACCAGTAACTTCACAATGCTCAGATCATGTTTCTGCCTCTACGCTGAGGTTTTTAGTAAACACACAGGCAATAAGGGCAAAGACAGAAAACACACAGAAAGCTGAGGAGGAGCGTCAGAAAATAAAATAATCCTTAGTGAGAGAAGACGATGGATGAAGGTGACTTTAATGAGAGTTTATTCTACAGATACCATATGATGATGGTGATGTCGAGACAATATTATTTGTCCCCTGAAATCAGTTCAAATGAAGTCTTTATTATACTACAAAGGGAAAGAAAATACCACCACCAATAAGAAAAGGCAAAGAAGTCTCAACATACATTTAAAAAAAAAATGCTTGATTCACTTTACTGACATCGACTTTCGGCTTCGTACCACATGGTATGCTCAAATGTCTTACAGTCAATCAAAACACTTCAAGCAACTCAGCCTGTAACACAAACTAACTGCACAGGTTACAACCATGCCAATGCCCATGTCGTGGACGCCGAGTGTCTGAGGTTGGAGAGTGATGAGATTTTAGGAAATGGAACATTCTTAAACTTCATCCGCTGTAATAAATCCATGGTCGGCGTCATGGGGGGGGCTGTCTCTTATACACATCTAATGTTACATTGTGCCCTCCACTCTCCCACAGCCAAGCCTTTTTGCAAAAGTTTGTTAAAATATTTAAATGTATCTCATTGAACATGACATCATCCCTGGTAAATGACAACAACAACAAAAAAAACCCCTACTTATATTTGCTTTATGTGGGGAGACGTATGCTCATCGGTCCGTGTTTGACTCTTGAACTGGTTTTATTGTTGTCATTTCATCCAGATAAACCGCGGGTCAGTGACACTATGGCGCTGCATTTTTTACAGCGAGTAATAAGATATTATCAAACTGAAATGAAATAACAGAAAAATGGATATAAGGAGGTTCAGGAACAACAGACTCCACTTGGTGTACTCTTGTAACAGTGAGACATGCTTTTTAATTACTTATGGCGCTTCAACTTGTCTTTATTATTATGCAAATGGAATGTTTGGGTTTGGGTTAAATTTGTCCAATTAAATTTGAAGAGTCACAGTTCATATTTTATGTGTATGCTTTGCAGTTTGGGTGTACGTACACGCGGTGTGTGTTTTAAAAGAGATGTTATAGAATGTTGTGTAATTGGAGATAATTACTGTGTTGATTGATGGCAAACTATATTAACATTTGCATTATATATTGAATTCTTGAACGGCAGTTTGTGCCCCCCGGTTATTATATGGCCCCCCTCCCCCCCATTAGATCTGTTCTGCAGTCAACTCTGAATAAATCCTATTTATTTCACTTAGTTTCATAGATTCAGCTCATAAATCTACTTCCAACAGTCCAAAATAAAACAAATACTGTCTGAAGCACAAGTGAAATTGATTTTGTGATCACGATTCAAGTTTGACAGTTGTAATCAAATCCTAACAAGGTGGTAGTATCAGAAAATGCCCTGCTTCTTTATGTCGCCAACCATGGAAAGCTTAGCTAGCAGCAACCTGGAGGAACAGTGAGACATTTATCACATTCTTCATTTGTACTGATTGACTTTTGGCACACACAGACCCCCCCCAGGCTATAGTTCGCCTTTGAAGTAATTTGATCCCCAGCCACTTATCCGCTTACTCCACTGCTGTAGTACGATTTTAACCGGACTAACGTGTTTTTTAAAGGTGCTTTTTTGAGCACAATACGTTTGTCTTTTCTTCTTCTTTTGCGGATACACTGGCATCAGTTTGGGCCAAGAGTCTGATCGGTTTGCCAGTTATAGGAGGACGCGTGACCATCTTTAAACATAAGTGCTGGGGGTGGATGCAAGCGGCTGCTTCTGGAGCTGCAGACAGGTCTCCACGTGCAGCCTGCCAATGTCAAGTTCTCTGTTATGACCAGGCCTGAAAAGAGACTCCAGTCTTACTGTGCCCTCATCATCTGTGAAGAATCTGAATTCATCACAACCCAGTAATTGCAAAAAAAAAAAAAAAAAACACACGCTTTTAAAATAGGATATGACAGTCTTCACAGATTTTTCCCGAGGCTGTCCTCAACGTGACCATATCTGTTGCAAAAAGAGCCAGTAAAATGTGGAGAAACACCATTTACAGTCTTCTTCTTTTTCAGCAGTAGCAGGATGTTCCTCCAGTAACATGTCTCACTACGGCGTGACTGGGGTCATGTTGGAGTCCGATTGAAAACTTTGGCCATTTTACACCATTTTGGAACGTTCCCTGTCATGGTTCCTAATTATCTCCATCTGAAGAGGTTGCTGGGAACAAAACAGACAGCACAGAATGAGAATCAGCATCAAGAAGAAACATCCATTTTGTAAAAGGAATAAACTTTGGGGCTATTATGGATCGAGCTGAGTTTAAAAACGAGACTTGCACGTCCACTGCACCTCAAAGTTCCCAGAAAATGTATTAAAATTAGGCTGATGATACTTTGGGGAGTGGCGGGATGGCTAGGGCTGACTGGAGATGCTTGATAGATCCCAGACCTCGTTGCTTCTTGTAGCTTCTCTTCTTTTGCTCCATTTTCCAAATGATCAAAACACAAGTGAAAACACACAGCACCTACCTGCTTAAGAATTCTAGGGAATCTGAAAAGTCCCAACAGCCTGACAGGAAGTTTTCCCAGGGAACTTTTAGTGTCACAGCATGTTGAGTCCTTCTTAAGCTTTGATAAACTGTTTCACTTATCAGACGTAAGAAAATAATAGCAAAGACTTGAATTCTTTATGGTTGGATACCTGCAGGCTCCAGGTTTCCTGTGTGGGGTTCCCGCTTCTATTTTGTGTCACTCTCCTCTGGTCTATGGTGTCAACGCCGTCCGGTTTGTAGGCACAGAGGACCTTCTGAAAGCTCTGTTTGAAATTGTCGGAGAGGAAGCAATAGAGGAACGGGTTGGCGCAGGAGTTGAGGTAGGTGATGATGACAATGATGAAGTAGATGGTTTTGTTGGTCGTTGGGATGATGTGAATCAGGTTGACCATGTTGGTGACGAAGAAGGGCAGCCAGCAGACGAGAAACACCAACACCATGACCACCACCATGCGCGTGACCTTACGCTCTGACTTCCGCCGCTTCGTCAGGCCTGCGCGCACGCGTGCCGACCTCACCTGAAACACAGAGTTAGATGAGATTTTAATGGCGGGATGTCCACGGGAAGCTCAAAAAATTGGGTCAGCAGGTGTTTACTTTGATCACAATCAGCAGGTAGCAGAGGGAGATGACGACCAGAGGACCAAAGAAGCCAAGGATGGATGTGTAGAGGATGAAGGCGATGGACCACAAGTCCTTCGGCTCCGGCCAGTTAATGTTGCAGATGTCGACATCCTCTGGCACACCCGAGTAGAGTGTGACCGGCAAGACAATCAGAAAGGACACCACCCACACCGCGGCGCTGAAAAGCTTTGCCACTTTCAGCTTGCGCCATCTGGAGCTACGAACGGGGTGGACCACGGCCAGGTAACGGTCGATGCTCATTACCATCAAGCAGAAGGTGGAGGCAAACTGGCTTATGGCGTCAGCGGTCATGCATACCTTGCACAAAAAACTCCAATACGGCCAGTAGGACAGCACGCTATAGGTGCCCAGGAAGGGAATTCCCAGGATGTAGAGTTCATCCGCAATGGCTAAATTGAGGATGTACATGTTGGTCACAGTCTTAATCTTGACATAGTGAAGCACCACATATATGGCCAGCGTGTTCCCCAGGAGGCCCACGATGAAGACGACCGTGAAGACGACCGCGGTCACCACGTCCAAGTGCATGGGCGGGGCCCCGTCAGAGCTGTTGTTGTATGTGGGGTGGATGGGGTAAGTGTGGGAGGTAGGCACGCTGAGGTTCTCATGTAGAATCCAAACGGAACCATCCATGTTGAAGGAGGGGGTCTGTCGCCAAAACAAACATCAGCAGAGGTTATCATGTGCGATAGTCGTACGCTCAGTGGCCCTCATTTATGAACCGTACGTAAGGCAGAAAACTGTATGCACGGCTATTTTCACGCAAGGCTCAGCATTTATCGATCTGGATGTTAGCTTACGAGCTCCTCAGATCACGTCAAGTCTGACATCGTGTACGCAAGTCAGAGTCGGTGTGGATTTGAGGTGCAGCATAGCAAAATAATAGCAAAATTTAAAAATAACGAGTAGGCAAACCTCAAACTGGTCATTGAGCACAGGCAGCCACATAATCCGTTCAGATTAAAACGTAAACAAATATCATTGAATAAAATAAATATATTTTGCATATTTGTGGTAATTGACAGAATATCTAATAACTGGTGAACTTGCCATAGAGCAGCAGCGCAGCTTCAACAGTGCGCGCACATTCTTGACCTTGTCAGGGCAGCGACGCCTCTGCTCGTCCATGGCGGCGCTGCTCCCGCCGCTGTCATCGTTCTCCAGACAGCATTTTTCTGGGCTCTTTTAACACCAGTTTTCATGCTTCCAAAAGCACGTCCTTGTTTAACTTCCACCTCAGACTCGAGAGGAACAACTTCTAGCTCGAAAAAGTTTCGATTGTTTCTCAGCTTTCTCCTCTTAATGTTTGATTTCAGTGGGTGACGCCACTGAACCATGAATACTTAAGGGCGGGACATGTTAATAACGACCAGTTTGAGCCACCGCATTTATCAAGACCAGATGAGTCGTACGCTGGGATTGGCCATATACAGAATTTTCATTAATCACACGTGCATCTTTTTGTACCATGATTCTTGCCCTCAAATCTGCACATGTTCCTACGCAAGATTGATAAATAAGGCCCAGTATATCTACATGTGTAGTGAAATGAAGCTATGATTGCATTTCATTTTCCATCTTCAGGCATTTTGTAATGAAAAAACTAACCATTGTGCTTAATCTAGACATCAGTTATCATCTGGACCTGCTTTATCTACACATGGGTGGCAGGGACATCCAGACATCTGTGCTTCAAATCTGTTGATCTCTTATCTTCAATTTAACAAGTTAAATAGAAACTAAACTTTTAGGAGTACCAGTGACTGAGTAAATGAAAAAATGCCACTTCCCTCTGGCAAGTCCGCCCACTTACCAGGTAAAAAAGACCTTTCCTCGAAAAGTCTGGGCACATGGCCAGCTTTTCTCTTAATGGGAAAGTGAAAAGCACATAACATAAATTGAGAGGGTTTCTGACTGTGGTGTCAGAGGTCAGCAAAGAGCAACAACCTTATAATCACAATGAGTGATTTCATGCTGCCATACAGCCCAAACTCCTGTTTACTTGCCACTAAATGCCCCTGCAGCAGCTTTTAAAACACAATAGGATGAGATCTTATTTTCAAAAGGTGGACAGATGACTGATGCGCACACAGAACAGCGCCATATTTCTTGGACATCAATTTTCTGAGCATCAATCAAGTTGGTGTTTGTCTCATCATCTCATTAACACTCCCAGAGTGAGAATGGATGCGTGACCTAAAATAACAACCATCCACTGACTGTCTCTGAGCCCTCCCTGTGAAAATGTTGCACAAATAAATGGTTTGACGTGATGATTAATTGAACTGCGCTCCAAAAACACGGGAGTGACGCGCGGCCCGCAGCGCGCTGCTGTTGAGAACACAAACAGCCGAAGCCCATCGCAGGCTGCAGGTTACCTAATGTTCTCTGGACGCCAAAATCTCGCAGGTGTCATTGGATCCATGTGGGAACTTCAGGCACGCACACACATACGCGCGCACACGGCTCATTAAATCCAAGTTTAATGAATAACATTTGAGTCTCCCAGCAATGTCACTCATGTGGGGAATTAAAATGATTAACAGGGTTAATATTTTTTAACATACAAAAGTGTGTTTTCACTCTCGAAAACACTCTGAAAGGTTTTCACCTACCTGTCGTGTCTCTCTCTTTTATTTTCTCCACCGTAAGTTTGCGCGTCCCCTGCGCACCTTTACGCGTTTTTGGAAAAACGCACTCCGCCTGAGATGAAAATCATATCTGTCTTTTTACTCGTCGTTGAAAGAAAAGTCTCCAGCTTGAACCATCCTCACGGCCTCATCGTCACACGGACGACAGGACAAAAGGACGCGGCCCCGCAGCGAGTCATATCCGACCTGGTACTGATGGAGAGTCCTTCGCAGGCGCGCCGACGGCATTTATGAGGAAAGCCGTGCACGGTCTTTAGCCCCACCCATTAGCTCGCTTTCTTTGTGTAACATATTATTGGTCCATGTTTCAGTTTTACGTGCGCATCTGGGATTTAAGATTCGTGGTTGAATGAAAAAGAAAATCCGTTACACTCTAAAGAAATTCACTTGAACCGATTTAAAAGAGTAATGTTTCCACTCACGCGTTTGTTGAGATGGCGTTTTAAAGCATGTGCATTTTGGTGTGTTGTGTTTACATGTTTCATTTTCCATTTTCCACACAGCATTAAAAGAAAGGGCTGCATCAGTGCGATGACATTTCAGACTCCATGGATCCAATAAGTCAACACACACACACACACACACACACACACACACACACACACACATACACACATACACACAAAGGTTAAAGGTTAAACATCAGTTTCTATGCAGTGTGTTGAAAATTGTATTCCGTATCCTTTTATATTGCAAAAGTTGATCATAATTAAATAATACAATAAGCTATACATATTTAATTGTATTTAAATTTAGTAATCTATTGTTCACAAAAACAACAGTTTGTTTTGTTAACAAAGAAACATCACAAATATTGTGAACACAATAAGTGTTCACAATATTTGTGAACACTTTTCGGTACAGACTGGAATTAATGTTTATTTATACAAAGAACGTTTATTTTTCTTTTACATATTAGTTCTGATTGTAGATCATCACTGCATTAGTGCTGCATTTTATTTCATGACTCTTAATTGATAATTTATTTATTTTGTTTTGGGTGCTGGGTGCATAGAAAGTGAAACTTCCTCCTGATAAACAACTGTGGGAGCTTTATAGCGTCAGGAGAGAATTTTGTAGTTTTACCTTTTTTTGTTTTTTTTTTTTTTTTGGCTTTGGCTTTCTTTAGAAGTGAGTCCCCCTTTCTAAATATTTATGAAATAAAAGTTGCTCTGAATAAAAACTGGTAGTTCCTCCTCCTTAAGTCAGTCTATTGTTGTTCTCTTTCTCTTTTTGATAGAAATCTGACTTTCAAACAGGGGAGTAATAATTCATTCATTCAATTCACTCATGTTTTCATCACCGGCATTTAATTTTTAAATTTAGCTTTAAAGCTGGTGAAGGAAGAACTAAAATGTGATGGAATCGTCCCAGAGGCCTTTGCATTATTTTTAGCTAATATGAACAAACTGCTAGATTCACTGCTGACAATGCCCTGATGTGTCTCGCTCGAGGAAGCATTTAAGCACCATTATCTCGCTGCTTGTGGCGTTTCAGTGCCCAGAATTCCTCTTTTTCACGCTTCCTGCGGCGTTCGGTAAAATGGACAGAGGTGTCATGGCATTCACACATTCAGGATCTCCTCGGGATCTGTAGTGGGAGCTAAATTTCTACGCTCCAGTTGCTCCATTTGCTCCATTTGCTCCAGTTCACTCACTCAGATTGGTGTGTCAAGAAGCACAATAGCTGTGGGATTATCAGTCAGTTTTGGGATTTTCCAATTGGTTTAAAAAAAAAAAAAGGGGGAGGTTAGGGAGGAATTCAGTGATATCAGGCTTTCAGGCTCTCCACCTCAGCCCACCGCAACGCAATTGAGAGAAGATGCTGAATTAGATGCTGAATTAGAAATAAGAAACAAAATACCTCAGATCCCTTTTTGCACCTTTCCCACACTTTTCCTAGCAGGCTGGAACAATCCCTCTATTTTATGCCTTTGCAAAATGCTACAGTAAAAGAGTCAGACTCATTTACTGTAGCATTTTGTTTTATACACCTAAGCCTCTATTCCCGACCAATGACCAGAAATTTACCCAGTTGTAGGATTTAAAATGATGCATCATTTGAAGCTCACTGATATAGTCTATATATTACTTTTAACAATCCTTTAAATGATTTAAGTTTGTTTTATTGATCTTTTCTGGAACACAGTAACTTATGGGTTTATCTGTTATCTTTACAAAGCAATAACCGTAATATATTCAGTTGCAGCAGCAGCAAAGCAAAACATAACACATACAGTAAATATAAAGAAAAAAATGTTTTAAAATACAACTTTACAACAATCGGCGTTACTTTCTGCAACACTGTTTTCAATATCAGAAGCCAAAGTTCTGCTCTCAGTTAGTCAACAATCTCCTTCATGACAAATGCTTGGTCACTTATCTTTCAGAGCGGCAGCATATTGCAGCCGTGTTAGGATCCGACCCCAGGCCATGTCATTTTCCCAGGGAACGTTTGCAGGCTCATTGGTTCATAACAAAGAACACAATCCATACGGAATAAGCACTGTCCAGAATGTAAACGATACAGTTGACGACGCTCAGGAAGGTGACCACCACCAGCTTGTCCCAGCTACAGAGGGAGCCGCAGTCACTGGGCTTGGGGTTGTTGTGAAAGCTGAACAGAGGCCAGACGACCACAGCCGTCACATACATCACCGCTGCTATGATGTTATGGATGACCACAATCTTGTCAAAGGAGAAGGGAAATATCAGAGTCATCTGTCCAACGGTGAGCAGGATTATAAGGACGGCAAAGATGAAGCACACTGAGTAGACAGCCACGCACCACTGCAGTCCCGGAGAGTGATACTGGCTGGTCTCCAAGGACGTGAAGATGAGACAGGCAAAGAAGGCCTCCAAAAGCTTCATGATGCCGGCGGTGGTGGAGAGGAACCCAATGTTCTCCCCCTTGGGACGAAGGTGAGTCCACACTGCCTCGGCAGTGTACACGCCAAAGCATATCCACGACACCACCGAGGCGCCGATCTGCCGGGGGCAGGTGGCGCAGGTGAAAAAGATGGGGTAGATGATGGAAGAGGAGAAACACATGAGGCCCGCCAGCATGGCGAAGGCTGCGGTGAAGTCATCCCAAGCTAAAGGCAACTTGCTGCTGAGCGTGGTGAACTCCAGGATCAAGATAAGCAAAGTGAAGAAGAAGCAGAAGCACCAGGTGAACATGCACCACGCCCAATATGGAGAAGAAATGTGGCCTACCGTCGCCACCAGGATGAAAGTCAGACAGGTGAGGATCGTGGCGATGGTTCGCAATATGCCCACGGGCTGGGCCACTGAGTGAAAGTCCATGGCAACCGTAGCAAAAAAAAAACCTGGAGCCCTTTTGGCAGTGAAGGAAATGCAGGCTTTGTCAATTCTTCTTGGAAAATGAAAGCGTGGCGGTTCGAGCAGAGTATTGTGGGCTTATCTGTGCAGTTTATGGCCTCCGTTTAATTCCTGTTATTGCGCTTACTGCTGGCGTGACTCTGTTCCTCCCTGAAAACCTCCTTCAGAATGTTGTCAAACAGTGACTGGCAGGAAAATCACTGCCGCAGGACCCTCTAAGGAAGCTCCGCATCACAGTAACCGCAGGCTGATGGTTTAACGTGTTTACGTCAACTCTCTGTGCACCTAAATCCGGTTTGCTGCATCTTGTATTTATTTCGTAAAGGGCACCAATGTCTCTGCTGCTCAAAGGTCACCAATTCTCTCTGGGATAAGCCGAGATTACAGATAACTCAATTGCTATAAATATTGTGTAATAAGAGGACTAAACATTCTTTATACACACCACAGCATTAGTAATTAGCTACTTTTGACTTCTAAAGAAACTTCTATCTCCTGTTTGCTTCCTGTCTACTTCAGGGTCACATTGATGATGTCAGTGGACAGTTCTTCTCATCCAACACTGACAAAAATTTTTCTTCTGACCTTCAATGAAAAATATTTGCAAAGTTGTCTTCTGCTTTTTTGAGGGTCTTCATTTATATCCTTTGATTTTAAACGTTTGTTAATGCGGATTCTCGTGTTTTATGGCTCTTTGCTGCACTTTGATGCTCTGCTTGCCTTGTAAAACAGACCTGCCGGTCGTGTTACCTATTTTGATGGTACACACACCTACACACCTTTGTAAATTGTCTCTAAGAACAGCTGGGCGATACCCAGCTAACCATTAACCATGTTACTGATTTACACTTGACTCATTCTGTCATGATTGCTGTAATGTGTTACAGCGTAGGTGGAATAATGTAATAACACAAACCCCATCTTTTTGTTAGCATTTATTATATTTTTCACATGTCAATACCAATGTTGTTGGTTGCACATTGAATGGCTGGTCACAGGTGTGTCTGAGTGTGTGTGTGTGTGTGTGTGTGTGTGTGTGTGTGTGTGGGGGGGGGGGGGTTCTCATGCTTGATCTTTACATTTTCACAGTCTAAGTCCTGCTGACAAAAAACACCAGCCGGACGGAATAAACTGTATCCACGATGTAAGCAACCAGGTTGACGCAGGTCATGAAGGTGATCACCGCGTAGTTGTTCCATTTACACAAAAGTGTTATGGAGCACATGCTGGGCCTGGGGTTGTCCAGGAAGCTGTAATATGGCCAGATCACCACGGCCGTCATGTACATTAACACTGCCAACACATTACAGCCCGTCAAGACTTTATCGAGCGGTAAAGGTAAGAGAGCCAGGAGGCGTCCGATGGTGAGAATGATGACGACGGCTGCAAAAATGAAGCAGATGCTGTAGACGGCGACGCACCACTGGAGTCCTGGAAACTCACGGTATCTGGTGTCGTCTAAGCAGGTGAAGATGACACAGGCGACGAAGAACTCCAGAACCTTGAGGAGGCCCGGGACGGTGCCCAGAAATCCGCTGATTTCACCAGGCTTAGCTCGGGTTAGACAGACCTCAATGGTGTACAGGATGAAGGTCGCAAAGGAAAAAACAGTAGCAATAATGTAGAAGTCGCAGTTCACACAAGTGAAGAGGACGGCAAATAAGATAGAAGCGACCAGCATCTGCAGGAGAAAAATCAAATGTAAGAAATGAAGACTGATCAAAATAATCAGCCTAGTCCTGGTTTGGAGACTGAAAGATGAAAGTAGCCTAAGCTTATTTAATAATAAAAAAAGTAAAATAAAATACCCACATGACATCTTTGAGGCACAACAAAACCAGCCGGACAACGCATGCAGCAGCAGCAGTGGCAGCGGATGCACTCACCATTAAGGCCGCCAGCATGGCAAACGCGGTGGTGAAGTCATCCCAGGAGATGGGCAGTTTGGAGCTGAGGCTGGTAAATTCCAGAACCAGGATCAGGATGGTCGTGCAGAAGCAGAAGCACCACGTGAACATGCACCACGTCCAGAAGGAGTCGGTGACGCGGCCCACATCTGCCACCAGGCTGAAGGTAATACAGCTGAAGATCACCTCCAGTATTCGGACGATTCCTACGGGCGACACCACTGCCCTCACATTCAGCGCAACCATGATGACCAGCGTTTGTTTCTCACGGACAGGCGATTATTTTCTCTCGCTCTTCCTAAAAAGCTCTTTTCTTTTCGTCCTATTCCGTCAAACTGCAGGTACAGACAGAAAGTGGAAATACAGGGCCCCTCCTCTATTACCACCCTATCACAGTCTCTTCCTACAATGGCATGTAGGCAATTATTAAATAGATGACACTTTTATTTTACTGCATGATAAATGGATGTTGCTTAACTCCACGGTCTTATCAGTGTTTGTGAGCTTGAGTCAATAAACGAAAGATGGTGATTGAACAGGAACTCCAGGATTCACTCCTCACATACACACTCTTTACTAAACCTGCTAATGTGTTACAGAAGAAATCAGACTGGAGAATACTCGCCTAATCATGGATTTTAGACAAATCAACTAATGTCCTTTTTGCAATGATTTGTGTAATTATTAGGGTATAAACTAAGACTTGACAAAAGACAAGAGTCATATTCTAGTGGGTGGGGGGGTAGTGGGGGGGCGGCGGGGGGCTGAACTAAGGAACTAACGTGAGAAGCACTCAAATGCAGACAATCATGTAATGTATTGCTTATTCGGCGCGAGAATGGTAAAAAATATAGTTTTTTAAATTTACCATCCAACGAGTCTGGTATGGTTATTTTATTGATTACATTCATCTTGTCTCCTTTGGAAATAACTATGTTTAATTTTCTTTTTTTAAGACAAAAAGGGTATGAATTTCTTTACCTTTGACATGTTTCAGCGTTCACTGCCGCCTTCGTCAGAAAGTTGTCATCACACTGCTGTGGCGTGCCTTTAACATCTGGTGTTTCCGGTCGTGGCCGGAGTGATGGATTGATCATGTGATCTGTCATGCCGGCTACGTCCTCCATCTTCTGGTGGTCGCTGAAGGAGAGAGTCCCAGGTGTGTGCGAGCAGGAAAGCTCCTTCATCCTGTTGATGTTGCCTGCGCCCCATTTCCTTATCTCTACTGCCTCCTTTATCCATCGCTTATATTTATGGCTTTCTGATGCAATTACTGTTGGGTTTTCACAGTCCATTATATGGTTTTCACATTTGCAATAGTCCGAGATAGCTGATTTTAAGTTCTGTTTTGCCTTTTCTTTTTTTCCCCGCATGAGTCAGGTTGCAGATTGTTTCTCATATTCCTTTTGATGTTCTTTTTTTCGTGTAATAAAAGCCCTCCCTGTCTCCCCAGTGTATGTTTTATTGCAGGTTTTGCATGGTATTTCATAGATTATATTGCATTTATTATCCGGGTGTATACTGTCCTTGGGGTGTACGAGCAATTGTCTTAATTTTGTGTATGATTTAACTATTGGTTTAACTATTGTTCCGATGTTATTTTCTTCAGTGCTCACTGTATTGGTTCCATGATTCTCCTGATATATGGTACTGTGATTATGTCCTTGAAAATTGTCTGTTTTTCTTGCTTGTTTTTTTTTTTGTGGCTGATTCTTTTGTTTTTCTTGTTTGCCCTTTTCTATTGCCCATCTCGGATATAAGCAATTTTTCAAAGCCATTGCTTTGTGCTGTTCCTCTTTTTGTTTGTCTTCCTTGTCTGTGATCATGTTAGTGTGTTTGAATAGTGTTGTGTTAACTGACAGTTTATGTGCTGTGAGATGTTCCAAGGTCCATAATAAGTATTGATCTGTGTTTCTCTATACTGTTGTTTTGATGTTGCCGTCCTCTTTGTGATGAATGCTAATGTCCGGAAATGCTATTTTTCCTTGTTCTTCCTCTTTGTGGGTGAATTTGATGTTTCCTATCAAATATAATCCTGTCATTATAATCTATGAAATACCATGCAAAACCTGCAATAAAACATACATCGGGGAGACAGGGAGGGCTATTATTACGTGAAAAAAAGAACATCAAAAGGAATATGAGAAACAATCTGCAACCTGACTCACACGGGGAGAAAAAGAAAAGGCAAAACAGAACTTAAAATCAGCTATCTCGCACTATTGCAAACGTGAAAACCATATAATGGACTGGAAAAACTCAACAATAATTGCATCAGAAAGCCATAAATATAAGCGATGGATAAAGGAGGCAATAGAGATAAGGAAATGGGGCACAGACAACATCAACAGGGATGAAGGAGCTTTCCTGCTCGCACACACCTGGGACTCTCTCCTTCAGCGACCACCAGAAGATGGAGGACGTAGCCGGCATGACAGATCACATGATCAATCTGTCACTCCGACCACGACCGGAAACAACAGATGATAAAGGCACGCCACAGCAGTGTGATGACAACTTTCTGACGAAGGCGGCAGTGAACGCTGAAACATGTCAAAGGTAAAGAAATTCATACCCTTTTTGTCTTAAAAAAAGAAAATTAAACATAGAGCGTGGTATGGTCCCTAAGATGTAATTCGTGCTATTTACAAATGCCATGCATCGAAGAATTACTTAGGGTGTCATATGTGTTGTTGTGAAAGCTCTTTCTACACTTAAGTCGATGGTCCGGGCTAACATTAGCTTAGCCAAGGAAAGTACGCTAATGGATTATTTTGTTGCGCTCATGGATTTGGTAAAGTCGTATGGCCAGGTCTATTACCCTATATAGGTAATAGACACACCAATTACCCCGTTCAGGAAGTTATTATATATAAAATAATTTCCTGAACCATTATCTATCTATCTCTGTCTGTCTGCCTATGTGTATTTATATACTTTCTTCCAGATGCACCCTCCTATAAAAGAGAAAGGAGAAAGGCTGAAGCGCCCAACCGTATCACCATCTGGGTTTGGGTGTCCACTCTGCCCCAAATTTAATACCAAAAGCTCAAGTGTCATCTAGAGGCACTTGCTGAATCATGAGGCAAATGCAGTGCATTTCAAGGGTATGCTCATGAAAAATATCTTTTTGAGATCATATGCCTGTACATGTAATTTTGAATAATATTTGTTTTTGCATGTCTAAGGTCATATTTCAACCAGTGTTATACGGGTTTGTTTTTTAAATAGACATAAATACATTTGTATATACTCTATAAGACATTAAGTAAATATTTGTTTCTCAGGTACTGCATGGTTTTGAAGACAAATTTCTCTCACCAACTGTCGGTTTAAAGAGTGCTGCATTTGGGTCCAAAATACGCCCTTCACAGAATGTTTATTTAAATACTGTGAGAAAATGCCAGTTCAGGGAGAATTATAGAGAGGAATTATTACTTCCTAATATCACCTGTTTTTACAGTAGTGTTAATAGGAATATCTGTATGTTATCCATGTCCATGTGAAATGATTGCACAACAGTTCCTAGAATCACTGTGGCTGAGTAGCTCTTTTTGCAGCTGTTGGCAGTCCTGATTTTTTCACCATCTTTTTCTGCAGCAGCATGGATACTGTTGAGAAGGGAGGGATTCTGGCAGTGTTTTCCAAGACACAGATCAAGGTAATGTTTGAATAGACTGTGCTTTTAGTAGTTACAGTGTCTCATACTTCTCTGATGATTACATGTTCACTTTTTACTCTTTGGTTTCAGATCTTACACGATGATGATCTCATCAATGGAGGCATCTATTTGAACAGGATGTATCTTTGGCAGAATCCTTCCACCTCACTAAACCTCAAACAGCATCTAAAGCTAAGGAGACTGAATTTTAGTGACCAGCGGGTAAATGAAAATGCCATCAGTCATGTGTATGTGTGTTCACCAAGATATAACTTTAAAAAGGTGAATTTGTTTATTTTGTATTTTTCTTTTCAATAGATCTTTGAGCTCCTGACTGCAATTGGCACAGGCCACAGGCATAGGAAAAAAAATAAAGAGAGGGGATATAAGACTCCTGAATTTTGTCTTTTATGTGATGCTCCCATTAAGAAGGTTAATCTAGCTTGCTTGGGAAATGAAAGGAAATTATTGGGTGGTCAATTTTATTCCTTTGAAAATCACAAAATAGAGTGCCGCCTTTACAGCATCACAAGGTCAGATTGAATCATGTAACTGTTTTTCAGATCTTTATCAAAATCCTTCAAGAAGAATGTATGACGAGGCTGATGGCAGAGGTAACAATGGCCAGTGGCAGCCTTTTTTAAGCCCCCTCACCACCACTTGCTACCACCCACCCCCAAGTGACTATGATGGCCAATGGAAGCCTGGAGACCCCCATTCATTGTGTTTTCATTGTTGTATGTTCATTTATTTGTTTGTTCTCTGTTTTATGCTTTTCCCTTGTTTTTATTGACAGTTTTTGATTTTGGATTTAATTCAGTAAAGACGTTTACAAAAAGGAGAACTCCAAGTCAAATTATTATTGCCAGTATGATAGTGTAATATTGTGTTTTATTGGATTATCAAAATAAAATAGAATTAACAGAAGACTGACAATAGGAAAATATAATTATTGCATGCATGTAATGACTAAATCGGATAATGAACACATCTGTAGACCCAGGAAATGCCTGTTCTGTTGCAGTAATGCCTGGGGCCATTGTGTTGCCCATGATGCTCGTCCCTGAAGATCCCCGTTGGATGAAAATACAACCAGCAGGATTAAAGTCATTTTGCTAAACTGCTTTTCTGTGCCTTTAAAAAAATAACAATGTGTGGGGAGCTCGGTCTGTGCAGTTTATGAATGATATTTGTTGCAGGGGCAGATTACTACACCAGGAATCTACAACAATTTTCCTTCCTCCCCAGTAATCAAAATCCTTTTTTTATTACATTTAAGAATGAAGCCAAACAGTATATTAACATTCTACCGATCAACTATCGATCAACCATCGAGAGCATCCTGTCTTATTGCATCACAGTGTGGTTTTCCCACTGCACTGAAGCAGAGCGGCAGAGGCTCCAGAGGGTGGTAAAGACGGCGCAGAGGATCGTCGGCTGCCCTCTCCCCTTCCTGAAGGACATTTACCTGTCTCGCTGCCTCAACAGAGTGGCTGTGAGGCAGTGACAGTGACAGCACCAACCCTGGCTTCCCCCTGTTTGACCTGCTGCCGTCTGGCAGGCGGTACAGGTCCAGAACAAACAGACTCAGGAACAAGAACCAGAACAAACAGACTCAGGAACAGCTTCTTTCCTCAATCCATCACCATTCTGAACACACACATACACTAATAGACTATTTGTACATACTTTTTTATTTATTTGAATTTGGAGTAACACCACTTCTAGGCTGACAATAAAGGCTTCTGATTCTGATATTAAAATTATTGAAAAATCATAAAAGCTACTAAGACCCTGAATCTATGTGCTCTCTACAATGATTTTTTTTTATAGTGCAAACTATAAAAAATTCTTTTATATATGTAACCCCCTGGAGTTAGGGGTTTTATTGTTTTTTTATTTTTGTTGTATTATTTTGAACAATTCTTAATAAAGTTTTTCAAAAAGGTTAAAGCTTGACTAACTTCCAGCATATATTTCCGGCATGGATTGGATGTATGGCGGCCACATGTCGGCCATCTTGTCTGCATCAAGGTAAAATTGACCGACGTCGCCGTACAGTCGATACTACGGCTGTACCACTAGAGGGCAGCGGAGACACAAGATGCGTTCAGCGCAGGCTGGAATCACATCAAAGATATAAAACTGTTGCAATGTTACTGATCTGACAAAATCAAACCATTTACCCTACTCACCTTGATAAATTCCAAACTGTCATTAAAATACTTCTGAGTCACTTTTCACATACACAGTTCACATACAGAACAGTACCTTCGATGTGGAACCATCCTTTCCACGATTGTGACTCGTCAACGATCGACCTAAAGCTGCAAACGCCAGGATCAAGGCGAGGACGACTGAAGTCAGCAGCACCCCTGCAGGGGGTCTTTGCTGCTGCAGGATGTTAGACAAGACCAATTCATCTGTAGATTTTATAGAGTTTATCTTACATTATTCTGATATTATTGTTTGTACAGCACAGATAAGGCAAGCCTGGTGAACATTTCCGTAGAAACGGTTTACTGTGTGTGTGTGTGTGTGTGTGTGTGTGTGTGTATATGTGTGTGTGTGTGTGCTGCTACTATGTATTGTGTTATGTTACTTTATGGAAATGTTGGCTAAATCGTTAATGACCGAATGCTGCCTTTTGCTGCCTTGGTTTGAGCTTATCCAGTATATTTATGTCCTGGCTGACTGTTGTTACACTCTGTGTGATCATCAGTGTTCAGGCTGTTGCGTTCTCTCTCCTGTCTCCTTGTAATAAACTCTTTCCTGTTGCAGAGCATTTTTGCGTAAACGAATTCAATTGTACAATAGCAGAGCAGCTGGGTGGCTTTCTGACGCAGAAACAAATAATACTGTTTCATTTTCTGCCTGTAACCAATGAGGAATGTTCTGGTGATGTCCCTGTGACGTCTCAGTGTCCTCCTGTCCTATAAGAGTCACCAGAGAAGCTTAAGAGGCTCTCTCATACTCATTCCGTATGTTGTAGGAATTCTAATAAAGCATTTTTGGGCAGGTTCCGGTTATTGCTCTAGATTGCAGAACAAGCATGATCAGGAACTCGTGAAAGAACAATGACATTAAAAAAAATTCTGAATATGCTGTATTAACTATTAAAACTCAAATGACCTGACCGTGAATGTGCTCCCGGTCACATGATCTGCTCCAACAGATGGTTGAGAAGCATCTAGAATACTGGAACACAACTTCTGCAATACAAAACTTTCACTTTCCTAAAATAAAAATCCCCACAGACGACTTCATTTGCGAACCAAGTGAGTTTTTTTCGCGATGCAGATTGACAGGTCGCATTCGTGCGCTAGCCCTCTACGCTGGGTTTGTGGGTCTGTCATGGGACCATGGGCTGAAGGGACTCCAGCAGACGTTATCCACACATGTAGATACTCCAGATTTTCCTGCAGATTTCAACACATTTCTGAAAGTTAAAGACTCCGGTCAGACTTCAGACGTTTCGTAGCATTGGCTGTGTTGGTTAACTGGTTTTTACGGATGAGCCCCTGGTGCTTCCACACAGCTACGTGAAAAGGAGGCAGATGAGTCAAGAATTCTCATGAAGTCAATGACATGTGTGTGCACCATTGAGACAAAAGCGATGTAAAACTAGATGTGTCTGAGGCTTCAAATAGAGGAAGAAGATTTACCTCAAAGCAAAGCTAGCTTCTGCAGTCATTAAAGCATCCATTTTCTCCCCTCAGTTGCTCAAATTTGCTACCCATGTGTTCTCCATTATTTGTTTGTTCTAAGGGTCCATATGTCTGACATTAGTTCCTGCAATGGGTAAGATTAGTGTAAAAGATCACATTTCTTGTTAAACAAAATCATTCAGGGTTGTGTTTGAAAGTAAAGAGTGCAGCTGGAACGTTCTTAGTTGCTACTTCTGCTGCCACCAGACAGCACTTCAAAGATAAAACTGCAGGTTTTAATAAGCTGCCTTGAATGCATGTAGTTATAATTTGATGTTGTTATTATTATTAAATATGTATTTTAAGTAAAGAAAAAACAGACTGGTAAATGAACTTGTAGACAGAAACATTTGCATCTGTCCGCATCACCCACAAAACAGGGGTGTTACCCACAGGCAGTAGAGGGGGTGGGGGGTCGGGGCTGACAGGAAACACACAATGTTTATGAGAATTTGCAATGGAACATTTTACTCTGTCACACTCAAAATTTGTTATCACTGAGATATTTTGGACATTGATGAGGCTGCTGATCTAAGTGCAATACTAGTTTGTGTGTGTGTGTGTGTGTGTGTGTGTGCGTGTGCAGATATTTGTTCATGCCCCAGGCCTCTACTAGGTGAGTCAGAATTGTGGGTGGAGAAAAGAGGGTGTGTTACAGCAATGCTCCAGCAGGCCAGCCCCGGATGTCATTGGAAGAAATAACTCTTCCTCAATCTCCTCTGCTTTTTACACTCTTTTATAACTGCCGTTCTTTTTTTTACTTGTTCAACGTTATATTCGTCTGCTTCAGTGGACTTTCCTCCTGACCCAGACACGATCAAGCAGTTCCAGCAGCTTTTGGTACGTCTCCTTTGACTTATTTGTGTGGAATTCTGTGTTCCTGAAACTGTGACGAATGGACATTATAGCCGCAGGAAGGGTTGACGGTCCCTCAAAATTCAGAACTTAGATTTCCCGACACACACGAAGTTCTAAAAATTCCTATTTTTCCAAAGTACACTGAACACGCATCCTTTTCCGCATAATCGACTTTCAGTTTAAAAACTCCGATGAAGCACAATGAAACCCCAAATGACGACCAAATGACGTGAACTTTGCTGTGTGGAACAATCATCGTAATGTGAAAGTTTTGCGGAGTTTCCTGTAAGTCACGTGTTTTTCGGCAAAGACGGCTACCGCGGGGGGTGACACAGGTTTGTTTATTGTTGTTTTATCAAATATACATTCAGATTTATACAACCAAACACAAGATATTAAGCACATGTGAACATATTTGACCAGGTGTAGGCAGTGGCAAGGCAAGTGGGTACTGATTTATTTTTTTTTAATGATGTTTCATCTAAAAAGGACTGCAGTCACAAAATATGCGGCCTCTAAGCGTGGATATGCTGCAGCGCTGTACAAAATAAATGATTCGGTGTTTTCGTCGATATGTGAAAGATTTTCAGGTCAAGTGCAATACTAGTGTGTGCAATACTTTATACTGCCGAATAAAGTAATAAAACCTTTACGATTCTCAGAGCAACTAGCCGACCAAGCCAGTGGGGCGTTCAGGAGCTCCATGATAACAAACCTTAAACGCTAAAAAAAATATTAGACTTTACCGGGTCAGCAAGGAGAGCTGGACATGTAAAGAAACCAGAAAAGAGTCAGAAATGAGGAGCATCAACTTACAGCGCCAAAGTCAGCCTATATGTTGTCTTTGTAACAGGATTTAAAGACGTGAAAAGTGTGCATGTACTTTCATTACAGCTGTCAATGCTTACATAGCAGAAGTGATCATTACCTGCTTTGCATTTGATGTGGCAGTACTATCCACACACCGCACACTGGCAAAATAGAGTAGCTAAAAAGCAGAATTAGCTCATTTATAAAGCCACAGAATCTTTTTTTGTTGTTGTTAACAAAGACAGCTGAACAACATGCCAACACACATGTCCTCAGATTCAGTTCAGATGGAGAAAGGATATCCAGCACAGGACTCGGCCCCTCCGTACCCGGGACCTCCTCTGAACTATGGGAGTGCACCAGGGATGTACCCTCCGCCAGGCCCAGCCGCACCTCCTCCTCCTGGATATCAGGGAGGTCTGTGTGCGTCCAGCCACAGCAGTTCCTCTCACATCTAGAAATGCCTACTAAACTAATGAATATCTAGAGACAGATAAACCTGCCCACTCATGTCTGGAGGTACATGTTAATACTGTGCTGCATCCTGCAGGTGCTCCTTATGGTCCAGCCCAGCCTGCCATACCTGTAACAACAGGTGAGACCGCCATGGACCTGAGCAAGCCGAGCAGACGCAGCCCAGTCCACACAGACTGGGGCATCGCTGTACTTCCACCCAGATACTCTGAATGTCAGCCATAGGGACAGACAGAGACAGAGGCTGTTTCTAATGCTTCTTTGGGCATTATTTATTGTTTTCTTCCTAAGATCGATGAATAGCGCGTTTGTGTCTGACTATCAATTGTTCTGTGTCATTGTTTACCTCTCAGCTCTGTTAACAAACATTGCTACATTACTGCACAGCTCACATGAATCATATTAGTGAATAATGAGATATATATGTATATATACTGTATATTAATAAACATGGGAAAAGATGGCCCTTTTTTAATAGTTTCCATACTCTTCTATGGATATATTATGATAGCCTCTATAAACGACATTTAAAGATATTTTTAATGTGTTTGTGTTGTTCCTCAGTGACACATGTGGTAGTGGCTCCTGTTCTGCATGACGTTCCGGGGCAAACTTTGTGCCCCCACTGCCAGCAGACGGTGATCACCAGGACCGAACCGACTCCAGGTCTGTTGACCTGGCTGGTTTGTGCCGGACTTGGATTTTTTGGGTACGAACCAAAAAAAAAAAAAAAAAAAAATCACAAAGCACAAGAAAATGATAACTTTGCAAACTTGACTGACTCGTTTCCTCCTTCCAGGTGTTTCCTGTGCTGCTTTATCCCGTTCTGTATCGATTCCATGCAAGACGTATCGCATCGCTGTCCATCTTGCAGCAGAGTCATCTACATCTTCAAGCGGATGTGAAGCTGTTCTGAAGCCCTGCTCTGACAGGGACAGTCCTTTCTCCTTTCATCTGCGCCTTCTTTGATTCATTTTACTTTTACTGCCACAGAGGATTATTGTGTCGCGGGGCAGTTTCCATTTTTATTCCTGTTATCATGAACAAAATTGTTAATATGCTTGCTGTACTGAATGTTTGTTGTGAGGACTTTAACTTATGATTCTTTTCCCACCAATGTCAGGCACTTGTGTTACTGAGCATCCTGTAGTTTGTTTAAATCCATCATTAAGGAAAGGAAGGACTTTGCACATGCAGTTATGTCTAAAATGAATCATCTTCACAAGCTCACTGCAAAAAACTAGCAAGACAGCTGTTGTTATCCAAGATGTTCTGCCCTCAATATAAGAAAAAAAACAAAAAACAAACAAAAAAAACATGTTTCTTTTGTTTGACATCATTCTTGTATTTTGCCATAAATTAGGATAATGAAATAAATGTTGCTGGTCTTCTTTCTCCACAAGTTTCTTCACTGAAAACTTGATCACTTAATCATGTAACGCCTTTACAGCGAATGCTCTACATGCACTAGGTTTTTTTTCTACTAAACAAGGTGTGGATATTTTTTTAGGTCAAGTCTTTATTGGGAACTGAAAGTAAAAGAAAAAAGTTCTAGGGCCTATATAAGTATCACAATTGCTGTGTGGTGCAGTTACAAAGCAAAGAAGGTAAGAAGCTCCCAGGTTTCTTTTTAGGCAGTTTTATAATAATTTGCTATTTTATTAAGCAGAAAGTAGCACTCTATCTTACTGAGGAGATGAACTTGGTTCATTATTTTGATGGCCTTGTTGTAAATGAATTTGTAACGAAGCTGAACTGTTATTTCCTAATTAGAGAGAGAGAGAAAGAGAAAAAAGAAATATTTGCTATTGAGTGTTCCACTCATCTAACATTTATATACTAAACAAAGAAAAGGCCAAATCTTTAGCCATCCCATCACTGCCATTATGGAATGTTGTCTATATGAAAGCCACAGCTAAATATCTGTTATACATTCATGTCTCCAAATTTGTGTTTCTGGATATGTTTATTTATGTTTTGTTATCCACAACGTTCTGCCCTCAATGTAAGAAAACAAAACAAACAAACAAAAAAACTACATTGTTGGAGCCATTTTTGTGTCTATCGACCATGCGCTAATTGGCACGTGTGCGCATTCGAGAGACCCAAATTGTTTTGACCGTGGCATGGCGTGGCGTGGTGTAGTTTATGGAAACTATGCTCTTGATTTATTTTGAAAATCTCTGGATTGAAAATAAATGATTGGACGTTTTCTTTTATAATTGTGAGTGTGGACATTCATTGCAGGGACAAAGCTGCACAACGATTATTATCAGAGCACGTCAACTATTATTTTACAATCACGGAATGCAAGATCATGCAACAAACATATTCATGTTTTTGTCTTCATACTTGCATTTTCATTACGCAATCACACTGAATAAAGTTGAGAGCCAAACGTTTAACTTGAAATAATAAAATCCATTTAAATGCAAAACTACTTTACAGAATTTTTATGAAGAGCTTGAATTTTACCTATACGAGTCCAGTGCTTGGATAGTAATCACTCACGGCCAGAATCCACCAAACTGCACAGATAGATCAGCTCAGATATTGTCTCACACACACACACACACACACACACACACACACCTTCAACTAGTGAAGATGCTGGATGTCTGTGTAGATTCTCACTCATCCTGGTCATAGTTATTCAAAGTCTGAAACAGCCAATTGCACACAAAGAGATCTAACTTCTAACTTTGGACAGTGGAAATGTTACATTTAAAGCAGTGTTTCTCAGAGTGGTCCGCGGGCCACACCTAGTGGTCAGCGAGGTGACACGTAACAAATTTTAAATTTAAACCTTAAACTCCCGCGAGACAGACAGCTATACTGTAATAATAATAATAATAATAAAATAATAATAATAATAATAATAATAATAATAATAATAATAATAATAATAATAATAATAATAATAATAATAATAATATTTTAGTGAGGGTTTATGGATGTTATTTATTCAGCACCGGTGTTATATTGTTGTCATTAAATGAAAGGAGTGTTTATCACGACACAGGTGTCTCTCAGTTACGGTCACAAATAACATGAGAAATAACATCCATTAATGCTGCATCAACATTCTTAATATTCACCTTTTATAGAGTAACAAAACATTGTGTTCAATGAGTTTAACCATAATGACATTTACCAAATCACTCTTTGTGCTTTTAAAGGCACTGTAGTTAAGCAGATTAACATAGTTTAAACATGTTAAAGCTCATAAACAGATGAGAGAACATAGTAATGCTGACACAGTGTTATTAATACACCAATGCTAACAATGCTTCAAAAACTTATGCTTCTGTCAACATAAGTAACACTACATACTAATGCTAATGTACTACGTAGAAATTGATTAAATGGATGAATGGATAGAGTAAAACTCAAAATAACTACTAAATAAAACACAGGACATCACTACACCTTATAATCATCAGAATTTACTGTGTTACTGGGGTCATTGTGACATTCATCTTTGTAGCATGAATCACCCAAGGCCATTACCGTCTTCCCCCCTCTCTCTTCTGCCGTTGTACTTGTATGCACCTCTCTCCACCCGCCGTCTCGTGGCCTCCTGACCTCCACCTTTAGGCGGTCACTGTAGCAGCAGATGGTTGGAATGTGCGTCTCAGTACCTTGTTAATCTTCAGGGGAGGCACAGCAGACCTCAACTTTTCTTGACAAAACGCAGAACACACAAAAATACTTGACAAAATTCATCACACTCAATATATAACAATGCAATACATTTCCAATGTGACATCAAACTAATTTTACCAAGGAAAATTAAGACCAGGTTTTGAATTAGTTAAAATCATTTTACATGTTATTTTCCAGATCGTTGAGGAAGTTTTCTCCATAGCTGATGATCTGTCTGAGTGCGCACAAAATCGGTGCATCAACATCATCTTTGATGCTGGTGACTACTTCATAGTTTTTCACCAGAAAGACACAGTTGAGTGGAATCCCCAGTCTGACACACAATTCATCAACCTAAAGTGCAAAAATATATTTTTAACTTTAAGCAACATGCCAGAGGAACAATAAAATTAGGACCTTTCAAATATAAAAGCAGAAAACCATTCATAAAATCATACCTTTTTCTCCTTCAGGTATTTACTCTTGTAAAGATCTTTCATGTTCTTTTCAACTTTAGTGATAATAGTCAGCTGTGGAATTCCTGAACAAAATTCAGAAACAGAATCAGACTCTATAACTTCTTGGTAAGGATTTGGCATGACTTTGGAGATAAGAACAAAAAAACCCACACTTGGCATCTCTTGAACTTATAATTTTAATGTGTAAATGTTTTTGATGTATTGTATTCTGCCACCATTATGCCATTGCCTGCACCGAACATTATGTATCAGCTTTTCGCCTCGTTTACATTCACTTATACTCTACACCAGCAACATAACAAGCACATGTCAACGAAAATAAGCTCAAAAAACGTGGTGAGACTAAACAAGGTTAAATTTAGCTCTGCGTTTATTAGATCCACAAAATACATTAGAGTCTATGAAGTATTATTTTCAGGGTGAATCCAGAATTGTTATATTGGTGTGAAATTTATTGTTCCACACTGACTCTGTAGATTATTAATGCAGGCATTTCTGTCTCAGAATAGCCAACATGGATTTACACCTGTTCTGTTAAATCCAGGGTCAGTACTGAGGTCATGTGTGATCAGATTTGTGTCATGAGCCTTACCCATTTCACTGGCGATGTTACGGATTTCTCTCATCTTTCTCTGCATTTTTTCAGTTAATATAAACTCATTATCACCAGCAAAGACAGAAACCAGAACATGGACTCGGTCTTGCAGAGTGGGGGAGGGGTTGTAATCTTTATCACCTTCTCTCAGAGGTGATGATGGATTGAACTAAATCAAACAATAATAACTTTTATTCAAAAACATCGCTGTGTGTTTTTAAGGAAAAACATTCCAGGTCCACTGCCTAGCACTGAACACTGAGGGTAAAACAATTGATATATGAAAGAAGACTGATATAAAATATGAACGATTGTACCTTATAACCATCTTTCACGTGTCCTTTCAGGGCGAGGATGACATCATCAACATGAACTCCTTGACTTTCCTCAAGGCCAACGATGTCATTAATAGAGAAGCCATAATGGCCGCCTTGACCTGACTTTTGACCAAATCTGTAGTTTTTGTACTATAAAGAAAGAAGCTCCAGTTAACATTATTATTAGATCAAACTCCATCACACACACACACAAAAAAGCTGTCACGTTCTGTTTGTCTGTCTTTGTTGTCTGTGTTTCTTGTTCCATTTGGTCCCCATGGCCTTAGATTTTGGAGAAAAAAATCTATTTAAACTACAAGGATGGAAAAACCTGTTCTCTCTCACATTGTACCTGTGTTAGATTTTTAAAGATAATAGAAGCTATTCTTTGATCTTCTTACTGTCTTAGTGAAGCTGCCTTCAACCAGATTTCCATCTGTGAGAGCTCGGCCCCTGACTTCACCTTGTAAAACACTGTCAACAGAGTTGATGAAACTGGACTTTCCAGCACCAACTGGTCCATGCAGCAGAATTCTGAGATGTTGGACTTCAGGGTGTTTAGGGGCGTAAGATTTGACAAAGTTGAGATTTTCTCCTTTGTTCCTGCATTTGACACAAATATTCACCTGAACTTCTTAAAAACAATCAATTTGACTGTGAAACAGCATCAACACTCATACTTGTTACTCACGTTGAAATTTCCCTCCATGGCTTAGAATACGCTAAAAAGATAAAGAAAATATGAACAAATGTTTAGAAGCATCAGTTTGAAACAACGAGGCAAAATTGTATGTTTTGGTTGTTGGGTAAATCTTAAGTGCAGTTTTTTCCTGCCTATTTATTTCATCATTGCTTTGATTGACATCCACCAATATTCATTTATTATGTTAGTGTTCATTATATTGAATTTTAAATAGACCTACTTTTCCCCATCACTGCTCCTGTAAAGGAAGAGAGACTGTATTAATTTACTAAAGAGCACAGAGACCACACTGGTAAAAGTCACTAATGACCTGTTAATGGCCTCTGATCAAGGCTGTGTTTCAGTACTTGTCCTTCTGGATCTTGGTGTTGAATTTGATACCGTTGACCACCAGATTCTTTTACATAGATTAGAAAATCAAATGAGTATAAATGGAACTGATTTAAGCTGATTTAAGTCTTATCTATCAGACAGACATCACTTTGTACATGTAAATCAAAACTCGTCCATGCTCACTAAGGTTAGCTATGGTGTTCCACAAGGTTCTCTCCTTGGCCTGATCCTATTCACAATCTATATGCTCCCACTAGGTAATGTGATCAGAAAACACTCAATAAATTTTCACTGTTATGCTGACGACACCCAATTGTATTTATCAATGAAACCAAATGTTAGCAATCAGCTAACACAACTGCAATCCTGTGTTGCAGATATTAAGTCCTGGATGACCCACAACTTTCTTCTATTATACTCAGAAAAACAGTAGTTCTATTAGTCGGTCCAAAACATCTTAGACAATCTTTAGCTAATGATATAGGTTTAGCAGGACTAGCACCTGCCTGTAGCACCATTGTAAAGAACCTGGGTGTTAGCTTTACTCAGGACTTGTCTTTTAACACGCACATAAAACAGATCTCAAGGGTTGCCTACTTCCACCTTCGTAACATTGCAAAAATCAGGCCTGTCCTTTCCTCCGTCTGAAAAGCTTATCCATGCCTTTGTTACCTCCTGGCTGGATTACTGTAACTCTCTTTTATCAGGATGCCGAAAATATTTCCTCAGAACTCTGCAGCTCATTCAGAACTCCGCACCTCATGTTCTGAGTAAGACTAAGAGGCGTGACCACATCTCACCTGTGTTGGCCTACCTACATTGGCTTCCAATAAAATTTAGAGTAGAATTTAACCTCCTAACCTACAAAGCTGTGCATGGTCTGGCACCACAGATCTAATTGAACCATGCTACATCAGGATGCTACATGTAGATATGGAGCCAGGGCCTTCAGTTATCAAGCTCCTCTGCTGTGGAACCACCTACCAGCATCAGTCTGGGCGGCAGACACCCTCTCTGTGTTTAAGAGTAGACTTAAAACCCTGCCAAAGCCTATAGCTAAGACTGTTCGGGTTCTGCTGGGGGAGACCTATAGACACCGAGCTTTCAGAGTTGGGGGGGGACTCACTCATCATGCCTGATTCATCACTAACCCACCCTCTCCCCTGGAGCTCTCATGCTCCATCTTTTTTACAGCACTTCCGGAGCCTGTCACTGAGTCTGGTTCCACTTGAGGTTTCTGCCTGTTAAGGGGAAGTTTTGCTTTGCCCTGGGAGCTGTTTCTCTTTTTTTGAATGTGTAAAGTGTCTTCAGATAACTTTGTTATGAATTGGCACTTTAAATAAAATTGAATTGAATTGAAAGAGATGTAAGAGACACACACAAAAAAAATCATCTGCTCTTTGAACACAATGCTGTACTTTAACTGTGTTAAAATGATCAGCTGACTAATTTATGATAGCAGTTATAAATACAGGACTGCAACACGGACTGTGGAGAAACACAAGGACATCTTCCACTGTTCTGTGTTGCAATTCTGTTGCTGATGTGTCCCTTGTAAGTGCTTTAGAGGGCCGCTCATTGGATAAAACAGTAGATTTCAAAGCATAATACACTTCGGGTGTTAAGAGACGCTCTGGAGTCTGAGGTTTCAAATGTTTTGACTAGCACAGGATCTGATCGAGCTCTGCTAAAACTACACTGAAACCTTCATTTTCTATTTGGAGGAGATTTGATTTTCACAATTTGATTTTTGAAGTTCATTAGTTAGTAATGTATATTGCTCTTATCTGCCTCACAATTACAATACAGTATAGTAAAACCAGGTAAAAAGAAAGGTATGAGCCCCTTACCTTTGTTTCTCTGCTTTTGTAAACGCACAGCGATGACACAAATATGTAGGTCTCAGAGAATTTTCTTTCACTTTCTGTTTCTTGCTCCATTAACAACACACGTACAACTACTTTTGAAAACTACTTTATTTTCACACTCTTTTTCTCTGTTGAGCTTAAGGGGGCGTGAACAACACTAAAAAAAGCAATGAAAGCCTGAGGAGTGCGCTACTCTCTGCAGCTTTGTTTATAACCATGTCACTGTCTAAAGACAAGAATTTCTTTCTCAGTGCACATGAGCACAAATGCATCTAGATGCTTCTGGAATAATGTTAACCTGAGTCTGTTTTGCGCACGATGATTTCTCCTTGTAAGCCTGGTCCTGCTCAAGGTTTCTTCCTGTTAATAGGGAGTTTTTCCTTGCCACTGTGCTTACCTGGGGGTTCAGGCTCTGGGTTTCTGCCTCTGTAAAGCACCTAGAGACAATTGTATTGTAAAAGGTGCTATATAAATAAAATTGAATTGAATTGAATAATTTAACCATTGCAAAGCTTCTCTCACAGGCTGAGCACTGTCCCTGTGTAGACACGGCTCTCACACTTCTCTTAGTGGCCCTATCAGACTCATCTGCACCTGCAATCAATCACAAAGTGGGGAAAGAAATTGTAGCTTTGGCAAATTCTACAAGAAATGTTTGTACTAAAACACTTCAGGACATTTTTTTCATTTCCAAAATACATTTTCAAATTCTATTATCCTATTCCGTCATTCATATTGTATTCTACTATTATTGATTCACAGAGGTATAATAAAGACTGTGGTAACAGCATGTGGGTATAAATACTTGTGACACTAGGACTAATTTGAAAATTGTTCACATCGTGTTGGGCTTATCTGTGTTTTGTGTGTTCGTGACACCATATATTGCTCTGAGCACACTACTGGGTCCTGGCACTGCCTCTGACAAGAATCAAATTTGAAAATTATTGTTTAAAACTCTTAATTAGATGTACCTGATTTAACAACTAAAAACAAAATACAAGTAGGCCATCTATACAGGGCTCTCCTCCTTTATTATCATTTAATTTGTTTTTATCTTATGTACCTTTTCTATCAAGTCAGTTTTTTACAGCACCAAATAATGATGTTTTATCAGGCCACCTTTCATACAGCACAGGATTATAATTTTTTAAAATATGAAATTTAGATGTAATTGCTAATAGCAATTCTTATTAGAGATGTAGCGATAGCAGTCTGCTATCGTCATATTGTACTGCTAGCTTACCTGTTTCATTATTGACACCCTTAGACTCTCTTTTGAAAACTTTCCTGCGATCTTGTTCTTTCGGTCATTATCCAAAGCTCATGACCATAGGTGAGGGTAGGAACGAAGATCGACCGGTAAATCGAGCGCTTTGCCTTTCGGCTCAGCTTTCTTTTCACCATAATGGATTGGTGCAGAGTCCGCATTACTGCAGATGCCGCACCGATCCGCCTGTCGATCTCCCGCTCCATTCTTCCCTCACTTGTGAACAAGACCCCAAGGTACTTGAACTTCTCCACTTGGGGCAGGATCTCCTCCCTGACCTGGAGAAGGCACACCACCTTTTTCTGGCTGAGAACCATGGCTTCAGATTTGGAGGTTGTCAGGATTCAGTATAGGACCCACGAGCAGCCAACTCCATCTATGCGAGTTCGAGGCGTAGTGAAGGAGTTGATGCCTCTGGTCGTGGCCGTCCTGGAAAATTTGGACTCGGTGTTCGCGGAGAACCAGGAGCACGAAGTGGAGCTGGAGCTGCTGAAAAAGGACAAGCTCTTGCTTTATTTTGAGGAACTCTGGATGGAAAAATAAATGATTTGACGTTTTCTTTTATAATTGTGAGTGTGGACATTTATTGCAGGGACAAAGAGCACAAGGATTATTATCAGAGCACGTCAACTATTATTTTACAATCACGGAATGCAAGATCATGAGAGGAGCTAGAAGCCACGCGTCCATTACTGGAACAAAAGTATGCGTC
The DNA here is from genome assembly GCA_015343265.1 of Pao palembangensis. NCBI lineage: Eukaryota > Metazoa > Chordata > Actinopteri > Tetraodontiformes > Tetraodontidae > Pao > Pao palembangensis. Next base: position 14,698,998 of record CM027085.1, on the reverse strand, counting down.
AACAAACATATTTCATGTTTTTGTCTTCATATTTGCATTTTGCCATAAATTATGACAATGAAAGAAATGTTGCTGGTCTTCTTTTATTTGTGTGCATTTTCTTTCCACTGAAAACGGCTCCAAAAGTGAGTCATTAATCACTAACGTTAACTGCCTCTTTTCCTCCCCCCACTGACTGAGGCGTGGACATCACGTCATCAAGCCTTTATCAGAGCCACAAACCGAAAGAGAAAAATTAAGTTGTCTGAGAACGATTAAGCCCCGACGTCTCTGTGGCTCAGTCACACTTTACAAGAGGAAGAAACAAAGGTAGGAAACTCCAGCGTTTCTTTGGAGACGTTTTTTAAAATATATATTTAAAGGTAACTGTGAGGCACGAAGGCAGTGTAATGTTTTACTGAGGAGTAGAACTTTGTTAATTCTTCTGACGTTCTTGTCATAACTGAAAGTGAAAGTACCTGGATAGTTACAGTCTGCTCCAGCTTGTCTTTGAGACAAATAATACCAGTTGTGCTTTACTTTAATAGCTCAAGTCAACATAAATAATCAAACTTTATAAATGATAAACAATGTTTATGCTTGTATGTCAAAAATGAGGTGTGTGTTTGCAAACCATTTACATTTTACCAACGATTTTACAAAAATATTGACGTAAAACTGGATTTTCAACGTATCAAAGTGGAATCCTCCCAAACACAGAATATGGAACCAGCTTCCTATCAGACCAGAGCCTGCGCTCCAAAGTCCAATCAGTGGATAACGATCAGGTCTTAACCAAGGTGGTAAAGACATTTCCGTACTTCCTCAAAGATCGCGAACCTTTATATTATATGGACTGTTTATCCTGGGTTTTAGACAAGCCAGCTCGGGACGTTCCTGTCATATATGTCTTCTAATACGAATTAATACGTAAAATATATAATTAAAATATGTTGGTGAGATTAAAAATGAACGGCAACACAATTCAAAGACAGCAGAGAGAGCAATTTTTTTCTGTGTTTTGTCAAGTAAAAGGATGTCTTTGGATTCACTTTTAGAAAAAATAAATATGCATTGTTTATGCATAGTGTACTCTACCCTAGAAATACAAAGGCAACCTTTAACAACTAAGAAAATATAAGAGAAATACATTTAGATTTTGTCTGAGAGCAGGGAACAGTGAATGACCTCAGGTCCAGCCTAAAAATATCGACCTCATACATGTAATATACCTCTGAAGTAAAAGAGGTTTTTTAAATTGATTATAAAAGATAAGAGCAGATTTATGGTATTTGTATGTATTACACGAGAATTAAAGGGATCTTGTTCAGTCATAGTTTGTTTCCTTAACCCAGTGCCATGAATTAGATCAAATCAAGAGTTAAGTGTATTGTTACGTCCCTACCAGGGAGTGTAACCGCCGAGCTGAGGGTGCTGCACACTGTTAGGGCCTCTTACCGCACCCTTGATCAATAGTATCACTACTGTTTTTTAAAAGGTTTGATCTCTGTGAGCCACTGGACTTGGTTATGTCCTTGGAGATGTTTCACCCTCTTCTCCAGAAGGCTTGTTCAGTTCTGATCTAGATGGAGCTTGAAAATATAGCCATTGTGAACCAGTAGCATGCTAATGGTCTGGGTGGTCATCTGAGAGTCATTGGCAGGGTCGCTGACTTGGTTTCACTTTTGAGTGCTTCCCCGTTGTCTGTAGGGACACGTGATGATGAGTCACCAAGTCTTGTGAAACAGTGTGAATATTTAGATCGTTAACAAAGGGAGTGTAGGACTGCATGTCTCACTCCGCCACCTCTGTTTAAAGATGAGTTTTCCAACTTGATGTGGATGGCTGCCTTGATACTCCTCTCAAACCAGCAATCTTCTTTGGCCAGTATGCGTATTTGACTGTCCTAGAAATATCATCCTTTCAAATTGTTGAAAGAACAGTTCACTTTCTCTTTCTCTTTGACAGTCTGTACTTCCTGATTTATAACTGTTTTCCTAAAATAACCAGCTGAGCATTTAACATATTTAAAATACAGAATTTTGGTCAAAGTGCAGATTATTTTTTGTGTGACTCTTCAACCACTTTAGTAAATTGATACAGTTTTTCTCTTTACAGGTGCAGTGATGGGACTAGGTAAGTCTATTTCAGTTTCAACAAAATGAATGATAAGGTAATAAATAGATTTTTTTTTAATGTTTATATGAAAACACGAATTAAACAATCAGGAACAACCATCACATAAAATTTACTGCACAACCTAAACATACAATTATCCCTGATCTTGTTTCTAGCTAGTTCATCCTTGCTCCCTTTGCCATGGAGGGAAATGCCAGCGTGAGTAACAAATATGAGTGCTGATGCTGTTTCTCAGTCAAATTGACTGACTGTTTATAAGAAGGTTAAATGAAAATTTGTGTCAAATGCAGGAACAACAAAGGAAATCTCGACTTTGTCAAATCTTATGCCCCTAAACACCCTGAAGTCCAACACCTCAGAATTCTGCTGTATGGACCAGTTGGTGCTGGCAAGTCCAGTTTCATCAACTCTGTTGACAGTGTTTTACAAGGTGAAGTCATGGGCCGAGTTATCACAGATGACAATATTTCTGGAGGCAGCTTCACCAAGACAGTAAGAAGATTAAAGAATAACTTCTATTATCTTTGGACAGTTTCAAACGGGCTATAAAGATAACAGATATAGTTAAAATGACAAAAGTGGTATAATATTCAAGTGTACTGAGAAAGCGTTTAGTTGAAAATTGTAGGAACTCTCAAACCCGGGCTGGAGTTTGATCTAATAATAAAAAAGTTAACTGGAGATTCTTTTTTATAGTACAAAAACTACAGATTCCCTCGAGAGTCAGATCCAGACAGCCCTTATTGCTTCTCTATTAATGACATCGTTGGCCTTGAGGAAAGTAAAGGAATTCATGTTGATGACATCATCCTCGCCCTGAAAGGACATGTGAAAGATGGTTATAAGGTACAATCGCTTCATCTTTTATGCCTAAACATTTTATAGTTATTTATGTTTTATCTTAAAAACACACAGCATCATTTAACAAAAAACTAGTTATTATTACTGTTGTTTTGTTTTTTTAGTTTGATCCATCATCTCCTCTGAGAGAAGGTAATGAAGGTTACAACCCCTCCCCCACTCTGCAAGACCGGGTCCACGTCCTGGTTTCTGTCCTTGCTGCCGATAATCAGTTTATATTAACTGAAGAAATTAAGAAAAAGATGAGAGAAATCCGAACCATCGCCAGTGAACTGGGTGAGACTTTTATGGTATTAATGTCAGATTTCCTTTTACCAGAGCAACACTGATCAGTCATGACCTCAGAAGGGACCCTGGATTGGTCTAATAGAACTGGTGTAAATCTATGTTGGCTGCTCAGAGATTGAAACGATCTGTGTTCAGAATCCACAGACTCGGTGTTGAACACCAGATTCCACACCAGTATAAAGATTCAGTATTTGCCCAGAACACATGGTTTGGCCAGATATTTGTCGGTTATCCTGATGGGTTTGATTCAGTTTCTGTGTTTTGTCCAGGAATCCCACAGCTGGCCATTCTCACAAAATGTGACAAAGCCTGTCCAGCTGTGGCAGCCAAGATGGACAATCTTTACAAGAGCAAATACATGAAAAGAATGGTATGATGGTCACGATAGTATTCTTCCTAATGACATGTTGTTTGAGGATTAAAATCTAATTTTGCACTTTAGGCCGATGAATTGTGTGTCAGGCTGGGGATTCCACTCAAATGTGTCTTTCTGGTGAAGAACTATGAAAAAGAAACCAGTATCAAGGATGCTGCTGATGCACCAATTCTCTGCGCACTCAAACAGATCATCAGCTCTGGAGACGGCTTTCTCAGTGAAAGATGTAAAACAATTAGATCTACATAAAACCTGAACATCATTTTAATTGGTAGTTTGATGCTTCCTTGTTAAAACAATAACAATGTTATGAAAGGGTTGAAATGAACATTATATTAAACATTAGATATGTGAAAATTATTTTCTAATGAGTAATACGTACCATTAATGTCACATCCCATTTTTAAAGGCTTCCATCAAATAATAAGCTGATAATTTTAACACATCAGTACAGAATTGTTGTAAAAGAGCACATTTTTTGTACGTCTCGCCTTCATCTTTAGTAATGTAATACAGCTATTTACTGTACAGGTACAGTAATAGAACAAAATAAGTCTAATTCACTTTTAATGTTACTCAACCATGTTTTTCTAAACGTTTGCTCATATTCTTTATCTTTTTAGTGCCATTTCAGCCATGGAGGGAAATGCCAGAGTGAGTAACAAATATGAGTGTTGATGCTTTTTCACAGTCAAACTGATTGTTTTTAAGAAGTTCAGGTGAAAATGTGTGTTAAATGCAGGAACAACAGAGGAAATCTCAACTTTGTCAAATCTTACACCCCTAAACACCCTGAAGTCCAACATCTCAGAATTCTGCTGTATGGACCAGTTGGTGCTGGCAAGTCCAGTTTCATCAACTCTGTTGACAGTGTTTTACAAGGTGAAGTCAGTGGTCGAGTTCTCTCAGATGGAAATCTGACTGAAGGCAGCTTCACCAAGCAAGTAAGAAGATTAAATAGTAACTTCTATTATCTTTGGAAAACTGACTTTTTTAATGTAACATTAGTGCAACCCAAAACACAAAATATTTCCTTTGATCTGTTTTGTCTACACAACAATGGAGTGAAAATCTGTGTTTTTATTGGAACGCCGGAAGGACTGAAAATGTCTTTTATGCATGCATGGTTGCCAGGCTGATAGTCGGCAGTATAACTTTGTATCCAATCAAACACATGACCAAGATCGGACAATTAAAGTAGAACAGGGAAGAAATGAACACAGATTAAGTAATGGAGTCCAAAGAGAACAGGGAGTGTGTTGACGAGAGGACAACTAGACACAGACAAAGAAATAAAGAACAGAAGAGACAAGACAACAAAGACAGACCAAGAGAACCTGAGTTTTTTTTGTGTGTTTGATCTAAATATAATTTTTTTATATAGTACAAAAACTACAGATTCGGTCGAGAGTCAGATCCAGGCAGCCATTATGGCTTCTCTATTAATGACATCGTCGGCCTTGAGGAAAGTAAAGGAGTTCATGTTGATGACGTCATCCTCGCCCTGAAAGGACACGTGAAAGATGGTTATAAGGTACAATTGTGTCATGTTTTATATCAGCCGTCTTATATATATTAGACACATTTGCCGTTGCATCATGAACATTTGGAAGTTAAGAAGTGATGAATGGGTCTCCTTAAGCTTTTGAGTTCTGTTTATCTCTTTTGCACAAGAATGACCCAGGAATGTGTTTTCTTAAAAACACACTGCATTGTTTATTAAAAAAGGTATCTTTGTTTTTTTAGTTCAATCCATCATCTCCTCTGAGAGAAGGTAATGAAGGTTACAACCCCTCCCCCACTCTGCAAGACCAAGTCCACGTCCTGGTTTCTGTCCTTGCTGCCGATAATCAGTTTATATTAACTGAAGAACTGCAGAAAAAGATGAGACAAATCCGAAACATCGCCAGTGAACTGGGTGAGACTTTTATGGTATTAATGTCAGATTTAATTTTACCAGAGCAAATCTGATCAGTGATGACCTCAGAAGGGACCCTGGATTGGTCTAATAGAACTGGTGTAAATCCATGTTGGCTGCTCAGAGATTGAAACGATCTGTGTTCAGAATCCACAGACTCGGTGTTGAACACCAGATTCCACACCAGTATAAAGATTCAGTATTTGCCCAGAAAACATTGTTATAGGCTCGAATGTCCATTGCACTGACTGGAGGACAATTTTAATATAACAATTCTTGTTTCACCCAAAATTATCACATTATAGACACAAGTGATCTTTCTGAATCAGTTGATCAGTTACACAAGTTTTTTTTTGTGCTGAGGAAGGACCCAACACTTTTGTACTGACTGGATCAGCCTTCTGTTGAATGTTGTGATTTTTTTAGTAGCTCCTCATGGACGACAATATTCTGCTCAGTCTTGTTTGACCAGATGTCTATTTACATTCTGATTCTGTTTCTGTATTTTGTTCAGGAATCCCACAGCTGGCCATTATCACTAAAATTGACAAAGCCTGTCCAGTTGTAGAAGACAACATGAACAATATTTACAGGAGCAAATACCTGAAGCAAAAGGCATGATTTTATTGGTGTTTTTCTGCTTTATTTTCAGATGTGCATGATGTTGCTGTTGCCATGATAAGTTGCTTGAGACTAAAAAGCTGTTTTTGCACTTTAGGTTGATGAATTGTGTGTCATGCTGGGGATTCCACTCAACTCTGTCTTTCTGGTGAAGAACTATGAAGATGTAACCAGCATGAAAGATAATATTGATACACCAATTCTCTGCATACTGACACAGATCATCAAATTTGGAGAAAACTTCCTCAACAATGTGGAAAGTAACATGTAAAATGATTTGAACTAATCAAATCTTCATTTTCCCCTTTGAAATTAGTTTGATCTGTCATTGCAAAATCATTATGAAGGAAAGGGTTGAAATAAAAGTTAATTCTATTTTTGAAATAAGGTATTACCTAATAAACAAGTTAATTCAATTAAAAGCATCTTTAAATATTGAGTGTGATGAATTTCCTAAGAAAACTTTTTCATATCAGTGTTCTAATCATTTTTAACAGGATAAAAGAGCTTTGTGGACTTATTTTGCCTCGTCTCCTTCACTTTCCATCTTGAGCACATTCAATTTTTCCATCTTTCATGTCCATGGAAACAAGCGCTTTTTGTGTTTTAGAACCTGAAATGTTTGGAGTGTTTTCTGCATCTTCATTAAGGAGTCACACAGAATAAAGTTGAGAGCCAAACTTTTAACTCTAGACAATAAAATTCATTTAAATGCAAAACTGCATTGGGGAATTTTTTTGAAGTACTTGAGCCGTATAGGTACTTGAATTACCTATACGGCTCCAGTGCTTGGATAGTAATCACTCACGGCCAGAGTCCATCAGACTGCACAGATAGACCAGCTCAGATATTGACACACATGCCTTCATAACTAGTGGAAAGGCTACTTTTAAAGGAATATGACCTGACTCTGTCACATGTATGGTAGAGGGTATCAAGCTAAAACTATACATCAGTTTCACAATATTTAAACTTATTTTTTCTTTATAATCAAGAAGATGGGTGACTACATTACAATTTCTTTTTTAAATTAATCTCAAAGATACAACAAAAAATGTTACCCCAAAAATTGTGGTTCAAGGCTACTAATTCCATGATTGATTTTGTCCCCCACTGAACTGCAAAGTAGAGTTTCAGTTTACTTGTCTGTAGTTCCATGCTCTAATCAATGCTCTTCTTCTGCAACAACACATTTTCCTTTACAGATGACTCTCAAAAGTTGTGTCAGCAATTCTGATCAAAGACAATTCATCACTTACAGGACGTCTTTCCTCTCAAACTGTTTGCAGCTTGTCCCATGGGAAGAGACAAACTCCAGTCACCACATCATAAGCTATTAATGCAGATAATGAGTCTGAACACACTATAACCTGTTTGAGCTTGTTCTGTTCTTTGAGGTAATTCCACTGTATATACTGTACTGCCGAATAATCTGGGGCCCATTTTCAAAAATATAAATATATATACTGTAAACCCCATTAACCCTCCACTGTAATGTCACTAAACATGTTTTTCATGTGTAGTTTTGTCTCTTACTGACGCCATTGCCTTATCTTCCATCAGCAGAAGGGCCCCCCAGTGTCAGCCTGCTCTGCTTAAGTTTCCTTTCCAGTAAGGGGAGTTTTTTTTTTTTTTTTTTAATCTCACTGTTTTTTTTTTTACTTCAGTGTTCAGGCTCATCAGGAGACCAGGATAGCCTTGTGGGAGACGCTGTATATGATATCTGGATTAAATGTGTTCAAGGAAGAAAGTGAAAAAAATGAGCCCCAGAGCCCATAAAACTGCTTTATTTAGGTACAAGTACATGGGTTAGGGTTAACCCTAATACATAAAACACAAAAATACTTGACACATTTTTTTAGCCTTCATTTCTACCCTTTTAAACTTAACAAAATATAGTGGTGAATCAAAACCCAGAAAGGTCAGTCGACAGGAGCAGAATTTGTTGTCGCATTCCTCCTGTCTCCAGAGGTGTCCCCAAAACACTCAGCCGAGACTAAGACAACTCTCCGGACGTGGTAGGACACCTTCTGCCCCCACCGGGCCCTAGCAGTTTGCTTATGTGCTTTCTAAAATGCTCAGTCATACATAATCTACAGCCAGGTTCGTCACCTCTTTGCTTCAGACCAACAGTGCCTGTTCTCACATCCTTCAAGGACACGGAGCACAGAGGTCCCAGATAACGTGAGGAGGTCCAGCTGACCTGCTAGGAAATCTGAGACAGATCAGAATAGACCAGACCCACTGCCTATCTCTCGGCTGCATGACGCACACATTTAGCAGGAGGTGTCACCTGTTTATAATGATTCAGCAAGTTGTCAGCTGTTTTGACGATGACTTAATAAGAAGGTTATGTTTCAGCAAAGCGCACTAGCACATGCTTACGCAGTTATGATGAACACAGTTGATATAGGTACATGGGGGGGTCATACGCTAATCATATGAGCAGTCACATAAGAGTTGTGAGCAAGCTATAATTTTATCATTACACACGGCCTAAATTATTAGCTGATTAAGGCCGAAGCTTTGACAACTTAGGGTTTTAACTGTAACATTAAATTATGCCTCTTCGGACATCAAACTAATTTTACCACGGAAAATAAAGATCAGGTTTTGAATTAGTTAAAATCATTTTACATGTTATTTTCCAGATCGTTGAGGAAGTTTTCTCCAAAGCTGATGATCTGTCTCAGTGCGCACAGAATCGGTGCATCAACATCATCTTTGATGCTGGTGACTACTTCATAGTTCTTCACCAGAAAGACACAGTTGAGTGGAATCCCCAGTCTGACACACAATTCATCAACCTAAAGTGCAAAAATATATTTTTTAACTTTAAACCACATGCCAGAGGAACAATAAAATTAGGACCCTTCAAATACAAAAACAGAAAAACATTAATAAAATCATACCTTTTTCTCCTTCAGGTATTTACTCTTGTAAAGATCTTTCATGTTCTTTTGGACAGTTGGACAGGCTTTGTCAACTTTAGTGATAATGGCCAGCTGTGGGATTCCTGAACAAAATACAGAAAAGGAATCAGACTCGTAACCTCTTAGGAAGGGCGGGGACAGCTGAGTTCTGAGGGGATGCAGCACCTCCAGTTGACAGGAGATGGCGCCATTGTGTAATTGCCTGTACCGAACATTATGTAGCAGCTTTTCGCCTCCTTTACGTTGACTTATACTCTACACCAGCAACATAACAAGCCAATGTCAACGAAAATAAGATCAAAAAACGTGATGAGACTAAACAAGGTTAAATTTAGCTCTGCGTTTATTAGATCCACAAAGGACATTAGAGTCTACGAAGCACTATTTTCAGGGTGAATCTAGAATCGTTATATTGGTTTGAAATTTATTGTTCCACACTGAGTCTGTAGATTATTAATGCAGGCATTTCTGTCTCAGAATAGCCAACATGGATTTACACTTGTTGTGTTAGACCAATCCAGGGTCAGTACTGAGGTCATGCGTGATCAGATTTGTGTTGAGTCTTACCTAGTTCACTGGCGATGTTTCGGATTTTTCTCATCTTTTTCTGCATTTCTTCAGTTAATATAAACTCATTATCACCAGCAAGGATGGAAACCAGGACGTGGACTTGGTCTTGCAGAGTGGGGGAGGGGTTGTAATCTTCATTACCTTCTTGCAAAGGTGATAATGGATCGAACTAAATCAAACAATAATAACTTTTATTCAAAAACAATGCTGGAAGGAAAAACATTCCAGGTCCACTGTTGAGCACTGAACACGATGGTAAATACGACTGATATATGAAAGACGACTGATATAAAACATGACACAATTGTACCTTATAACCATCTTTCACGTGTCCTTTCAGGGCGAGGATGACGTCATCAACATGAACTCCTTTACTTTCCTCAAGGCCGACGATGTCATTAAAAGAGATGCAATAATGGCTGCCTGGATCTGACTCTCGACAGAATCTGTAGTTTTTGTACTATAAAGAAAGAAACTCCAGTTAACATTATTAATAGATCAAACGCCATCACACACACACATACACACACACACACACACACACACACACACAGAAACTGTCAGGTCTGTTCCATTTGGTCTCCATGGCCTTAGATTTTGGAGTAAAAATCCATTTAAACTGCAAGGATGGAAAAACCTGTTCTCTCTCACATTGTACCTGTGTTAGATTGTTAAAGATAATAGAAGTTATTCTTTGATCTTCTTACTGTCTTGGTGAAGCTGCCTTCAGCCAGATTTCCATCTGTGAGAGCTCGGCCCCTGACTTCACCTTGCAAAACACTCTCAACAGAGTTGATGAAACTGGACTTTCCAGCACCAACTGGTCCATGCAGCAGAATTCTGAGATGTTGGACTTCAGGGTGTTTAGGGGTGTAAGATTTGACAAAGGCAAGATTTCCTCTGTTGTTCCTGCATTTGACACAAATATTCACCTGAACTTCTTAAAAACAATCAATTTGACTGTGAAACAGCATCAACACTCATATTTATTACTCACTCTGGCATTTCCCTCCATGGCTGAGAATACGCTAAAAAGATATAGAATATATGAACAAACATTTAGAAACTTCTGTTTGAAACAACATCAGGCAAAATTGTATGTTTTGGTTGTCGGGTAAATTTTAAGTGCAGTTTTTTCCTGCCTATTTATTTCATCATTGCTTTGATTAACATCAAACAATATGCATTTATTATGTTAGTGCTCATTATGTAGAAATTTAAATAGGCCTACTTTTCCCCATCACTGCTCCTGTAAAGGGAGAGACTGTATTAATTTACTAAAGAGATGTAAGAGACACACAAAACCACAATTCTGTACTTTAAATATGTTAAAATGATCAGCTGACTAATTTATGATAGCAGTTATAAATTTAGGATTGCAATGAAAAAACAAATAAACAAAAACCGTCAAACCGTTTATTTTTGTGAAAAGCGAAAAAACATTGTTTTTTTTACATGCTTGTCTTTTATACCCAGGAAACGTACTGATAAAACGTAACTTGGTCAGACCAAAATACAGTACATTTCCCCTTTAAACATCACATTATTGTGTAATATTTTAATTAAAAACAGATATTGAAAAGTACATAAAGTACAAGCTTTCAATGATTTTACTAATTTTCCCTCTTTTTTGAAGGATAAATAATATAACTGGATTATTTGATTTGACCTAAGCTATTAAAGTCAAAAACAACTGATATTATTTGTCTCAAAAACAAGCTGGAACAGACTAAATAGACAGTTACATTTCACTTTCAGTAATGACGAGGGCATCAAAAGAATAAACCAAGTTCATCTCCTCAGTAACATATTATGTTGCTCCTATCTGCCTCACAATTACAATACAGTATAGTAAAACTAGGTAAAAAGAAAGGTATGAGCCCCTTACCTTTGTTTCTCTGCCCTTGTAAACCCACAGCGATGATACAAATACGTATGTCTCAGAGAATTTTCTTTCACTTTCTGTTTCATGCTCCAACAGACTTGACTTCCAGACCACGCCTCATTTTCTGGAAAATGTATTTAACATAATTAAGCAATTAAATTCAAAAAGTAAAACGAAAATATTTGCACACATACTGATATATTTCAATTGTATTTATTGCCTTCAATAAATGAAAAAATAAAATTAGGTGTCTTGTGAAACAATCTCAGCGGCTTTCGTGATTCGACGTCGTCACGTGATCAGCTCACCAGGTCAGCTGTCATGATGGTGCCTTCAAAACTATTGGAAACAAATCAATTTTCAAGGAATACGAAGCAGCCGAATATTTATTCGCGTCACATGTAATTTAGAGGGCCTGAAAAATAAAATTACCCATCAGTTTCACAAAAGCCTCACCAATTTATTTATTTATTTATTTTTTCGTTTTTTCGAAAGGACTAGGAAAACCATTTTTGGTGCTATGTACAGTGCAGCAATCAAACCAGCATATGGGTGCTATATTTTTTTGTTAAAAATTTCAAAGATACAAAAATTAACAATATACTTCAGGGTTACTACCCGAATATATGTTCGACCCCGAGCGAAGTGCAAAATTGGAGCTTTTGAACAGCATTTGAAGGCAGCATACAGCAAGTGAGGGAAAAGGAGGAAGACATCCACGTAGCCTTTCTTCCAGCGTAACGGTCCAATCTTGTAACGTCCTCAATGTTTTTGTTTATTTAACGAAACGCTACTTTTAGTTAAGTGTATAACAGCGTCCACTGTGGCGACCTGACGAAGAATAGCCCATATAGGCCCGTATAGTGAAAGGCAGAGCATTAAAATGGAGCTGGAAGACGGGGTTGTGTACCAGGACGACCCTGGGACATCAGCGATGATGTCCGAGCGAGTATCGGGCCTGGCTAACTCCATCTACCGCGAGTTCGAGAGGCTTATCGGCAAATACGACGAAGACGTAGTGAAGGAGTTGATGCCTCTGGTCGTGGCCGTCCTGGAGAATTTGGACTCGGTGTTCGCGGAGAACCAGGAGCACGAAGTGGAGCTGGAGCTGCTGAAGGAGGACAACGAGCAGCTCATCACACAGTACGAGCGGGAGAAAGCGCTGAGGAAACATGCTGAAGAGGTGAGTGAGCCAGGCTGGGAATAAAGATAACAGCAACGATAATGGTCTAATGTGCTTGTGAGCCTCTGGCATCTTTGTGAATTCCCCTAAATTAAACATATACACGTGGCCAGGCAGCTTCCCACCAGTCCTATCGTGATGTAAACAAGCCACTGTCATGGCTGCAAAGCACTCTCCTGGAAACATACAGTCATTGGTCAGGTCAATGACAGAACACAGCATCTGTGGGAGTATCTCAACAAACCGGAAAATACACTAAAAGTCTACTGTTTGGTCAAAAACTATATACAGTAACTAGTGATCTGGCCTGCTGCATCAGATAAGAAAGACAGGGTCAGACCAGAGGACAGCAGCTGAAGTGAGTCGGCATTTTTGGACGTCACTGTAACACAATTTGAGGAATTCCTCCTTTGTCCTACAGCTATTTATCAATTATTATTAAAGACTGCTGGTTTTAGAGGTCCATCTTCCTGCCTATGATGGAGACTACAGTTAGACTACTCAGCACCAGCATTGACAGTACATTGATTGTACCTTTGGACATAGACGTAAGCAATCTGCCCCAGACCTGCACAGGTGGCCAGTGAACTTTTAATGGTTAAGTACACGGATCTGCCCATCAGCCTCTATTCGAAAATGACAGCAGACCAAAAAGCTCTATTTGTAGTTAGTATAAAAGTGATATTTTCTTTACACTGGGCATCATTATTTTTGAATAGAATTGTTGGAGATGGTAGTTTAGTACCTACTGTCCTCAGAAAGGGCAGTGGGATGTGACTCAAACCTTTTGTCACATCTTGATTCTAAGAATGTGGCCTATGTCGCCAAGGAAAATGTGACGTTTGGTTTTTTGTAGGGAATTTGAATAAAAGCGATTTCCACTGCCAGCTGGAGTATTTGGAAAAAGGTAAAGAGTGATGAGGGTTTAATTTCAGAATCTCAGGCGCCGATTCTGCTGATTCTGACCCATCTGTCCTCAACCACTATTCAAAGACCTTTTTTGACTGTGTGGCATCGAGCACAGTTATATTGTAATTTGTTTTCATGCAGACGCAAAACCATAGAATTACAGTGAATTACACTCCTGTGTGTGTGTTTGTGTGTGTTTGCCACCGTGCTTTTTTTTTTGTGGAGCAGAAATTCATCGAGTTTGAAGATGCTCATGAACAGGATAAGAAGGACCTGCAGAGCCACGTGGACAGAATGGAGTCCCACTCCAGGCAACTGGAACTTAAAATCAAGAACTATGCGGACCAGAGTAAGAAAGTACACTCAGCACATGGAAGCACCCAGAAAGTCAACATTTATTGTCTTCTAGTCAGTCAGTCTTTTTTTAATGCACAAAGCTCATCAGATTCCTGTCTCTGCCTTTTCCAGTTGAACTTTCATTAATATTCTTCACTTTCCATCTCTCCCTCATAACTTGTCATACCCGACATCCTCCCGCAAGCAGATCCATACAAATGCACTGTGTGTCTGCTCTTTATGGGGACTTCAGTAATGGGATTATAGGATTTCTGTTATTCCCACCCTAATGCGACACTGGATTAGCACCAGTTTCTTGGTGGCTAAAGGAATGAAAAATGATTGGCTTACTGGGAATGGTGGATTCATGTGACTCATCTGTTTGCTTACTCACTACACGCAATATGAAACAAGTTTAGATATGGTCTTCAGTGTTACATTTAAGGGAAAACAAGGTAAATCAGTTGTGTTACCATTTATTTTCATTTCATCTGAATGTTTTCTTCCTTTTGTGTGTGTATTGCTGCTAAGCTAAGATAACCAGCTGCTGGTAGTTTCTTTAAATTTTAGGGCGATATCACAAAAGTGATATTGGTCTGGTTTATTGTCCACTAAAGCTGTTTTGTCCTTGAACACCATACGTGGTTTCAGTCGGCAGGTTAGAAGAGCGCGAAGTGGAGCTGAAGAAGGAGTACAACTCCCTCCACCAGCGACACACTGAGGTAAGGAAGGATTGCGGGGAAAAGAAGAAGGAACCTTTTCAGTTGTATTTGTTCGCAGTGCCACTTAATTGGTTTCCTCCGGTGTTTTGCTCTGACATCTGCAGATGATTCATAATTACATGGAGCACGTCGAGAGGATAAAATTGCAGCAGTTCAATGAGACCTCTGAAATGAGCACCGTCGGCCGCGTCAGGTCAGTGGGGAATAAATACAATTCAGAAGAAATTTTTGGAAATTAATAAGTTGCATGTGTTCATTTAATTTAAATCTGAACCTCATGAGTAATAGAGATATCATCCTAAACAGTATGAAAGCTGCAAAATATTTATCTATTTTTTTTACTTTTCCACCAGGAGAGAGAGGCCTCTATCGCTGGGAATCTTCCCTTCATCTGGTGGGGGGTCGTTGCTCACCCCTGACCCCCAGGCCAGGTCAGAGACACTGAACGCTGAGAGCTGGAGGTTCGCCGATCCCTTACGTCCTCAGTCCAACACCAACCTCAAGGTAGCAGCAGACGCCAACAGTGCTGTAGCAACAAAACCAAAAGATTCTGCAAATCTAAAAATAGGCATATGTCAGAGATATGATTGCTTTGCAGCAGTGTTGTCTTTGGATCTACATTTAAAGATGCGGAAAGCCTTTGATAACCGTTCGTGCGTGCAGATAAGTTTGAGTAAGCAGATCAGTAATGTACCATGTAATTATGAATAGATAATGTGTATTTTGTTTCCAGTTCGTGCCTGTTTTGAGGAAGACATTATAATAATTGTGTTACCTCGTGCTTCTTAGTTACATAAAAATAAAACTGACAGGGGTTTTTGATTTGTGGGGTTTGCGTCAGTTGGGGGCCTGGAGGGTGATGGTGTTACTTCATCCCGCTGCTGCCTTTTTTTGATGAATCTGGGACATCAGCTCTGCTGCGTGGTGCACGACGGGAGTGATGCTGCTGTATGGCTCACAGCCAGTCACCGAAGGGGGAAAGAAGGCCCACTGCAGTGTGATTGGTTGTTATGTAAGCAGCAGCACAGGATGGTTATTGCCGCCTTTTTGAACAGAATGGGTTCTGATCTGCGTAATAAACTGCAGATGGCGGTTCAGTTGAAGAACTGCAGCAGGTGGATGAAGCACGTATGCCTGCATGTTCACCAAGAACTTATCTCCATCCACATACAAGACCATCCCACATTCTTTGAAACTGACAAGTGATGAACCAGGTGTTCATATGCTTTTTTTTTTTTTAGAGTAAATGATGTATTGATGGTTTGTGCAGAAAATCTCCATGATAAAAAAGCAAAGGTAGAGGTCAGTTGCAGCCTTTCTCACAGACATTAGCATTCTTCCACTCACTTCATTCACACCTGCGGGTATTTGCGTTTCTGCTGAACTGCTTCTGAACAAGTGAGCTTCATTGCTACTCTCCCTCCCCAAGCAGTCGGACTTTGCCGATCCCCAAAAAGAGAGGGAGGGTAACAGTGCGCGGGAATCTACTTGGGGGAGTTCTATGGCAGACGACTGCAAGGTTAGCTGGATGTGTGGCGGCTGGCGGAGGTGCCAGCAGCAGATGCATGTCTGTGCTGGCTGTGGACCCTGCGAGATCGGGCTAAATGCAGCCACGTGGACGCTCACACTCTAAGTGCACGTCACTGCCTGAATTGGATTGGCTTTTAAAAATCTTAAAGGACACGGTTGCATTTAGCCTCCAATCTTCAAATGCATGTGCATTATTTTACTTTGTTTACCATGTGGTCTCACATGTAACAGTGTGATTTTGGTGTCGTACAACTTTTTTCTTTTTTTTAAATGAACATAACGTTCTGTTGAGTTTGTTTGGTTTGCTTTGTGCTGTGTACCAGTGGGAGAATGGCAGTTTCCATGGTGACCGTGTTGTGTGCAAAATTTGTCTACGATGTCGGCGTACATTGTGTTTATGTGTCGTCTGTGTGATTATTTTCTTTCTACCACTGCTCATTTCACGTCAAAACAGAAAGGTTAGTGTTAAAGTGAGTCATAACTGTGCCTTTTTCCTACTCCTCTATGCAGGAGTTAGCAATATTAGCTCTTTTGTATTATTATTTCTTAGGGTTTTAATCCAAAATCACAATTTAAACATCGGTTGCACAAATTTGGCCAGCAGCTTTCATAGATTTTTTGTTAAATTTGGACTGTTTTGTCGCAGGATGAGTTGTCAGACTTCACCGGCTCAAAGTCAGCAACGCCGATGTCCACCACGGCATCAGAAATGGAGAGAGAGGACAGAAGCAGTAAGAGCACTGAGGTGCAGGCTGCCCCGGGGACCAGGTCCATATCAGTGGGTAAGATGATGGTGAAACACAGTGGGATTCTACTCTGGGTTGGATTTGAAGGGGACTGAATGGATACTCTGTCAGTGTTGTCAGGATTCCTGTGCTGTGTGTTGTTCAGGGTTGCCTGAGAACGAGGATAACGCAGATGTGCAGGACATCATTGAGTCCACCCCTGAGCTGGATATGGACCTCATTGGATACAAGCCCTGCAGGTAATTCAAGGAACAGGAAATGACGGCCTTTTTGGGACCCAGCAGGTAGTGGTAATGAACACAATTTGTGCTCCTTTTCCCGTTTCAGCACTCCCATGAAGGGCATTGAGAACATGGCATTTGACCGCAACACAGACTCCCTGTTTGAAGAGCTGTCGTCTGCTGGGACTGGGCTCATTGGGGACGTGGATGAGGGTGCTGATCTGCTGGGTGTGTAATACCGATCTCCTCATGTGTTATTCTTGTTTTTTAAATTCCGATAAATTCTCTGGAGTTCTGCTGTCACGTGAGGGCCGTTCCTTTCCTGACTGCACTAGTTTTGAATGTGGTGACAATCCCAGCACCACTGGCTTTGGACCGGCTGTCATAGGCAGCGTTGCCCATCTACCCATGTTAACGTCATCTCTTTCTCCTGTGTCTCATCCTCTGGCTTTTGTCCATAATCCCAGTGGAGTACTCTGGTGTGTATGACCTCAAACCTAAACCTGTCCTTACACAAAGACCATGTCCCCCTGCCCTCTACCTTAGAAGCCTACTCATCATCACTGTAGCTTCTTAACCACCTTCTTCCTTCCTCTTCCTCTTCCTCTTCCTCTTCCTCTTCCCCTTCTTCCTTTTTTCTTGTTTTTCTTTCTTTCCTCTCTCATTCTGCCTTCCTTCCCTTCTTCTTCCCCTTCTTCCTTTTTTTCTTGTTCTTCCTTTCCTCTGCCTCATTATTCTTCTTTCTTAACTCCATCATTTCTTAGTTTTTCTTGCCCCTATTTATTTTTTTCCTTCCTCCTTTCCTCCCCCTCCTCTCTCTCCTTCTCCATTTTCTTGTTCCTCTCCTATTTCTTCTTCTCTCTCTCTGTCCTTTCCTCCTCCTTTATTTTTGATAACCAGTGAGCAGTGTGTGGTGCATGCTTTTTTTTGGCCTAACTTTTGACTCTCTACAGACGAAACTCTTATTATTTCTCCTGTTTTCTGTCTCTCCACTGCTGCAACGTTTGTATTTTTTAGCTTGGAAGAACAAGCGATATATTTTGCCTGTGGAGCCAGAACTGTTTAGCTCTGGCTCCTTCATCAGTTTGGTCATTTCACTGTCTCAAACTGTATCTCCATCTCTCTCTCTCTCTCCCCCCGTTCTTTCCGCCTGGCTTGGATTGCATGGTTTTCTCAGACCTTAGTTTGATTGGTAAGATCCCACCCAGCCTCTTCATCCTTCTCCTGTCAGTCATGTGACACCTGCTGTGGGTTCGTGTGCTGTGGTAGTCATTCGTGCTGTGAAACCAATGATATCAAATATCTCAGTAGGAGATATTTTTCATCCTTTCTGTGTGTACTTTATCACAGTTAGAAGAATCTATAACTGAGCCGTAGTCCTAGCAGTTTGTTGTCATATAGTTTTTAATATAAGAAGATTGTAATATAATTTATTCTTTATCTTTAGGAATGGGCCGGGAGGTTGAAAATCTCATTCAGGAGAATTCACAACTGCTTGAGACAAAGTATGTTTTTCATTTTTGTCCCATTTGTCAGGACTGCCACCTGGTTTTCTGATCTCATTTCTGTCTCTACAGGAACGCCCTGAACGTAGTGAACAAAGACTTGATATTGAAGGTGGACGAGCTGACCTGTGAGAAGGAGATGTTTCAGGGGGAGCTAGAGGCAGTGCTGCAGGCCAAGGTCAAGCTGGAGGACAGGAACAGAGAGCTGGAGGAGGAACTGAAAAAGTAAATCTGCAGCACTGAGCTAGCTACAGCAGAATCTGCAGGCATAAACCACCTAATAAACGATCTCTTCCAGAGTGCGACTTGAGGTGGAGGACATGAAAAACAAAAATAAAGATGAAGAGGACGTGAGTATTTTAGACGACAATGCATGTAGACAACCTCCCGAGATTCCTGCAGTTGACGCGAACTGTCAATGCGTGCTGCCACAGAATGATGTGCCAACAGCCCAGAGGAAGCGCTTCACCAGGGTGGAAATGGCCCGAGTGCTGATGGAACGCAATCAATACAAAGAGAGGCTGATGGAGCTGCAGGAGGCTGTGAGGTGGACGGAGATGATCAGGTGCAGACCACAGAGCTCTAGGAGAACGCCCATATGTGACAGCTAAAGATGATGACCCCTGATGTGATGTGGTCTCGTCTTCTCCCCAGGGCGTCCAGAGAAAACCCAGCACTTGCAGAAAAAAAGAAATCCAGCATCTGGCAGTTGTAAGCCTCCCTCCTTTTAGTCACTCTTTCTTTAAAGAATACATAAAAAACGACCAGGGCTTCAGAGCCTGCCCGGCTGATGACATCAGGGAACATCTTCTGTCTTTCAAAAGTTCAAATTCTTTTCTTTTATCTCATCTTTTCCGGGATGTGCTGTTTGAAAATGGCAGCATTAGGTAAAGATGGTTTCACGAATCTACTCCTGGCCAAACCTCTCTCTCCTTTCCTCCGTGGACACACACACGCTCCGTTACAAACTGATCCTATTTCCGTGTGTTGTGTTTTTTTTTTCATGATATTTTCTGTCTGTATGACACTAATACCTGACTCTCCTCCCTTCTGGGGCTTTTCTAACCTGCTTGCTATCTGCCTTTTGGGTGTTTTTCTGTACTGTCTGCTGTTCAGAAGCTAAGCAGGGATGGAGCCATGCATGCACATATTGATCCATGAGTTGTGCTCTATTCCCAGAAAGTGTTTTTTTTAACATCAATTTTAACTATTGGCTATTTTAATTTCTATACAGTATTCAATGACGTTTTAGTACAAACAAGTCAGTAGTGTGCAGTAAAATCTTTCGTGTTGATTGGTATATGGTTGATTATAATTGTCTTAGTTACAAGCTAGACAACTGTTTGCATGCTTCATGTCACAGTCATATTTATCGTGGTTCCACGGGTGTCTGGTTGGTCAGTGACCCTCCCCTGCCTTTGTTTTTGCCCTCCACTCTGTTTTCCTCTGACTCTCTCTAACCTTGCCACCCACAGCTTCAGCAGACTCTTTAGCTCCTCCTCCAGCGTGCCCACGATGAAGAAGGTAGAGTCTCAGTCCAACGTCAAGTACAACGCCCCAGGCAGCCTGGTGAAGAGGAGTAGCACCTTTTCTCAGTTCCCAACAGAGAAGTCCAAGACCTTTGACTTCCTCAATGAAGAGTGAGTCCCTTACACAAGTCTCGAACGGCTGTTTTCTGTATTCTTAATCCGGTATTTCCTCCACTGAATATTATTATTTTATTTTCAAAATGACCAAATGCAGTATTGTGCATCAGCTGGTCTCTGCTTTGTTTGCAGAAAGGACTCGTGCAGCTCACCATCACGTAAAGAGCAGAAGAGAGCCCAGTACAGACAAGTCAAGGCCCACATGCAGAAGGAAGACGGACGAGTCACCGCGCACGGCTGGAGCTTACCCAACAAATACAAGGTGAGAAAACAACAACAGAGCTTACATTTGAATTGTCTTATTCACTTTGCCTGAAACTCTGTCTTATTCATGTGGATGAAAAATCAAACTGTGCTCTGGTATTTGTTCTTTATCTTCTGATAGGTGGCAAATGGTGGACAGGTGGAGACCAAAATAAACCTTCCTGTACCAGTATACTTGAGGCCTCTGGAACAGAACGATGCTTCTCTGAAGGTACAGAGGTCAACGACCTGATAAGATTTTATAGTCAACATATGCCATCCTCTTTCTCTACATTTGCTGATAGATTTACATTTTTAAACGTGATACCTTTTCCAGCTGTGGTGTGCTGCAGGCGTGAACCTCTCTGGGGGGAGGGCAGCACACGCCTCAGAACTCATCAAACAGGCCCAGGGTTCTCAGAGTAGCCTGGACCAGTTAGAACAGGAGAATAGGGTAAGAGGAAAGGTGTTGTGGTCCGTTGCGTGGTGTACATCTTGCTGAGATTTATATTTGTATGTTCAGGAGAGAGGGGACCAGGACAAGGAGTTGGTGCTGCACGACGAGATGTCCAGTAGAGTGTGGGTGTGCATCAGCTCTAACTCCTCCACCAAGGTTATGGTTCTGGACGCCACTCAGCCTGCTGACCTGCTCGACAGCTTCTACACTTGCAACACCCACGTGGGGTGCATCGCTAGTGTGCCAGGTAGGCCCATGTCAGACATGAGCGTGTCATTTATTTTCATCAGGACCGTTTATCTTTAATGTTTGTGGTGTTTGTTTTTTTTTCTTCAGGTGTCTTGGAGACTGATTTTCCAGCAGGCGAAGAGGTTCACCAAGACACAGAGGCTAGTCAAGGTGATGGGGCTTCACTGGCCGGTAGTGTTGCCAGCATAGGGTCTGTGGGCAGCGATGGTGCCGTGGCAACGGAGGGAACCACTGCCATACCTCAAACAGCCAGTTCAGGGTTGAGCGAGCAGGCGGTGGAACGTAGCGGCATCTCTGCCTCAGGTATTGGAACTCTTACACCAGAAATGATTGTCTCTTTCAGACATTCTCATAGATGTTTTAGATGGATTTAGCTTGTTCCAAAATAATGATTAAGCTGTTCAGGCTTAATCATTATTCAGGCACACACAGCCGGAGATGCTTGATAGCAGTGAAGTTAGCTGCAGAGTAATCCTGAGTGGAAGGTAGTCGGTTGTCTAACCCGTAGTGATATACTGGGGTCTTTAGTTGAGGTGTCCAGAGAAACCAGCCCAACAGAAGATGGAGTTCCTCCAGCAGAAGAGGCGACGGAAGCCACAGAGGCTAACGCGGGTGTGGGCGACGAAGAAGAGGACCAGGGAGTTGATGTGAACCAACCAGGAATCTACACAGAGCACGTCTTCACTGATCCGCTGGGGTTGGAACCTAGTGATCCCTCTCAAAGTGCCTCAAAGTATTTATTTATTTATTTATTTCAATTTTACACATTTACAGCACCATCCTCGGCGTCACATAACCTAATAAAATGGACATATTGGGTAATATTTTATCTCATCATTCTGTTATCCAGGCAGGATGTGGTTACCTCATTGCCAGAGGACTCCAGCAAACAGCCATCTGAGGGGGAGATCCAGAGAATAAGCAGCGCCCTCCCAACCATGTGGCTTGGAGCCCAGAACGGATGGTGAGCAGCGTGTCACCCACTAGGTGGCACTGTTTCCGTTTAAATTATCAATGAATTTATTAAAAACAAGTTCTAGTCAAAAGAGTTCATTCTTTTGCTTCTTTATTTTTTTTTCTCTTAAAGTCTGTATGTCCACTCAGCTGTGGCACGATGGAGGAAGTGTCTCCATGCCATCAAACTGAAGGATTCCATCCTCAGCATAGTGTGAGTAAAAATCCCAAGAATTTTTAGATTAATACCAGAGGAAAGCATGAATAAGGTCTCATATCTTCTCACAGACACGTGAAAGGTAGAATCCTTGTGGCATTGGCTGATGGGACAATAGCAATTTTCCACAGAGGTGTAGGTAAGTCTCAGTTTGTCTCCCCTGTGGTTGAGAAAGCCGCAAGAAAGCGTTATTCTTGATGGCTGTTCCCTCTGAGCAGATGGTCACTGGGATTTAACCAACTACCACCTGTTGGATCTGGGTCGACCCCACCACTCAATCCGCTGTATGACGGTGGTGCACGACAAGGTGTGGTGCGGATACAGGAACAAGATTTACATCATCCAGCCCAAGGCCATGAGAATAGAGGTAGAGAACCCCCCCAATAAGAAACGTCATGAACTATGTTCCTTCACATCACACCGTCTCGATCTGTCACCCATGAGCAGAAGTCCTTCGACGCACATCCTCGCAAAGAGAGCCAAGTGCGGCAGCTGGCCTGGATGGGAGACGGCATCTGGGTGTCCATCCGACTGGATTCCACTCTGCGGCTGTTTCACGCTCACACCTACCAGCACCTCCAGGATGTCGACATCGAGCCCTACGTCAGCAAGATGCTGGGTACGGACGCTCGATCACTGACTCCATCTCTGGCAGAGCTTGCTTGTTTGCACTGTTAATTCTCTGCCTGAGACGTATGAATACAGGTTTCCGGGTGTGCTAAGTGTGAGTCGTGTGCATTCCAGGAACCGGGAAACTGGGCTTCTCTTTTGTGAGAATCACAGCTTTGGTGGTGTCCTGCAGCCGCCTGTGGGTCGGGACTGGAAATGGCGTCATCATCTCCATCCCCTTATCTGAAGGTTTCCACATTCTCCTGTGAAATTTTCTGCATGTAGACATTGTGTCTGAGGGTCTACGCTTGATACCAACAGCTTCTGTATCTGTAACTCACTTGTTTTCTGCAGCCAACAAGGCACCAGGAGGAGCGCCGAATCGTCCTGGCACCGCTGTCCGGGTTTACACCGATGACAGTTCCGACTCCAGTGTGACGGGCAACACGGTGCCATACTGCTCAATGGCCCACGCCCAGCTCTGTTTCCATGGACACCGAAACGCAGTCAAGTTTTTTGTGACCGTGCCGGGTGAGTCCAGCTGCAGGGTGCTTTATATACACCTTTTTGCATTTTCGCCAATTAATCATCAATCATTTATCTAATCAGCTGAACTCAGTCTTTTGTGTCTTCACTGGACAGGAAACGCTCTGCCCCCTCCAGGCACGACGGATTCAGGCTCCGACGACCCTGCGTCTGAATCCTCTGACATGGCGACTGCAGATCCAAAAACATATCTGGTAATGAGCGGAGGCGAAGGCTACATCGACTTCAGGCTGGGTGAGTGTGTCACTGAGGCTGCTGACGTCATCTCTGGTGAGAAGGTCTGCTGTCACACCTGTCACACCGCTGTTTGACTCGTCATTTTCCTCCACAGGTGACGAAGGTGGAGAGCTCGACGGTTTATCAGAGTCAACGGCGGACCAGCAGCCGACCACGGCTGAGCAGAGCCACCTCATTGTCTGGCAGATCACAACTTCCCACGAGTGAAAGATACAATAATCAGACAGTGTCAGAGGCGCCCACCGACCCCTGCATGGCCCAACACTTTCATATCTCCTTGTGTTCTGACTGTGCACAAAGCCCGAGTACTCTGAAAGTTTGTAAAAAACAGGAAACATTTTTAGTCCATTTTTGTACAGTATATTCTTTATGAATTTAAGACAGGGAAGGCGATGTTGAAAGGTCCGTGTCCAAGCATTTTTCTTCTGCAGGGATGGAAAAGCAGGATCAAATGGAAAAACAAACAAGACAACACAAAGAAACGTGCCATTGTGAACAGGTAGTGCACGAGAGTCTCTGGAAATGATAAAAGGGAAGAAGCTTCTGCGACATCAAAAGGAAAATCTGTGTTAAAAAGAAAAAAGAGGTCTTTTATACATTTGTAAACCATATGTGTACATATTTAAACCTGTTGTGTGTGTGTTTGTGTAGGCTTTCATTTTTTCATCATCAGTATTTAGCATCGTGCTGCCTACAGCTTAAATGCACGTGTCAACTTAAATATAGGTTTGATTAGGTTCT
Source organism: Pao palembangensis (assembly GCA_015343265.1). Taxonomy (NCBI): domain Eukaryota; kingdom Metazoa; phylum Chordata; class Actinopteri; order Tetraodontiformes; family Tetraodontidae; genus Pao; species Pao palembangensis. Next base: position 14,674,377 of record CM027085.1, on the reverse strand, counting down.
GTTTTTTAGTTTTTCTGATTTTAGCCTCTGTTGTAAATGAAATGAAGTTAAATTCAGCGTTAAAGCTGTGTCAAGAGTCTGGTGACGCTTATCGACGTCAGACCATCTGCACATTTCAGATGTAAACTAGAGGAAACAGTTTTGTAGATGGGCGTTTTTTAGTGTATAACTTGTCTGTGGTGTGAGAAACGTCCGCATGTGCTTCCTGTTTGCGTCAGCTAATCGGCACTTTAAACTGCGACATGTTAACCTCTGAGGGCTGGCGATGAAGCACCATGAAATTTCTTAATTTTGCAACTTGAGAGGTATTTGAGTCTTAGTGTTTCATCCTTTTGGAAGTAAGCTTGAATCTAAAGAAATTTTCCATTTTGTTTTTTACTGCGAGATGCAAATGGCCCATTAGAGAGGTTCACCTGATTGCTTCAACATTCCATTTTTGTTATCTTTAGTGTTATTAATGTTTCGGTCATAAAGTTTTTGAACAATGATTGTAGCTAATACTAAACGGGTGTTTTCATTGGATCAGTGACCAGTTGTGTTTCCACCATTCCAGTATTTATTTTGTTTTGACAGAGCCTATCTGGGCTCAGAATGTAACTCTCTATACCAACAAACTATTAACAATGCCACAAGTTTATTTGTTTATACTGGCTAAAACGATAAAAAGCGTATGAAACCTTTGACCCATTGTTGGATTAAAGCGCAAACAACTTTTGGTCAACACGCTAATGCACTAAGCTATGCATGTTCTTTTAAAACTTTTATTTTCCTATACTGCCACCATTGTGGGTGGATCAATCTTTGTGTTTGTGTTTACAGTAATTGGCCCAAATAGCAGTTTGGATGCACCTTTGGTGTGTGTGTGTATGTGTGTGTGTGGTCACTGTAAAGTATGTCCATCAATAATAACCTAAAGATTGGTCCACTTTTACGTATTGTATCAGGTGCATCTAGATGCCATATTGCTGGTTTCTCCTGATCAGTGTTTGTTACAACAGCATCATAGCCTTATTTTTAACAGTCTATTAAACTCAGTTTCATGGATGTGCTTCTGTCGTTGTGCCTACCATTTTAAAAAAAGGAATCGAGTTTTCACTGACGTTCACTTATGTTTTTACACGTCGTAAAGACCATAAAACCATAATGCAGCTCTGTTTTGGATCATTCCCTTGTGGGTTTATAAATGTCCTCTAGACGGCAGTAGCGAGGCCGGGATTATCTGCATACTAAAGAAGAAGTTGATGCAGGAAATGACAAGTAAATGCTACATGGTAGGTTTGAAAGTTATTTTAATGGGTTTAAGTTGGTTCTTTTGGTGGGGAACGGAATTATCCATTCATCTTCTACCGCTTATCCGAGGTCGGGTCGCGGGGGCAGTAGCCTAAGCAGGGAAGCCCAGACTTCCCTCTCCCTAGCCACTTCGTCCATCACTTCCCAGGGGATCCCGAGGCGTTCCCAGGCCAGCCGAGAGACATAGTCCCTCCAGCGTGTCCTGCGTTTTCCCGGGAGCCTCCTATCGGAGGGACGTGCCCTGAACACCTCACCAGGGAGGCGCCCGGGAGGCATCCTGACTAGGTGCCCCAGCCACCTCATCTGGCTCTTCTCAACGCGGAGGAGCAGCGGCTCTATTCCGAGCTCCTCCCGGATGGCAAAGCTTCTCACCCTATCCTTAAGGGAGAGCTAGAGGAATTATTAACTATATATATCCTCCACTAGTAAGATTACAGTAGTCTGTCAGGTTTTGCGGATTGAGGTATCTTAAATAACGCGTAAAGATACACAAAATAAATCAGTAGACTTAAGATGAAATGTTGATTTAATTTATTTAATGATTAAAAAATGATCCAAAAATATTAAGTTTCTATCTTCCGTTCATTGAACACTGTCAAATACTTAAATTAAGTCTATTTTAATCCTGTTAAATAAATTATTATAGCATGAACTTGTACATCAGAAACTAATCTTTAAACTTTATCTACACAATGTGTGATTTTGTATATATTTTCAGCAATGGTTCTCAGAAATGGTCACTTACAAACAAAATCAAAGACGATGACCTTTAATAATGAAGGAGTCTGACTTTATTACCAAAATGAATGAAACGTTTGCTTTCCTCGCAGTTATTCACCCAGACCGCCACCAGATGACGCCAAAAGTCCACTTTGAAACGATGTTTTGTCTGATCAACACAGTGGACTTTTCATCAGACTGAATACATTTTTACATCTGTACAAATTTCCCTACTTATTTCGTACATATTTGCAGCATTTGTCCTCAGAAATGCTCACTTAATAGCAAGTTCAAAGACGATGACCTTTAATAATGAAGGAATTTGACTTTAATACCAAAATGAACGAAGCGTTTGGTTTCCTTGAAGTAATTTACACAGGTCGCCACCAGATGACGCCATAAGTCAATTTTCAACCGGTATCATGTCTGGTCAACACAGGTCATATTTAAGTAGACTTTTCATCATACATTTTCCCATTTTAAGCGGCATTTTTATATTTATTCCGTCACTGCATTGCCTTCAAACAGTTCACATGTATTCTTATCCACCGGTCAAACACTAGTGGCAGATTTGAAAGAGTAAAATGATTTGTAGATGCACTCCTTCTCTGGGTTCATTCTTAGCCAATAGGAAGCTCTGCTCTTCATTGCCATTAAGGGATGCAGCATCACCATAGAAAAAGTACCTCTGCTATTACATCACAGCGCCTCGTGCCCCCCTGCCATGCACACATATGCACTGACGTCACAAAGAATATTATCGCTAGATGAAACCTTCTTCATTGTTGATTCTCATGTGGTATTACAGCCAGGATGCTGCGAGAAGCAACCACTTCACTTCATGTGGCATTGGGATGAGGATTGAGGAAGAATGGGTTTCAAACTGAAATAAAAAAAAGAGCTGACACTGCCTCTGAATATGAGAAGAATGAACTTAACCTTTTGTCCTTTTTATGTCATTAAACCATTAAATGCCTTATTTAGCAAAAATGCTAAAAAAATGGGACAAAACCAACCAGAAAATTAAGCTTTACTGATGTGTTGACTGACAACTTGTAGTCACCTGTTAGCCTGGTACTGAGAATTTTTTTTTTTTTTTTTAAGGAATAAAAATAATTCCCATTTTGTTGCTCTTACAGAAAACCATCAAACATGTAAGGATCCTTCGTCCAGCGTTTCTCTCGACCGCCAACCGTGTTTGATATGCCGAGGTGCAGGTGTGGAGGGAGCAACAGGAGATGAGGAAGGACAATGGCGTTCGGTTCAGAAGCACATCCACGGGTTCAAAGAGGCGACGCTCAAAGGTGCTGCCGTGCGTGAATGCTGCTGCGACGTCAAAGGAGGCCGGGATGAAAGTGCAACGAGGTAGGAGTCTCCCTCAGAACCAGCCTCACAGGTCATTTTCTCAGATCCCGTAAAAGCAGAGAAAATCCCAGCTGGAGGTTTTGGTTTGATTCCAGTTTTAGAATCAGAAAGCCTTTATTGTCGTTATATACCTGGGTATGCAGCGAAATTTGGGAGTGCTGCTTTGTTGGTGCTTGCATCACAATATAAAAGATCCAAATATAATAATCTCAAAATAGTGCAAAAGAGCATAGATTTATAGGGTACTATAAATGGAATAGGGTTAGGGTTAGGTACGTTTTTAACAAATATTAACAATATTAGTGGTGTGATGGCACGTAAGAATATTAGATTGTACATGGGAATATTGTATTTCACAGTGGTAATTACACTTACTGACTTACAGTCAGTTTCACATGTGTGGAATGGATTACATTTTACATTATTATTGTATTGCGCGTGCTCTGAGTGTTCAGAGCACTGATGGCTCTGGGGAAAAAGCTGACCCTGAGTCTGTTTGTGCATGCTTTGTGGGCTTTGTAGCGCTGGCCAGAGGGCAACAGGTTGAACAGGTGATTTCTAGGGTGGAACGGGTCCCTGCCAATGTTTGTGGCTCTGCTGAGGTAGCAAGAGCTGGCAATGTGATCCGGGGGGAGAGCAACCAGTGATCCTCTGGGCCGAGTTGATCACTCTCTGCAGTGCCCTCCTGTCTGCTGCTGCGCACCCAAATGTGACAGCACACACTGGTTCTGAGGTTAGAGATGGGCGCAGACCAGTTTGATCCCAGCCTCTCGCTTCTGTTCTATATTAAGGGAGAACACTTGAGGTACACAAGCGTTCCGTTCAACCTGTCAGCAGGTACTGATGTTAAAGAGAGAGCTCACAAAAACAAAAGCTCCGTCATCCTGCTGGTGGTGGGGGGGCCTCACCTGCGGAGCCCTGTCTGTGTGACTCGTCTCAGTGACATCACTGCGTGAAAGCCAGTGTGGCCAAGCTGCAGGGGAAGATGGGTAGTATTACCCATGCTCCATGCTGCTTTATTTATCCCGTCCGCCCCGAGGGTCCGGTTACTCTTCCATCACTGACGCAAGCAGACTGCTGTTGATTATCTCCTTCCTCACCACCGTTTTTCTTTCTTATTGAGCTGTTTTGAGTTTTCGGACTCGTGCCTGCGTGGCTGTGATTGCAGATGCTCTTTCAGGCGCGCTGACAGGCTCAGAGGGTGGGGAGTGGTGAAGGCTGTGTCTTCGCCATCATTATAGGGATATTCCTCTCTGTATCGAGTTTAAAATAAGTGCACGTTTACTGTGATCTCCACCAGCTTTTGCTCCGTATTTGGACGTTTTCAAACACGGTTCTGCTGTTGGAATCTTCAGATAGCGGCCAGCCGTGAAACCGCATCTTTTGGTTTAGTCACATATCCTCTGCCTTCTGTTGAAATTCTGAATCTGGATTCATTCCAGCAACCATCAACAGAGCCATAAACCAGAATCGCTGAGGTGTGTCAGGGTTTTACCTGCCTACCAACCTCATCGCTACCAAACGCGTCCTCCCTCTCTCTTGATCGCAACTTCATAACCTCCAGTATCATTCCTATTTGGCGCCCGCTGTGGAGTCTCACCGGAGGGCCACGTTCTTGTTTTGATCCCTCACTGTGGACCCACAGGGGGCCACGGAGCTGTGATCTGTGCCAACTCATCTCGAGAGCCCCCCCCCCGGTGCACCATAATCCTCTGTAGACCCCTGGAATGAAGCCCAGGAACACTGATATCTCCTCTTTTCAATCAGCAGCTGCATCTGCATGCAAGTGTGTGTGTGTGTGTGTGTGTGTGTGTGTGTGTGTGTGTGGGGGGGTCTTCTTGTACTGGCTACACATTGAGTACAAATATAATCAGTGTAATTGTCTTTTGCTGTCATTCTGCTGCCACAGTCACAATAAATGATAGAAATAGTCAAATGTAAAGGAAAGTGCAGTGAGGTAGGAGTCTCCCTCAGAACCAGAAAGGGAAAAAATCAACTCCAAAAATCAGACATGGCCCCCATCCTGCTTCATTCGAGAAACACAATCCATCCACCGTGGACCAAAATGGAGCATTGCAAACACGAGCAGCAAGTCAGTTTAATGTGACCCAGTGAGCGTTTCCAGGGTCACCGCGGTGATAAAACGTGACGGATCTTTTCCCCACATTATCTGCCTGTGCCCCAGCAGTTCCGAGGTGACTCGTTAACATGCAAATTTGGCCATTTATAAAAACAAGTGCTGTGATTCCTGCGCTTGGATGTGACCTCCGCCACCATCGTAACTCGTAGCTGCAGACTCCTCTCCTGCCTGTGCTGATGCTGTTTAGCTTCCATGATGCTAATAATACTGGTTTTTAGGCCCTCAGCCCATCTTTGACTGTATTTAGACCAGAATAGCCAGGTTTCTGAGAGCCCTTTCCAACAGTCTGCTCCGTCCTTTCACGTGCTCGGGCAGGTCCTGCTGCACAGTGAGGTTCTGTCAGAATATTGGCAAACCATATTAGTGCTTCCATTTATGAACGCCATAAAGAGGAGTGGGGGGGGCTGGGAGGGTCTGAGCAGTTGAATTCCCTTTGCCTGAGCCACATCTGTGGCCCTGAACAGAACCAGCAGACCTCCCCAGGAGCTTTTATCGTCTTTTATTTTCGCTTTAAGAAGCTCAAAAGAATCTGGACCTCGTCATCCGTCCTCTTCTCATAGCTTCTTTTTGTCTGAGGGCCACGCTGAAAAAAAACCCCCAATAAAACGGAGATTTGGAGAATAAAGGCCCAATGTTACAAGAGTATTTCTCTTTTTTTTAAAGTAATTTCAAAGAACAATTTACCAAGACGTTTTACTTTCGCCATCATCACAGACCAGTACGAACGATTATGTTTTTTTCTGCAGGCTTTTTTCTCCTAATATTGCGTCTTTATTCTTGAAATTTCCATTTCTTTTCAGTTGTCCAAATGAAGCAGGTAATTTCAGTGGAAGCGCACTGAGGTTTTTCTAAATCATAGGAAAATGATAAAACTTCCTGCAGCGGAAAAAGTGCTTTAAAGTACGTAAACGTCTGGTTGAGCTGATCCTTTAGGGTCCTCTGGTGTGAGTGTACAGGCGGTGAATAAATTAAATAAATTGCACCTATGGGACGGTTGCAGTCACACACACACACACACACACACACGGAGGATGTGATGAGGTAATGTCTTTGGGCGACAGTCCTGTATCGCTAACAGAGTCTGAGTCTGCAGTTGGCTTACTGGAAGAGTGCTGCGTCTTTGGTGCTGAGGCAGGTTGTTCTTTTCAGCTTCCTGGTGGCCTGGGGCCCGCTGGGACCCGCTGGGACCCACCCCCCTGTGCTGCATGTTGGTTGAACACAAAAGAGATATTAAAAACCACCTTGTCTGCATCCTGACACACCTGTAAACCTTGGCTTCCTCTGGGATGTGGAGACTTTTGCTCTGCCCTTTGGGCAACCCCCCCCCCCCCCCCCCCATGACCCCCTGACCCCCATAGTGTTGAAACACCCAGCAGAAGCAGACGAGAGCCAGAGGAGGAGCCGACGGTGCCCTAACATCTATAAATCCACACTCTGAAGCCTCACTCTGGTCCTGAGGCTTCTGCTGCCTCCTGGTGCCCACGCTCTCCACTGGTCCTGCCTCCTCGCCGAGTATCTGCCTTTCTACAGTCAAAGAACAGTCAAAGATGTGTTCCCATGGCAACATCCAACGTACTCAGCGTTAGAACCGTTAAGTGTGCGAAAGGGAAAATAAACAGTTAAATTGACTGAATGCATTGTATGTGGGTGAAAGGTGACTGCAGAACCTCCAAACGACTGTGAAGACGTAGAACCTCAGAATTGTTCTGACCTTTCCCGTTACTCTTGTTTGATTCGCCCTCATCGTATTTCATTTCTGGAAACTTGCTTTTCCACGAAGTAAGGTGAGCTCCCGACCGCCTGTGCCTTGTTTTTTCATGCACATTCAGATCAGCAGGTTTCAGGATGATCCCGTCGTTGGGCGCTAAAGTAAATATTAGCAGATCAGGGAGAAGCTACAGTCAGGAGTGTGTTGTCAGCCACTACTTCAGTTTTGGCCTGAATCCCCACATCTCGACCATGGCGTGTTAAAACCAAAAGCTGAAAACGAGCCATGGTCGGCAGCGCTTCCTGCTTCCTTCCTTCCTTCCTTCCTTCCTTCCGAGGATGCTAGGGTGTTGCGGACGACGGCAGCAGACATGTTTTCAGAAGCAGCAATGCCGAGATAAAAATACCCAGTTTATAAATCTCTCCTTCAGAGACGTGAGCCCATATTTCAGACGCGTGCTGTTAAATGAATCTCCGCCCTCTCCTCCATCTCATCCCTCCGTCAGCTCTGAAATACGGCAGGAACGCTGCGTTTGCCTGATGCACGGCGGCTAAAGAACACGGCGGGTCAGGGCGGGGGGGGGGATTAAAGCCACAAATGTGTCTGCCAAGGTTGAGCTCCAGATGTGGAAAATGGCCGCCTGACCTCTGGGACGCCACGCGGTCTCGTTAATGAAAGGCTGCAGACATGATCTGTTACATCTCAGCCGGAGGCCAGAACTGCATCCAATATCTGTGCTTTTACGTGACACAGAACCGGGGAGCACATATAATAGGATGGCGAGGAGTAGATTGATGGTGGTTTTTAAATCAGTATCGCCTGGTGACGGATCCGGCGCTAGTCCGATTCCACGGCACTCGGTCCATTTGGTTTTATGACGTGTGTGAAACTTAACGGCCGAGGGGCTGAGAAATGTTCGTGTCCGTTTCGTTTCGTCCTCCGTGTTTCTCTGCGGAGTTCACCTACTCCTCCTGACCTCTGGCGCTACGCTGCTGTTTTAATAACGGACAGCTGCTTGAGCGTGAACATGTTTTTTTCGGCCCCTGGTGGTCCGAGGAACACTCCTAACCGAGGACTTGTTACAGTCCTTCCAGCCTGGTTCTTCTAACCGTTCGGATTTAAAGATGACTTTAGTTTCTATCCGGCTCTCGAGACGACAGCAGGACTAATATGGCAACGTCCCGCGCTCTCAGGCCTGAGCCTTTGTAAGTGTTTCCAGGCGATGAGTCTTATTGCCGAGTGTGTAAACAAGTGTTGTTCTGGAGCTTTATGAGATGCCAGAAAAAGAAAACACACTGTGGTGCGTTTAGGGCCCAAAGCAGATGGCTGACAACAGTCGATTTTATCTCTGACACCGGAGCGAGTGCCGACAGCCTTTATTTACAGATGGAAAGTGAACCAGTAGCATTTTAACGCCACCCGTTTTTGGAGAAATCATAGAAGTGTCAGGATGGGGTCAAACTGCAGACACAGGAAGCGCAGTCACATGACAACGTAGAACCTGCCATACCTGAAAACTCCCAAAACTCCAGAGCTTATTACATTTGTTTGAAAACACCAAGAAAAGTCTGAATCTTCAATACTTAACCTATAGATATATGCTTTCATTTGCATTCTAGTGCTTTTTCTTTTATTACTTTAAACTTGCTGCACATCGCTGAATCGATTTTAAACTTTCATAGTAAAGATCAAAGTTAAACAGAGTTCGATGGTCCATCACGTGACTGGAGCCAACCTTCCGCTTCACTTTCTTTCTGTATTATCTTCACTGTGGTGCTTTTTTTGGTCTGTTTTTCTTTGCTGGAAACGGTCTCGATCCAGAGTCTGTGCATTGATTCCCTCAGTGAAAGATCGTCTCAGACACGGCTGCTGCGGAAGGGCCAAATTTACCCAGTTAAAATTTAGATGTAAGATGTGTGTGGGTGGCAGAGGCCGAGGTAATACACACACACACACACACACAAACACACACACACACACACGCACAGATGGGCCTAATGAGCCTCTTAGCTTCAGTGGAGCTGCTACCCGATAGATCTGACCAGTGTCATCCTTGAGGAGAGAGAGAGAGAGAGGGCGAGAGCTTGGAATAGCAAGTCTAATCGCCTCAGGCTACCAGAAGAAGCTATCCGCAGGGCTGAGAATATGTGGGATTGGCCCTATCTGTGACAGCCTGAGAGCCGCTCTGCAGGGCACGAGAGTGACCTGCGGTGGGGGGGGGGGGGGGATTCAGGTCCGCTCCGTGCTCTCTGTCAAACTTATACAAGGGGACTCAGGAGCCCTTGAAGTGATTTCAGAGTGTCTACGAGGTCCAGACAGGGGAAGAGAGCTGCTCAATTAGCCCACTGTGAGCTAACAGGGTAAAGGTAGGATTTGCGTAATGGTCTATAATCTTAAAAAGTGAGATTTAGCAACAAGGCCTGATACATGCTACCTTAACCCTCAGACTAAAATAGATGATTATAGTAAGATTTAGTTATGTCCTAAAATTGTTCTCTAACAAAAATTAATGTATTCATGCTTTGTAGCTGCTGCTGACAGATTCGAGAGAATAGAGTTAGTTGGCTAATCGCTAAGTTTACTAGCTTGTTGTACATGCACGTATGATAATAGATTATTTGACCGATAGGTATCCCTTTCAGATAACTGCAATAATGACAAATTGGCTGGTTGGGAACAAACAAAACCTTTTTGGGGAATATTTGTGATTCACCTATCACACAGAATGAAAAAAAGAAAAACCAGATTAGCTAGCAGCAAGCAAAGTGTGAGCTAACGCAACATAGCAGCATCTTCTTTCAGATCTCTTTAGGATCAAAGAAAGCTCACCAGCCCCTGACCTTCAATAATCACCTTCTAGTTTGAGAAATGTGTTTGTTCTAACTGAATCCTGTCATTCTCCGCTTGATATGAAGGAGTGCTCCATCCAAACTTCCCCACACCATCACTGTCCTTGAATTTTTCAGCTGCTATCAATGAGCCCTGCCAATATTTCTGAGAAGTGTCCATTAAAATTCATGAAGGACATGGGAGTGCAGGTCAATGTGCAAACGAAATGAGCCCAATTCTCATTAACCCTGAAGAAATCTGTTGAAATCAGAGTAACAACAAAGGCTCCAATCACTGGGAGCACTGATTTGTTTTATTAATTTATCTCCAGCAGACACCATCGCTTTCTCACACAGCTGCATCATCTGTCCAACTTTGCATGCTTCTCCGTCCCTTCCCTGTCCTTTCGTAGCGTGCTACACTTTCGGAAGAGCTTGCTTTTCCTCGCTAGCTGTCAGTGTGTGTTGTCCATTTGTGGTGCTAGCATCCTCGAGGAAAATGACCTGCTCTGTGACCCGCTGGTGCCAGAGTGCTTTCAAAGTCATCTCCATCCATCTGAAAAACATTCTACGTCTGACATTTCCACTAAAGCGAGGTTGATAAATGACAATAAAGACTCTATATCTAGGCCTCTTCGGGAAGTTTGCGTGGTTGCTTGGTTCGTTGACGAGGCAGGTGCTCGGGGCGAGTGCCGCCATTAGGATGGACCATCTGTGTATGGACAAGTGTTGTGAAATTACAGCTGCTTTTAGCACTAAGAAACTCTCGGGAAATGTGTTATTATTTAAACTCTTTTAGATGCCAACCTATGAACGGGTTCATCTCACTGGTGTGTGAAATAGATCTCAGCAGCAGTTTTTATGTCCCGGCACAAGCGAAAAAATGGGTTTTAAAGTTGCTGAAGGCCCATGCTAAGATGCTACCTCCAACAAGATAGATGCAAGGGTGCAGAAATGTAAATTTATTCAGTATTCGGCTGCAGCAGCGTGAACCTGACAGCCGATCATGAGGTGAGGTCAAAATTCACCATGGCCCGGCCAGAATCTCCGTGTGCAGCCGGTCAGGTTTATACGTCCCTGTATTTTATTGCGGATCATAACTCTGGGCCGTGCAGCTCGCACCCTGAGGTGTCAGTGTGCTTTACGACACTCTCGGGACTGGCTCAAAGATTGGATGGATGCGCGTTGATGATGAAGGTCACCACACAGGATCTCAACATGGATAGGATCCTGACCTGACTTCTCTCCCCTGCATGCAATTAAACTGTTGTCCTTCAGCTGGGGGTGGGGATGGGGATGGGGGTGGGGGTGTACAGCAGGAACCAAACTGACGGCATCAAGTGATTTCTTGGTGTAAAAACACAGTCGGGAAGCCTCTTTGTCTCCGCGGATCTTGTTATTGTTTGATCACCTCACAGACGTAGCAAAAGGAACCTCAGATGGTCTGTACAAAGACGCCAGTTTGAAGTCTCCTCCGGCGAGGGGCCCGTGCGTGCGCTACACCTCATCTGATTTACATGTGCACAGCTGCTGGGGAGCATGAAAGCGAAGCACGAGGAGCCGCTGTCATGCAGAGATCCCGCTCCAATTGTCTGGGTTACGTTTATTTATCGAGACACTGCGGAGGTTTGAGTGACACCTACAAAAACAAAACAGTTTGGCTAAAACTGGACTGAAAGTTTTCAGAATTGAGCAAATGCACACAGATAACGTAAATAAAAGGTGAATGACGTTACTGCATGAAAAGTGGAACAGATTAAAAGTGTGTTACGTACGAATTTAAAAACTGAGCATTTAGGTCACGGTTGCTAACTGGTTATATCGCTATTGACTGTTGTTGCGGTCTGTAGCGTCGTACGGTCGTAGCACACAGGACACGTGTACTCACTTGACACAAACATGGGAAACATGTCGACGGCCTGCAGCATGTTGTTATTTACAGCGGTGGAGTTGGCGCCATCCATCAAGGCCACCTCAATAAGGTGCGGGGCCCAAACAATATGGTGAAGAGCTCATCATGGTGAAACGCTTCGAGCCACTTTCTGGGATTAAATCACAAAAAATGACAGATTGCTGTCATGCAGAGAGGATTTAAAAAAAAAAAAAAAAATCTGGATCAATATGAAAGGCTCCAGCCGATCGATAGGCCTGTGGGATGTGACATCACGTGTTCTTTTGACATTTCTCGTGTATGTGGGGAACCGAGCCTCTCAAATCGTATTGATTGGTCGCCGTTGGGGGTCAGTCTTACTCGGACGTAACGTTGTTGCAATACGAACAACAGCCTCGCACCCTTCCTGATTATTTTCTCCATCCTCAGCATGAAAGAGCAGTTAATCATTGCTGATTTCCACCGTGCGTGCTAGCCCACAGCTCCTTTCCTTAATCTAAAGCTGATAAAAGATACTCGCTGGCGATTTTTGCTGACCTGGTTGTTTACTTTTCCGTCCGTCTGTCCTTGAACGGTCCTTCAGACTGAGAACGCCAACAGATGGAAAGGAGCGTGTGTTGTCTCACGCCAGGCGGTCGACACTGGAGCGAGAGGGCCGGTGTGCGCTCCCGTGGTTGCGGCGCAGCCCGCTCCAACCTGTGATAACAGGCAGCTGACCCTTCCCCGAGTGGCTCCTGGAAAAATCCACATGGCTTTTGACCTCCTGGATGTGGGCAACGCTGAGAATTCGCCCGCTGTTTGTAAAATCGTGTCCTTAAGTTAAGGACACGAGAAATAACAAACGGCCCCTGTCAGGTGTCGCAGTTTGTTTGCCGTCTACTTGGCAATGGTGTAAGCAGATTTGAATAATAGATTTACTGAAGCCCTAATGCTTGGGTGGACTAGCGCTAGCTGGGCGTCGCCGCTGTACTTGGAGAAGAATCCCAGAGGGATGTGGTATTCTGAGTTGGAATGGCTTTGGTGAAACCAAAACTCCTGCAGAGAGATGAAACCACTTGATTGGGTTGTGGGTTTTCCCGTGGAGGGTGGGTCCATCTTGATCTACATGGTTTGGTTGTCAAACAGCGCTAGAGCACCAACCCTTCTGTTAAAATGATCAAATACTGAAGGAATGAATGAATCGTTATTCAGCTTGGTTATTATGCTTCTGAAACTTTTGTCTGCACAGTGTGGTTTTCAGGGATATACGAGGGGTTAAAGGGCGTCAGGACTCAGACATGTCCCTGAATTTATTTACTCTGTCCAGTAGGGAGAAGTGAGAAAGGTTGTTGCCGGCGGCGCTTGTGGTGAAGACGAGGCAGCGCCTCCCTCTGCTGTCGGCTCTGGCTTGGGGACATTAGCGCCTCCTCCTCAGCGCGAGTCTGTGCAAACACACCAGTGTGTTGGTTAAAGGGGACGTCCAGGCCGAGTCTTGTTTTGGAAACAGGCCCAATAGGACAGAGGACAGAAGAGGCGCCAGCAGGGATCATCTTCCTCACACAAGCCTTTGCTTCAGCCAAACTGGCCCAAATCATGAAGCCAGTTCTCTTCCCAGCAGAGAGAATCGCTCTGCCACTTCCTGTCTTCACGTGCGGCAGGATGGACGCTGCGCTCATTTCTATAGCCGCTCTTTTCTGCTGTGGCAATATTTAGTCAGAGCAGCTTCTCCCCGTGTGATCAGCAGATTAGGCTTCCTGTCAACCGTCCCCACCCCCCCGCAACCAAATATTTGATTTTCAGATTCTGGCTAAGCGGAACAGCCTTGTCACTACAACTGCTGTCTGCACACCAACACGATAGACAGATAGATAGATCGATCGATAGATAGATAGATAGATGTAATCTTAACTTTTAATACAAATAATGTCTTCATTATTTGTATACATTTGATTTTGGATTTGTAAATGTAAGTCTCGTCGTTCTCTTTTCCTGCTACTTGAAATTGTTCTTGTTTTATGGATAGTTGAGGAGGCGTCATCGCAGCTCCTTCTTCTCTGACATCATTGTTCAGGTGAATCGACTCCATCCTGATTCAGAGAGATGCTTTTTCCAATCACTAATGGCAATTCATTAGACGCAGAGCGGGGAGGACTGCAACAAGAGGCTGTGTATCGTCGAAGAGGGCCAGATGGTCCACGGTCAGACGAGGACGGAGATTTACAACAGGAACACAAATGAGTTTTTCTGAGAGCGTCGTCCTCACCCTGCAGCGGCAGGAACCATTTCGGAGTGGGGGGGTGGGCGGGTGGTGTTATATCTGTGAGCATTAAAAAACACTTCATACTGTTGGGGAGCAGAGGCGTCAACAGGGAACCAACAGAGCTTTTCCTGTTTCCTGCTACGCTGGCGCCGTTGGCTCAACCATCCACCCGATGTCGGACTTGTAATTGTTGTTTTGCCACTAAGGTGATTCACTAGTTCAGGTGTGTATTCGGTCAGGATCTGGATGTTAACACGTTTTCAGGTATGGTTGTTTCCGATGTTTTTATTTGTTCCCTTTAAACAAACATGTATATGAGACATGTGAGTTCTTCCTTAAAATAGTTTTCCCAGATAAGTGTTTCAGTCAGTTTTCCCAGATAAGTGTTTCTTTGGCTAAGGCCACCTAGTTAAATCTGTGCAGGCGGATGAAGTACTCGCATACTCTTTCACTCCAAACAGCCGACCCATCAGTCACCTGTCGGCGGAGCAGTTGTTAGCATGTGTGACAGAGACTGTTCAAAGAGGTGCGGCTTTCAAGGCTGCACGGACCAATCACAGCAGGGGGCGGAAATGCATTTCTACCCAGCAACAGACCCAAGGGTGTTCTATTGCTCTAGCGGACTCAGGTGGGCTGACGGTGACACCTCCAAGCCTGAGAGTCCGGCTGTGTCACACCAGGCAGGTGTTGGATGTGAGCACACTCCAGCCAGTGCTATAAAAACCGTCCTGTGACTCTAAGCTGGACCGTGAGGTCGCAGATTAACATGTGTTTTCTGTTAGCTGTACCAACACAGAGAACAGGACAGCCAAAGTATTTCTGAGTCACCGAGGGACAAGGATCAAAAATCTGGTCAGTGGCAGGAGTCACGCTAGGCAACATTAAAATTCTTCAACCCGCTAGCAGCCAAAGAAAGTCCAGCTGCAAATGAGATGAGAAGAGCAGCTCTCGTGCATGTGCGTGTGCGCGTCACATGATACACAAGGGATGGTATTAAAATCTATGTATAATCCTTTTCCTTGTCTGCATAATACATGAAACAGAATGTCTGCCTTCACATCAAGAATCACAGCGTCCTGGAGCGCCTCGTGGGGGTCTAATCTTATTGCAGCCCGGCCGTTTCAATTATAAGTCTGAACTTTTCAACTGCAGAACGTTAAATAAAGGTTTTAATGCATGCGGGAACATTCTGCCCTTGAAAATGCAGCTCCTATGCTGTACGCGCCAGCATATTAGCCAGCGCACCATTTGTTTTGGTGCTGACACCTATCTTAATGCTAAAACTGTAAATCACTGGGCAAAGGTGACAGCGGAGACATTACTTATCCCTGCAATAACAGAGTTTGCTGAACACACGCTAAGGAGAGGGTGCGACCCAGGCATAGCATGAAGCTAATTTGTGCTATCAGGCTGCATCATGGCGAATGTGCTCCAAATGTGCTCCGCCTGTTTGTCTTAACACTATACTCTCTGCATTGTAAATATATTTAGAGTAGTAGTAGTATTAAAAGTTTGTTTGTTTGTCCTTTTCCAGCTACTGTACAAACACATTAAAGCTATATACGAGCATTATGGAGGAGAACCCACTTCAATATTTACATATATTCCACTGCTAAGTACAAAAACAGGGTGTTCTGTGCATATGATATTTGTTTCCTCATGATTTGATTCCAGATTTTCAAAAGGTTTCGTTCCTCCTTCCAAACCAGATGTGGACACAGCAACTGGAAGCTGCCTTAGCACGGACAGCAACAGTCTGCCGCACACTTGTGGGGCGCTTTTCCAAACTAGCGCCTAAATCAGATGAAAAAAGAAAACAACCCACCTTTTCCCCATTTATCATTTTGAAAAGACAACATATTTTGACTTTTGTGTTTTTTTTTCTGCATTCAAAAATACAGCTGTTTGTTTAGCTTCAGGCGAGGTCAGCTACAGGCTACACTTTAACCACCATTCCAGCGACTCTGAAAATTATGCAACTTTCGGGATTATTTCACAATAATCAGCAGAAGTTTGCGGCATAGTGCCAAAGGCAACTCCAACTGCTGAGTCAGCTTGCTGTGTCAAAATCCAACATTTTGTTGGCATTGGGTCCTCCCACCTAAAACTCTTAATCTGAACATAAACATTTTGAAGATTAACCCTCCCTCTTGGGAGACGGCCTCCAGGAAACCTGGCAATCACCGACTCTGTATATGGGTTTGGGCGAGACATGTGGACAAGTCCTCAGGCAACAGCGGAGTAGCGCTGGCGGGGGAGGAGTAATTGTAGAGCGGCATTCCAAATTTGCTAGAAAACTTTGGGGAGAAGTAGCCCGAGGAGTCACATTACCTCCGAGCTTTTTACGGGAGGGCGAAGAGTGTTACTGTAGCCTTCAATTGTCAACAACTCTGAAAATTCGAGGCATGGGCTGACAAACCGCATGTGTCAAACGTACAGATCACACCTGCAGGGCTACGACTTAAAAACGCTCCAATGGTAGACAGGCCCCACGGAGTCTCGTCCCATAATTCAGGGAAATTAGCACCTGCGCGTCAGCTAACATTTATTCAGCGCTTCACACTTGGATGCTCTCGAACGCTTTGGAGCACAAAGTCCTCTATCAGGTTATGTGGATTGAAAATAGCTCCAGGTATAAAGACAAGACCCCGCCTCGCTAAAGGTGTTCGTGAGGCTGTTTGTGCAAAAGCCGGCGGCTCTTTTTCCTTTTTTTCCCTTCTTATCCAAACACAGCACATGTCTGAGCGCTGGCTCTGTCCTCCGCACACCGAATATTCCAGCAGGCAGGATATGGGGCACGAGGTCACTTCCTAAATTGCCTCTCAGCTCTGCCACACTGAGGTGTCCTTGATATGCGCCTGAATCGATTTATATTCACATCAACAACGTTATCATGTTTCTGCGTCCGCCGCTACCATATCTGTTTTTCAAAGGTAACACAGGCGAGATGAGATTCACCTAAAATAATAAATTTTCATGCTAACACGTGACTGATTAGTAGTCGAGATCGTCAACATCGACGAGAGCGAGACTCTTCTTTCAGAAGACAAGAAACCAGTTTGATGCTTCAGAGATTACTGATTATATGTTTGGAGGCAATGACGACTCCGCACGTCCCCTGACCTTGTTTTCTTGACCTCGCGCTCCTGTTATGCAACATGGTGAGAGGGAGGAATGTAGAGACAAGATGATATATTATTCTTAATGTCCAAAAGGTATTTGCTGCGCTGACATTCAGGCGCCCTGTTGGAGGCCTTGTCACAGCTGGGAATTTCACAATAAAAGCATGGTGAATGTACACCTGATCTAAACATGCAATAAGGTCTGAGAAGGCACTCATGGTGTTGCAGGGCTCTGAAAGGGCCAGAAGCGTGGTGCCGCAGGATTTCTCCTCCCTTAATGGGATTCTTAGTGTGTCCTCGGTGATGTAATAAGTGATCTGGATAGGCCAAGGCAGCAAATAAAAGAATCCCTGGAACAAATTGACATTGTGAAGCCACGAGGTTAAACAACAGGGCAGTGCACAGGTTGCAGACTGTTTGCTTCCTCCTCCATCAGGCTTTGACCACTTTGATGGTATCAATTTATCTAATAAGGAACATGAAGACCTGACATGTGACATGTCTCCGTGAGACCTGTGACAGCCTTCAGGTCATTTCACATCTCTGATACGTTGTATTCTGATGGTCTGAGCTACTCATCGGGTCCAGACTTTGTAGAATCACATATTAGAGAAGGAAACAGAAAAGTCAATCTCTCCGTCCACATATTCCTGACCTGCGTGGTTGGGGGTCCATCAGTCACTGGATGAGAAGCAGGAATAGACTCTGCACAGGTCACCAGTCGAGTCAAGCTGTTCCTGTTTCTCTGATGATTACCAATACAGGCAGGAGGAGAACATGCAAACTGCACATAGAAAGCCTCCAGCTGAAAATGAACCATCCTCCTCCGGAAATGCTTTGATTCCATTTAGACTAAATTTGAAAAGCAAACTGGTGCTCCGGGTCACGGAGGCTTTGCCGTGTTATTCGCGGACATCATAGGAGTGAAACAGCCATCGATGGATGTCAGCAAGCCAATATATTGATGAGACGACAACCAAATCAGCAGAGCCAATCATGTTCACGGATCTAGAGCCAGCAGCTCAAAGTCCCTCACTTCCTGTAGCGCGTGTGTTTTACATCAGGTGCCACTGGAGACGGTTAGTCTAATAATACCACCTCACTGGATAAGTTCAAGCCCTTTATGATACGACAGAATATCATTAGCAGGCACAGGTTTCTCATTTCAGCTTCTCTCATATGCAGCAGAGATGGAGATGGAGCTCGTGGGTAATGTGAGATTCTGCTGCCGCATCACTAAACGCTACCTTTGTTTTTCCCCCCTTATTTCCAGTGCTCATATTTCACCTCCAAGTGTTCCGGCCGTGCGTATTTTTAGCTCCATGCCCCATTTTTCTATTGACTGTATCAGCTCTGGTGTTTATCAGAGGGGATCTTGGAGGGGAGCCACATTCCTCTGGCACGGCGCTGTCCTTGAGGGCACCGTGTCTGAGGAACTCGTTATTTGTTATTCTCTCCTCCGGTCGGTCATTTTTGGCTGAAAGTTGCCTTTTTTTATCCTCCCCTGTGGGTGTCATCATAGGTAATTACGATCCTCGTTGTTACGGTTTGTGGACAGGAGCCACAGGAAGTGTTGCCCGGGGCGCCTGAGGAGGGCTGACACATTCGTGAGTGTCAGTGCTACCGTTGGTGTGATTAAAAATGCAGAGTAACAGGAGGAACCAGTCTGAGTGTTTATTTTCTTGGGAGAAAGAAGTTCAGAATGGGCCGCTCTTAAATGCACAAAGATCCCACGTGGAACGAGAGTCCCAGCGTCCCCTTGACGACAGGACGAAAATGGCGGTCACCATTTCCAACTGTCCCCTGTCTGCGTCCCACCCCTGCTGTCCTCTGCGCTCATCTCCCGTGTGCTCTGATCAGCGGCGGCAGGCTCTATGATCACTTTTTATTGCTCTCTTGTTTGTTCGTCCATGCCTGAACGCTGCCTCCACAAAGCCCCGCTTCTGGGCCTCCGGGGTGCCAAACAAGGGGGCCATTGAGTGGCAGCAGGGGGGTGGGTGGGGAGGCGGGGCCCAGCATCTGACAGGAGGCTGATCAAAGGTTGCAGAATGAGGGCAGATGGGAGGACGGTGATGTTAGCGTCGTCCTGGCTGCCGAACCGCGGCATGGTTGCATGCAACATAGGTTTTCCTGACCTTTGGATGGCCCCCACTGTTTTCCTCTTCCCTCCATCCTTCTGCACCTTTCCTGCTCCTCTTCTGCTCCTCTTGTTCTCCCTCCTCCTTCACCTCCTCTTGATCTCCTCCTGATGCTCCCGATCTCAGCCTCTCATTATTGTTTGGTCCGTGTGCACGTACGTGAATCAATGACACACAACAATGATAACCAGCTCAGCGTGTGTCAACATTAGAATAGAATAGAATAGAATAGAATAGAAGTACTTTATTGATCCCAGACATGGGAAATTGACTTGTCCCAGCAGCATCGTCAGTATTAACATATTTACAACATATTTACAGTATAATAGTGGGAGTTCGCCAGCTCTTCCTCACAGCCTGACCTCTGACTGACTGCTCCACACACACACCGTCACCACAGCTTCAATTAAAAAATACACCAGTGACACAAGCGCACTGTCGCTCTAATGAGAGCGGATCTTGCCTCACATTGGCCCGAGCTGGCTCAGCATGTAATCCATATAGTCTTATGGAAGGGGCGCAGCTGGGCCAAACCCTGGGGAGGGGTGGGAGGGGTTGCTTCCCTTCTAAAAATAAACCTGCGTTCTTACATAATAAGCGAGTGTATGAGAGCATCGCTGATCGATGCCAGGGGAGAGTGTTTGAGATACTGGAATTTAACGTGACTCTGAAGATTAAAAAATTAAAAATTAAATATATATTTTTTGGCTTGCAAAATGAGGCCACGTTGTGATGCTCAACAAGCGCTGACGTGACCCTGATTGGCATTAAAGGTCACAGTTGTTTGTCACATGCGTAACCAGCGTGGACTGGATGAGCAATGCACATGCAGCTGGGGAGAAAGATAGGCTGCAAAAGGCCCAAATGTGTTGCATAACCCATGCTAAAGCGCTAAGACTGACCCGTTTCTGTTGGCTGCTTCATCTCAGAGCCATCCTCCTGTCCACATCGTTCATTTGACAATGTTTTGGCCCGAAACAGCTCTGAAGGGCTGATGGTGTTCTTCCATTTTTGTGTATTCTGGTCCAAATTCATGCTATTTGCACTAACCTATCAGTCTAAAGCGAGGGAACACTCAGAGTTAATCACATCCTGACAGGGGGTTTGATGACGGCCGTCCCTGCAGACCCACGTCAGAGCCTTGGAAACCAGGGCGTAATGACCACAGAGCTTGAGCTCAGTCAAATTTGTGATTGATGAGGACATTCTGTGCATTCTTTGTAGGCAGCTGTGCCATTATCCCCAGAACAATCCCCCCTTTTGTTCGAGACACACGTCCACATGTTGACCAGGGATACCGGTCACATGACCTTTAAATCAGCTGATTTTTAAGGGGCCCTGCGCTGTCTGCCAGCCACCAGGGAAAGCAATATGTAATGAGCTGGTTCCTGCCGCCACAATCAAATCAGCCCGTAATCATTTCTGCTGGAGCACCTTCAGACACGATACAGTAATTGAAAAAACACTGGTTTGTGTGTTCGCAGCAGCGGTCTTTCATTCTCTCAGCTACTGGCCTTCGGCTGGTTAACTGGATTTGAAATGATTGGACAACAGAATCCACTCCCACGTGAGTGTGGTATGTCGGCGGTGGCCACGGCGGCGGGACGCAGAGGGATGAGAGTCTCCCCGTTCATTATTTATCCTCTGAGAGCCACGTTTGAGTTTCCGTTTAGAGATTGTTTGCCTTCACCTCCGCGTGTACAAACCATCCCATTCAGGCAAAGTGCACAAAGCCATTGGTGATGTCACAGTCTCTATGGTAACTATTCTATCAACACGTTCCTTTCATCCTTTTTGATCCTTTAAATCTCCTCATAGCGAGAGCGGCGCTCCATCTGTCTTGTCGCCCTAATGCCTTTTCCTGCAGACCGACGTGCATTATGAGGCTTTAGCGGCGCTAACGGTTCCAGAAAAAGAACGACGTCATTCCCACCACTCATTCAAGGGTTTTCTTTAAGGCTGGCGAGCGGCGGGGCAGGCTGGAGCGGACCCGGGAGTTGGCGCTTTAGCAGGCATGTGATTGATGAGGCGAGGGGGAGGCTGGTGACATCATGATGAGTGTGATGGGTAGCACTGACTGACGAAGGGTGTTAAGTCCGATGAACGGCGTGAGGGTGTAGGTGTGTACACACGATGAACGACGCGTTTCTTTTTCTGTCCTGTCTGATGTGATTCCAAACCTGTGTCGGAGCTTCCAGGCAGCTCTGGTGCTGACATTTCTTCAGGTATTTCTTTATTTTCATCTCAAAGTCTGACACGCCTCATAAATATGACTAAGCAGCGACAGTAAAAGTGAATGTTTTGACCTGGTTATGACAAACTTGATGGGTTGGCTGAATCCGATTGTTCGGTTAAAGCTTAAAAAAAAACTAGTTTTACGTTTAGAGACCCTCCTACTTGGCCTCGGCCCCATTATGTCAAGGGAAGATTTGTCTATGTGTACATCTATGAGTGGGGGGTCAAAGGTCAGGGCAAGAGCTGTGACACAGTTGTCCCCCTGACACGGTCAGCACGCTGTGTGAGATCAAAGAGCACTGGTGGGTAATTTGTTAGGCCAGGCCCCTCCTCTGCTCTCTGAAGGGGGTTTCAGGTGACCGGTACAAACCCCTGGGTGTGAAGCTCAGCGCCAGTCACTTCCTTCTTGAGTCTGAGGGTTTGGGGGGAGATTCGGGAGGAAAGTAAACAAAGTATTTGTGGTCGAGTGTCGACTTGAGTGTTTTTCAGGAATCAGGTGATGCTAACGGTTCCGTTAAGGTCCAGTGTGAAAGGAACTGAATAATAAACTGTTATAAATAGCATATAACAGTCTATTCCCTTCCATGGAAGTCCAAAACAGCCTGAAATTAACAGATTTGAACTTTAAGATTTATTAACGTTATCCATCAGGCATAATCTAGTCATTTGGCAGTACTTGATTAAGCGGTCTTTTGCCTGATTGGATCACAACACTGGAGCCTGTGACTCAGCCGTACATACCCTTTATTCACTCAATTTTGCACATTTTTCTCTGAATGAGCAAATCAAGCCCCCTTGCAAAACCAAATTTAAAAAAAGGCCTTCTGTGCTCTCAGAGGAAGTGGTGCAAAGTCTGATAAACTGCCTAAAGCGATGTCACTTGAGTCAGCGGACACTGAAGACTAGAAGGACGAATTAGACAAAGAAAGCATGTGGGTAATAAGACGGCAGGACGCCAAAACCCTGCAGCTAACTACTCATCCTTGCTTAAAGCTAACAACTCAGAATGGGGTCCATACATCTGCAGTTTGGCATCAGCTACGTTTATTTTCAAACCTCCCTGCTGAGGGTGATGCTTCTCCAGTGGGACTTTATTTTGCAGTTTTCCTTTAACTTCTGCTCACTGGTTTCTGCACTTTATTTCTGTTTTTTTACTGCATCCTTAGCTGAGCAGTGTGCCATCGGATATTCACAGGACACAGGCTAAATAAAGTACTGCACCCCCGCTGAAAATGCAGCAGCCACTGCGTGATGCCATATCTGTTTCTAAAACAGGTACAAGCATTAGCTGCTGGGAGTCACGTGCTGTTTTCCATCTGCGTGAGTGGATGGAGGAGGAGTCATCAATAAAGCAACAGGAGATCAAACACTGACGCGTCATCTCA
Source organism: Pao palembangensis (assembly GCA_015343265.1). Classification (NCBI taxonomy): domain Eukaryota; kingdom Metazoa; phylum Chordata; class Actinopteri; order Tetraodontiformes; family Tetraodontidae; genus Pao; species Pao palembangensis. The sequence goes on along the minus strand of CM027085.1, from coordinate 14,651,316 downwards.
GGCAGGACGTAGGTGCACACAGCTGTGGTGACAAAGTGGAGGGTATCTGGAAGAGCAGCAGCCAATCGGAAGAGCTGACGGACTTTGAACACCGTCCACTCACGAAAGCACCACGGCACAAAGTGTGCCCAGACCCGAGCTAACAATTTTACGCCAGAGGTGGGCAAACTAAGGGCCAAGGGGCCACATCTGGCCCGATGAGCTATTTAATCCGGACCGCAGAGCCTTCACAATAATTTCTCCAAAAGCTAAATTAAGAGGGTTGTCAGCTTGATTGGTTAGAAAAAGGTTCACACCCCCATTCACCTAGCATGCTAACATGTCCTCTCAAGAAGGTGGGACCAAACATCATTTGGAGCTTCATCATCCATCTCTAGTTGGACCAGTTTACAGGTTCTTCAAAATATTTTCTCAGTCAACAGTACATCAAGCACAATTTTAAGTTAACCTCCGATCCTCATTTGGGGGGTTAGTTTCCTGCACCACCTGGCCGGCCGGTTCGTTAAGATCTGAAACCCAATATAGCCCTTCATTCAAAAATAATTGCTCACCCCTGATTTACGCTAACAGTCATAGTAGACCTGAGCATCTGTGTCCATTTCTGTGCACAGGAAGCTCACCCATGCACGGAATTCAGGATGCTGCAGACAAAAGCTGGAGTTGGCGAAGGATGATAAATCTTGTAATCGGCAGTAAATCAGCAGAATAGAAGATCGAGTGCCACGTCAACGCTGCTGAGCAGAGGCAGCCCGGAGGGGCATCGGTCCCTCATGTCACAGTTTTTCTGATAGTGTATTAAAAGCTGTCACTTCCTCTCTGAAAGAAAATCCCACAGTTTTGTGTCAGAAGCATTGAAAGGACAGGAGAAATGATGCAGATTTCAAGAAATCAAATGCAAATGTTTCAGAACATATTTGCAAGTGTGATGAGGTGGGGTTGTTATTCAGGGAAGCAGACACGTCTACACCTGATTTGAATTGTGTCTCAAGTAGATTTAATCAAACTCTAGTGTCTGTTTGGACGTGTGTGTCAGATCAAGAGAAACCCAACGTTACAATGATTCAGCACATTTGAACAAAACTTGCATTTACTAATAAGCATGTGTGAATACAGCCTGTAAACACTGAAGTTATTTTTAGATCTGCTTTAAGCTGATGAATAATGAATCACTGTGCGTCAGCAACGGACGCACAAATACACAAAACTGATGTATTATTCACACACACACACACACATGCATTAATTCTATTTCCAGTGAGGACACTTGGTAGCCACAACACGCATCTCCACGGCAACGCAGATGTAGCACATTTAACACAGGCCAGAAATAAAGGTGGTAAAAAGGCGGCTGCAGTGGGGTGGAAACCTTTGAAATCAAGTACAGTGCGACTTTATCAAGATTTATATTTAAGGACGCCTCCATTAGCATTGTCGGTTAGCGCTGAGAGACAGGATCCATATTCAGGGAACAGGACTGGGCTGCTGCTGAGTGTGTGTAAGAGGAATACCCCAGTTTAGTGAAGTATGACACAGAGCCGCCTTCTGTTGAGGTGGAAAACAACAATAGGAGCTGCTTCCCTGACAGACGCCGCTATCCTCAATCCCAATGAGTGCAGCCATCATTTATCTCTATGTGCTGTCTCTAGCTTTCTAGTAATTAAAAGAACTCATCTGAAGGTTTATGTTTGCAGAATGGTGCCATTTGCCTTTTCTCATCTCAAGCTTTCAGTTCCTTCCCATCTCCCTTTTTATCCCAGAGACAGTTCACACCCCCTCACCCCCCCACCCTTTATACCTCTTATTTCCCCTTCACTCACTCTTTTCCCCTGCAGACTATTGCTTTCCCAACACCTACGATGGTCACAAACAAGCGCCTTGATTGACATAAACAGCTCCAGAGGATGTGAATGAGACAGGGGAGCGCTGGCGCACGGCGCCACAGCTGTGACGCAAATATCTCCTGAGGGGGTGTCGACTGGCGCAGATTTGATCTGTACAATCTGTAACTAAGCTAATAATTCATAAAACAAGGGTTTTAAAGCAGCGTTCATCCGTGCAAAGTCCAAAAACTTTCATCTGTCAAGGTGGGGGAGTAAGCACAGACGTGACATACCTGCAGTCCAGTCCCAAATACCTCCGCACCTCCCTCTTTTCTTTCCATCAAGTGTCAACATGGCATTAATATTTCAGCCCTTTAATTGATTCTTGTCGTCCTTGGATCATTTACGTGTAAAGAGACCTGGGGAGGTGTGTGGGTGTGTGCGCATGGGTGTAAGTGCTCTTTTTAAATTATTAATGGGGGATGGGCTGTGTAGTAAAGAGTTTACAAAGAGTCAGTTTGGAGTCAAACAAGTCACAAAATGGTGCCGCCATCTTTGCAGTGTTGTGGCGAACCACGGCGTTTTTATTGCAGCAATCACGCTGTTTAGCCATGTTGGTTTGTTGTCATTTTAGAATAGAATAGAATAGAATAGAAGTACTTTATTTATCCCAGACATGGGAAATTGACTTGTCCCAGCAGCATCGTCAGTATTAACATATTTACAACATATTTACAAGTGAAGAAAGTCAGCTGGGGGAGTTTGTGGCTGCGTTAGAAGCTTAATTAAATGATGCTGACCTCTGAGATCCGGTCACCATGTTGGGATGCTGATCGTGTTTGTCACAGCATCGATTCCCACTGTTGGTGTGTGAATAATCCATATTTTATGGAAAATTCCTGTTTAACGGCTAGAATTTGGAGAGAATCGCCATAAAAGTCATATGAGAAGAGAACAGAGCTCATGTGAGAGTGTAGAACAGCTGACAAGTTCCATTTGACCATAAAAGGATCAGTTAAATAGCTCTTGTCCATTTAAGTACCGTAGTGGAAACATATTGGATGTTTTCACACTTCTTAAAGAAGTGAGGGCCCACTGTGAGACGTGATGGACAAACACAAATGTGAATACTTCCCCAGTCCGCATCCCAAAATACCCTGGAGCTGGGGGTATGTAAACAAGAGGTGGTTAAGTGCTGCTCACAGGAAGAAGGAGCAGAAGTACCAGAAGAAGAAAACACGCAGGAGCCTCTTTATTACTGATGCAGTGGTGGCATTGCTATTGCCATCGCGGCTATCTCATGTAGCTCACACAAGCCGCAGTGCTGATGCTAGCCAGATAAATATGCTGTACATTGTTGCAAACTGGAACAAACACACACAAGCTTTGTGTTGATGATGCGTTGATTTTTTAACACAAAAGATATTGTTTGATAATGCAATGAGTTCCAAGCAGGAATAGCGACAGCTGGTGGAAAACTGGAGTTAAAGCGGCCTTTGTCTGCAATAAAAAAGGTCAGAGTTTCTTTATTTAACAAAGAATTATACATATAATTGTCAAATCCACTGACAATAGTTCAGTAGTGAGCAGTTGTGCATGCTTGGAGCTGACTGTTGTTGTTTTTGTTCTGCATCTATTGATGTCGGCCCTGCGGGCTGCCATTGGATGAATTATGTAACAGCTTCAGTGGGTTTTGAATGTGGCTGCGCAGGAGGGAAAAAAACCCCACAGTATTTACACTGCCGTCGTGACAACTGGTCTCCTCCGCATTCACATGTAAATCCTCCATGCGTACTCGCGCGACACAGCTCAGAGCCAGCCACTGGCGTGACGATCGTTGGACAGCTGCATGTGACAGACTGTTCCAGAGAAAAGGAAGAGTTTCTCATCGTTCCCTGATAACTCCATCAAATGTTGATGCAAGAACGCAGCCATTTGTGAAATTTGCCGAATGAGATTTTATATCGGGGTGGTCATTTCATGGATCAGTGCAAGGATGAACCTATAGCAGACTGAGACCTTTAGTACCCTTTCTGCAGCTAAGGCTAATGCTAAAGGCCACATTTATAGGCTGCAGAGAACAACAAAAAAGACAAAAGAGACTAAATATACCTAAAGAAGCCTGATTCAAGTGCATCCACAGTGCTTCCGTCTCTTTCTGTCTGTGATCACAGTCTGTTTCACCCACTGCCTCATTAACTCTTCAAAGGTAGGATAAAAGAGCATCTGCCTATTAGGAGGAGCTGTGGGCTCTCTGCAGAGTTAAGTAATAACAGCCAGTGACGTCAAAGGCTCTCCGTCTGAGCTGGAAAAAGGGAGGGTGAGGGGGTGGAAAAGGGAGCGGGGAGGAGGAGGAGAAGAAGGAGGAGGGGAGGCTAGCGTGGAGGAGACAGTGGGAGAAAAATCCGCCGGGCTTGTGTGTCAGTCGCCTTTCTTGTGTTTGCATATCAGTGTGTAGAAGTCAGCACAAACAGTCGTGCTCTAACAACGACCTCTGTTCCCTCTGCCCCTGCGCCCGATAAATATTATCTCAACGAGTTTTCCTTTCTGGCAAATATTTTTCACAGAGATTCCGTGGGAAGAGAATGGTGTTACACATCTGCTGCAGAGCAATGCCTTGTCTGCATTGTCCTTTCACGTGTGCTTTTGGAATCAGTTGTGACAAATTCTACCAAAACTCCTTCTTTATTGCGTGATAATGTCCTGAAACTAAAACTGGGCAAAAACTATTGTCAAGTTGCTCATTTAACTTCTTCCCTCTTCCCACATTCCTGAAGCCAAAGCACTAAAGGCTGATTAGGGATTAGGGATCACAGGGTGTTACACTCCTTCATAAGCACCAGTGACAGCAGTGACAGTGAGTGGGGGACACATTAGAGGATTACACACTTAAGACAATATAGAAGTCTTAGTGTGCCTCATTTTGTCGAACCTGCTGGCTGTTTCATTCAAATCCACAACCAATGCGTCCTTGAGGAGAATAGCAGGTGCTGAACTGGAATTCAGAGCTAGCTTGGATCTGGAGGGCAGGCATTGCAGCGATGTTGACAGTAAACAAAAGAATCGGCGGGACCGCCCACTTCACCTCTAGGCCATGTTTGCAGCTCAATGTCAATATAATTTCTCCTGTGTTCCGCCCTGGCCTGATCTGTTAATGGTACAGTCTATTTGATACCCACTGTGTTTTCTATGGGAGCCCTTTTGCACACTTTACAGTTCAAGGCTAGCACATGACCACTTAGAAGACCTATAAGGGCACAAAGAATTTAAATCCAAAAAGTTAAGATTACTTCTAAATCTACCTACCTACCTGCCTGCCTGCCTGCCTGCCTGTATCTGCAAACGGCGGTCTAACATTACTCTGACACTGTATGAACAATGACTTCATAACATGCGCATCCATCTATGTGTTTTTGCACTTTAAATTTGGAAACAGCACGCGTTCCGCCGGACAATGACGTGCGAAGCTACATCAGCACCTTAGATACGGACACACCATTCACCATGGGGCTCCTGCCCCGTTTTCCACCAATCAGCGGCCGTGTTTTCCAGATAGGACTCGGCACCGCCCACACGGCTGCTGCTGCTCTTCCGCTATAGGGAATCTCCTCTTATACATCTATTATATTGTGTAGTCTTTCGTGCCTGGCCTTGGAATCATCTTAGGTGAATAACCCGTAACAAAAGGGGAAGAAAAGATGTGAAAAACATCTTGTGAGCTCCGACAAAGAGCAACTAGTGGTGTTACTGTCAAAATACGCCCGTGTTTCACAGCAAATGCGCATGAAAAAAGTGGACAGACAATAACCAGACGCGTTCACTTTAATGGAAGCGTTTCAACACGAGCAGCAGATGTGTTTATATAACGCCGTTTGTGCCTCGACGGTAATTATTTCGGCTTTCACTGTCAGCACAGACCTAGGTTATCTCTGACGCAAGAACTCGTTATAGGCGTCTCTTCCATTTCACGGTGTCATATGTCACGGCTTGACAAGAGCAATCAGCCAATGGACGCGCCCCTCCGTCCTCGCATCGGAGGCGGGACTACATCTCCTGACCAATCGCAGAAGCCAGTATTGTTTTGACCTCTGAAACCGCATCACCGCCTACCTCGTGCCCATGGCGGAGGGAGGCTATAAATACAGGGGAGCGGAGAGAGAGGAGGTGGTGGACAAAGTTGCTAAACTCCCGAAGAAGTGGGAGCTGCTCTGGAAGCCTGCTGAAAGACGAAACAAACGCGAAATAACCTTAAAAAAAAATCAAAAAAAAAAACAAAAAAAAAAAAACAAAAAACCAACAAAACAGAAACCGAAGCCAACCGTGAGCGCCAGTCCTCCGAAATGTACATGTCCTGGAATACTTTTTTGTAATGTCGATAAGATATTCCATGTGAAGAAAGTATTTATACTTTTTTTCCTCCCTGTTTGCACTAACTAACGGTACTTCAGAACTACTACTGAGAACCCTTGGTTTTTACGAAAAAGTAAGTATGCCTATTTGTTTAATGTCGCTTGTATTTATTGCTTTATATCGCTGTACTGTAGTTCTATTCATAAGCTGATTTGCTGCGTCAGTCCAAGTTAGGGAGGGGTGTGTGTGTGTGTGTGTGTGTGTGTGTTTGCGTGCGTGCGTGCATTCGTGCGTGCGTACGTTCGTAAAAACGTACTCCAGTTTAAACTGTAGCTTATACATCATGTCTTTTTCTCTTATGTCGTTTCCAAATGACATTTCCTGCACAGAGGTAGTGAATACGCGTTGTTTTCTTCCACATCGCGGTTCCTGGGGGGAACCGGAGTGTCCGCTCGGACTGGGCGGAACCTTTCTGTCGGTCGCCAGTGCCGTTATCAGTGTTCCATTCAATCTTGATTAAAAGCAGAGACAAATCGAGACCTGTAGCCCTTTCGCAATTGTGAGGAGTCTCCCAGCCTGCTGCTTCAGGATGGGAAGCCACTGTCTGCTTTTTGTTTTTTTTTTTTTCCCCCCCTTCTTCTTCCCAGGCCGTGCTTGAGTGATCAAAATTTTTACTTAAATAATTTCCTCGATTAAACCAATGTCACTGGTTGGGTTTAGTTTCAGGCTACAGTTCATTGTTCCTATGATAGAACAGAACCTACCCGAACTTGTTTGGGACCGTAACAAGGGGCATAGCAATAAACCCCAGAGGCGTCATTTGGATAGCTGAAACTCTGACATTGTCGCTTTTTTAAGCTGTTTAGGTGATAGTTTACTGTGGTTTGGACCAGTGATGAAGTGCACCCATCGAAGTGGGTTCCTGTCCCACGCTGCTCCGGTAGCTTATTATGTAACAGGATTCCCGACTCCTATTGAGAGGTTAATGTGCTTGGTACCTACTTTCTAACTTCGAGAACCAGAAGGACACGATATCGCTGATTCCAGATCAGTCATCTCGCGTCCATATTGTCCCCTAAAGTTCTTTTTTTTTTTTTTTTTGGAGTCTACCGTTTTATTTCATTTCATGCAACGGGGCTAATGTCAACGTTTCTCTGCTCCTTTTTTAGGAGAACACACCTTGTGGAAGGACAGCACTTCCACTAAACCAGCACTTTTGGATTCTGATCTTTTGATCCTATTTTGTCCGAATCCTTGTTGTCGTTGTTGTTTTTTTTATTTTGCATATCCATCTTGGGAAGCTTCTGTTGCCAACCACGGATAAGCAAAGTAGAACCAGCGATCAAATCCAAGGTCAGACACACCTCATCCTCGTGCACCTGGTAAACTTCAGCGGTCCGCTATGCAGCTTGAAATCCAAGTAGCTCTCAACTTCATCATCTCATACCTGTACAACAAGCTGCCGAGGCGACGAGTCAACATCTTTGGCGAGGAGCTGGAGAGGCAGCTGAAGCAGAAGTATGAGGGACACTGGTACCCAGACAAGCCATACAAGGGCTCAGGATTCAGGTGTATCCACGTGGGGGAGAAGGTGGACCCTGTGGTGGAGTCAGCAGCCAAAGAGAGCGGGCTGGACATCGCTGATGTCCGCAACAACCTTCCCAAGGACCTCAGCGTGTGGATCGACCCCTTTGAGGTATCGTATCAGATCGGAGAGAAGGGGCCGGTCAAAGTGTTGTACGTCGATGACAGCAACGAGACTGGAGCCAACGCCATGGGCCTGGACCAGGACAAGGAGATCAGGAACAGTTTCAACCCCGAGGCACAGGTCTTCATGCCCATCAACGAGTCCATGAGCGGTGCCTCTCCGGGATCCAGCTCGCCCTCCCCACCTTTCGGCCACTCCGCCGCCGTCAGTCCGACCTTTATGCCACGCTCCACGCAGCCTTTGACCTTCACCACGGCCACCTTCGCCGCCACCAAGTTTGGCTCCACGAAGATGAAGAGCAGCGGGCGTGGCAACAACAACGGCGGCGGCGGCACTGGGAACAAAGTGTCACGCACCTCCCCCACCAACCTGGGCCTGAACGTGAACAGTCTCCTGAAACAGAAAGCCATCTCCACCTCCATGCAGTCCCTGTACGGGCTGGGCCTGGGGGTGCAGCCTCCGCAGCAGCAGCAGCAGCAGCAGCCGCAGCCGCCCAAGCCCTCAGCACTTTCTCCCAACGCCAAGGAGTTTGTGTTCCCCAGTCTGCAGGGCCAGGGCGGCCAGAGCGCCCTGTTCCCCGGGGACAGCTCCCTCAGCCTCAGCCCGCTCCAGTACAGCAACGCCTTCGACGTGTTCGCGGCCTACGGCGGCCTTAACGACAAGTCCGTGATGGATGGCTTGAATTTCAGCCTCAACAACATGCAGTATTCTAACCAGCAATTCCAGCCAGTGATGGCCAACTAGTACGCAGACAGGTACTCCTAAGCTACTACTTCAGACAGAAGCGACCAGTGATAATGTGATCGGGGGGCAGACAAATGAGCATGAAAAGTACTTTAAAAAAAAAAAAAAAAAAAAAAAAAACCTTAAACAAGAAGAGAATGTTACCACAAAAGGAAATGTGACTTGTCAGCTGTCAGGTCTGTTAGGTGGACGAGCCTGAGGGTGAATTTCTGAGCCCCCCTCAGTCGAAACTTTAGTCCCAGATGTCCGAGCTTGGTTCCCCTGACTTCATCAACCGCATCCTCCTTATTTCTTTGCCAACCAAGCACAAACTATTTTCTTTTTTTTTATGTGATTGTTTTAAGATATATAAAAGAAAAAAAAACAACACCCACCACAAGTCATGGCCTCTTTCAGTATTTAAGCAGAACTGGATATTGCCAAATTTTCTTTTTTTCAAGAAATTGGCATAAATAAGTGGGATTTCCTGGTCTTTTTTCTAATTGTATAATTTAATTTAGTACAGAGTTTGTAAGATATCAGAGTATCTATTGTTTCTACGACATGGTATTGCATTTATATCTTTTTACTACTCCAGTGATCTGTGATGACTGCAGCAACTTTATGTTTTCTTTTTTATTGAGATGATTAAAGAAAAAGAATTGACTATTCTAAAGATTCTGTACAGATTATTCCGTAGTGGTGGGATTTAAGAATATTTGCTTTTTTTTTTTTTTTTTTTTTTTTTTTTGAAAAACATAAGAGTTGTATTTTCTGTTAAGAGTTTAAAGATTTTTGCTATATTATGGACAAAATGTAATCGTATATTAATTTTGTACCTACATTGTGCAATACTTGATAAAAACAAACGGTATAACAAAGTATTTGGAGTCAGTGTCTTACATGTTAAGAGGAACTGATAGTTTATTAAGTTTGTATTAAAAAGCTTGAAATTAACAGAGTTTGTGGCCGTCTTTAATAGCTACTCGGTTGAAATTTTGCAGTTGAAAATAATTCACAGATCTGCTCCGATGTGACATTAACGATTATTAACGATTATTTACATTAACGATTATTTATTCATCAGCGCTGCTGCTGATGGTTGAGCCGGCTGTGGTTAACGCTAGTCCTCAGGCAGTGAGGTCACATGTCTTTGCGTGTTCTCCCACAGGTCCGTAGCCACGAAGGCTAGCTGGACTGGAGAGCAGACTGTGTCTTGGGTGGTTCTACCTCTCACCCACTGGCTGCTGGCACAGACGCCATCAGGGCCTTGGCGGGTTGTTTATTAACTTTAGCGATAAAACGCAGAGAGCTAGTTTAATTGGCTACATTTCACCCAGTGTTCTCAAAGATGCGGCGTGCTCGTGAATACGTGGCCGCCCTTTTTACGACTATCTGAGATTGCCCCCTCAGATTGTTTAAGTGCATTATTAACGTTAGAGTGGCAGAGAAACTCCCCTCTCTATTAACCTGACTGGTGGTTTCTGGGTTAGTCGTGGCGACAGGTTGCTGGACCGAATCCTCCTGACCCTGTCGGAGTCTGGGAGCCTCTCCGGGGGCCAGCTCATTGCCACTCGTCCGTCTGTGTGGCCCCTGTTCCACGTGATACGTGTGTGTGAAGTTTATCTCGGTCGCTGGTAGCATGAGGGATCTGGCTGCGACCGCTCATGAGTGTCTGTCTGTGACGTGAGGTCAGGCGGATGTAAGATGTGAACGATGGCATGAGGAGATGAGTTAACGAAAGAATTTTTAAATATAAGTTTGCTGTCAATGATCATAAAACAAATTCTGCAATGTTGCTGTTTATATTCTAAACCATATCTGATTTAGTTGATGTGTTTGTGAATCATAAAAGCATCGTTTCATAGCAATAAAACCTGATTAATTGTAGTTACAACACTGGGTTGAAGAGCCAGGCTGATCTCATTACAGTATCTAAACAGATAAGCACTTAAAGGGACGGTCTGTCCTCAGATCAAACCTGTAATCGACCTGCCCTTTTGTGAGCTAAACACGTAGCATTAATTTGTTTCACCTGTTTTGCCAGGTCAAAGGTCAACGTTATCTGGGGCCCCAAGTGTCATATATGTTTGCTTACCTGCGCGTGCCTTGCCTTCCCTTAGCTGTGCTCCCATCTGTCTTAGTTAGCTTGGTTAGCTTATAGTTAGCCTTTGACTTGTGCCTTAATTAACTTAATTCTGTTTGATGCAAAGCCGTCTTGTAGGAGCTGCGGTACGCGGCAGAGCGCAGGGGAAGTGACACAGCCGACGTGAACAGCATAACAACACGACTGAGGCTACTTTAATAAGGAAGCAAATCTGTGCGTGACGAGACCGAGCACAGGATGAAAATAGAACAGAGAGGAAAGAGACGGGAGCTCAATCAGAAGGAGAGGGAATGAGAGAAGAGGTGAGGCTGAAACACTGCCAGTGCTGCTGCTGATATTAATGTGGTGCCAAGCGCGGCCCCTCGGTCCCCCTCCCGGCCCCCCTCACTTTCACCTGTCACAAAAACAGGTGGCGCTTGGTTCAACTTGTGGCCCCGGCGGAGCGGCGAGGCCTTAAAGCGACGTCAGCCTCCTCAGAAAAACAGTCCGCTCCAGTCCAGCCCCCACCCGTCTATTTCTGGAAGCACCCTGGATGTGACAGAGGGCGCCGCGTTCCCTTCTGAATATTACTTCACCGTGTCTGATCTATATCTTGCAGAAGGGGAACGAGGGGATCCATCTGTTTGTACTTTGTTTCCGTCAACACCCGAAGCCAGAGCGCTTACGTCCATTTAAAAAGACAAGAGGGCCTGGGTTTGTTCGATTAGAAATTCAACTCGCCTCGAGTCAGTTTTATTAAAGCACATAAGGTTTGCTGAGCGGCTAACAGGAATGTAAAGAGCAGCTGCTCAGGCAGCATTTGGAACGTGTGCTCCAGGCAAGATTCAAGACGATACTGTATCCTGTGTATCAAGGGTGCAGGCTAACGCGTCCTCGCGCTGCTGTGATGCTTTGTGGGAGGGTCCAGTTTGCTTTGGAGACTGCTTTATTGCCAGCAGACCCAGGCCTTTAACCCGCTCTTATCTGCTGAAATAAACCAAAAACAAACTAGGCAGCGCCTACGCTGACATCGCGTTAGCTTCCTCTATCACGGCCCGCCCATACCTACAGCTGCTCCCCGAGATACCGCGGCGCTCTGGTCTTCATAGCTGCAGGTTTTTAGAAGGAAAAACCGCCTGGCTGGTGATTCCGTGTGACTGTAAACCTTTGACTTCATGTTCAGGCAAATATCAGCACTGCTGGAGCATCTCTGAGTGACTCAGGACTCTGGAATCCCAGTCATCCCAGTAACGAGGCACTGGCCAATTGGACACTGGCTCGTAGGCCTGAACACCTTTCCCTTCTGCAGCTGTTTCCCCCGAGCATGAAAAGCCCACGGACATGTGTAGGTACCAGGAGTACCTGAAGCTGATCGGGGCTCAAGGTGGGTTGGGAGGAAGCAGGAAGGACATAGCGGCGGGCCGGCCTTTCAGATCAGCTGATTTAGCTTTGGCTTAGCTGGCTGTTAGCTCGAGTGAGGCCAAATTACTCAAATATTTTCCGACTGTTCCACCCAAAAACTCAGATGTAACCCCTCTCTGACATTCACCCGCATCACCACTTCAGGTTTTGTTAAGCTAACCACGCTAAAGAGAATGCAGTGCAGCACATTAACTTGTGCATGTTTAGAGAACTATTTTTTAGCTTTTGATTGCTCTAACACGAGCTAGCCCACTGGGGTGGGAGTACGCGGTTGTTCTACTGTTTGGAATTTGCATCTATTTGCAAGACAATTATTCCAACTGGTTAAGAAAAGAGGATAAAAAAAGGAGATTAGCGCAGCTTCCCTGTTTGCGGTTAGTGTAAACCTGGAGGTGAGGAGCTAAAAATAGGCTAACGGGTTAGGGTTGGCCTTTCTCCTCAAATTCAAGAGCTCGGCAGCTAAAAGGAAGCGAGTTGGTGTTTGAGGGAGGCTTATATTCAAATTGAAAACCAACTCAAACCGTGTTTGAATGCCCTGCAGCTGTCATAAAGCTAACAGCCAGTCAGGAGACTGTTTCTCTCACCATCTCATTTGAAAACATCAGGAAATTGAGGACATCCTTCGTAATATTATTGGTCAGGTTTCATCAGCGGATCTCTGACGACGGCGTCACTTTCCAAAACATCCAGAGAAGTGAGTCAGACATGGAGGCTGGACACAGGACGCAGCCGCAACATTGGTGGAACACCTCCGGCTGCGTTGGCGACTGCTGATGCAAATGTCACTTCCTGTTTCATGCTTTTGTTTTTTGTTTTTTGTTTTTTTTTTTACAGGAGACTGTTTTATAAAACAAAATCTAACATCCAGTGTGCCCATCAAAGCTTCTGCTTTGATGATGTCATAGAGATTCTCTCCGAGCTGTTGGCTGCAATTAGCTCATGATGGTCATGTGATCGAATCCATCTGTGTCACTGCCATGCAGGAAACAGGAAGTTTGTTACACTGGGACAGGGAGGGTAAATGACTGGTTATACTGGGACAAGGAGGGTAAATGGACTGGTTATACTGGGACAAAGAGGGTAAATAGACTGGTTATACTGGGACAGGGAGGGTAAATGGACTGGTTATAGCGGGACAGGGAGGGTAAATGGACTGGTTATACTGGGACAGAGGGTAAATGGACTGGTCATACTGGGACAGGGAGGGGAAATGGACTGGTTAGGAGCCCCCAAAGACTTTAATTCTCTTCATGCTGCTGTTTGTTTTGTGCACACACAGGCGGTGTAAATGACGCCACTGCCCACACACAGCAACCGTGCTGGTGGGTTCATCTCGAGTGTGTGTGTGTGTTTATGTGTGAGCCACTGATGGTCCCTCAGTGGGTGGTGTTGCATAAGAATGTCAGTATTACATGGATTAACATACATAGGATAATTACATGTAAACGCAGGCATTGTCAGGGATGTGGGCGGAGTCTGTGCTGCTACACGCCACAGTAAATTGTCATGGTAACTCCTGCTGTCAGTGGAGTTTTCCAGCAGTCACCAGGAGAAAAGAATACACCCTGGACACCAGTAGCTCACAGGACACACACACACACATACACACACACAAGCTGCTGATTGGAGTAGACTTCCTCCATAGTTCCGACTGGTGATATTAATGTTTAAAGATGTGGGTCAGGAAGGTCAGATTTTGGGTTCAGAGGCGTAAAAATGTGAACGGATGGGCTGTCTTAGTTGTGGAGTCAGAGCCAACCAACTGGACGGCGGCTCCAGTAAGGAAACACGATGAAAACACAGTCGATGCGGAGAATTCCCTTGTCATGAGGAGAAAACGGCTCTGTGTTTGGATGCAGGATGGGATGTTTAGGCTGATCAGATGGTGGTTTAGATGGAGGCGATAACGGGATTTTTGCTAAATACACAGAAACAGCTAGCTGGATCAGTTTGAAATTGCAGTGTGTGTATAGAGTGTAGAGAGAGAGAGAGAGAGAATGTTTCATTAGAGATCCGTTTAATTTAAAGCAGTTTTTGGCCACGCTCCACCACTCCTGCAGACGTCAGCAGCTCTGCTAGCTGAGGAGGATGAGGGTGTGTGTGTGTCTGTATGTGTGTGCGTGTGTATTCTTGTACTTGCTACATACTGAGTACCAAAATACACATTTTTGGGAAGTGAGGACATTTTGACTGGTTCTCAATATTCAAAGGACTATTTGAGGGAGAAGACTGAGTTCTGTTCAGGTTAGAATTGGGTTTAGTTCAGGGTTAGGGTCAGGGTTCGGGTCAGGGTTAGGGTCAGGGGCTGGGTAAAACATTAGGCCTATGAAAGTCCTCACAACGATAGAAGTACAAGGATAGTAGAAGAAGAAGAAGAAGAAGAAAAGGAAAAAACAGCGATTTGAATCTGAAGGAAGGGAGAGAGGGACGAGTGTCTGAGCAGAGGCGCTCGGTTGCGCAGCTGCCGATGCGAGAGAAATGTGTCAAATAAAAAAAACCAAAAATGCATCACCACATGCAGCGACTTATAATCACAATGCCGCTGTCCCCCCTGGTGTGAAACATTGATTTAGACGTCGGAATAACCGATTTGGGAGTTGAAGGAGAAATAGCTATGCTTTTGAGCGGACCAGTTGCCAGGCAACCAACAGCAATTTTTACATTATTTCACATTAAAACATGTTTTTCTGAGCTGCTGAAAACTTAACTGCACAAATGTGTTTACTGGCACTGAGTCCATGAAAAGAACAACCTGCCCCCCCCTTTATGTTTCTGACTGAACCAGCAGGGATGGTGCGTGTGAAACATTTATCAGAACGTTCAGAACATCTTCAACAGATCAGATCTATGTCTGTGCCACCAGAGCAGGTTTAACTGAAGACAAACAAACAAACAAACAAAGGAAGCTGTCCCATCAGAGTCTATCCTGTCCAATCACTGCTCTGCTTCATGTCTGGCTCCTCCCTCTTTATAATGTAGCTACCTCAGGAGAAAATGCTGGAGAGCAGAGTCGGTTATTTTGGTACCTTCACGACTTCTTTTGGCAGTGAAAACACAGATAAGAGTGCCGGCAGAGAGCCATGATTGAGCATTATTTTTTACAAATGATGTTAGCATCGAGTGAAGTGTGAGCTGTCACTTTGATGCCAGGCTACGCACACGGCTAACGTGGCTATCGCTGTTTGGGCTGCTGAAATGCATTTGGACGTCTCTGAAGGCTGCTGTCTAACCACAGAAGAAGAGCTACGTTAACGTTGCCCCAAAGCTGGAGCTGTGTGACGCCTCCGCCCGCCGCGCTTATGAACTTCCAGTTGTTTTCAGAGGAACCTGACAGCTACACACAATAGACATGCTAATAGTGGGGTGAATACAGATGCACAAACAACACACGCGCACACATACACGCACACTAAATCTGAGGCTGCTGCAGTGAACTACAACATAAATATTATCATTTAGACTTGTGCCTTCCCATCCTAAAGAAAATTTGGACACTAATTATATGGTGTGCATGTGTGTGTTTCTGTGTGTGTGTGAGTGTGAGTGTGAGAGAGAGAGAGGGAGAGAGACAAATAAAACCATTCTTGACATTGGCAGCTGTTGCAAAATATGCTAAAAGTGACAATAGCATCTTAGCTGTGCACACAGAGAGAAGATGATGTTGAGGGATTACTGAATTCAGTAAATTCATCCTTTCTTGAAGCTTCGTGCATCCTCATCGACCGCTGACTATTATCTCCTCCTCTCCTTCTAAAGCGGCTCTTATTCAGAAGTATAAAAGGCACATTTCTCATGATCTAGCTCCTAGAAACTGAGATATGTGAGACAAGAATAAACGAAACTAGTCAGACTCAGAGGTCAGAGGTCAGGAGCCTCGCAGGGCTAACATGCAGTGGCTATGGCTGCGATGGCTCACACAGCTCATTTCAGTCCTAATTTCAGGGTGAGGTCAGAGGGGTAACCACCCAAACCAACTTTGTGGTTACCCAAAATAGTACAGCACAAAATTAGCATAGTTGTAGATTCAACCATACTAGCTGCCAACAAAAAGGCCGCGCATTTACCAGAGTTGGAGTGAAAGTAAAGATGGCTTCACCTTAATGTCAGTCATGCTGCACCTGCTTTCACATCAATCTTCCCACATGACACAGTCATCAGGTTTCAGAAGCGCATTCTAGCGCCTCCTGTGTTCACCGGTGGCCATCACTCCTGGGTTCAGGATCTAAAACCAGAGGAAGATTCTAACTTTAGTCCAGACAGCCATCAGCGTTAACACCGCCCGGCTCTGAGGACGATCTCCTGTCCTTTATGTGTGTCTTGTTCTACAGAAGCTCCGTCAAATGAATAATTTGTTCCCCAGAGAACATCGGAAAGAGGCACTCTTTTCAGGACGACTGGCAGAAATAAAAACACGCGCGCATAAAGGTAGGCAGGCAGCTCCCTAGGGAAAGCACCCCCCACCCCGCCCCCCGAACGCCACCGTGCTGCTGCACACACGTGAAACCCCACACGCCGCCGTTCGGCTCATTATTAGACAGACCCACTTCTGCCAGCCAGAAACAGGGTCACCTCGCAACTTTTCCCAGCCTGTTTCCAAGCATGTATGGTGGTGGAGCTTCTCATACATCCTTAAAGAGAACGCTACCTGTCACGTGCACGCTGTAGCACGCACACCTGAACGTTACCCAGGAGGAACGAGCGGGTCCTGGGTTCAAATGCAGCTTGTGCTGTGGGACACTGATTGCTAGGCCTCATTAGCTCCCACACACACACACACACACACACACACACACACACACACACACACACTCCATATGATCTGATGTGTGGTTAGCCACCATCACTGTAGCTTCCTTTTCTACCTCCCCACTTTTTTCAGTCACAGCTGGACCATCCACAGATCTGGAGCTCACACCAGACTCAAACTGGGCCAGACTTCACCACCAGCACCAGCACCACCCCGCCCCCACCCCACCCCTCCCCCGGCTCTGCCACACCCCGGCCCCAAGGGCCCAGCCCGCCCTCTCCGTTTATAATCAGAGTTGCCGAGCTAAGCAGAGTGAAAGCGCAGGAAAAGACAGCGGGGGCCGGTGCTCGACCCCCCATTCAGCGCGATCGGAGGACCGGCCCGGGCCTGGAAAAGCTTAGATTACAGCCCACATAATGAGAGGCCTGGCTCAGCAGGCTCCGCTTGGCTTTTTCCTGCCTCGCTCTCACACACGCAGACAGCAGCATTATTGCTGAAGTCCTGTTCTGCTCTGTTCGGCTTTCTGCTTCCCGGGGTGACATTTGCCAGCACAGCTGCTTTAGGGGACTATGGGAAAGAGACAGAAGGCCGCCGTGGCTCTGAAACACGCTACCGGGCCACGCGACAACAGTCAACCCAACTACCGTCCCCTGCACGACGGAAGCAAACAAAAGACAACACAAACAATCCCAGCGAAGGAAAAGAAGCACGGCTGATCTTGACCTTTTAACGTGCTTGACAAACACACACAGATGAGCCCTGCACACCAGCTTTCTGCTTAATGCTTTCAGAAGGCCAAGGCCATCAGTGTTGTGAAACGCTGCCTGGAGTCTCTCTGAGTCAGAGTGTCCTCGTAGGCGTCTCTGTGTGCTCAGAGACACAGGCTAATATTTGCAAATGCAGCATTATGTGTCCGTTACTGCTGAAGCGTCCGCCTCCGCGCGTCCTCTCCGGGGAGCGTGCGCTCTCCGCTCCGCGTGTGTGCGGGTGTGTGTGACCATGTGGTGAAAGAGCGAGTGAGGTCACAGACTTCCACTACAAAGGCTCTCGGCCCAAGGTTGACTAGAACACAAGCGGCCTTTTGTAAAGGCCATGTGCGGAGCGTTCTATGCTGCCTTACAATGGATGACAGCAGGAGACACATACACACACACACACACACACAAAAGAGTTCCACCTAAAGTCTCATCCTTCCATTTTCTGTCAGGAAGGGTTCCTTTTAAACTGGATCCAGATGCAGGGTTGTGTTTTCTACCAACCTGGAATTTTGCACCCTCACCACTCAGGAAAAATGTCTGTAATGTCTTTAGAATCTCATTGTTTCACAGATTTTTGTGCCAGTGCAATTCAATTCAATTCAATTCAATTCAATTCAATTCAATTCAATTCAATTCAATTCAATTCAACTCAATTCAATTCAACTCAACTCAATTCAATTCAACTCAATTCAATTCAATTCAATTCAACTCAATTCAATTCAATTCAATTCAATTCAATTGTTTTATTTATATAGCGCCGTTTACAATTGTCTCTAGATGCTTTACAGAGGCAAAGCATCACAGCTCTGAGCGTCACATCAAAGCCACTGTCAGGTGACGGGAACGTCCTTGTGTGATGTTGTTGCCGTGGTTATCACTTCCCAACACGGACCGATGTGATGGCAGCATTTCTTTGAGTGACTGGAAACCATTAAAACCATTACAGCAGTGACAGGGAACAACAGTCAGCCATCTTATCTAATTTAACCTGCCGGGAGCTAGCCTAGCGGCAGCGCCTCCCGCTGTGACGCTAGCGGCTCCAGGTTTAGGATTTGAGAAGCTGGAAGTGAGAAAACATCGCAGAGAGCTGAAGGTCTTTGCTTCCAAACGCTGATGTCAGTTGACTTCAGTTTGGAACACCCGGAGCGCCTTCCTCACAGCCTGTCACTCTGGAATGGTACAATAAAGCCAGAAAAAGCCTGTAAGTCTGTGATTTGTGGTGCCAGGCGTCGTCATGGAGATATACTGGAACGTTTACAGCAGAGGACTGTATTTCTTAGGGTGCTGAAGCAGAGCAAACAACAAAATAAACTTCCCGCGGCGCTAACGTCTGATCTGGGTGACGTTCCTGCAGCCTCCACATGTGGGTCTCTTGTGTGCTCGTTTCTGCGCGTGGGTGTGAAGGCTTGCGTGAAAACAGAACGCTCTGACAGCTGACGTCATGTGCGCCACCTACTGCAAGGAAGGGAAATGTACCTTTTAAGCTGAGGCCACGCCTCTTTTCCGGTGTAGCGCTGTCTTTTCTCCCTCCGTGACTGCGATTGTTCTTGCACATCAGCCGACTGCAGATGGAGGTGGGGGCTGAATCGGGTTCTCTTCTCGGAGACACTGTGGGCTCTGCACAGATGTTTAAAGGGATATCAGAAGTGGCCGCCCTTCGAGGGACTCGGGCCACGCGCACACGTGGATGCACACCATTCCTCACTGAAGCCAGGGTGTCTATTGGGTGATGTAGTTTCATATAGGGTCATGATGAACATGCACACGTCAGGATGACGTACTGTAATTTTAGCCTGTCATGCGTATGTGATGGCCCAGCTCAAACCGTGCGCACAGGCTAGTTTGCAAAACAAACATGCTTTTATTAGCTCATGAATGAGTGCTGCTTTTTTTTTTCTTTTTACTAACTACTGTTCCTGTAGACATATTTTGAGAATGCAGAGACTCTCCGTCAGTTCCATAAACAGCGGTGGTGGTGCGGTTTGTCAGCGTTCAGCTACGGCCCGTCCATGGTCACCTGGCAGCGTTTCCATCCCATCTGTCACACACAGAGGAGGCCAGCTGCTACGTGCATCGCTGTAGCAGCTGGCCTCTTCTTTCATTCTTTCGACCACTTTGTTTCCCCCCGCGTGGTTCTGCGGAGATTACATGATCACCAGGTTTTCATTCCTGCTGCGGCAAGGTCAAGAGGTCAGGGGTCAGGGTGTTTAAAAGTGCACAAACGGCGCGTGAGGGTTTCGGCTGAAGCAAGCTTAGAGGCAGCCTGCACACTTATGATGTTGAGTAAACACACGTGCACGTGCATCATTTCTCCTGCTTTTCACCTGTAGATTACTAATCAGCAAATCTCCACGGAAACAGGGGCTCACCTGTGCAGCCCAGCCTCCCTTCCCTGCAGCCCTCTTCTGTCCCTCCTGGAGAAAAGTGCCTGATTCATGACGACGCCACAGAGGGAAAATCTACTTTATTGCTTTCCTGACATTCGAAACCAGACAGAATTCCTTCCTTCTCAGGCAATTAAGTCCAGATGATTAATATTTAGACTCCCTCTGGCGCTGAGGGGCAGAAAGCCAGCAGACGGGACAGACTAAAAAATAGTCCGGGACCTTCTCTTTGAAGGTGAGAGGGTTATAATCATGTCATATGACTGACGTGTGTCAACAATGGAGCAACTGAAGGGAACTCAAAGTCCTCCGAGGGCTCCACATGATGACGCAATCAGCCAAACGGGAGTCACGGTCCACAGATTATGGGAAATCTGCTCATGAATGGCCTGTAAACGGTGTCGAATTCCACAGTCCATCTATTCATGGACACCGCGGCTTCCCAAGAAAACCTTCGATGTCCGAGTAAGTCAGATGACTCACGCGCTAATTTGGGCTGTGTGTGAGCGACCCGTTATATAAGAGGCGCCGCTACCCAATAATAAACACATCTGTTTGGGGTTGCTGCTCCAGGAAGGAGAAGTCGGCGCATCACGATCAGCTTTACGTTGTTTTTTTTTCCGCTTTGCCGCATCCACTGCTAAAGTGGTTTTTCTGTTCCTGCAGCCATCCACCAGAGAGCAGCCTTTCACCGTAATGCTGAATAGTAACAATGTCCTCATCATCGTCAGACTCCTGCACTCGTCCTGTAGCATGTTAGCAGAGTCGTGCTTGTTAGCTAAACAAAACTTCAGTGTCGTCTGGTAAATGTTGCGTACAGAAACAACTGCAACTGAATTCCTAAAATTTTTCTTCTTCTTCAGCCTGAGAATAATCCCACTGATGAATGACGCCATTGTTGTGAGCTCATTTACAGGCGAACCCGTGCTCGGTCATTCGTGTAGGTCGCTTCTGGGACCGCCTCCGCCGGTCCACCATCACCGCTTCTGACACTGAAAATATCGCCGTGACCCCATCCAACGTTTCCCCCACCCGCAGCTGCTGGCACCAGAGGATCCGTGCTGGGAGGTGTGAATCCTGGGGTGGCTGCCCTCCGCCTGGGCCTGACTGAGGATCGTTTTGTCCCCAGGATCCCGTCCGTCCCTCAGGTTCCCTCCACCCTCTCTCTCAGCTCTCTTTGCTGATTCTGAAACGACATTTAAGTCCCAATCCAAATCCCAGCGGACTCGACGTGCCTGCCCAGAAACAGGAGATGTGTGTTTACTTTTTTGACTGTGTGTGTAGGCCTCAGCGAGTGTGTGTGTGTGTGACAGGTATCAGAGGCAGGCGTGTGTGTGACACCTCATTAGAGATAAGCGCAAACACTGACAGCACATCTGAAATGTATGTCCTCAGGCAGAGTCTCTCCGTGCATGAGCGTTTGTGTCTGTATGCATGCGCAGCCCTGTCATGTGACAGCTTGTAGTTTATAGGCCGGTTTTACAGGAGAGTTTCAGGAAGTCAGCGGCCATGTTGTCCAGACCTCGGGTGGCCTGATTCCAGCTTCACTGACGTGATGCTTTCACATGCTGAGCAGGACTGATGGAGAGACCCAGACTCCAGGCAGCGCCCGCATCATGTTTCCGTCTGACAATTAGGCTGCATAAGTAGTGAGATGTGAGAGGTAACTGGTGTCCTGGTTTCGTCCTACGCTGAGCAGGTGCTATATTTAGAAAGCGGGAAGATAAGGGGAGAAACTATCCCCTGGAGCCCACAGCAGCAGTTTGATGTTCAGGACAATTTATACCCTCCTGATGGTGCGCTGACCTTTCCACCATCATCACTCATATGTGCCCCCAGCCCCCCTCCACACACACACACACACACACACACACACACACACACACACACACACACACATTGACCTCTGTCTGTCCTCTCCTTCTTTCCTTCATTTCCCCTACATTGTCCATGTATGTATGTATGTATGTATGTATGTATGTATATATATATATATATATATATATATATATATATATATGTATATGTATATGTATATGTATATATATATATATACATATACATATATATATATATATATATATATATATATGTATGTGTGTGTGTGTGTTTGTGTGTGTGTCCTTCTATTTTCTGTCCTTATTCCCATCTTTAATAGCTCAAGCATCACACATACCAGCTTCTGTCAACCTGTGTTATTTAAGTGTTAAGAGACCTTAGTTGGATGTGCCAAGTTGTTATCAGATGATAATGATGAAAAATCAAACCCATTAATATTCAGGGTATCTTAGTAAGGATAGCAGATAATAACTGAACTGAGGAGACGTAGTTGTTCCATCAATCTGCCCCCAAAGAACCAGTGAACAGTCATTGGTTCTTCAAGTTCTTATCAAATTAGTAAACATATACTTTTCTAATAAAAAAAAGTCTTGTTGTTAAATATGAATTCAAGGCTTCTGAACATATTATTGCTCATGAATTACTTCTGTATTTGAAAAGAGAGGTCGATGGACCGGCTGCCTCTTTTAATGAACTACTGCACTGCCATCTAGTGGTAGATGTTATGTACTGCACTAACGTCAACAGTTTTCAGCAGCGTCATGATCACTTGTAGTACAGCTAAAAAAAAAAAAAAAACCAAGGGCACGCTATACTTTATCAGTAAAATAGAGAATGAAGAACATATGCGCCGTGGAGAGCTGTAGCATGTGCTTGCTCATAAATCTAGTTAAAGTGCATCAGTTCACGCATTAAAGCGTTTGCATTGATGCGTGCATGTGAAGGTCTCATGCATATGGATTATTATTATTATTATTATTATTATTATTATTATTATGGTCTGTCCGGCGGGCTGCCCTGCTGGTGGCCGGAGTGAACTCCGTGCTGGAACCACCAAATGGCTGCCTGCTGCAGGAGATGCTGGTGGGTTCTGTGGAAGCTTGAACTGAACACTGGTTAACACTCCTGGTGAAACTGGGCTTCTTCTCCATGGCCTTTTTTTCATTAGTGGGGTCAGGGGTCAAAGTTCAAGGCTGGCTGGGAGACGTAAGAGCAGGAAAGGGTTGTTGGTAGGGGGTTTCCTGCATGTCCTGCACACCTTTTTTTGATTAAAATAGAAAAGGATTAAAAGTAAAACACAGCCCCAGTAAAACACAACCCCCTCGTGTGCAGCAGCAGAGGATTAATACTCATATTCATCCAAACTGTAATGGAAGACTCGAACTAAGACACGCCCACATGAGAATCTCTCGCCTTAACCGGAGGCTATACAGCTAGATGAATGGCCCCACTCAGTTCTTTGCATGGTATATAGTGCTTGCCACAGGGAATTAGATTAAGAATTTGTGACGCTACAAGCATTTTAGCTTTGTATGTAAATGATACAGCCATATAAATAACATCACCATCATCATCATCATCCCCCATCAGGGTGGCACCGTTGCATTAATGCTTCACAAATGTAAGCTGATCACAGCTAAATGATAACATGCTCCTCCTGAGATTCAAACCTGACACAGCACCTCAACTCACCCAAGGCATGTTGTTCTGCCTCTATGCCAGTCTGTATATGGCGAACGCCACGCTGAGTAGTGACCCAGTAAGCGCAACGCCGCCCTTGACCTGTAACTGGCTAACATGTTGCTTTCATTCGGTTGGATTGGTTGGATTGATGAACAGCTCAGGATAGATGGTATTAATAGAAGATGGCTACTCTAACGGAAAAAACAAAACCCAAATGAAATTAACAGAACTTTGGTTTCCAGGGCATGCTCGTGCCCGACCCAGTGCCCGCCCATCGCGCCGGGTCTGCCCTGTGGCAAGAAGGCCAGTAAGGCAGTGTGACACTTTGGGCGATGTTCTGCTGGAAAACCTTGACTCCTGCCGTCAATGTGGGCGTTACTATGACAACGAGCTAAGCATTGTTGCAGACCAAGTTCACCCTTTCCACAAAACCAAAATGGTTCAGCTAAATGGAGGTAGCGTTCCAACCCTAGGACTTCAGGATGTGCTGCTACCATCCTGGTGGCTGATGCCTCAGCACAGCTTCAGGGGTCCATGTTAGGGGGGCTCAGGTCTGTTATGGCGGGTGGTCATAATGTTATATGTCCAAATACTTTAACGCATTTATTGTCAGAACAAATTTATTTTGCATAAAGCACCTTTGCTCGTAGTGTGTTGTATAAAAGTCTAATTGTTGTTTTTCAGGTAAAACTATTTTTTTTTTCAACATTGCTGCCACATCTGTGTCTTTGAGGGACGTGGCAAACTGACTCTGCAATAACTCAGGTCCTCCTCGTCTTCCCCTCAGCCTGGCCTCATGCACATGGGTGAGTGAGTGTATGTGTGTGTGTGTGTGTGTGTGTGTGTGGTGGTGGGGGGGTGCTATGTGAGGGCCCCAGACCCAGACACAACACAACACACAGCTCTGCAGGCCACCACAGCTGGGCTGGAATGTGACCTGCTTCAGACGAGACCCTGTGTGTGTGTGTGTATGTGTGTGTGTGTGATACAAACAGCAGGAGGAGGAGGACATGCATGGAGGGATGCCCAATTCAGAACACTCCGAGTGCCCACAGGAGTTTTCTGGATAAGCAGCTAGCATGCTGGCTAGTTTGTCCATAAACACCTGGATCAGCACGAGTCCACACAGCACCTGTAATCTTCTCTAAGCCGCCTTTATTTGTTTCCGAATAACACTAGAATAAAAACTACATGACACGTAACACATAAATAGGACTGTTCCCTACAGAGGACCATCATACACTGGATATAAACACAGTCTGTATATGTCAAGAAAAATAAATATATCAAATACAGGAATCCATATGCATATTCTGTGCTTGTAAATTGGCAAAATAAAAAGTTGTCGAAAAGATTCCAGGTAATACAGAACCTGTGAGCTTATTTGATTCTGGTGCATAAACTGAGGCTTGAAGATGCATCGCTGTGACTAACACAGTTTTTCTTTAAATCAAACACAAAAATCATATCAATGCATGGTGTTAAAGGATGAGAGTGACTCACGACAAGACTTGGAGAGGCAACACACGCTGGGATTTTAGTAAACACGTACAAAGATTAAATACTTTTTACAGAGTACATGCTTGGATAATGCTAATCTATATGCTTAGTGTGGATATGCATAGTATAGTTGAAGCTATTCAGACTGTCTTAGGAAATGAACGACGTGGAGAGCATCTGTGAGTGCAATTAAACATCTTTGGCGGTAAAAAAAAAATAGTGGGATTATTGAGAAATAAAACAACAAAAATCTCAAACAGGCAGATAAAGGTCTAAAGTACTTCTGTGGGTACCAGCAGGTGTTCAGACTGGTGAGGTCACTGGAGATAAAGATGGTCGGAGGACAGCCGAGCTGGTCCTCGGCGAGCTTCTACTGGGTGGCAGAGATATCTTTGAGGAAGTCGCAGGTCTTCTTCTGGACGAGCTCCCGCAGCTTCCTGATCTTGCGTGCGCTGGAGAGGGCCACAAAGCTGTCGGGCTGCAGGACGGCCATCCCGTTGTGAACGTCGCCCATGACGATGAGCTGCTCGTTGGCGGTGGTGATGTTGGGGCAGGGGCAGTTCCAGTCCATGTTCAGCAGGGTCACCTCCAGGGGTTCTTTGCCGAAGAACCTCAGACCCATCTTCTCATCCTTCAGGATCTCCTCCACCGTCACCAGTGCGTGGCCGGACTCCTGCTCCTCGGTCAGCTCAGTCACACGGCCGAGGATCACAAAGTCGCTCTTGCAGAAGCTGTTGACCATCTTCCCCCGGGGTTTGCACGCCTTACAGTTGTGGTTCTTCGGAAAGGGGCACATCTCCTCGCAGGCCTCTCTGGACTCGAAATTGTTCTCATTGCCACCGCAGCCTCCGTACACGAAGGACTGGCACTTCTTCAGGCCGCTGTTGTAGGCCCAGCGAGGCTCGTAGGCCTTGCAGGGCCCCTGGAGGCTCGGGAGGCTGCAGGGAGCCGCCAGCTCGCCTCCACACGACAGCATGCAGACTTCAAAGGTGTGGAAGTGGTTCTGGTTCTTGTTGCACTGACTGTAGGTGAAGGTGAAGCAGCTGTTGCGCTTTGACTCGTAGTACCAGCTGATGCTCTCCTCGCCGCAGTCGTCCGTGTCCGGACCCTTCAGACACTCTTCTGCGGGAAACGGCAGGTTGGTGTGATTGGCCACGCCCTTCCCTTTCGCCTCTCTTCGGATCACGACTAAGGGGAAGTGCGACGACACGCCCCCGCCGACATTTCGGGCCGTGCACGTATAGATGCCGGCGTCATGAAGCTGCGCGTTGTATATGACCAGCTGGCCGATGTTGGTGACCACCACGTTTCCCCTCACGTGATTGGGCTTCATGACGGTGTTCTCTTTGCCCTTCAGCTGCTTCTCCCAGGTGATCTCCGGACGTGGCTTCCCAGAGACCTCGCACAGGAAGCTGGCCGTCTCGCCCACGAAGACAGCCTGCTGGGCGGGGCCGGTGTGGATGGCGGGGAGCTGGACGTCGGCCGGTAGGGTGGTCTGGAGGGCAGTGGTGGGATGTAGGGTGGTCTCTGCGGGGATGGGACTGGTGTTTGGCCAGGTCAGGTGGTACCTGTAGGTGGTGGAATAACAAAAGCGTTAACTCAAAGTTGAACATGTCAGCTGTTTTGGTTACGTTAGTGGAAATGATCACGTCTCAGTTTCACGCTGAAATGTGTTTATGTTCTGAACAATTCTGAGTTTGTTATTGTTATACATGACCTTTGATATTTGTTATTCACTCATCTATCACCTCTTTACATTCTCTGACCGCCAGATGCCCCCAGATTTAACTGGACATTGACCCAGTTTATTTATTAATCTCGGTTTTGCTTACATTTGGTGCATAAGAGAGAGAGAGACGTAACATTTGTGGTTAGATTCTTTTAATTCTTTAGCTGAACATTAGTTTTTGAAAGATGTTAGTTCTTTCCTCACAAATGCTAAAAGTTTAAAACATCTCCCCCCTTTTTTTATTATTAAGCCAGCTTTCAGATGTTAGCCTGTTGTTTTTATTATCCAAAGAGTGATGCCTGTTGTCTCAAAATGAGTCTTATATCATTATATTTGTGTCTCCTGTTCCACGTCATATTTTAGTTTACAGGGAATAAAATAATTAAAAAAGGCAAATGTTACCTCATATCATCAAAAAACAAATGCTTCAAATACTTAACATGTTACCTGCAGGTGACCTCAGAGATAGAGATACCCTTGGAGCACGCCTCCGCGTCCATGTAGCATTTGTTATAATAGGTCATGCCGTCGGACGCGCATGTGAAGTGGGGCTCTCTCTCGCAGCGGTCCCGGCACTTGCACACGGGCTGTCCGTCCCAGATGTCGCACTCGGACCCTTGCTGGGTGCACATGAACTTGTCGCAGGTGGCGCCCTTTGGCATTCCGATGGGGCCCTTGTTGCCCTTGATGTCTATATAGCGCGCTGCCACGCAGCTCTTGTTGCCGCAGACGTTGGGACAGCACTTTTCAAAGGACTCGCATTCCTGAAGATGGAAAAGAAGTGAAAAGTTTGCAGAGGAAAAGTGTTTTAAGCATAACTTCCTAAATGAATCCGTAAAAAAACAAACAAACAAAAAAAAAAACAATTGGTCAAATTAAATCCTCTTTAAATGGGCTGTGGAGAGAGCAAAAGTCTGTAGAAATGTAAATTATGTGTATATTATATTTTTTGAACTGGATCAATAATTCTGATGATATTAATTGTATACTTGTCGTTTGTTGCTATGTTCTCCTTTTTTGTTATTCTGAACACCACGTATCCAAACTCACCTGGTCGGATTCACACTCGCGCATGCAGGTGCTCATGGCGTCCACCCACAGGTTCGGGTTCAGCTCGTTCGGACACATACCTGCATGAGAATACACTACTTTCGCCACGGACATGGGCATCGCTCTCACACGGTCCGTGTAAAGGAGCAAAGCGCAGCAGTGTCCCAGCAGAAACCAGATCCATCGCGGAAACAGCATCCACCACATGTCGGAGAGCTGGGACAATCCCGCAAGGACGCACGATCAGAGTTGGAGAAACAGGTCCGAATTTTCTCTGACCAGCGGACTCAGACGCTGAGTATAAAGGAGCGCGCAGGCGAGCATGCGGGTCCGGTCTGGATGTGGAAAGCACTCCAGGTTAGTCGCTTCACGTTTAATAAGCAGCGAGAGATTAAAGCCGCGGCGCGCAAACCCAGCGAACGTGTAACTGTGTGTATTACAGTTCCCGTCTGGCGGCACAGCAAATCCCAGCTGAGATACAGTTATAATCAACTCAATTAAAAAAAAAAAAAAGTTTGGAGGACTGGCGAGACACCTGTGCGTAATGCGCCGGCCGCCTTAACCCTTAACTTCCAAAATCGCCCCTGTGACACTTTGCACCAGTCCGAGAGTTAAAACAAATGAGTTCCAACACATTTTAGGCAACTTTCGAAACGTTTGTGATGGTGGGATCTTTCAAACTGGCTGAAAAGGCAGAAACACGCGCATTTTACATTTCAGTGGCAGAGCTATTCGACTTAGTTGCAAAGAAAAATTCTGTGCGACATTATTAAGCGCACGGTTTGGATGTGTACTGATGGATGTGCTGATATATGAGCGCCAGGGCGCAATGTCAGTGTCCAGAAGATGGCACCAACACGCTTTTCGTCAAGTTTGCGCAGGGAAGAGTTCATTTACACTATGACTTCTTGTTAGCTGAATCTAGAGACATTAAACAGTGTTGACGGTTCTCAATCCCAGCACGAACACGGGATCTCACATTTCCTGCTTAGTAAAGGGTGGAACTGTGGGCAGAGGGCTTCAAGAAAACACAAACATGTTTGCTGGGAATGGAAACAGGACAAAATTCGTTGCGCTGTTAAATTAACTAAAAGTTTTTTTTTTTAAATCAAATCTGATCAGACCATTTTGCTTATAAAAATAAGTCATCATCCACAAACTAAAAAAAGCAAGTAAAAAAGATGCAGGAAGGACAAAGGCGAGAAGTGAAAGAATCGTAATCAAGATCTGACAATGCAATGAGCTGGACTGGCTGTATGTGTGTGTGTGTGTGTGTGTGTGTGTAAGTGGGGGTGTGCATCCATGAGTTCCTGCTGAGCCCAGTGAGGCCCAGTGCACACCAGACCAAACCTAGTTGTCCATGGATGATCCGTCTGTCTAAAAGCACACATTCGGACGTGCACAAAGCGCCACTTTTAGCCACACTAACGAGTGACGGCGAGCAGCTCAAGTCAAATCAAAGCACCAAATCTGGCTCACACAGACACAGTCAAGCTATGTTTTCAGAGCGCACTCACGGACTCAACCTCTCATGCCCTCCACCCCTAACCTTCACCCCTCGCGCCTGCATTCCCAGCATAGCCGACACCGGAGCTGTGGGGTGTTTCCCATATGGAATAAAGCCTCGGAGAGGACCCCCGCACAGAGCTCCGAAGCGTGCATTGTCTGCAAACAGTCCTTGACTTTGACCTTCACCGTGCACCCTCGCATCTCTCTGAATCCCCCCGCCCCCAGACAGCCCAACGGGCCACATTTAAATAAAAATTAGTTAAGGCTAACAAAAAATGTTGGAAAAATCAGTCATAAATGAAGACCTGGCCCAAAACAGATGATTAGTCTGTAGTTTTTAGCTTTTGCCACAGATGTGTGCAAATTTCTAAAACAGACAGTACGTTCAACACAAAGCACTCCACATTGTTTTTAAAAAACCTGAAAAACAACAAGAGAAAACTGGCTGAGGGAGCCTGTGGTCATCAGTGGTCGTGCATTGGCGTGCATCTGCGCTGTAACGTACTAACCACGGATGAACTGACGTGTGCGCGGCCTCCAAACTCTCTCAGGGCTTCTGTGGCCTACTCCTGAGGCCATGGGAAGCCAACACTGACGGTGTTATGACTGTTCATATAAGCTTATTATGAGAGTCTCACTCCAGAACAAAGGGGGGAGACACGGCCAGCCCCAGCAGGGCCCTAAGCTGATTCCTCAGCCCCCGTCTAGACACAGGACATGCCAAAAAAATGCTCACAGCCTTGCAGGTACCCTTGAAGTAGAAATATGTTAGGTTGTTTTTTTTTTTTTTTACCGTCCATCTCCTCCGAATGTAGATTTGACACACACGATCTGGTTCCGATAGGATTATGCAACATCTGTGCTCTGCAGAGTCCAAACATCTGCTCGCCACATGCGTGTCCATGTCACCGAAGAGGTTAAGGGGGATAACACAAGTGCGTCAGGACGACCATAACTGCAGTGTTTATGTTCTTTAAGGGGAACAGAACAAAATACCTCGTTGTCCGGGTTCATAACAGGATGTACTGGGCGACACGTCGGCGCGGCGTGCAGATGGAGGTCAAAGTTGAACGGACGGTGCAGACAAAACCACAGCTGGACAGCTATGCTATTTTTCTGCGGTGGTCTATTATCGAGGAATGCCGAGTTAAAAAACAACTGTATTACACGGTCCGGGGGGGTGCTGCTTCCATTTCATTTCAGCCTTTCTGCTCCCTCTAGTGGCTGCTGGGTGAAGCGCAGTCAGCTGGCGTGTGACGAAAGAGATCCAGGAGACGGAGGTGTAATTCACCATGCTTTATCAAAGAACAGATACAGGTCTGGAGGTCACAAAGAACACAGCTTTAAGAGTGCCTAACGTTAGTTTCAGAGGTACACAGGACATACTGTATATAAAAATATCAGACTCTGAATGCATAGGTTAAGTTAAACTGAATTCGTCCTTTTCTAAAACAATAGTTGTCCCCCATAAACATTGTTACTGTTGTCAGATCAAAGGTCAAACATGCTGATGACCCTTAACCCCCTAACTACACTGCAGCCCAAACGTGGACGTGCTCACCTTTGAAAACGTGGCACAGTAATAAAGCGTCAAACACCACTGGGGAGGTCAGATGAGCTCTCCTGGTGGGTCTCTCTCCTCCCTGCACTCGCTGCCAACATTGCACTAGTCTTCAACACTTCTCATCCTGTTTAAACTCAGTCTCGATGGATATTAGGCATGAACGCAGGCGTAGCTGGTGAAAACAAAAACAGATCCAATAAAAAAGTCTCAACATAGAAAACACAGACAGTAAGAGCTTCAGGTGTACATCTGAGCAATCAACAGAGACCTTTTGATTTCTACGTTGCTGATAAATGACCCCCAGTGCCGAGTTAACAGGAGAATCAAATGTGGAACAAAGCAGCCTTCCTACCTCAAAGCCAAATCGGAAAGCCCCAGCTAGATTACACTCCATAACCATTAGTGCCTTTCACAGTAGCACGTGTTCACCCAGCAGGTGGCGCCGTTCACTGTTCAGATTAAAGTGAGATTTTGAAGCGACAGTGAGTGATAAACCACTTAGATAAACGTCTGCCGAGTCCCGCTGCTCTTTAAGCTTCATGTATGCTGTTAATGTCTTAGCAGGAAGGTTACAATGCAAAACAACTAAAAAATAAATAATTTAACATCAAGCGTTACACTGACTGAACTAAACAGCCTGTGCAGACAAGCTTATTTCTTTGTCACAGTGTATGAACGTGTTATGTCGACATGAAGGGAAACCGGGGCTTTCATCCCAATGTGGTTAAAGCATACTGTGTGTAGTTAGCACGATTGCTTCTTCTTTGCTTCCCCCTGAAGGTTGTGAACAGATGCCCTCTGCTAGAAAGACACTAAGGTTTAGTTTGCGTGAACACCAGCTAGAAATCAACTCCGCCGTGTGTCCAGTGTGCTGTAAATTGTCCTCTTAATCCGCTGTCCCTTCTGCCTCATCAGGGGTGTGTCCTCGTAAGGCTATTGCAGAATCCCGTCCAAGTGCAGTCTATAAGGAAGACAAGCCCCTGCCCTCCCACCCGTGGTCCCGCTGAAGCCTTGGCACTACACGTAGCTGGAGAAGAGGTGGGAAAAAGAGAGGGGCCCCAAATACTTTCTCGCATCATCGAGGACACTATGCATCAGTAATCGCTTAGAACTGGTTGAGTACACGAAGGAGGGCAGAAGGACAAAAGCTATAGAACGCGAGGAGTCGACTCCTACTTATGAAACTGGCAAAAACAGCAAAGCCGAACAAAGCTGGAATAAGGGACCCGGGAAGGCAGCTAGATAGTGGCAGATGGCTATAGAAGCCCGTCGTAAATGTGGGGAGATGTCGGGCACTGCGCTAGCTCTAGTACGTGAGGCGAGATGCCTTCATGTTGTAGCAGGGTCTGTCTGTCAGGCCCCCCCCGGAGAAAAACGAGAGGCCCTCCGCTTTCTCCAGTACCACCTCCAGCTCTTGGAAGTCCTGCAGCCGAGCTACATCTTTGTCCTGGGGAGGAAAGAGACATGGTCTTAGCAGCTGCTCCTTTGAAGCGTCCTTCCTAAAAACCTCGTACCTTTCTCAACATGGTGTTCGGCAGCTTCCGGATCTTCTCCACGTGCTCAGCGCTGATGCCCAGTTCGCGGCAACAGACCCTCAGGAGGGATCGATAGGTCAGCTCCTGGCGGTCCAGCTCCACCTCGATGAAGTCGTTCTCCCGGGCGCTGGGGTTCTGGATGCGCACCTTCAACACCAACTCTGGAAAGAGAGAGAGAGAGATGAGAACGATGAAGCGGCTCCACTGTGAGACACTGGGCTTTAGTTCTTTGGCCTGAAGAAGAGAGTCTGGCTTTTCCCATCATTAAACTGAGCGTAAAGGGAAACTTAGAGATGCAACAACTGGATGTCACTGTTGACTACCAGAAAACAGACCCTGTGAGGAATCAGCATACACAGAAGATAAAAGCAACTACTTTGTTTGCTGTAATCAACTCTACAGCACACCTCATTTTACTGTGGTTACATAATCTAGGACAGGGGTGTCAAACTGATTCCACAAAGGGCCGTGTGGCTGCAGGTTTTTGTTCCACCCAATCAAGCACACAGAGTTTGACCAATCAGCTGTCTGAAGACTCAGATCAGTTGATTAAATGACTTCTGTCTGGTGTGCTGTTGCTTGGTTGGAACAAAAACCTGCAGCCACACGGCCCTTTGTGGAATCAGTTTGACACCCCTGATCTAGGATCAATAACTGCGTTTCGCACACCTTCAACCTCCAAAAGGCCTCAGCTCACGCTAAATCAAAGCTTTAGCACTCAGAGTTATGGCTAATGGGAAGCTGAGCTTCAATCTGGCTCTTGGATTCCGGGAGAAGGTGCCCGAGGCTCTTTTTCAAGTAAGGCAGGATTAGAGAGAGTATAACAAAGAGGATGTATGTAACAGCTTTAACTTTATCTGAAACCATTTTGAAGCATTTGCCCTGTACTTCTATGAGTTTTCTGCATTTTTAAGAGCCACGTTGACATAAACCCTAACATTGTGTTAAAAACAGACTCTCACCTTGGACATTGACGGGGAAGGTGCTGGTGAAGAAGAAAGGCTGGAACGCTGGCACGGCCCCGCCAGGCTGGCTGTGGCCCAGCTGCTGTGGAATGGACTGCTGCCTGCTCATGGCTGGGTTGGCGCCAGCCACGGGCGCCTGCACTGGTCCCCCGCCACCGCTGGCCGAGGGCAGCGGAGGCGAGCACACGGCGCCATTGTGAGCAGACGTTGCGTGCTGGTAGTCGGCATGGTTGATAAGGTGCGGCTCGACAGACAGGTCCATGGGTACAGTGCAGTTCACCACAGAGTGGTTGTGAGACGAGACCGAGCTAGGCGACGCACCATTTTGCTCAGCCACGGGAAGGAATTCGGTCGTGGCGCAGTGTGGGGAAGGGTTGGAGACAGCAGCTGGGGGGTCGGAAAGCATGCTCTGTGACTCGAGAGTTGGAGAAAGCGAGGCTGGCTCGCTGTCCTCTTCACGGCCTCCGGAACCATTCTGTGTGACATGCTGGTCCGTAATGAGCTCTGACTTGTTATCCAGCTTGGAATAGATGAAGGGGGGGTTGGACAGATAGTTGGGGATGATTGGCAGCTCAGGCTCCTTGACTTCATGCACTTCCTCTACTTCAACTGTGGGATAACAAACCATTTTCATCAAAATTAAACCTCAGCACATGTTGCAGTTATCCAGCTTTTAGAAATGTCAGTTTTACCTCCTAAAAGCCGTTTTATCTCTGGCTTGGATGTGAGCTGAGAGGCCAACTCATCCTTCGCGGTCAGAATTTCTATGTCTGCTCCACAGGTCAGTAAGTAGGAGACGATGTGCTTATGGTTCCGCTTGCATGCCCAGTGCAGACACGTCCTGGTGACATTTTTGGAGAGGAAACACAATTTAATAAAGTAAGAAAAAAATGTGGACAAAAATGACTTCAGTTTTCTGACTTGCTTGAATTGATTTTACATACTACTACTTTATATTATGTGTAATCAATACCATTGTTTAGAAGTTCATGAGTGAGGAAAAGGGACTTTGTTGCCTGTGTGCATAGGCAAGATAAAATGTCTCAGGCCTGGCTACAAAACCAGCTTTGTAATCTTTCTAATCAGATAACACTAAGCACATTTAATCCCCCCCAACAACGCACTTTGCTGCCCTGAACTTTCCAAGTTAAATGCCAAACAGCAATTCAATGTGGAAATCTGACGGAGCGATGAACAAAATATATTTTCATATAAAACTCACCATCCATTTATTTCGTTCTGTGAATTAATATTAACTCCACTCTCCACCAAAGTCCGCACTTCGTCGATATCCCCGATTGCAGACGCCTCTCTCAGTCGCTCCTGCAATTCTTTATCCAACGAAATGGAGGACATTTTCGTACAAGCTAGCTCTGTGGGGTCATAGGACACACACAAGGCTCTGCGACAAAGTAGTCAATACCACTCAACTAATGGTTACCATAAAAATGGTACGCAGGACCTCCAAAAAGAGACTTGCAGGAAACCATTAGCTACCCGGCTAACAGCAACAGCACCTTCGTGCTAGCTGGGCAGGGTTCGACTTGGGTGCTAGCTTGTAGCTTCGGCTAACTTTGTGCTGTTTTCTTAAGTCTTTTGAACGATTGTAATGCGTTTTCACCATAAGTCTATTGTTTCTGTCATTATTTCAATTACAGCGCCGCTACAAAAACCCACAACCAACCATTACACCGGCGCTTTGTCAGGGGTTGTCAGAAACACTACTACCTCATCAGGGGACATCTTTAGGTGTGACAACACTTAGCAAAACAATCGTTCCCACCTGAATATTGCACCTAAACATTGCTGCATTACTTTGTTTATTGTCATTAAAATATATGTGTATGTATGTATTATTTTAAATACTGCAGCATATTTATACTGTTAACCTTTTTCCTTCACTTTTTACCCGCGTTCATGTTATTCTATCTTCATTTTTATTGCATCTAGTTCAACTATAATTTTATGATGCAATACATAAATCAAATATCTATTAACTGATCAATTATTTTAAATATCATAATAATAATAATAATAATAATAATAATAATTCTGTTTGATTGTTGTCCATAATTTCATAACGCCATACGAGTGTGGGACGATGGTATATGCTCTTATAAAAAAATAAAAAACAAAAAAAAACACACGTCCAGTTACACAAACAGTTACCCTGCACTTTAAGCTGATTTTTGTAAAGGAAAACAATTAATTAAAATGAAACAGCTGTATCCAACGTCAAGTCAGTTGATTGAAAACATGAAGCAAAATACATTTTTTCATTTCACATTTCTGTTTATTTTTCTTTGGAAGTGGTGTCTTCTCAAACTCGGGCAGTAGGACTACATTACCCACAATCCAAGCGCGCGGCAGTGACGACTGATGATGTTTACTTCCGATTCAAAGGTTAACGTAAACTGTAATACGACGATGTGAATTTCGATTGTGAAAAATGAGCCATTACTATGGACATTTGTCTCATTACAGCATTAACATGAGTTAAACTGCTTTTTTAAATTTGAAACCTATAAAGCTGTAATTTTTAGGCATTTATATGGCACCAAAATATTTTAAAACTACAATACAAGTTTTCAAAAAAATTGTAGAAATTACTGATTAGTTATTTTAAAAAGTAGTTTTAAAACAATTTTGGCAACTAAAAACCCTCTAATAATTCTGATTACAATGTTTTTGACAGTCAAGTTTTTTTAAGAACACTACCTTTTGAAACTGTTTTTATAGAAATGTAAATAAACAGCAACTATTTATTACTATTATTATTGTTATTATTATTTTTTTATTATTTTTTTTTCAGTCAGTAGCGGGTTCCTTTGGTTCATTTCAACGGCTCTTCCTATTCATCCCATCGCTGGTTGAACGATGAAAGGGTCTTGTCTGCCATTTTGAGCACTACATTGCGCGCAGTGCAAGGCGTACACTGGCTCATTTAGAGATATCGTTTGACTTAACGTCCAGGTTACATTGCATAAAGCAAAATGCTTTCAGCGGCACAGCTACTTGATGAGTTAATGGGCCGAGATAGAAACTTGGCACCAAATGAGAAACGGGCTAATGTGCGATGGGATGACGAGAGCGTAAGTTAGCTCCTTAGCTAATGGTAGCATAGCATAATTTTAGCATACTAAATGCTTTAAAGCATGGTCGTCAATTGTAGACGGTAGCCTAGGCGAGACGTCTCGATTTTATTATTAGGACAAATATAACAATTTTTATTTATCGTGGAGAGATAGCATAGGATGGTTTTATTTTGCTTCACCGTGTTTTAATGATAAGTAGATACCAACGTCTGCTAACGTTAACTGGCGTCTCTAGCTCAACAGCGTGAAACAGATGTGTTGTTGATTGGATGTACTTTAATGTCTTTCTATTGCGTTATGTTGCTTCACAATTTACAATCTTGCCTCTTCATTAAGGTTTGTCGATACTACCTGTGTGGCTTTTGTCCTGCTGAACTGTTCACAAACACCCGCTCCGACTTGGGTAAGCCGAAGTCATAAAATTGTCCCACCAGTTATATCTTAGTGGCAGATGATGGATGTATTTTAGCGTAATATGTTCTGTTTCGTTCAGGTCCTTGTGAGAAAATCCATGATGAAAACCTTAGGACAGTGTAAGTTAGTGCAAAATTATGCCCTGTGTTGTTTTAAGTTATTTTTGTAATTGTCCCATTTGTAAGGATTACCCTACTGTGTCCAGGTATGAGAAAAGCTCTCGGTTCATGAAGGAGGGCTATGAACGAGACTTCCTGCGCTATCTCCAGTCCCTGCTGGCAGAGGTGGAACGGCGAATTCGCAGAGGACATGCCCGGCTAGCACTTTCCCAGGCGCAGCAGAATGCAGGGGTGCGTAATTTGGATTGATACCTTTTATCCATCTGTAGCTGTTTTCCTTCCAATGTAATACAGAGATTCCTATGAAGGGTAACTTGGAGTGCCAAAAAAAAAGTTGTGATTAACAGTTTTTTCCTTTCAGACTCCTGGTCCATCTGGGAAGAATGAGGAGAAGGCCAAAGTCCTAACAGAGAAGATCGAAGACCTGGTTGTTCAGGTTTGTACTACATCGAAATGATGGAATAAGCAAATAATAAGGTGAAATACAATAGCTAGAAATAATGAAACATAGGCACATTGTACTTTGTTGGATCGTAATAAATGACTCGTTTTTATGTTTCTCTCAGATTGAGGAGCTGGGTTCAGAGGGCCGTGTGGAGGAAGCCCAGGGAATGATGAAGCTGGTGGAGCAGCTAAAGGAGGAGAGGGAGCTGCTCAGCTCTACTCCCTCAGTAAGTAGCCTTTAGCTGCTGCTCATGCCATTTTGCCCTTACACACACCTTATTTACTTATGAGTCCAAAGAGGAGTGTATCTTATAGTATAGTGCCAGCTGTGTATCTGATGTGAGCTTTTTGTGTAGACAATCGAGAGCTTTGCTGCTCAGGAGAAACAAATGGAAGTGTGCGAGGTGTGTGGGGCATTCCTCATTGTCGGCGACGCGCAGTCTCGTGTGGATGACCACCTGATGGGCAAGCAACACATGGGTTACGCCAAGATCAAATCCACCGTGGAGGAGCTGAAGGTAAAAAAATCACCTGACCAAAAACACCTGTTCCTGTTGATCTTTCTGAAGCAATCTTAAACTTTTGCCGCTCGTGTTTAGGAGAAACTACGACGGCGCTCCGAAGACAGACAAGGCGAAAACC
The DNA here is from genome assembly GCA_015343265.1 of Pao palembangensis. NCBI lineage: Eukaryota > Metazoa > Chordata > Actinopteri > Tetraodontiformes > Tetraodontidae > Pao > Pao palembangensis. The sequence goes on along the minus strand of CM027085.1, from coordinate 14,613,230 downwards.
CGGTTGTCCGGAAGGACAGAGAAGACCGAGAGCGCGAAAGGGAGGAACGGGAGAAAAAGCGCAAAGAGGAGGAAGAGAAGGAAAAGGAGCGGGAAAAGGAACGTGAGAAGGAGCGTGAGAGGGAACGCGAGAGGGAGAGAGACAGGGAACGGGACCGAGAAAAAGAAAGGAGGGGACGCCGAAGCCACTCAAACAGCCGCCACTCCAGTCGGACTTCAGACAGGAAGAGGAGCAGATCTCGTGATCGCCGGAGATCCAGAAGCAGAGACAAGGACAGAGAGAGGGAGCGCAGACGCAGCAGGTACAGATGATTGTTACTTTCACGCAGCAGGAGCGCTCAGGTCAAAGGTCACATGATCTTGATGCTTCTGTCTATAATGAGGAGCCAACTTGGAACCTGCTGGTTCTTTGCTGTCTGATATTATTGCTGCATTTTTTAAACAGGAGCAGAGACAGGGAGAGGGACAGGGAGAGGAGGCGCAGCAGGGAGCGCTCTGACAGAAAACGCCGCTCCCGCAGCCGCGACAGGAGGAGGTCTCGCAGCTCGGAGCGCAAATCTCACCGCCACCGCAGCCGCAGCAGGGAGAGGGAGAGGGACAAAGATAAGGACAAGGAGCGGAACCAGGACAAAGACCGGGAAAGAGACAGAGAACAGTCATCAAAAGACAAAGGTGAGGACACACTGACTGGCGGAAATGCTGAAATGGCTCCAGGACCGCTTCAGTTTTTCAAACCTAACGTAACATCTGTTTCCAGACCGAAAGATGACGGAAGAGAGGAGCAGCTCTAAGAAAGACAAGCACTCTGACGGAGACACAGCTCCCATCAAGGCTTCGTCTGAAGCGGAACCGATGGAGACGGAGGCAGCGGTCGCTGCTCCCGCCTCCTCCCCGTTGCTTAACGGCCAGCAAGAGCTCCTCCATTCTGAAGGTGACACTCAGTCCAATTAAAACTGATCTGATAGGACCTCAGATCAGGCTCAGGTAAGTGTGTCTTCCTCCTCACTCCCCCTGGCTCTGAACCTGGTTTCCCCACTCCCTCCTCTACCCTTTCTCCCCTCTTCCCCAACCTTGCCAACCCTCTCACCTTTCCCCCTCACCCCGTTTACGTTCAATGCTTATGATTTTGTCTTATGTACTATATGCATATATCTTTATCCTGTTTTTGAATAGTGCATCATAAGTATGCACTGAAGATGAAGAAGAATGTAGAAAACATTCTGACAAAGCCAAGAGGGAAAGGCCAGTGTAGCCCTGTGCAAACATGCCCGGAGGTACCCCTTGTTTTGTATCGGTTTCTGAAATAATAGTTTGTCTATGTGGACAAAATGGCAGAAAAATCTCATAGTCTAACCAGTTTTTTTTCCTGCCTGTTTTAATTCATCTTTTACTTTCACCTAAAAAAATGTAGCAATTGTGATGTGAGTTGCTTCAGAAAGGACAACAGAAGAAGCTGGTCACTGTGTGTCTACAGGTTTATGTAGATTTCTCCCACTCATTTAAACACTCAGACACCTTTTCAGCTCTGATGCTTCTGGGAATCAAAAGCCCATCCACCTGAGCCATTGTCTGTGATCACAACTCACATGTTATGGATGTGTTGTCCAGCGTACTGTGCCTGCTAATGCCATGCAGTGTGTGTTTGGGGGGTGTTGTAGCACCTGGGGCCTCATGATAACGTTCTAACTGAGGATAGGGTTTATGGAATGAATTGCAGCTGACTTCCCATACCTCACACAGCGTTGGTGTTGTGAGCGAGACCACATGAGAAAAAGGGCAAATTAAAAATCATGGATACTCTGACTGTCAAACTGTGCAGGTACTCACCCCAGGTACTCCTTTCTCTACCCACATCCATTTCTGTTGCCTGTCAAAAACATAATTCTCTACTTTTCCTGAAAATAAAATTGAGTATTTGACTGTGCACATGTTTTGTTGCTTGTTGATATTTATTAGCATATGCTTGGGTGGGGGGGTCATTCTATAGATGATTTTTTTTTTTTTTTTTTTAACTTATAGTGACATGAAAATGTAAAACTTGTTTATTTAGAATGTTTGATAGTTTGGAACATCCCACTTGGTCAGATGGGCAAAAAAGTAATCATTGATCTGATCAAAAGAATTGGTAAAATCTGTGATATCTTGTGGCCAAAGCGGCAGTTATATTACCCAAGATCAGTCATTAGTCTGTTCATGATGCTGCTCCCAGCGTTCTGCATGGAGCCTTTGCTAACACGTTCTGTTGCGATCGTTTTTCTCTCACCAGAGGAAGCTGGAAATTCTGGAGGAAGACACGGCAGAGCACACCAATCCAAACCTGAACCGGACACACCGCTGCTTAAAAATAAGGTGAACCACAATATGTGTAGTGGCTTATTTAAAAAGCAAAAAAAGAACCTACCTTGTAAACGAGGAGAGGGGGATACTTCATTCTCATGCTCTACTGTTATATTTTGGCTCACAGAAAAGGTAGATGTGGTTCATCTATTCGACACGAGACAGGATCTTTGTTTTTTGCCTTTTTTGTGTGTTTTTGTTTTGAAAGGTTTTCCACAGCTTACTTTGGCATTCAGTGAAAGTTGACATAAAAGCCGTATTTGTGGTCTGTTTTGGTTAGTTGGGTTCTTCTTCACCTCCTTGACCTCCACCTTTTGGAAATTCAGTGATAATGTACAATGTCAGTCCAGAATGAAGGCGTGTCTCTCCTCCAGTTAGGTCCTGTCTGCACTTACGGATGTTTTTCTGATATTTTCTCTGGGAAAAAAAAACCCAAAACACGTTATCATAACACCGTCATATCCGACCAGTAGATGGCGCTACTGCCCACATCAGTCAATGCAGTTAAAATAATTCAAACTTGCTCATTTGGTCCATTTCCTGGTATGTTGTGGAGAAACCAGGAGCAAAAGCTGAACCAAAGTGACTCACGTCACCTTTATTTCACACGACCATTACACAAGACGACTTTTAACGTCAGTATATGGTCTAAAATCTTAATGAGTAAATGACAAAGTAAAACTCTTAGTGCAGACAAGGCTTTAGAGCATATAATGTAAAAAGAAAAAGTTTCATTTTGAAGACTTTGAGGACTGATCTGTTTAATTTTGTTCTACTTTTAATGTTCACATTGTCTCAATAAATAAAAGTGAAAAACTTGCCCTTTTTCTTTGACTCCTTCCATAAATGAGCATTAGCACAAACGTTCGTCTGGCTTGCTGAGACAGTGTCCTAGAGTTTTAGTTTCTAGAGGGGATTTTCTTCTCCATTTAGCTTTTGAACCTGGTGGTCTCTGCAGTCGGGTCTAGGATTCCTGGATGGATGCGGGAACGTCAGACTAATCCCTTCTTCAGAAACAGGCAGCTGTTGAACATTCCAGCAGTTTCTTCAGCCTGAGCAGAGATTAAATAAAGATCCAATCATCAGATTACATGTCACCAAGCTTATCAATAAATTGATCAGCTGCACACATCAACACTACAGGCAACACAATTGGAAACAAGCTCAGTTATTTGCAAAGGAAAGGATCATAGTTTGGCTGGTATACTTTAAATGCTGGAGAACTCACTCGATCTTTATTATTCTTATCAGCTATTTGGGTTTTCCTTAGATCATGTAAACATCCCTAAATCCATCCAGCTCCTACTGGTTTTTAAGAAAAGCACTGAAAAACTTTAAATTGCTTTCTAACATTTGTTTTTCTCACACTTAAGTTTTCCTGCACATGTTCAGCCCCAGGACGATGGGACACGGTGCCAAAGATTCAGCCAGCATTGGAGAAAAATAAATGACTCGTGTGTGATGGTGTGCTCTGATAAAAATTACAGACTAATTTTACCTAACTAAGCATGAGCTTGCTGGAACGCTGGCCCAGCTGTGACTCTGTCCCTGAAATTCATCTCAGCCTCCTGGATTCACTTAGTATCCTGTCCCAGGACACCCCAGTAGCAGGTGGCTGTCAGATGGTGTGGCAGCTCCTGGGGCAGGCGGAGAAATGAATAATTATTTATACAAGCTGGAATTTGATTTTGAAAGCACTTATGGTGCTCGGGTTGGTCATAGATTGTTGCCCAGCACCAGATCTGTGTGATGGGAGCAAATACTTATTTCCTTTGATTGATTCCACTATCCAACAGCAGGTGGCAGTGTATGTCTGCCACGCCACAGCAGTGCCCTCCACACTGTCAAAGGAATGTTCTCACACATGCAGAGCAAAAGAATCCTTGAGAACAACCCCCCCACCCCCCCTTAGACGGCATTATTTCATTCCACACCACATTAGGAAAAGCTACATTTCCCCTGGGGTGGGGTGGGGGTGGGGGCTGCAGAAAAGAAACATCAGGAGGGACGGTGAGCTGGGAAGGGGCTGATAGAACAGGAGATGGAGGGAGTGGGACTGAAAGAACCACAGTGAAAAAAGATAATGGAGATGGATGGTCTCCATCCTTCCTCCACTTTTCCCTCTCCCCGTCAGCGCGGAGTCTCCAGTGAAGGTCGACTCGGGAGGCAAAGCAAGTCGTAGATTATGCAGTAGAGATGGCAATTCATCAGCGCTGTCGACACGCTGTCTGATTAATGATCTCCACTTCTGCAGCACACACGCGTGCGCGCGCGCACACACACACACACACAGGGCTCATGTCAGCTGTCACTCAGCACTGATGGTGGATTAGAGCTTCCCCTGCAGTCGTCTGTTTGTGCTGACTCCCACTGTTGTTGCAGTATTGCACGCCCGGCTGTATTACAGGTGATGTAATGACAACATTGGCTACAGCATCGCCCTATTTTCCATGTGAACACACACACACACACACACACACACACACACACACACACACACACACACACACACACACACTAGTGTACCAGGAGGAGGCTGGTGGCAGCGCCATCAGCTGCCCATGCACGTGAACCGCGAAGGAGCTGGCAGAGTCCTGCAGCTCAGAGATAGGAGCCACGTCCCCCAGCGTGGGAACAAAGTCTACCCCCCCACACTCTCCCCCCACCAGACCCTGAGCACTGTGGGCCGCTGCTGACAGAAGCTTCGAAGTTCCTCTCAGATGAACCTTCAGGTTGAATCCAAAGTTAGATCTCTCTGTGTGCAACTGGACTGTGGTTTCCTTGAAAACGTTTTGCCCTCTCTCCAGAAGGCTTCTTCAGTTCTAAACTTGCTGGGGGCAGAGCTTGAAAATATAGCCCTTGTGGACCTGGATGAAGGAGAATCTACACAGACATCTTCAGATTGAAGCTCAGTCGCATTTGCCTGCATCACTGGTGGAGACCTGGAGAAGGCCCGCACTTCAGCGTTCCATCTTTCCTCTCAACAGATGGTTCCACCACAGGAATGGGCCCAGAACCAACAGAATAAGAGCCTAGCACCCCCTCCTCCCTCCCTCTTTCTCTTCATTTTCATTCCTGCCTTCATGCATTTCTACACTAGATGAGTTGCCAGAATCTGCAGCGAGTCTCCGCTCACCGGAGCGTTGGAGACTTTTCTGTGGGCACTGGAGTGAGGATGAGACCCCCCCCACCACACACACACACACACACACACACATCCCTCTGAAAACCGAATAACTGGATCAACCACAGAGAACGCATGAAGGCGTTCAATCCCTTTCAGGAAGAGAAAGACGGGAGGAAGCAACAAAACTGTCCTATAGCCTCTGTCTCCATAGAAACGGCTCAAGCTGACCTCGCCTAATTTGTGTCCTACCGACCAGCAGGACAGAAAACAACCCCACACTCAGAGATCACAGATTTGCAGGTAAAGTGGACGAGGCTGAAAAGTCCCCAGTATCCCGGTATTGATCCCAAACTCTGGCACCTAAAGGTTTCTCATTACAAGGTGCTTAAATAAAGAACGTGTTCCGTCTTTGTCAATCCTGACTGATCATTTCCCTCCGTGGGTTCATTGGTATCGACGCGCTCCTTGTCCGTTGATTGCCATCCCATCGACTCTTTCATCCTGTCATAATGGAACGACATTAATCTCACTGTGACAGGCTACAGAAGGACTCCCTATTGATTATTTCATTATCGCCGCTGCTATTGTGGCGAGGGATACTTACAGGAGACTGTAATTACACCAGGGACGAGAGCCTTAGCTCCACCAGGGTGGTTCAGCCATTTTTAACACATTCCAGTGGAGTGTGCAGTGTTTTTTTTTTTTTTTTTACTTTCACTGCTAATTTTAAAGTCAGAATTTTGTTGTTATTGCTGCTATGGTCGTTCTAGCCTCATTACTAAGTCACCAAACACCATTAAAATGTGTTTGATGTAAGCTTTAACTTGCATTTCATTTAAAAACACACACAACTCAAAATAAAGAAAAAAAGCAGCATATTTGACTCACCTGATGCTAACCAGACAAATTAGGTGGAATCCAGCTGCAGGCTAATAACTATGACATAAACACTGTAAAATTACCTTTTTTAAATATTTAAATAAATGAAAAGGGTGCTCAAAAATGGATGGACGGGGTCTTGAGGAGTACCTCATTCAGCTTTGCACTGCAGATAAGCAGTGCAATTAATTTTGATGGACACGTACATAATAGTCGATAATAAAGCTCTTGAGAAATTACATTTCATTATTACAACAAACGCTTTGTCCTTAATGGCGTTTCTGGCCAAGCACGGACCCAGTCCTCCGCTCGCTATCTTCCCCTCTCTAGGAAAGATGCTGATGGGGCAGTCTTCTCTTCCCCTGCTCCCCCCTCCCCCTCTATATGAATTATGCATCTGATTAATTAGGCTCGTCATTACACTAGATGGTCAACTTACTTCTGTCGTAGTTCAAACATAAAAATTGACCCTTTTTTCTTCGCCCTGCTGTCATTGTTTGGATGAGAGGAAGAGCCCCCAGGCATTGCTGCGTCCCTCTGGGTGCTGGGTGAGGGATTACAAAGAAATAACAAGATAACAAGATAAAAATAACAAGATAACAAGATAAAAGAGCCTCGCCGGCGGACATCAAAGCGGAACGGCTGCTCAGATAAAAGCAGGGTGGCAGCCAATGGTGACTTCAAAGAACACCGGGTGCGCAAGCTGAGCGTGTGATGGGATGCATCTACATACAAACACTGGCGTCCGAAGCGCCCGTAGTCTGCCTCTCAACGCCGCCACCACCGCATAGGCAACAATATGACACTAAAGCTTATCCTTGGAAGGATCAATGTAAGCCTTATTAATCCAGGCCTGTAACTAATCTGCCTTTCTCTTATTAGTATTCCTTTACTCTCCGCAATGTCACAGGCGGCGTATGTAGCACCCCCTGTAGTGTGCCACCCCCCCACCGAGATGTAAATCTCCCACAAACCTGTAAATCCTGGCAAACCCACAAGTCTCCCAGAACAAGATGCGTTCTGTGCAATAAACTAGCTTAGCGCTCATCGATCCTTATGGCTGGCTGTCCTGGTGCCTCGGAGGGGCTGAAGCGCATGTGGAGGTGCACATGCTTCTGCACAAGGAGCCGCTTTTCTCTGTCAGACACACACACACACACACACACACACACACACACACACACACACACTGGTTTGTTCCTCTATCTTTGTGAGGACAGTTATTGACCTAATGCATGTTCTGGACCATTACTCTCTTTAATCTAAAGCCAATTTGAATTTAACATTAAAACCAAATCATAGATCTGTGAAGTCTGGACCCAACTGTGGAGCACAAGGACACACACACACACACACACACACACACACACACACACACACACACACAGACTTTTATGAGCTTGTAAAGCACTGCTCTCCCAACATGAAGCATTGGGGGGCTGCTCGGGGGGTTGGCCTCTGCTTTGTGAATCCTTTGGCCTCTTATTGATCGGGGGCTTCGTATTGATTAACATTCTTTTCCTGCACACAGATCCATCATGTACCTGTCTGCAGCTGCTGCTCCAGGGCCAGCGTGAATGCGCTTGTCTTGTTTGCCCGGAGGTGACGGTACTCAGGCGGATCAGCGACGAGGATGGTTTAACATGCTAGGCTCTTATGCCATCTGACAATGTGGGCACGAGCGGTACAGCCTGAAGATTGAAGCATCTTCAGGGCCCGAGCTTTCAAAGCACTGAGACAATGCGTGTACGCCTCGTCATCTCAGAGCTGCAGCATCATGTCAGGAGGCATTACTGTGATGCATACTGCATACTGAGTGTCAGAGCAGCTTCTTGTGCCTGCATTAGTGTGTGTGTGTGTGTGTGTGTGTGTGTCCTTATATTTGCTACATATTGAATACCAAATCCCTTATTCTACTAGCAAAGAGCAGACATTTTTGTGAAGTGGAGGACTGTTTAAGGGTTAAAACATGGCTGTAAGGTGGAGGTTAGAATTGAGTTTAAGTTAGGATTAGGGGGATAGCTGGGATGGTTAGGGTAGGGTATTAAGTCCCCACAAAGCTAGAAATAGGATGTGTGTGTGTGTGTGTGTGTGTGTGTGCTGCTCACTTCCTCTTAATCACTGTGTGCTTTTAAGGTGAGAAAAGAGGAGCCGCTTGGTTGATGGAGTCAGTGCAATCATGCAAATCAGCAGTCTGCAAGGATATTACACGAGATGCTGGACAATAGGGGAGGCCGACCTCCTCATGAGCGATTTACTCTTCCACATGAACGGCACCGGTGCAGCCGACAAATCAGCGAGCAAACGCAGCAAGCCAGGTTTTACAGGACAAATATTCCAGAGGATTTGCAGCATGAAGGATAAGATAACGAACGACATATTCACGGTAAAATCTGTGTTTTCGGGCTCGTGCGAGCGCCACCGTGGTTCATGGAGTTCTATAAAGATGTAGCCACGGAACATGTGTGGTAACATGCGTTTGTCTTACAGAGGGTGAAGAGAATGAGTACTGACGTCTGCACTGATGTGGACTGAAATTGAAAAAATAACATGGAGTGACCTCAGCAGAATCTCAGCATTGGGGTCCTCCATCAACACACACGTGCACGCAGATGCAAACTTTTACACATATCCCACATTTGCCTCCTGTGGTCCTGTTTGTGTCTATTAAACATTAGAACCAGGTCAAACCAGATGGTTTACTTGCGTCCAGGTCTGCCAAAATGAATGTGTCATTAATTTTTTAAATGTGCTCAAATTCTTCTAGTGCACCGCCAGATGTGCAGGAGGACAAACCATCAGCCGCAGCGCAGGGGAAGGTAAACACGCAGGAACAAAACATTTTGGGCTCTTGTTAAAATAATAAACTGTGTAATGAACATGTAACAGTGACATGTGTGGCAGGACCTGACGTGAGCAAACGTTCAAGAGAATTCATATTTTCGTTATGGCATTATGTCGCTTTCTGATTAGAAACATCCTCAAACATTTAAATGATGCATTTTACAGCGTGTACACCAGTTAGCAAGTTCAACTCCGGCTTGTTGGTTTTGTGGCACGTCAGAAGAACTTTGGTTAAAGCTGATGGTCGTGTCTGAATATTACATTTAAAGTAAGAAACCTGGGGGTTTGACCTAGATGCAGCCATGACACTGAGCAGAGCAGAAAGCAGTTTAATGTTCGATCCGAACCACAAAAGCAGGCAGCAGCCAGGAGACGAAGCGACTGAACTTTCAACTTCAATCTGTGAAGTTTAGATTCATAAACACAAAAATAACCAATTTTTGCTTTTCCCCAGCAGGGTATCTTTCCCCAGCCTCCAGAAGTCTCACAACTCTGTTTGCTGTTTACTGGTTTTCATCTGGAACTGTGTTGGATAAACACGAGAGAAAACTGGTGCAGTAATGTAAACTCAGTAGGTGGTCTTTTATTCGTGGTATCATCACCCAGTTGACAACTGGGTTTTCTGACATGTAATGCCTCACACTAGGACTAATTAATTCACTTATTCCAGCTGCTGACGCTGCCTCCACACTGAGGCTCCAAAAGTGCTATAAAACCAAACAGGAAATCTCTTTTCTCCATGTCTAATCTTCCTGTTCAACAGGAAAGCTGAATACATTTCTGAAAATCCTTGAAGCGTCACAGCGAAGTGACCTGTATTTTATGCTGGTATCTAAGTGGATTCACTCATTCCATCATCTGACCACAAAAACATACGCTGTCTTCATGTCTTCATGTGGACCCATATTGTATGTTGCATTGTTGCACGAAAAGAGGAAAATACATTTTTTTGTTTCAGCCAACTTTTAAATATTTCAAAACCTGCATAAAGAAGCAAATATGCATTCAAAATCTATTAGAAAGCCGCGCCAGGGCGTTTGAGTGGGTTTAAAGTTTGCTGGATGATGCTTTTAAGTGGAGATGAATCATTTAGTATTATTGCTGTGGAATTAAATCAGATTAAATTAAATTTGACACACATTCTTTTCAGGTTAGCCGAATAGTTCCATTCTCTAATACTCTTAAGAAAGCAGTTCAAAGCTGAAAGAAGGAATATTTGACATAAATCTGTGCAAAATCCCCACAAACAAAGAGCAGCTTTTGCTTTTTGCATACATAAATGTGACGTTGGGGGAAGAATGAAATGATTAAGGATCCTCCAAAAATCGAAAGTACTCTACTTAAAATGAATTCCTTCTGCCGTCCTAATACGGCTGCCATTAATGATGCCCGAGGAGGCAACAGTAATGGTACGGTACACAAGATGACAGCATTAAATGTAAATATATTGGTTTTAAAAAAATAACAGAAAGAAAACAGAAGATTAAACAAGCCGGTGCCCTGGTGGTCAGACAGATGTGCACGAGTGTGGCGTGCACACATACACACAGAAAGTGAGGGACTTCCAACCGATTCTTCGTATGTTGGAGTTCCTGTGTGAATACATCAGGGTTTTGGAGTCTCTGAACACCATCAACTGGAAAGGTCGGAACCTTCATCTGCTAACAGGGGCCAGTGCTGACTGCAGCAGCACCGGGCTGCCCACAGACACGCACAACATCAACAAGAGTCCATCACAGGACAATGGCCTTCACATGCTTCACATTTATCACCATCCTAAAGTGTCCTGGCAGCCGGCTCTTCTCTTTTTTCTTTACTTGCCTCCTTCTGCAAACCTTTGACAGTCCTACTTCATCTCTTGCTTTCTTTGCCGGATCTGTTAGCGGGGGATATCTGGGGTTGTGTGTGAGTGCCGACACAGACACAGGGGGGCACAAAAGACAACATATCTTGAAAAAGCATGCTCCTCTGGCTCTTTGATGCCCAGGCTGCGACAAAAGCAACGCTCAGTGCTCATCAGGAGCTCAGAATCCTGTTTGCAGACAATGAGTCTTTCAGTGTGCCTGTATGGCTATAACACACACACAGACATACACACACACACACACACACACACACACACACACACACACACACACAAAGGCACGAACACAGCAGGCTACAGGTAAACAGGGCTGTCAGGCTTTTCAGTGGAGGAGAAATGGTGGCTCAGTGTGGGCCTGCATGCTCAGCAGAGCATCTAATTGCAGTGATAAATATGAGACGATGGTGATTGGAGACAAATCTCATAGAAAGTCTGTGTATATAAACCTTTGAGAGGAAGGTGGCACTTTATAGCCTTTATAAAGATATTCACACACCAGGAATATTATCCTGAGACATCACAGGAAGCAATTGGACTTTGATTTCCACCCAAATCTGGCAAAAAGCAGAGTCCTCCACTGGTCCAGGTCCAGTTTTGGAACCCAGCTCCGGCCCAGCCAGGTCAACAGTGGAATCCTGAGATGACCAGTGACCATGTCAATCATGCAGACACACACACTCAAGTCTCTCCTATTCAAGTGTTTGACAAGCACATTTTAAAACATGAGGCTACTTTTAACCAGCATCTATAACCTGTTACCCACAGCCTAGAGATCTCATCTACTGCATCACTGTAACGGTGGTTATAAAGGAAATAATCACCAAAATTTGCTCCTTTTGTCAAATTGAAGCAAATAAAACTGGGCGGCTGTTCTAGAACAAAGGTAATTTATCAACCTTGGTTAAATAAAAGACAAAGACATTGCAGCTTGATAATTGTGGTTTCTATGTGTAAATACAAAATCCCAACCGTTTCACAGCTCTCCTGTTTGCATGTATAATGTATGTATCTGTTCTGCTCTTTCTGTCCTTCCCCCCTGCCCTACCTCTCCTCCTCCTTTACCCAGCTGGCCATCAGCCTCCATGTGAGCCTGGTTCTGCTCGAGGTTTCTTCCTGTTAAAAGGGAGCTCATTCTCCTCCACGGCTGCTTGTTGTGGGCCAGGCTCTGGGTTTCTGTAAAGTGCCTAGAGGCAATTTTGACAGGATGAAATATAAAATTATAAATTATAAAATGAACTGAATGAGATGTTTTCCTGACCTACTACAGGATTCTGCATCAAAGAACTATAAACTGTTTGTTCGGTAACGATGGACAGGCTTTGCTTTGCAGTTTTTTTCACGGGTGGGTAAGACAGAAATACGTCATACATTAATACAAATAATGCCAGAAAAAACAATCTGTATTCATACATTTCACAAGAAAGTGGAGGCAGACTCATATTTTAAGGATGCTTTGTTGAACAGCAACATTTTGAGGACATCGGTTTTGATTCTGATTAAATTTCTGACATACGAGGATAAACTCAGGCAGGTTTACATCATCTGAAATTCATGAGTGTCCTGTTAGTTCGTCCTTCCCCACAACCTTGGATAATGTCATGCATAATATCGACTTCCAGCCTATTTGTGAGTTTGAGCCAGCATTCGCTCTCAAACACAGGAGCCTATACAGCCAAGAGCTCTTAACACAAAGACCCTTCACCAAGAGGCACCGTGATGTCCAAAGAAAATGCATTATCAATAAATGCACTTAGACAGAGGGGCAGGAGCCTGAGGGGACACTTACTCACCCAAAAAATAAAATAAAAAATCAGCCAAATAAAAAAACATTTTAGATGTTTACAGCACCCTAAAATACTGAGATCAGTAAAAGAGCCATCCAAGATGAAACCGAGATCTTACTTTATGCACAATATGACTTTAAATAACTTTTACCTACATTAGCTTTGAAGTGTGTGGGGAATCTTGCAAGGCTGCTGTGAAAAACTTATGAATTCAGCAAAGTTGCATGAGCAGCGTTCAATAACCTCGTGTTACTCCTTCAGAGGGCTGCAGCTATTTTTAATATCTTATTTCTGCTGTGTAAGCACTAGTGAATATTAGTAATTAAGCCCGACAATTAAGAAGACCAACAGCCCACTGTCTGGCTTACTTTACGTCTCTCTCACACACACACACACACACACACACACACACACACGATTTGAAGGTGTGTATGGAAACCAGATCCTGTCAGCTGTCAAGGATAACCGTCCTGGGGGTTGTCGGCACCTCTCGACCATATCGCAGACTCCAGGTTGCAGGGAGGTTTTAAAAGATTCCCAACAACAAAAAGAGAGAAAATATCTGTCCGTGTGTGGAGGAAGTAAAGGCTAAAATACTGAAAAATGGAGAGAAGGAGCCTCAGTTCTCCTCTGCGCTGCATTTTCATAGTTAACATTGTTACATGCTGAAGCAGTCCTGGTTCATTCACCCTCTAGAACAGTAGGTGGCAGTGTGTACATTGGAAGAAGAGTCAATGCAACAGTTTCTTTGTGCAGTTTTTCGTGCTTTTCCAAACCTAAGAGAAGCTGTGACAGCTGAGAGAACTGCTTGCTTTAGGCTTACTGTACTTTCAGTCCAGTGGCTGATTGCTCAACCTTCCTCACAACTTTCCTTTGTTTTTGTTTCCAATGATGTCAAAAAAGGTGCCTGCTGGATCCTGTTGGCCACATTTTTAAATGAGTTAAATAGATTAGTTGCACATACACTGTGATTAACACAATTACAAATTCTACTCGTAGCAGCTCTATCGAACCTTAAGAGAATGATGTTTTGCTCGTCCCCGTGTGTGTATGAGAGACAGAAAAGGAAAAAGAGCAAGATGGAAGTATATTGGCAGGCAAAGCTTTGCCAGAATGAATAAAATTGAAGGTTAATGTGATGTTTCAAACATAATCCCATAAAACTGCATCAGGATTAAATCCAAGTAAAACAGAATTTGTGGAAACGAATGGAAATTCAGGCAGAAAGTGGCAGCAGCAAGCTATCAGTCTTTTAATGTCCCTGCTAGCAGGTCACACCAGCACACATCACACACTTAAGGGACTCATTAGGTGACAGCAGACTAAAGACTAACCCCTAATTTATCTTTGGAATCCAGACCAAGAGTTCCCACGGGATGAAAAAACAAAACACTGTCGGAAACAAGTTGTCAGAAGTTGGTTTCTCCGTCTTGCACATGTGATATTAAGGAGACAGAGCTGTTTGCACTCCTGTCAGATGCATTTTGGAGGTAATGTACTTCTTTGGCTGTAGTTTACAACATTACACCAGAAATATTTAACAATAAATAAATAAATAGGAATCTGCAAAATTTTGTACATTAACCAGCATAAACTTTGTCATGTCGAACTTGGGTAATGTAAAGGCGGGAGCTGACACAAAGCTAAGGTTAAAAAAGGCCTCACAGAAAAGAACCTGTGGAGCAGAACTAATAGACCCGCCATTCAGACGAGGCAGCGACACGTTTGCTCAAACAGGCTCTAGTCTCCAAGTTGCATGCACTTAACACTTGATGTGCACACCTCCCTCCCCCCACCCCCCCCAGCGGAGCGGGAGGGGGAGGTGTGCCTGCGGGGGGGGCCTGCTTGGAGAGCTGATTTTGAGAGGTTAGGTGAGATGGAGTCAGGACGTCGGGGGGGTAAACAACACTTCAGCATGCATGCCTAATGCGCTCTCTCGCACTAGCGGCTCCGCTGGGCAATGACAGGCCGTCTGCAGCGTCTCTGGTTCCTACAGGAACTCTGCACATCCACCTCTCACACACTGGGTTGTTTTATTGCACCTCCTGAGCCTTACTTAATGTAAAAAGTCTAATATTGCCTTGGACTTGATTGCAGAAATTCAAAAAAACCTTGATTGCAAACAGACTTTGCAATCACAGCTCCTCTGTGCATCAACAGGTTGATTTTTTCCAATATTTATTCCCTTTGTTTTCTCTTAACAAATTGGACGTACCGGCATTAATGAGCAATGTCTGGTAGGAGCTAACGTAACGTGTTCCTCACATCGGCTACCTGGATGGTTGTGGCTGACTTTCTTTTAATTAAAATTGCTGTCTAACTGGATTGCAGAAACATTAATGCACTGTTGTGTTCTGAGAGATTAAACTCTTGACATCAGTGATTCGGGGCATACACATAGAACATTTATTGCTGTGTAGTCAGGCTTGAACCTTTGATGTCAAGTTCATCTACACAAGGTTTTATCTCTGAAGCTAAAACAGCCCTTGGTGTCTTCGCCTTTCCTCTCTTCTCCTCGTCGACAGATTCTCAGGTAATTTTCAGGAAAAGGGATCACTTCTTAAACACATAGTCTCTTCCATCACCCAACATCATGGTAGAACATAGTCATCAAAGTGAGATTGCATGATCAAAACAGAGTGAACTCTCAAAAGTTCTGATGACAACTCAGTCTTTTTGAGAAAAAAAGAAGGTAAAGATGAATACAACAGTCGACACACCTCAAGGGATCAGATCTAAACATAATGAGCATCTCCCTTTTCAATGATGGCGTTATTAATCAAAATAAATAAGTTTGCATCAATACTGTAGATGCAAATGTCGGTTCTGCATTTCATTGTCAGCTTTTGATGTGACAGCATTGCTACAACATACTGTACCATGAGGAGAGGTGGGACGGAGAAAATGCGTCAGGGTCTCAATTCACAAATAGGCATACCGCACCGCAATCCCAGATCCATGCTTGAGGAATGCGTCCGTGAGCTAAATGTTGTGGTGCAGCTTTCAAATGTAAGCTCTCACAGAGATGGATGATGCCAGTCCCGGTTGTCAGCAGGAAGATAAAAGCAAACTGTTTCCTGTGTGCAACCAGGAAGCGTCCATGAGCCAAACTGAGTGTATATGGCTGTTCCCATGCCTGGATGTTCCCTGGAACATTAAAAATGAAGGAACGCATAGGGATCAGGCATTCCCAAAGACATATGTGCCGGAGGGAACAACCGTGTCAGCACGTGATGAGTTTGAAACGCTTTGAAATTTTTTGCATCTTGTTTTTATACAATTTCCACACATTTTTTAAAAAATCTGTTAGAAAAATGGAAGCCACTGGCAGACAAAAAGTCCCAGACAACAAGTCAGAGAGCTCGTACACGTTCAATTAAAAGGCAACAAATAAGGGCTAAGCTCAGACGTGCCTATTGTGTTGTCTACAAAAATAGTGGCATAGAAATTACATCATCATCGACCGACATGACATCTTGATACACTTCTGAATATTGATTAAAAAAAAAAATCGGTTTAATGCAATTTCTTCATGCAGCCAAGGTCCATCACAACTCTTGGGGTTTGTCCATTCTCCAGTTCTTCAGCGCAGAGTGAGGAAGGAGTGTCAGAAGGAATGTGCTTAGTGTCTCACTTCACTGAGCAGCCGTGAACCACTTTTCCTGCTGGCCATGTGATTCACCCGGACACCCAGTCCTCTTTGCTTCTGATGGGTCTCTAAAGCTTTGTCAAAACGTGCGCTCATTCAAATTTTTTTTTTTAAACCAATTTTTGATTGAATATGAGACATGGGAAATAGAAAGAAAAATAAACAATTTCACGAATCACTCCATGCACAGTCATGCCTCTGCACTCCGTCAATTCCTTTCATTTTCCACTGCCAGTCCTGACTAAGTTGACAGAGGCACAAAGGTTTGATCAGTCAATACCAAACTCCTGTCTCAAAAATACAGAAGGTATGGTGAAGTGATGGGAATAATTGAATTCATGCCCTGAAACCCAGAAGCGGTTTGCTTCCACACAAGCATACACAATGAATGCAGTCTGAAATCCAGTTGAAATTTGACCTTAAACTCAAAAGAAGTTCCAAGGCCAGCATAAGTGGGACCTGTCCTTTTCCGATGGACATTAGATCTGTTTGCTTGTACAGCTAAACAAATCACCCGCCATCTTCTTCTGCTGCCTTTCCTCTAAGCTGATATGATGCAGCCACTCTGCACAGCCTCCTTTTTCTTTGTGGCGTGCTGCCTTTCAGACTTAAATGAACCAAAACGGTCTCTGCTGGCACAAACTCCTATTTCAGCTCATGTATTTCAACACATCCAGACCGACTCAGAGAAAGATTAACCAACACAGAGGTTAAGGTTCTTCAACCGTCATCCGATGAACTTTAACTCTGCAAGCAAATTTCTGACCAGTAGGCTACAACTGAGGCCCTGCGGTAGGTAGCACGACAAAGGTCTGCTAGTCACAAGTGTCAAGAAAGGGTTTGATGGGGAATACATCATGTTTCAAGCCTCTCTCTCACTGGTGGATGCAGAGACACAGAGAGGAGCAGTGATGGGTTTTGATCCAAGAAATGGAAGGACATATAAAGGGTACATTAAGCTTCATCTATTCTCTCGACAAGGCCCTAATGTGGTTTGGCTTGAGCTTTTACCCCATCCCTTCTCACTATCTCCTATTTCCCCTCGTCCCTCTCCTCTTCTTGCATCTGCGTGTATCCCTGTCCAAGGGTTGGCCAAGAAGCCTTGGGAGTCTCTTAGTTTTAGGCCTAGAATCTCCCTACGAGCCTCCCTTCCCCGGGATGCTAGCAGCATCCCACCTTGTTCCAGGCTACCTGTGCTGTTGCACTTCTTCACTGCACCTCCTGAAGACACCAGGGAGTTTGGTGACAACAGAGACGTCAGCGATAAGCTGCTCATCGTCTCTGACAAGTGTTCACTATTGCCTGCTTGACTAGATCCACAACCGCCGATTGACGATCCGATGACTATGCCCAGGTCCTCATCTGACGGATCAATAGAGTCATCGCGGGTGTACCCCGGGCTCGTGCTACCTCGGCCACTGCTCTGGCTGCGCTGGTGACCCATGGTGGCTCGAAGGGTACGGGAAGACGAAGGGTTCAGCCTTGGCCTTAGGGTCTGGACTGGTGAGGAAATGGTTGTGCTGTCCTCAGGTAGCTGCAGAGGGCATACAAGTGGTACTGGAACTGCTGGCAAAGAAAACGCCAGGTTCTGTGGTGGAGAGACACTGAAGCTCAGTCCTTCTTCCAAGGTGGTCTGGAGGCTACCCTCGGAGCTGCCAGTTGCAAGCGATGAGTCACTATGGGACGGGTACTGGAAAATGTTGGGGTGTGGGGTCAGAAAATAAAGTACATAGGTGCAAATTGTTTTGCCTTTACAGCAAAGAAAACGAGTCTTGCAACCATCATTGTCCATATTTAGTGACATGCAATGTAACTGACTGCACTTTGTCTTCACTCCCTACCTGTGTACATAGCATTTTGCTATGAGCTCCTGCGGAGTGTAGCGAAGCCCAGGAAGCCGGAGAGGTCAGTTTGAGACCTTGTGTCAAGCGGAGGGTCCTATTGCGAGGGGGAACGGGGATTGAAGCACATGCAGGATGGAAGAACTCTGTGGGGAGATGCAGAAGGGAAAAAAACATTGCTGGTGTCTCCTCTTTCTTTGTTTCTTGCCCTTCTCACTTACTGGTATTTGAAACACCATGTTGGGGAGAGAGCAAGCTGCAACACCTGAAATCTTTTAAAACAACTTCCTTATGTCACAACTACACAACTTTTTTTCAGCATTTGGTAGCAGGACATCAAGCGGCATCAAGTGTATATACTGAGCAGCACATTTCTGAGGCTCGATATAAAGCTGGCAATGAACATTCTTTGAGTTGAAAATGGCCTGCCAGCAGAGTGTTACTTACCAGGGCTACAGTGAGGTGAATATAACCGTAACTGATGGGACTGCTTCTCAATTTCCTGCAGTGCAGTCTTTATCTCAATGCCGGGGCTGATGGTAGGGCAGGGTTGGTCCGAGCCTTGCACCTGCGTCTGCGCCACAGTCTGAGTCTGGACACCTATGACACATTCAGCCTCTGCAGAGCTGCGGGAGTCACTGCTACGCCTTTCCTGGAAGAGAAACGGACAGTTTCACACTGAAGAGAGATTCTTTTCTTTTTAACAAAGAAAAAAATGCCTGAAGGAAGCTTTCTATCGAGGATGTCAAACAGATTCATCAAAACGGAAGCACCATCAACAACACATTCGCAATGTAGCTTCTCTCTTTTCTATCTTTTATGCCACATCTTTGTTTTTCACGTACTTGAACTGCAGTGTATCTCTCTTCTCGTTATGGTATTCTTGGTATTCAGTGACCTTATAGAAACCTGCACGAATGCACACTGAAGTGTGCTGCGAGGTGATAAGGCAGTTTTAATGTATCATACCTCTGAGAACTGTAAGTCCACACAGCCCTCACCCACTTCCTGCCTTTCGCTCTCCTCTAATAAGCAGCGGGTCTTTGGTGACACAGGTCCAGCTAGTTCAAGATGATTACCACATTACAGAGGACGTCTCGGTAGGACAGGTGAAAAACAGATGAGGACAGACTGGTTACAAAGTACTAGAGGAGGATTGAGACTGAAGAGATGAATTCAACAGGAAGAGTAGGGACAAATGAGTCACTTGGAAAGCACTAAGGTGGAGTCTTCACAGATATCTCTCAGGGATACACAAAAAAAGGAGATAGAAAGATTTGGAGCCCAAAGTTCGCACATATAATTCTCAAGACACGAACGAGCCCATCCCTCTTCTAATGACAGAATCACTCACTGTTCCCTCTCGTGTTAGCAGTCGGAAGGCGGTGTGTTCATCCAGACTGAGGTCGTCTGGCAGGGCGGGAGAGGAGGACTTGTCCGACAGCTGCTCTGACCTCAGCGATGCCTGCTCAATCTCTGCCATCCTGATCTGCTGTGAAAAGGTTTCATCTGTTTAAGCATGCCTCAAAAGTAGGAAGCAGCAGACAGAGGAGAGCGGCGGTTGCTTCAGACATCCTGCAGGGAATTTTCTCATTAGTGAGCGATTCGCTATCATACATCATCACTAAAAGATTAACATCACTGAACGAACTGTGGTGTGAGGACACGCGGTTCCAGCTGCTAGTACCGTATGTCCATTTGCTCCAGCTACCTTTATCACATCAAAGAGGGATGTTAGAATCAGGTTTCATATTATATTTTTTTGGCTCTTTCTGCACAATAAGCTGCAACCAGTAAGAGGAATTTCAGAGGTTCTGGATGGTGCGATGATGCACAAATGGCTCCGTTTAGAAGACAATGGACAATGAGGTCCATACGAATAACTAATCTTTGATATGCATCAATAAATGGACATTTCTCCATCCCTTGAGAAGGAAGAAAGGGACAGGGGAGGCTGGTGGAGGCTGTTTCATCTGTACCTTGCTGCTACCACGTGAAGGTACCAGTATTTGCTCTGTTGGTCCATGTCTGAGTGTTCATCTGGAAATCGATTCATAAACAACCTTGCGAGTCACTGGCTGGAACAGCGATCAGCAGGCAAAGGAAACACCAGAGTTTGCACACCGGTGTTCCTGGTTTTACCTTCAGGGACAGGAGGAAGAACAGGCGTTCACTCCAGCCCTAACCGTTTATTTAGTGGTGCTAAGTCCGAGCAGCAAAATGAGTGTGGCAACAGCAATATTGGGAGGCTAACGTGGGTGGAGTCAGACAGCTCAGCCTCCAGGTGCAAATGCATTCCAATTCACTGGTTTTTTCACAAGCGCCAACACAGAACTTGTCTCAAACAGCTTCACTGAGGCAAACGGTTGACGACAAAATGCGCAACATTTTCTGTGAGAAATATTTCTTCATTAAAATCCTTTGCAAAGATCTTTATTGCATTGTTGCACCGAATGCTAATCTCTCCAGACGCAGCAGTAATGAATCTCAAGCTGCGACCTAAGACTTATTAAGCAGCAACCAGACGAATATTCCACTCTCTCACTCTCTCTCTCTCACACACACACACACACACACACACACACACACAATGGCATGAGAGATAACAAATAAATTGAGTCAAATACAGCAGAAAGGTTGACAGACAGA
The DNA here is from genome assembly GCA_015343265.1 of Pao palembangensis. Taxonomy (NCBI): domain Eukaryota; kingdom Metazoa; phylum Chordata; class Actinopteri; order Tetraodontiformes; family Tetraodontidae; genus Pao; species Pao palembangensis. The sequence goes on along the minus strand of CM027085.1, from coordinate 14,592,257 downwards.
GCAAGGAAACATAAAATGAGGAAAGATAGCTGGTCTGACAGCCCCTGCAGAAAGGTGGAGCGCAGCACTGACAGTAGAAAGGTGGAGAATTCAGGTCTTGTTCCGCTGAGATGACTGGCTGCGCCTTGCCTTTCCGATGGTGGGTTTAAGCTTTATGCAGAATTACTTCAGAGTGCAAAACTCCTCATAATGCAAACAGAAGGTGCATGCGTGCATGCATGCATTTGTAGGGATGTACTCTTGTACTGCATGTGTACATGGAGAGGGCCTCATTAATCGTTATTTTTGCTCAAGTGGGATTTCAACGATACTTTCAACAAAAGGCTGGTTTCCCCTCTCCAGCTGAAGGATAATACAGCCGCCCTTAAGCTTGATGAAGCTCCCACCGAGCTGCTTTACACGATGAATGAAGCCCTGTCCATGTGAGTACATGCAAATCCGTGTTCCTGTGCATGACCCAAGCGAATCTGCATGCCTGCAATTCTGATCTGAGTACAGTGTCGAGCATTACTGTGCATATATACACAGGTACACAAGGAATGTAATTAACTCTTTTTTTCCCAGTACAGTAAATATAATTGTTTATGTCTTGTAAGCAGTTGTAATGGACCTATAGGGGCAATGGGGCAAAGTTAATGAGAGTGGGGAGGGGTACCTCTTGCTGGTGGCCCTTGCAGTCTTTGCAGACGGGCGGAGATGAGTAGTGGTGGAAAACGGAGCCGGAGAGGTTGTCGATCATCAGCATCTCCCCCTCCAGCGTGTCCTGGATCAGGAGGGACACGCTATCCAGCCAATGACTCTCCTGGAACACACGTACACACGCACCAGGACACGTACGCACACAGGACGCAGGCCGGCAAAAGAGTTGAACGCAGGCGCAAACATGCGCACATGCGGACATGCAAGGAAATGGAACACGCAGGGAAAAGACATACGCTGTTGAATGGGTTAAATAATTGGGCTCACACAGGTAAAGGGTCACATGTTTTCATGCACAAGCCTGTAAAAGCAACTTCAGTGTCAGACAAACAATCCGGGACAACCCCACCTCACCGAAGCTTTAGGGCTAAACACTGTTCCCTTTTGGAAAAACCTCCCCAATAAAATGACTCCAAACTCTAATTAACCAAAAAGTAGACATAGTTTTACCGTGAAAAGCCTTGAAGCAGTTAGAGCGGTGCAGTTACGTTTGATAAATTACCTCAATTAAGATGCTCGCTACGCTGTTGAAACAATTCGAGATTTAGGCATTTCCTGGGCGCTCTGAGCATTATTAGGTTTAAAGCAATTTAGAGCCAGTTGGGAAAAGCTTTTTCTCTGACTGCAGCCGTCCCTCCATGCTCCAGTCTCATTTGCCAGAGCTGATTTCCCGAAAAAGCCATTCAGGCAGAAAGAGAAATACTCAACATTGCAGTGGAGTAACCAGTGTGCACATTTATAACACTTTTGTTATTGTTGTTGTTATTTATAACAACAACAACAAAAAATAAACAAAAAAACCCCCCGCACACACAGACAGATATAGATGCTATGGAACAAGGTTACTCATCTTCGGTCCCCCACACACACCGTTTATAGGTCCACGCTCAGATCTGTTATGCAAACACACGTCTGACTCAGGCTGTTCCAATATGATCGCTCGCCACTCATGGCTTGAAAATGAGGGGGCGAGAAGCTCATCAGGCACGCTACTGTAGTCCTGAAGATATAAATAGGCCAGAACATGTTGCGCTATACTGCGGTGCAGACGAGCTGGTGGCGTCTGTCAGCCGAGGGGCTGCAACACATGCTCGTAGCCAGTCCTCAGGTAGCCAATAGTCAGGTAGTCACTTCTCAGCCAGTCATTCCTCAGGCAGCCAGTAGTCAGGTAGTCAGTCTTCAGGCAGCCAGTAGTCAGGTAGTCAGTTCTCAGGCAACCAGTCCTCAGGTAGTCAGTCCTCAGGCAGCCAGTAGTCAGGTAGTCAGTCTTCAGGCAGTCAGTCCTCAGGCAGCCAGTCCTCAGGCAGCCAGTAGTCAGGTAGTCAGTCCTCAGGCAGCCAGTCCTCTAGTAGTCAGTCTTCAGGCAGCCAGTCCTCAGGCAGCCAGTCCTCAGGCAGCCAATAGTCAGGTAGTCAGTCCTCAGGCAGCCAGTCCTCATGTAGGTTACTCTGTCTGCTATGAAAATTGTGTCGGAGTGACGGCGGTGGTCTGAGTGTTGGCCTTCATTAATGACTCTTTTAGTGGACAACAACAGGTGGAGGCGGAGGGGGGCAGTGGGGATTAATTACTGAGCCTTTCTCTCGGTCAACGTCGGCTATCATCTCTCCAAACCTGCTCTCTCGCTCTCCCCTCCTGTGTGTGCTGGACTCCTGCTGGGTTCCCTCAACTTTCACTCTGGCTGTAGCTCCCACCATTTACTAGCCATTTTAGTTAATGCATTTCATAAAATCATATCTGATTGTCATATGGCGACAGTGGTGGTGGTGGTGGTGGGCTGTGCTTTATTCAACCTGTTTTTGCATTAAGCTGCCGTCTGTCAATAAGCCGAAGCTAAAAATGGCTTAATGTAGCCGACTCCACAGAGGTAAGACGTCTAAGGGTGAGTCACCGTCACCTCCTGATAGCATCAGCGCTCAGACTCCTGCAGGCAGCCATGGTAAAACGGCGGCGAAATGTAACCGCCAACAGTCGGCCAGCACGCAAGCTGTCACGTGAGAAGTTAAAGAGGACATGAAACACTAGAACAAATGTTGACCATAAGATAGATGTACATATTTTAAAGCATAACGCTGAAACAAAACATCTGATTAATCAGCCGTTTTAAAGAAAATCCACTTCTACGGGACATTTTGGGGGCATACTGGCCGCCATCTTTATTTTACTTCACTGATTACGTCACTGAATTGGTTTTGGGTTTCTGTCTCATAGAAGTAACACGTAGGTTACGAACGAGGAAATGTCGAAGGAGACCTATCCAGGGTGTACCCTGCCTCTCGCCCCTTGACAGCTGGGATAGGCTCCAGCAGACCCCTGCAACCCAAAAAGTTGGATAATGCAGGTATAGAAAATGGATGGATGGATGGAAATGTCGAAGGAGGAGGCAGAACGTGAACATTTTTGGACGTTAAATCCAGTGGCCTATGCCTTTCAGCCATTGACAAGGAGGAAGGAGACCAATTTTTGTGGAGGATTGTGGAGGTGTCAATGGTTCAAAGGCATAAGCCATTGGATTTAACGTCCAAAAATTTTCACGTTCTGCCTCATCCTTCGACATTTCCTCGTTCGCAACCTATGTGTTCTTCTATGAGACCGAAACCAATTCAGTGATGTAGGCAGTGACGTAAAATAAAAATGGCGGCAAGTATGCCCCAAAACGTCTCGTAATTACGTATAAAAAGTGGATTTTAAATACATCCAATACATACATCTATCTTATGGTTAGAGTTTGTTCTAGTGTTTCATGCCCCCTTTAAGACACACAACATTTGGCTTCATCACCATGACCAAAGGAGAAAGTTTGTGACAACCAGGGAGGAGCGCATCCTGCTAAGCTCATAATGCTAATTATCACATTCACATCCCAAAACAACAATAAATGATTCCTATTTGTATGTCTTCATAGTGTTCACTTATTTTCTCATCTTTTTTCCATTTAATTTCCCTTCTCCACTTAATTTATTTTTTTGTTATCTTCCAGCTGGTGAGTGGATGGAATTTGTAATTTTTCCGGTTGTTGAACAGAAGCACATCCTGATCCGAATGATTTAGTACCCAGCATCTGTTTGGATTGTGCACAATCCCAAATTTAGTTTCTTCCAGACAAATTTTCAGACATGATAAAACTGTAAAATACAAATGATTGCAGCAAATTTTTAAAGCTGATTTACTGTATGCTGGGAGGATAGAGCCATAAAGTAAAACACCGTGTTTAGCATAAAAGCTAAGCTAAACTGCATCTATTAACGAATTTTAATGTTTCTGCTGCTGATCCTGCAGACACACACACACACACACACACACACACACACACACACACACACACACACACACACACACTCACTTGTGAAGGCGAGTACACTCCTGGCTGCGACGAGGCCGTTGTGCGCTGTATCCTCCCTCCGTCACCTTTCTCTCTTCTGGAAAGCCTGCCGGTCACCCCCACTGCACTCCCGGCGTCTTTTTCCGCTCTCACACCCCCGCAGCCGGGGGCGCCCATGCAACAGAGGGTGCCCTGGGCCAGCTCCAGCTCAATCTCTGCATCCATCTCCGCCTCCTCTTGGGCCTCCTTGTTGGAGTCGTCCAGGTGCTTCATCAGCACGGCCACCACCACATTGATCAGGACAAACTGAGCCGTGAGCACGAAGGAAACAAAATACAGGGGCGAGATGAACTGCAGGCTCGGGTTGCAGTTATAGTCCACATCGGTGTTGTGGTCTGGCGGGCACTCTCGCAACGTATCCTGGTGGGAAAGAAAAGAAGCATTTGGTGCCATTTTCATCGTTTCTGGTCTCCAAACTCATGTCAGTATTTGCTTTACTCAGAATTCCTCAGAGCAGCATGCAGCTGAATCAGCAGTCAGCTACTAGCTTGCAGCTGATAAGCATTCTGGAAAGCCTCTTACACTGTAAAATTATATTATCTTCAAACTGGAATTATCTTCGTCTTAAGTGAATTTTCAGACGCATAAGCAGATCTTTGCACAGACGGCTCTGCTGCATGTGTTCAGGTCTACTTCAGTTATCAGTCTTTGGATTTTTGTGGTGGTCGCCGCCGCGTACGCGACAACAACACGCAGCACAGCAGCGATCAGCTGGAGCCCAAGCAGAAGTGACAAATGTTGGCTGGAGGAAGAGGACAGATCTCTCACCCGGCTGTGACCGCACATACCTATTCTAGCCCTCTGAGCCCAATCTGGTCTTTCTTACCTAATTTGTCGTGACATTTACGCATTGCGCTCCTTCACGCAACATCTCTGCTCCCTCTCTTCTCTCCTATCTCATATTTCTTTATTTTTCCCACAATCATATCTCCTTCCTCTCTCCCGTTTTCAGTGTTGCTGTACTTTCCCCCTCTGGAGAGGGGGAGGATAATAACTGGACACTTATTTTTTGCTTTTTTCCACATCTCTATGAGCTTCGGTGGTGTCTCCTGTCTCTGCCTTTCTCTCCCTCATTATTTCCCATTTTTCTATACCGTTGCTCCGTGGCTAATTAGCCCTCAGCCTTACCTGCCGAGCAGGTCGATGTCTTTCATCGGTAATAAGCCGAAAGCTTTTAAAAAAAAAAAAAACGTGATTAATGCGAGACTTAGAGCCGTCTGTGGCCTGCTGCTTTGCTTCGCTGCCCGCTACCATCCCCGCTGCCTTCATCCAGAATGCGTTTAATGGTCCGCAGCGGTCTCCGTTCGCCTCCTAGCCCCAGCACTCAAATCCAAAGTGGTGGATCTGTGGCCGATGGGAGGGTGGGGGTGGGGGGAGGTTGGGGGGCGGGGGGGGCTGGTGCCCATCGGTCAGATCTGGGCACCGGTGTGGAGCCATCAGAGTTCGGGTTTTATCAGTCGGGACGACAGAAGGAGGATCCAGTTTGCTCAGCGGTTGTTACATCTAAGAACGCGGCGCTCCAGCGCGGCTGCATACCTTCATGATGCCGTTCCAGTTGTCGCCCGTGGAGACCTGGAACAAGGTGAGGAAGGCCATGCCGAAGTTCTCGAAGGTGGCGTGACGACTCATACCCTCGCATGGGTAGTCTGCATTGCAAACTGGAGTCCAGAGCGAAGGAAGGCAGACAGGGGATGAAAAGAAGAAGAGGGGATGAGAAGAAGAGAGAAGAAACAGGACAAGGAGACAAAACACGCCACTGAATCTGCAGCTATGGTGGCTGGTCTGCACATTTGCAGACTGGATTTCCTGTTTGAGGTGATTCAATGGTGTGTGCAGCACTGTCTTCCCCAGCTGCTCGGTTCTAACCCGTCTTCCACCTTTAAACAGAAAGCTGTGGAAGCTTACCGAGTTCTCCGAAGAGTTCCACTCCTAAGGCGGCGTAGATGAAAAACAGCAGCATGAAGAGCAGGCCCAGGTTACCCACCTGCAACACACACAACGGGCGACAAAAAGGTCACAGATCACAGATAATGTTATAAACATGGGTTGATGTTATCACAAGCTCATCTTAAACCCATCGAGATGCAACACAGCCATCCAGACGGCCCACACACACCATCACGCAATGTTCGGCCATCTTCAGAAGTTACACAAACTGGCCTGTAGGCGGCAGTGTAACTAAAGACACAAACATCTATCGCTATTGATCACCCTGAAAAGGTTAGAATTTAATCAGAAAAAAGTTTCATTTATATCAATTACAGCCAAACAGCAGTGACGTTTTGTGGCTCAGGGCAATCTGCTGACGTGTTATCACAGCTCAGCCTGAAGACGACACGTCTGAAGAAAAATATAGGTGACTCCACTTAACTTTAGCTTGAAGGCTGACAAATGAGCGTCAATGTGCGCAGACGGGTCTGATGGGTCCCTGCAGACCCACAGTCATGGCTCCAACTGCCACATGCTCATTCGGAGCACTGCAATAAATCTGCACGTGACACTTGTGGGGAGAAATGCCGGTAACGCTGCGAAAACACATCCGATGCGTTAGCGGGACGGTAAATCTATAGGTCCTGGTGTTTGTGTGTGTCAGAGGACTTTGTCTTACTGTGACTTTGCAAAGACACGCCATGAAAATGTATTTCTCTTCAAGTGTCGAGGTGCTATTGATCTGGTCGTCTGACTTAAATAAATCAGACGGTTTCATCCGTCCCGGGTGCACCCCTGATTATAACATCTCTTTTCTTTTCTTGACAGTGGCACCATGTTTGCCCGTTCCTGTCTGATGCTGATAAAAGGGGGGATTTTTAAGACCACCTGAGTTTGACGTCTCCAGGTGCAACACAGACGGCCTGCAAGAGCCGTTTAATTAGCCCCAGTTTTAATTACTTCCTCTGAAGCCCTGGGGGATGGAGCAAAGGGTGTTAATGAGCAAGGGATCGATAGGAAAGAGAGACAAGGAATCTGTTCTCCTGCACCTCCGCTCAGCACCTATTGCAAGGCTATCTGCCTCCCTGAGCTTGCTGCGTCTCAGCAGACGGTCAGGAGGTCAGACAGCCTGTGTTTGTGGACTGCGTCCAAATATAAGTCTGGGATCAAACCTCTGTCCACACCGCTAATGCTAACAAAACTGTAGCTTTGGAGCAAACGTGCAGATTTCTGGCTCAGAGGGGAGAATTTCTTTGCAAGAATCTGTCAGTGGGCTGAGATTAAGATTAGCAAGATGCAAGGTGTGTGTCTTTTAATGAAAAACTGTTAGCTAGTAGCTTTGGATATCTTAAAGGATATGATTATGAGTTTATTTCTATATACTTTTCAGTATCCCCTACCTCATCCATGTCCCACACATAATTCTCAGGAACGGAATACCCGCGTGTGGAATTTGATATTTAAAGTACAATATACAAAAAACAAATTATACACATGAAAAAACTGCCAAATGAGTGGAAAAGAGGACCCAGCAGACTGCAGAGGGAGTTAAATTAGGCACTAAATACAATAACTGCATGTTTACACAACCGTGACTGATAAACACTCACGCGCCGCAATTAGTTTAGCTTTTCCTCTCAATTTAGACATAAGCCAGAATTAACTTGGGGAGTCAATTTTTGACACCTTAAAAAACCCAAACAAACATGGATTTCACCATCAGATGAACTGCGTTTTAAGAAGCCCCCGTTGTATGGGAGTCTGGCTACTCTCGGCTGTGCCGAGAGTGAAAACGAGACAAAAACCTGCGTGTGCACGTGCCAGGCAACATGCTGTGGCACATATGACACACCCACCTGGAGGAAGTGCCTGCAACGACACAAAAAAAACCCAAAAAACACTCTCTGGAGTCTGTAAAGGATGCGCGAGAATTTACCTGAGGCAGAGCTTGAACCACTGTATCCAACAGGGCTCGCATCCCTGTCGCCATCTTCAGGAGCTTCAACACTGAGCAACAACAGAGAGTGAAGAAGAGTTTCATGTGAGGTCGCTTCAATATGACAGATGAAATCAGCCAGAGTTCACTTTCTGACTGAACTAAAGGGTTTTGCTGGTCTCTGGGACAGAGCCTGCAGAACCCGGGACGTTAGTGTTTTGCTAAAGTAAGTACCTCGGGCAATTCTCAGCACTCTCATAATCCGAATGATGGTGGGGTTGATGGGGAGGGCGGCGCTGATCTCAATCTCCTCCAAGGTGATGCCCATCACAGACAGGAGCACGATGGCCAGGTCCAGCTGGTTCCACCTGAAACAAACGCACCTTAATGTGGCAGGTGCTTTAGCGTATGGGCTTCCATGCTATCACTGCTAAGCACCTGGCATTAGAATTCTTCAGTTATGTAATTCTGCTGTGCCTGTGCTGATTAATTAATCAAGTAAATATCTTTCTGTAAATTTATCCTTAAAGTCACAGCTAGCAAGACTTGCTAGCTGGAACAATGTAGTAACAATGAGCGGTTAAACGGCATAGCTAGCCCAGTGTATTTTCCGTGCAGGCAGCAGCCAGTATTGAGTTGCATTAATCTACATGTTATCACCAATGCCAGTGGTGAGATGCTATGCTAGCCTCTAGCATTGGTGTCAAGTAGAAACATTCATACTTGTTCTCCAAGTCTGTGCGATAAGATGATGTTAATGACTGTTTGTATCTGATGCATCGCAGCAGGACAGACAGCCTGTCAGGGCCAGGGGCGCTGCGGGGTTGGCCGCCATTACTCCCGCCGCTTCGCTTGATGTGTTTGAGGCAGCGTGTGCAGCGTCTCCTCCTAAAGCTCCAAATAAATGCATCACGTGCAGCAAAATGCCTGTCAGGTGATTTCTCCTGCTTCTTGAGGATAGATGGGAGACAGATGTTTCCAAATGAGATGAATGTGGCAGGGTGTCAGTTTGAATCCGGGACCCCCAAACTGACGTCTGGCTCAAGGGCAACTGTTTACCCTGTTGGTGTTAGATGACGTTGGCCCCTGGGGGATATTTATCCAGAGGCGGATCTGAATCCCCGCTAATCTCGTCTCCACGAGGGGACCCGCGTCCACATTTAGAGAAATACTTTACTGCTAAGTGAACCGAAGCACAATTAGAAGGATGCTAATGTGGTTACACACATAAAAAGCACAACCATACATATTCTATTATATTCTCATAATATTCAATATCTTCCACACTGAAACATTGAAATTACACCTTTTAGGATTAACATTTTAATTACTAAAAGCCAGATTTAGTGACTCCTTTGTTTAATTTACATGAAAATGTAGGACGCCAGGAGCGAGGTGAGTGGCGCCTTGTTTTATCAGGCGCGCTCAAAGAGTGCGTCTGTTGCGTATTCACATCAAAGCGATCAAAGCAAGTGAAAGTGCACCATTAGAAGGTGCTGCAGGCCAGTACCTGCCTCCCTGACTGGTCCAGTGGGTATAAATGACAGACCTAAGTGTGTCTGCATGTACGCCAGGGCCCAGGGCCGGCCCTGCCGTCACCGTGGAGCGCTCTCCCCTGCTGCCGACGCCACAAAATGCTGGCTGATTACAGCATGATAACCTATCTTGGCATCCACCCATCTTGTCCTCCTTTCATTCCTCCTTTGTCCTCCTTCTTCATGTCTTTGATCAGGCGAGCCAGCCCTCCTGTATATCATCTCTCTCTCCCTCTCCATGTCTCTCTCTCCTCACTAGAGCTAAAATAGGTCGATGACATTAAACTGTCATCGGTGTAAAACAAGCGGCTGAATCTGTTTCTGCCTCTAATTACTCTAGTTTCACATCTGTAAGAGAGAGATCGCAGACAGCAGCCTGGTCATCATGCATCGTGCACGTGTGGGTGGGTGAAAACTCTGATCTGTGATCTGGAGCCGTCGGCCGTCTGTCAGTAATAATATATCTTAGTTACATTTGGCAGAGGCTCCACAAAGACATGGTGTCTAAGAATCTGCATCTGCGGCTCCTTACTGCTAAACCAGCTTAACAGCACCACTCTCGGCTGCATCATGCATTTTTAAATATATTTCTTAATCCTCTGTATTGTTATCTGTCTTATCTCTCATTCCATTTTTAATGATCAAAGCCAGTGGTACAGCCCATCTGACTAAAGAGCTGTTTACTGGGCCGCTATTTATATTATATGCTAATTCCAGAGATTATAGTGCACACCAAGAGAACAGATAGAAGCAGGAATATTGAATTTTCACATGATATAAATTAAAGGTGGTGCTGTTTTACTGTGTTTCAGCATAAAAAGCTAATTTAGCAGTGTTGTAATAACTGACTAACTGCTCAACAGCTGATTTATTGCAACCAGCACAGTGTGTATTCTGCTTCCCAGTGGCTGCTGGGATAGGCTCCAGCACCATAAGAACCTGAAACAGAGTCACACTGCCGACACACAGCGCAAACACACTCCGTACCTATCTTTGAAGAAGCGGCGAAAACCGAAGGCGATGAGTTTGAGGATGGATTCCAGCACGAAGGTGGAGGTGAAGAAATAGTTGCAGTACTTGAGGACGAGATCCAGGGACTGGAAAGAGAAAAGGGAGCTGTGTGTGTGTGTGCATGTGTGTGTGAAGAAGAAATGGTAGGACGCCAGCCTGCATACGGACACACGAATCCTCACCTCATCCTTACGTCTTTGTGGGGACACAGACGTAATATATTACCCAGTCCCGAACCCTAACCATCCCAACTAACCCGTACAAGTACAAGAACACGCACACAAACAAACACCCCTGCACACACAATCTTACATGAGGTTGATTGTAGTGCTCTAACGACATGGTGATGACGTTGATGGCGATGATGAAGGTGATGATGAGGTCCAGGTAGTGGTTAGTGCACAGCGTGTGGATCATTGAGCGCACGTGACCGTAGCTGGCATAGTAGGGCAGCTTCTGGGCTTCTGTGGGCAAAAGACATATCGCAGGGAAGCTTAAAGCACAATTCATGGATGTAGTTTTGAGTCAGATCACCGTAGGATGACTGAAGAACCGTTATATACTCAAGAAAGGCTCCAGAACGTTTAAGTTCCAGAAGCTATGAGTGACAAAACGGTGCGCTGGGCGATCTGCTAAGCAAAGCAAATCAGATGTAATCACTGCTAATCAGAGCGCTACATGCTAACAGAAAGGGAACCTTGTGTCAGGTTTAAACCAGGCTGTCATTCAGCCCTTTCCTGTTTCTCTCTTACTCCTCCTCTTTTTTTCCATGCGCCGCTGTCGCTTCTCCTCGCGCCTTTTGGCCTCCTCTACCTCCTGGTGCTGCCGGCACTTGTGGAAGTTCTCCACCACCACACCCACAAACATGTTGAGGACGAAGAAGCTGACGATGAGGAGGAAGGAGATGAAGTAGAGCAGCATCCAGGGATTGTTGTTGGTTACCGGCTAACGCGAGAGAGAAGGAAGGACAAGGACATGTAGCTAGCGTGAAGATTCCATCCATAAAAAAGATGCGTGGTGCGTCGGGTACCTGTTGGTCCACACCCACAGCATCCAGCCCATGATACATGATGTTGACCCACCCGTCCTTGGAGGCAAGCACGAACAGTGACATCAGAGCCTGAATTCCACCAGAACACAAGCGTGAGGTACAAAGAACACACCAGCACACACACACACACACCACACACGCACACACACAGACCTGTCCCAGGTTGTCAAAGTTGTACTTATGATGGACCCACTTGTAGTTGGCTTGCAGACAGTCCGACTTGTTGGTGATATTTTTGATATCAGGGCCGAGGCAGTAGAAAAACTTGCCTTTAAACAACTGCCAGGAGAAGAACAATGAGTGCGAAGCATTTGAAGATGGCCGACTATTCATGGAAAACAGAGACATAAGCCTTTAAAGCTCCCTCGCACGAGATCAAAAACTGGGAGTAAAATAATGAGCTGGATGGAAAATCCGTTCAGAAAAATGTTAGTTTCTAATGACAGAAGAAGAAAGAAGATGGAAACGTGAGAAGGATAAGTTGTGAGTGAAAACAACCCTTTTTCTCAGTTTCCCGGTGCTTACCTGCACACCCAGAATACCAAAGATGATGAAGAAGGCGCAGCAGATGAGGACAATGTTGCCGATGGGTTTGAGGGAGGTGATGAGGGTCTCCACCACCAGCTTCAGGCCTGGAGCTCTACTGATCACTCTGAGCGGAGAACACCAGGTGAGACACAGACACAGGTCAGCTCATTTTTAACTTGATTTTACCTCAGAATCTATTAAGGAACCAAGCTGAGGACGGACCTGAGTGGCCGTAGAGTTCTGAGCAGCCGGAGCACCCGCAGCACACCCAGGATCTTGGCTCCGCCCGCCATGGACACCACAATGTCAACTAAAGACACGAACACCAGGAATCCATCCAGAACGTTCCAGCTGCTCCTCAGGTAGGCCTGCTGGCCCATGTAGAGGCCCATGGAAACCACCTGCACACCAGACACACAGATCGGTACTTTGGGGCAACTTTAGAAGCAACGTCCTCATCGGCGAGAGCCGAAATCGCCTTTACAGCCATCTTGATCAGTGGCAACGAGACGTCGGTGAGCTCCGCACGTCAGGTGGCTTTGTGAGCGTAAGAAAGGCAAACTGGAAAATGTCACCGCTTTACAGCTGTGATGGGAATAAACATGCAGCTGTAAAGTTCTGAAGATCTGCAGCTGACATTTGAAGATGTTTGCCAAACATCAAAAGGACTATGTGTGTGTGTTTGCGGGCGTGCGCTAATGTCAATACGCTGAATGATCAGCTGAGGCTTTAATTGCCACAAGGGAAAATAATAAAACACTTACAATATATGTAAGTGGTGACAAACAAATGGATAAATGGATGCACACACTAAGAATCTCTGCACAAAGCGCTCTCTTTCTCTCTCACACACACACACACACTAATAAGGATGAAAGGCAGTCAGAACAGTGTGCAGGTAAAATGTTACCTTGAGTGTCATTTCACCCACAAAAATGGCAGTAAAGATGTAGTTGGAGACAGTGAGGAAGACTCTTTCCTGGACAGATAAAGGAGAGCAGAATTGGGGGTGGGGGAGGACGGGGGGGGTTAGAAAGAGGAGGTAAACCTGCTCGGAGAGTGTGTTTGTGTGGCTCCAGCCGGATTTACCAAGCTGCCCTGCAGAATCTTGGGCCTCTCCAGAGCTACTGTGATGCAGTTGGAGAAGATGAAGACTAACACCACGTAGTCAAAGAGCTTGTGGGCTATGATGGACTGGCACATCTGCCTGAACCTGCAGGTGGAGGAGAGCAGAACATTAGCAGGAAAAAACAACCAAGCCCAGTTTCCAGACAGTTTACAGGGAAAAGCTCCGTCGTTCAGCCCTTGTTTACATCTCTTCTAATTCAAAACAATTTGCATTAACGGTGCTCTCAGAGGAACGAGGCTCTCGACTGCATCCCTCTGCAGGGACGGAGAACAGAGAGATAAGAGGGAGAGGGAGTCTGAGTAAATTTGCATTTCACAACTTGTCATAAAATAGCTGCCAAAAAGCAATTAAATGTCTTTGCTGTGGTGTTTACTGGGACAGATGAAACGACGAAGCTGGAACAAGACCCGGGAAGTTTAAAATCCTTTTGATTTTAAAGACACGAGGCAGCCGCACCCCCCACACCCACACCCATTAATCTCACCTCAGAAGTTTAAACATCACCTCTGAAACTACATTCTTTACATTCAACCGTGGCGACTGTAGATCAAGGGTCAGGAACCTTTTTATCTGAGAGAGTCAGAAAAGTCACATTTTTTAAAATTTCTATGAGAGCCATACAATATTTTTAACTCTAAATACAACTAAATGTGTGGATTTTTAAACAAGACCAACAATTTTAGAGTTTAAGAGGTCTCTGAATTTATTCTTTTTCTTATTAACGTTGTTACACTGAAGCTATCCAATACATAAAATACTTCTTACCATTAGTGCGACTTCTGGTGCTGCATGGTTTTGCTGATGACTTTATATTTTGGTTAATATGTGGTGAGGTTAAGCTTCATGCAGGCGTTGCATGAATGTTTTGGCAAACTCACCGTCTGTGAATGGATTTCCGTTCCTCACTATTGCTAAAGAATTGCTACAAAACCCCAAAACGGTTAAAATAGATACATTTAGGATCTGAAATAAAACTATGTTGACACGTTTAGCAATGAACTGTTTAAATGATCTTAAATGAACTTATGTGTTTTGTTGTGGGCGGTAGTGAACATTTATTTATTTATTTATTTATTTATTATGCGCTTCAATGACGTGCGATTATTTACGATCCTCCAGTCTCATTTTGTCCCACCAAACTTGATTGCAGGCTAATCTACATTTCCACTTAGCACATTACGCTAACAAAAGTTTTTGATTTCCTTATATTGAAATCAGGATCATTTATGGGCAAATAATAATCTAATGTTGGTGACGTGCGCACATCAGTTTGACTCTGTTCAGGGAAATCACAGACAGTGATCTTTATCGTTGGCTTTAAAAAAATTATCTCGCCAATCCACATTTCTCCTCTGGACTTTTGGCTCATGCATCCGTGAGCTATGAAGCTCATACCACAGTCCTGTATTGACGCTGTGTAGGTACGCTACACCACCATTTTCACGCATGCATCGGCATTTATCAATCTGAAACAACAATCCTTCCTGTTGATGAGCGGAGTTGGGGCTCACTCACTTATTCTGCGGGGAGAACAGGAAGACGGACCAGTCCTCTCTGGTCTCGCACCAGTCCGGTCTGTACGCCTCCAACATCTTCTGAATGCGGAAACACAAACTCTGCAGCGGAGAAGCAGAAATCGGAAGGATGAGCAGTTTCTTTCTCCAACAGGGGGTGATGGAGGTTCTCTATAGCTCCCTTTTACAGTATGGAAACGTCAGCGCCTGTGGTGCCGTTCAATAAACATAAACAAGGAAGAGGCAGCCTATTTGCATTCACAATTTAAATAATTTATGAGCGAGGAAACAGTTCTATAGTGCAGCAGCAGCAGCTTGGAGCATCTTCCAATATTACCATCTGTATGGCGGCTCCTCCGTTGACTAAATATTCGTGTCTAATTAGCCTTATTTCTCTCACGCGCAGACTTATTTACACTGAAAACAATGTGACTCCCGTGAGGTCCAGGTGATAGAGAGGGAGGCTTCCTACAAAGTACATGAAAATCCAGTACAAGAGAGCCGGAGATTACTGCGCCCATAACATCTTGTACTTGTTAACACCAAAGCAATTATTTGTCTTATGGAGACTCACGAGGCTAAATTGTAATTGCTGTCTGTTTCAGCTGCTGTGACTTTTCCTTAATTCTTCCCACATGCAATTAAAATGAACATACATAGTCGAGATCATCGTCCAGGTCCTCTTGGTTTTTGATGCGGGCGTTGACTTGGGGGAAGACGTCAGTCGCCAGGTGACTCTGTGGGACCAGAACTTCCACTTGTTCGGTAGAGGGTCTGGGACGGGGCTGGAGCAGCTGAGACAACGGAGTCTTTCCATTACAGTCTTGGTGCAGGTCCCCGAGGCCGCCCAGGCTGACAAGCCCACCACTTCCGCTGAAAGCCACCCCTCCAGAGAAGCTCTTCTGCCTCTGGTGGGCATGGAACGCCACAGGGGGCAGCAGGTGGTGGGACGGCAGCGACGGGTGCGCTGGCACTTGCAACAGGTGAGGCAGTTCCAGGGAGAGGGCGCGGCGATCTCTCCTGGGCACAAAGTGGCCCGGGAGCATAGTGCAAGGAGGGTGCAGAGACTGCGAGGCAGGAGGAGACAGGAGGGACTCCTCCTCGTCTGTTTGGATGGGCCGGAGGTGGCGGTGTGGCGATGAGGAGGGCCGGGGACCTCGGATACGGAGGCTTCCTCCAACCACGCCACCAAAGTCAGCCAGGCCGTACTCATAGAAAGGCATCTTAAAGGTGGGGGTGAGGGCTGGACTGGCAGAGGGGGAGGAAGAGGAGCAGGGCCGACACCTGCCCAGGCTGTTCCAGCTGGAGCGGCGGGCCCACAGCGCCTCAGGGTGGGACGGCAGCGGACGCCCCCAGTTATGGTAACCTCGACCAGGGTACTGAGGAGAGAATGAGGGAGGTTTTTGAAGGTCTGCCGTTCATTCTGTCGTCAGGCAGGCTCGAGGGATGGAGTACAAGACTGGTTCATAGTAACACTCACTGCAGCTTTCTGCTCCAGGTTTGCTCTGCCCAGAGAAAGGACACTGTTCTTCCTGGAACCGAGAGCAAACGTCATCGTCTCTCTGTGAATAAGCGCCGGCGGCAGGTCCAGGTGTCCATTTGGGGTCAGAGTACTGATCTTTGGGTCTGTTCAAAAGTCAGCAAAGAAGAAGGAAGGGAATAACTAACAAGATATTAGACGAAAGCAGAACAGAACCCCTGTTACTAGCTTCCTGCTGCTGACAAATGCGGCTGGTTGCTCTCATCACCAGTGATGCTGGTACAAAGTAACGTGCTACTCTAATCTAACTACTTTTTTCCAGTAACGAGTAATCTAACGCTGTACTTTTTCAAACCAGTAGTCAGATTAAATTTACTTTAAGTCCTTTTCCATCGTAAAAAGATGTAAATTTCTTTCTTCTTGTGTTTCTCGGAGTGACGTCACGTATGCGCTAAGTCACGTTTTCAGTACGCGGACAACTCACGTGTCAAGAAGCCGACGGGACAAAAATGGGGACAGGAGAGAGATAAGCATTTTCTCGCTGGAAATACAATCACTATTTTGAGTTTATTTTTGTATTTTATAACAATATCAGAGTTCTCTGTACACTCTGTGTTGGTGGTAACAAAAGTTTTTCTACCTCCATAAACTCCACGTCAAATTTTAAAAACCATCTGGAGTCGCAGCACGGCACAGTAAAACTTGTGGTGAATGCAAAGAAGAAAGCAGCACCAGCGACGCATGCAGGAGGTCCTCAACCAGCCAAACAACAAAAGATGGACTTCTGTGGTAGTGCAAATCCAAAACCCATTAGTTTGGAAGAACTGAAGCGGTTGGTCGGACGGTATGTTGTGGAGGAAAAGCTGCCCTTAAATATGGTTGATTTGCCCTCAGTTTGTGACTGCAGTCAAGCCAAAAGACACATTAGCGCTATCTACACTTTAATTTTGAGTGCCTGTCTACATCGCTTCGTATTGATGGTGCATTCAAGTGCAACTCTGAAATTTGGTGATATATAGAAGTTGATATTTGATCGTATTTTTATTATTTAAATACATAGAGCTGCCAGTACTTTGTTTTATTCCCATTTAAAGACAAAAAAAAAAAATAGATAAAAAATTGTTAAAACCAGTCTCCGATTACAAATCATATTCATTTCTGCAGTGGCTGTATAGAAAAAGTAATGGAAAAAATAACTAATGTTAGTATCTAAAAAAAAATTTCAAACTGTAGCATGACCGTGCTCTTTCGAAGCGCAGATGGCGTGACTGCAGTGTTTCGTGCCATCATTTCATAATTTAATAGTAGATAAAAAAATTGGTTATTGTCTTATACATCTTTTACTCTAACTTTTACTCTAACTTAGTCACTTTTAAAATCAAGTAATAAGTAAGGTAACTAAACTATTTTTAAGAGGAGTAATCGTAATCAGTAGTCTGATTATTTTTTCCATGTAACTGTGGCAACACTGCTCATCACATTGTAACTGTCTCAGAATTACGCCACAGCCTGCTGAAGGAGGCAGAGAATGGTCACTTTCACTCCTTGCAGGAGTTGGAGCAACAGCTCAGTCTCATCTCTGGAATAGGTCCCAAGGAGCCGATAACCTCCCAAATATGTTCCACCCAGTTAGGCTGACATTTAAAAGGTGTATTTGAAATCAGGAAAAGGTGCAGTCAGACATGTTTAGATGAGTACTTCATGCTGCTCTAAACACACTAAGAAGTGACATTTAGGTGACTAACACAGGGGAAAAGCTGGTGGCTTCTTTTATAATGAACTAACAATATTGATAACACAGAGGTCAGTTGAAATTTACATTTTCAAGCACACACAACATGCATAATATCAGTAAAAAATGCAGCGGTAGCAAGTATATAGGAAGTCACTTGGAATGAAATGAAAACATAGAGTGAAACTAATGAGCCACGTAAATACCTGAGAGATGCAGCGAATCTTTCTGTTTGTCCTCTTCATCAAAATTACAAGAGGACCTGTCATCATCTGAGTAAGAACGGTTAGCGTCACCCTGTTAAGAGATAAATCACATACATTTCTACACAGGAAGTGGTTCCGAGGCAAAACCTTTACAGGATCTGAAACTGGCCAAGTTCACGCCATCTTCTCAGACATACCTCCGCTTGGAAACCCTCAACCAAGATGGCCACCAGCAAATTGAAGAGCACGTAGTTCCCAAAGGTCATGAGAGCTACAAAATACAGGGAGGCACAGGGCGAGGTGGACACCATGCCGTTGTACAGCACCACGTTCCAGTCCTCCTGAGTCAGGATCTACAGTGGTGAACACATGGAATACAAAAATATAACATTTACCATGGAACACAGGTTCATCAAGACTGCTGAATCCAGAAAAGCCATTTGCAGCTACCTGGAAGACAGTGACGATGGCCCACAGCAGGGAGTCAAAGTTCTTCCTGTCAGGTACGGTGTCGCCCGCCTCTGTCTTCAGACTGAACTTACAGCCAAAGATGTGCATCCCCAGGATACTACAATACAGCACAAGAAGAGGCTTCAAGCAGAGCAAAGACTTTGACCCTGGAGAGAGTAGAACGTGTGCATGACATCTGCAAACAAGGCCACATTACTTACACGAGGTGATATCCAAGCTAATCAACTCTTTATATTAACTGCTCTCTAAAAGCTAACCTGACTGTTAGCCAAATGCCACTTGCTCAGCTAGCTAAAAACTCTTATGGTATTGGCCTTTGAAATCATATAGTTAATTGCTGATATTCTAAAAGTGCAGAGGTAAAGATGCAGCGATATTAATTCACCCACAAAGAGACAAGCGGTAGCAGGCTAAAAGCGTCACGCTGCCTTGGAACTCATATCGCTAATGTGATAATGATTTGCATTTGGAACAATTATGATAAATGATTCAAATAATAATTTTTCTTATTACAATCTTGTTTTTTAAGGCCTGAAGAGATAAAAGCTTATTAAATGCAAGTGTGTTTGCGTGGATAATAATGGATTGCAGCCAGTCTTTCAAATTAAAATGAAACCTTCTATTATAGGATTCACTTATGTACTTTTAATGTTTCCTGTGTTCTGAGGATGATGTTTTCGCAGCTGATGTAACCTGGTTCTCACTAATGTGCAGTGAAAAAAACATTGTATTTTCTGCCACTTTATGTTATTGTATTTAGTAAACTTCTGCATTTATCTGTATGCCACTTCGGTCAAACCTGATTGTTCTTAAAATTTGCTTTATTGACGAATTTGTCCTTTGAAAATTCTATCACGTGCCTTTGCTGCACGGACAGAGGTGACGGCTAAATCCTCCATTAAGGTGTGTCGTTTCCCAGGAACTGCAGCTTCCTGTGCCATATAGTGTCAGTCTAATGATTCCCTGATTTGGAGCTCATTTTGCTAATTTTCTTCCTTATCCCTCTGAGTGTCTTTTCCCTCCATGTGCCCTCTCCCAGACTGAACAAATGTCTCCCCGTTGATCACCTCACCAGGTGACAGAGCTCTGTACAGGGCTGCTCGAGCCGACCTGAAAAAAGGAATTAAAAAAGCCAAGGCAGACCATAAAAGGAGCACAGAGTCCCACTTGTCCAGCCACAACACATGGAGGGTGTGGCAGGGTGTCATGTGACAACAGGAGACCTGAATGCACCGCTGGCAGAGGAGCTTCAACTCACCACAACAGCAGCACTCATCTGCTCCAGCCTTGCCCCCACCCCCACCCTGCTCCA
The DNA here is from genome assembly GCA_015343265.1 of Pao palembangensis. Lineage (NCBI taxonomy): Eukaryota > Metazoa > Chordata > Actinopteri > Tetraodontiformes > Tetraodontidae > Pao > Pao palembangensis. Next base: position 14,572,345 of record CM027085.1, on the reverse strand, counting down.
CTCCACTCACTGTAAGGGAGCATGATGTCAGAGGGGTGCTCCTGGCAGTGAACCCCATGAAGGCTGCCGGCTCAGTCGGAGTACCTGGTAAAGTGCTCAGAGCGTGTGCCAACCAGCTGCAACAGAATTTTCAACCTCTCCCTAGCCCAAGCAGTCATCCCTCCCTGCCTTAAATCAGCCACAATGATACCAGTGCCAAAAAAGTCTCCCATCACTAGCCTAAATGACTACCGTCCTGTGGCCCTCACTCTGGTAATTATGAAGTACTTTGAGAAACTGGTTCTCCAACACATCAAGGACTATCTTCCTCAGGACTTCGACCCCTACCAGTTCGCATATCACGGAAACAGATCCACAGAGGACGCGATCGCCGTAGCTCTCCACTCTGTACTGAGCCATCTAGAGCAGCAGCAGAGCTACGCCAAGATGCTCTTTGTGGATTACAGTTCCGCCTTCAACACAATCATTCCCGACATTCTCACCACTAAACTGGACACTCTCGGCCCCCCCCTTACTGTGCAATATCCATTAATGCGCAATAACCCATGCTTCTTTAAACTGTGTATATAATTTCGACCTATCTGCATAAACTTATTTAATTTAATTTTATTCTATTCTATGTTGTATATATGTATATATTGTTTACATTTACGCACGTTTGCACACATTTGCACTGCTTTTCATCTCGTTGTACATGTAAAAAGGTGTATAATTACAATAAAAGGCATTCTATTATATTCTATTCATTCTATTCTATTCTATATGCTTGACATGCGTTTGTCCCTATGTTGTAAACTTTGAATTAAACCACTATTGGCGGTGACCTTTGACTCAACATGCATTCATCTGAGTTTGCTGAAATGCAAAGTTAAAGCATGTGACAGGCGAATAATGGCGTCTACATTCGGCTATGTTCCAGAGGAAGTTAGTCAAAAAAGAAAAAAAAGGAGATAAAAAAAACCCCCACATTGACAAGTGAGGAGAAAACTGGAATAGAAATCCGGTAATTGGAAATTTTAATCCTCTTATTTTGCAAAAACTTTTTCCAGGCTTGAGGGTACGTCTGTCTGCTCCATATTCAAGTTGGGTCTCGCGTCAAAACTGGCAGATATTCTATAAGACTTCTGAGTTTAATGAGCTCCCGAAAAACAACCTGCTGGCCAGATGTGCAGGTGAACGCACCTGAAGATGAAGATGAACAGCATGAGCAGCATGCAGAAAGTGGCCACGTTGTCCATCGTCTTCATCAGCACCACCAACTGCCGCCTGAGCGCGGGCATGAAACGCACCAGCTTGATGACCCTCAGCAGGCGGAAGGTCCTCAGCACCGACAGGCCACCTTCTGCCTGGCCAATGATCTCGCACACGCTGGAGTTTGAGTCCGGCGGAGGCGGCGGGTCAGAGAGATACAAGAATGAGGAAGCTGGATGGACTTTAAGGAGGTTACTCACTTTCAGGACACACACCTGATAATGACGATGATGCCGTCAAAGATGTTGTAGGGGTTCCTCAGGTACTCGAAGAAGCCAAAGGCGGTGAGCTTCAGGATCATCTCCAGCGTGAACATGCTGGTGAAAACGATGTTGCAGATCTCCAGGACGTTGGTCAGCTCGTCGGGCTGGGTGGTGGCGGGGGAGGGGAGGCGAAAGAGACACAGTAAAAACTCAGTGAGACTCAAAAGTAGATTGGAAGAAACTGAATGATATGATAGAATGGTTCCCCACGTTAAAAATAGAGCAGCCATACAAAGAAGAGAGTATAATAAACTACTGCAACAAAGGACGCGGGAGGTGCTGCGAGGGAAAACAAGCGCGCCCGCATCACGTTCCACCGCCTGTTATGAAAAAAGCTGTCACTCAAACTGTCAGCCGCATGAAAAGGGAGTTTTCTCTGCCTAGAAAATCAAATTAACACATGCATTTCATCTGGGACTGTTTGCAGACCGAAGGAAGAGGAGAGGTGGAAATACAGGGAAATGTTTTCATATCAGCGACGATACGGCGGGAAAAAGAAGAAGACGAACCCAGTTTGGTGCACGTGGAGTCCAACACAGGGACCAAACACCAGCAGATCCGTTTCATTTAAGTGTATTTTGCTGGGCCCCATATGAAACCTGCTTTCAAAGCCCCCAGAGGAAGAAAACAAAGGAGTTAGCAACCATGTCATAGAAAAACACTGCCTGCCCTCTCTTCCTCTAAACCTCTTTTCCTCCCAGTCCGTCTCCTCTACCCGTTCTCTATCCCCCTTTTTCTTTCAGAGTCTCATTAACAGGCAGAGCTATCTCTTCCCGATCAATATCCTGCTGTCGCTCAGAGCTGGAGGAAGAACTCAGCCCAGGGAGAGGAGGAAAAGCCATGAGCGGAGGGCTCTGCTTGGAAACAAACACTCCATCAAGGATGGAAAACACCTAGAAATAATAAAGGTGATGCCAGCAGAGGAGAGCAGAACAGCTCAGTGGGCCGACTGTTGCCGAGGCCATCTGCAGAAGTGTGAGGATGGAGACCAAGCACATTTATCACCTCCGAACAATCCAGATATCAGCACTTTAAAATCAATAGTGATGCAGGGCTAAAAGCATTGAGACTCCAGGCAGTTAGCTCTAACCTTGACCCCTCTAAGATCTAGCTCTGCTGTCATCAGGACAAACATTAGGACAGGAGATTTATTGCTATTGACAGAACCATCACAGCTCCTGATGCCACCGTTGATCTCCAAACAATAATCGCCGCTTTCCTCCCGACTCCTTTCTTCTCTGCCTTTCATTATTTTGCTTCACTCTCCTCTCTTTTGGAAACAGACCTTTGGCAGGTTGCAACTAAATTGGGCACAGTGACCAAGTCAAATCTTGCTGAAGGAAACAGAGAGCGTTTTCTTCATCCTGCCCACTCCTGGTGGATTTCAGGCCATTACCGCCTGCTCCTGCAAAGTCTGTGTAACAGTCCAGTCTCCACAAATATTTATGCCCACGCAACATTGATCTCAAGTCTCCCTCTTCACAGTGATGATGCTGCTTTACTGTACAGTACAGAGAGACATATATACAGTACGCACTGGTATTAATATTTCACACGGTTTGGAAACTAAGGTTCACGTGCCACAACTTGCACGCTACAGCATAGTTATCGGCCGCTGCTAATTAGCAGTTTATGTTGGCTGATCTGTTTCATTCACCGTGAAACTTTCTGGTGTTATGGAGCTCATCTGCAGAAGACTTTGTGTTTTTCTAAGTCAGGGGTTCCAATACTTTTTCATGTCACGACCACCAAAACAACATTAGCGCATGGCTGGGGACCCTCTTTACAAACTCAGAGAAAATGCCTCCATTCCTGCGTAAATGTTTACTACACGATCACCTGGATCAGCGGAGACACATTTGAATCTGTACGAAATGTCTGTGCACCACACAAAACACACTGCCGACTAGTGGTCTGGCATGGACATGGAAACGCTTTGTGTGTTTCCATCAGAACATTTCCTTCTGAATGCATGACTTCTCAAAAAAAACAAACTATAAAACGGTTGGGCCTCAGGTTTGTGCAAGACTTAGTGTGCATGTTTTAAAATGCTGCACATTGAATGTAAATGAATGAAGTTGTTACGCAGAACTAAAGCCCCTTCCGTTGCTTCAGCGTCGGCTCTTGGAGTCTGTGAAGAGAGTCGAACTCAGACAGACAGATGAAGCTTCTGGGAGAACATGGATGATAACTGTGTGTCCCTGCATACATGCGATACACGGTCGTGCACTTCCTCCTGCTCACACACCGAACCGCTCTGGGAACCGAGCTGAAAAGTGCTGTGTAACCGGCGTCTGCCTTGCTCTCCTCCTCTCCGTTCTCCGCAACCCTCGTTTATTTTTAGAGTGTTCGGAGATGCAAGAAAACAACTACTCTGTGCACTGTCAAAGACTGGGTGCATGGATGTGAGAGAGAGAGGGAGTCAGAGGAGGAGGAAGGGGGGAGGCAGGGAGGTAAAAATGAAGTCAAAGAGTAGGTCAGCCACTCCAGGTAAAGCAGAAAGGAAGGAAGACATCAGGGAACAAAGCAATGAGCGGGGAAGGAACGTGCAAAGGGAAGGCGCACAGAGGGATTTATGGAGAAAACAAGGAGAGAGAACATGGAGGTAGCATTAACGAGGGAGGAGGCCTGGCGAGGAAGGAAGACAATGGAGATATCAAACAGAATGACAGGACAGGAGTTTTTGCCAGTAAATGTACCATTACTGTTTTTTTAATACAGTCATACATGTTTTACACGGGTGCACTCGGGCTCTCCACAGAAGCCTTGGCCTGTTGAACACCAGCTCCATTTTGGCCGCCGCCAGGTTAAATGTTTCCACCTCTGTGGGGACGCTGCTCGACAGAGCCGCTGGTGTCCCTCACACATCATTCTGGGTGTCATTTGCTGCTGTATTTATAGTGGCGACGCTCCATCGGATGGGATGGCAGTTTATCTCGTGATGTTGTGGTGATTCGTGGGAGTCAGGGGGGAAATTATTAGGCTCACACACTCTGGCTGACATGGTAGCGTCTGAGCCGGCAGCTCAGAGGAAGACCGACTTCACGCCAACATAGACGACAAAACAAACGGATAAAAACCAGCTCATTCAGAGGCTTATCAGTCCACCGCACTCTGATTTTATTAAATATAAACACATACACACACACAATAGTAAAATGACAGAGTAGTAAACAGTAATATTACCTGGTTATGATGCTCGATGCCCATGCTGATAGTGTTGATGAGAATGGCGATCATGATGCCCCTGCTGAAGTATTTGCTCTCCACGATGCCCCAGAGTTTCCTCCTCATGCCGGTCCAGACGTCTCTCAAGTGTCCGAAGCACGTCCTCTTCCTCCTCCGTCCCCTCACTTTCTCCTCCTCTTCCTTGTCCAGTTCCTTCACTGTGTCCTCCTCCTCGTCCTCCCCGTTGGAGCCGTCCCCCACAGCCCTCGTCCCTTCTGTCCGTGCACATATGGGGCAGTCATCAGGGCTCTGAGGCACGGCCAGGCCCATGGAGTTGGCCACTGGCTGGGAGCTGTGCTCAGGCCTGCTCTGGTGAGGGCAGTGGGACGCTGCACAGATGCAGAGACAAATCTGGCTTTTACAGTGCAGAGTGTTACAGAGAGTGTGTTCAAAAGGTCATTCTAAAAGCGTTTCCTAAACCCAGCAGCCAAACCTTCACTAGCGGCCAAACTTCCTGAGCTAAAATCTAACATTTATTAAAGCGGTTAGAGCGTGGTGCTGGAAAACGCAGCCATCTTTTTAGCCAAAGCTGTTTTTTAGCTGTCAGATCTGAGGGTGTACTCACGTCTCGGGTGCCTAAACTGATGGCGCTCTCCGTTGGCATTGCCCCCACCGTGTCTGTTAGTCCTGCTCCATCCAGCCGGCGGGGGCTTGCCTCTCAGCGTGTAGTAGAGCGCCGCTGACCTCCTCTTTGCCTTGCGGAGGACGTGGCAAACCAGCTGGAAGATCTCTTCGTAGCAATCTCCGGGCTCGGTCATGCTGGCCAGGGTGGAGGAGGACAAACACTGGGCCCTCTGCTCCTGCATCAGCTGGTGCTCCCGCTGCTTGGTCTCCGAGAACTGGGTGGCGATGACCACCAGGCACAGGTTGATCATGAAGAAGGAACCGATCTGTGGGACAGCAAACAGTCGTTTTGGATGTGATTAACTGAGCCGGGTCAGTGTCTTTAGCCAGGACGCCCATGGCTAAAGCTAAAGATACATGTATGAGATATGTTCATCATTCTAACAATGTTTGCCAGTCCCCCTGTGGAAATGTTAGCATACATGCTAAAGGTTGCTGAGGGCTGGCTTCCTACTAGGTCCAGGCTGATCAGAGAGGACAGATGGAGCCTAAACAAGCCCAGAGCGCAGATCGGTGTCTGGATCTGTCTTCTTTTTAGTTTTCAAACGCACGCGATGTACAGCAAATTCCTCAGTTGCCCTTTACTCCACCCCAGTCACCTTTTTTACTTTTGTGTAAGCATTCTTTCACTCAGCAAAGCAAAAGTCTTGATTTTGTGGCACCAATGGGAATGAAACCAAACTTTTTACTGGGCTGACTGGAATGATGTAACCAATAAGAGCCGATGCTCAGACACCGGCTGCTGGGTGAATACGTTTGCAGCTTGCAGTACAGTCTCTACAAATCAGAACATATTTCCATGAACAGCATGAACACACACACACACACATCTGAGTCCACCGACCAGGTTTAAGTATGGAGGTCGAGTTTAAGGATAAAAATCCATAAAGTCATCACCCTTTTACCATTATTGATCACTGTTGGAGGAGCGTCTGCAAAGGTGAGTACAGAGGAAATCATGAGACTTCAGAGAGAAAGAGACAGACAGACAGACAGACAGACAGACAGAGAGAGAGAGAGAGAGAGAGAGAGAGAGAGAGAGAGAGAGAGAGAGAGAGAGAGAAGGGGGCATGGACAGTGTGCCCATCTGGGTCTTGTGGGTCAAAGCAGGTCTGCAGGTGTGTGAGGCTTTGATTTCCCTCTGGGCCTATGTGTGTGTGTGTGTGTTTTGTTGTGTGTGTTCTCTTCTATGAACTGATCAGCAGACATCTTTCGGCATAATCAGGGCTGGCAGTCCAATCTCACACATTCACATGACGACTACATCATCCATGCATGTGCACACGTGCACACACACACACACACACACACACACACACACATATGAATGTGTTTACTTTCTGAGGACTTTCATTGACTTACTGCCTCCCTGACCCTGACCTCGACCTCAAACCTCTTCCCTTATCCTTAAAACAATGTGAAACCTGACTACCATTTTAATTATTAGGAACAGCCTCAAACACACACACATTTCCAGTCTGCACACCCAGGAGGTCATCTCTGATAACCCTGTTATACTCTCTGACACCTGATCATGCATCAAAGCCAGTGACTGGAATCCTGTAACAGTAGAGGTGGGAAGAACAAGGAGGTGCTTTCTGATTCAACAGGAGTGTGAATCCACTGTTGCCAGGGGCAGCAGAGGTGTGCTGCTCTTCCTCGTTCTACTGTGCTCGATTAATTCATGTGTTTTTTCTGCCAAAAGCCCCAGTTTGCTTTTAATTTAGCTCCTTCTGCTCAGTTTTCTGTTCCTCAGGCTGAGCTGGAAACAGTTGCCTGATCGCAACAGTGTCGAAAGGCGTAAAGTTTTGTGGAGCGGTAGTTCAGCGTATCCAGTCTGAGGCTGCAGGAACCTCCCCTGAAGGGCCATTTACAGAACTTTTATGGGGCCTAACTGAGTCCCTGTTCCAGGGTAGGTACTTAGATCAGCCCCGAAAGATATTGAAATGATTCAACAGTAAATAGATGAAAAACTAGAGTCAAGTAAGCAGGAATGTGTAGCACTTACAATGATGAGTAAGATGAAGTAGATGAAGTTGTAGAAGGAATGAGCGTCCATGACGTAATACATGATCTCCACCCAACCCTCCAGAGTGATGACCTGGACGGAGAAGAAGGCAGCTTCACCACAAAACCCACCAGGAACCAACTCAGGCAGAGTAGTACCGGACGTACCTGGAAGATCACGATCCAGGCGTAGACAATGTTGTCGAAGCTGATGGCACCTTTGTGGGGGTTCGTACTTCCTGTGTGACATCGTGTGTAATACTGGTTCCAGTTGATGCATAGTCCTGTGGCTTCAGTGCTACCGTTAGCCAGTGGCTCCGGGCTGAGACCCAGAGCCTGTCTGTAGAAGGCGTCCTCCTTGTCCAGGCAGCACGTGCGCCCTCCCTCGCGTCTTGCCGGCACGTCGGAGCACGACATGATGCCGTTGTCGGATGGCAAAGAGCAGATGAAAGGGCGCTCGTCATCCTCCTCTGGTTGGTAGTACGGCGGTGGCAGGGTCATGCCTGAGGAGCTGGGGTGGGGAATGTGTAAAATATGGTTTAGGACTTCATTTAGAACATTTGTTTACAATGAGTGATGGTGATAACGGTGCTTAATCACTAGCATGAATAAAAGCAAACAAGATACTGTGAGAAGAACCAGATAAACAAGGAGGAATTTACAAGTAATACCTAAAAATAATAATCTATTCTAATAAACTGACACAACAAGATGAAAAAGCTTAGCATTAGCTTAAAGTTAGCAGATAAACAACTTAAATGATAGAAAATACAGAAGTTTGATATTTTTAGAGTCCTAAAATGTAACGGGTATTATAATTCCATCCTGGTTTTGTTCTAATTTTTTTTTTTATCTGCCTTTTGACACGACAGAAGAAAACAAGAAAAGCAAACATAAATCTGACTGAACTACGTGAGCAGCATACGAGTAAATCTTCAGAGTGGCGGGTTTTTATCATCCAGCTGATTTAGCACCTATTACACAGGCTAAGAGTCCATTCAGACCCCACGTGATGATAGCTGCCACCGCCTCGTGCACGTCATCATTTCCTGAGATGTCCTCACATCGCTCATGTCTATAAAAGAATGTGTGACCTTTCACTTGTCGGTTTATCATATTTGCTTTCATCCTGTTAGTGATGGGCATTTTGGAAGTAATCTGTTCACAAAGAATTAAATGGAAGAATAAAGAAAAGCTGGGAGCATTTTTGGTTGAGCCTCCGGATACGGACACAGTATGGACTCGAGTGGGTAGAGGATGCTCGTAACTAAGTTCAGGGGAGGCAAAGATAAACACGTTGATGAACCAAACACACAGTCAGGCCACTCGGCTGTTGCTCTGATTTCTGCTAACTTTAGCATTAGCTTCGGCAGGCTACCGCCCTGCCTTTGTTTCATTGACTCTATTTAAACCCTCCTTGTTTCTGTTTCAGGGGGCGTGTTCTCTTCTCCATTGCTTCACTTTCTTCCTCTTCTCTTCATCCTCCTCCTCCTCCTCTCACCTTCCTTTCATCCTGCACGTGAAGAGCGGGAGCAATTCTACTGACACTCCTCAAGGAGAGAATTCATCCCTTTACTACGAGTCACATTCGTGCACATGCACAGCACACATGTGTGCGCGCTAAGCCCACGATCAATAACAACAGTGGCCACAGTGAGCTAGCGCTTCCCACTGAGAGTAGCTTAGACATGAGGCATCGATCCGATGGTGGAGACTGGGCAAAGAGGAGCTGCGGCGTGACTTCAGAGGGGAACATTTGCATAAAGAGAAGATGTAGAGAGGAAAAGAAGAAAAAAAAGAGAGAAAGCGACAGTACCAGTCAAGACTACTGGAGCATGAATGAAGGCTGCAGAACCCCTGACGGTGACTTGGCATGGCACAGCAAAACCTGGCTTCACACCGAGCTCGCACCTGCTAACGGAGAGTGAAACAACGCTACAGAGCAGCGGACAACCTTCTGGAGAACTATGGTGGAGGCTGTGGGCCAACTGGGACGGTCGCAGGAACACGGTCCTGGGATGGGCGCTGTCCCTGGTCCTGTTCATCATGTCCCGCTATGAAATCATTACAAGACGTTCTGGCTTCCTGTCACATGACCCCTTCCCTCTGGCTATAAAACAGACGGTTTGTGCTGCGTCAGCATATCTGATGAGCTGCAAAACTAAAGCGGCTTGAACGCAGACACCAGACATTACTGCAGCGGAGTGTTGCTAATGCACAGACACACTCGGCGCCACCGCGCTGTGGCCTCATGAATATGGAAGCGTGCAGCTGAGAGCTAATTGCATTCCCGGCTGCAAAGTGGCAACTGTAACCATTTGGACTGAAACTTGAAGGAGGCTGTAAAAGCATTGTGTAGCAGGAGGATGGAGAAACACAGCTGCTGGTTTCCTGGCGCCTTTTTAAAAATGCGTGACATTAATAAGCAGTTCTTGTCATCTTTCTGCAGATCTCTCCATCAACGGGCTGAGTGTCCGACTCACAGGGTGAAGTTCTCCTCAAGGTAGCAGCGGTTCCGCAGAAGTCCCGCCCACAGCTGCACGCCGATGATCCCGAAAATGAAGAAGACGAAGAAACAGAGGAGCAGCACATTACCCAGCATGGGCAGAGTGTCCAGCAGCAGGTTGACCAGGATACGGAGACCTGCGAGAAACAGACAGACGATTAGTGACCCACCACCCAAGCCTAATGGGATGCTACAGGAAGTTACTCCAAAGGTAAATAATATCGAGTCTGTGTGGGGCACTCAAACATTAAAACTGTGGCTGTTGTCTGTGTTTGAAAGGAAATCTCAGCTTCACACTGCGGTCCACCCGTGATCGGAAACCCAGCACAATCAGGCTGCGTCTTATTGAGAATGAGACCCGGAGATACAGGCGCTCGACCCGGAAGCCTGGTACAAGCTCATCTGTCCTGCAGTCAGCACATATTCACATGCTAATGTGGGAAAACAATGACTGGACAAAGGAGAGAGAGACGTGAGACAGCGAGAAATGTGTGTGTAAGTGTATGTGTGTGTGTGTGTGTGTGTGTGTGTGTGTGTGTGTGTGTGTGTGTGTGTGAGCAGCATACGGCTGATTGTGACTAATAACTCAACAGTAGGTTAATGTGTTATAAACACAACAGCATCCAAACTGCAGCAGACTGATGACAAAACAGAAGCTGAGTGAGAACCAAACACACACACACACACACACACACACACACACACAGACGAGACAAGGCGGCAGAACGATAGAAAACTAGGAATGAAATTATGGGCCATTTTGAAATGAGCATGTTTGGAGGTTTATTTATGAAGTCAGCATCGGGTGTGACTTTTGCAGTCTTCATCGTCTTCATCGTTGGTGGCAGAAAAACGATAACACACATTCGTAATGCTGCCTCCCAGTTTTTTCAGTGATTTGTCTCATCAACAAAGGGAGAGCGTATGCATGTTTGCGTGTGTGCGTGTGTGTGTGTGTGGTGGTGGTGGTGGGAGGGGCATTGTACTACTGTACTGAGGAACCTCCGAAGGCTCTAAATTTTCTCCTTCAGCCTTGACGTCTCTGACCCTTTCATTTTCCTCCTTGTACCCAAAAAGTCCAGAAGTCTGACAACTTTAAGCCTGAGTTTACGCTCCAGCTTAGATATACTGTAAACATCACTGCCAAGGTGGAGCTTTGGGAATCAAGGAAGGCCTGGAGGGAACGAGTATGGAGACAAGGAAGCAGAAACTGCTGTGGAATATTAGACGCTTACCTCCTGGTTCCTCCCGCGCTACAGTGCCTCAACCTGGGCGCTGGTTGATCAACATTAGCCACACTCTGTTGCTGCTGCTGCTTCCGTCCTCCTGGGCTGACGATGGATGAACAACAGCTCATCCTTCAGAAAGCCAAAACCATCTGAATCTGCTAATCTGATGCCAAAGTGTGGAGGAGTTCCCTCACGTTTGTGCCACTTTGTTCACCGTCACAAACAGGAATGAGGCAACAGCACTATAAATCCCTGTTCCAACACTTAGAAAGACCCTGTGAGCTGATGAAGTCTGGACTTTGATGACAATTTTCAGTGACGGTTTCATTTTAGTCACTTTCATGTAACGACGACAGATTCAGGAGACTCCACAGAGAGCGAGAATTCTGAGCGCTGCAGGTACCACGTTCACACATCCTGTACCAACGCAGGGACACCAACTCATTTAAAAGTGTGAATTAAGCCAAAACTGCTGATGCTAAGCACGCTGGACAAGCGTGCTTGAACGGCTAATTGGCCGTGATTGAGTGATTCAGAAGCGACCAGAGGGCAGCAGGACGAGGAAATCAATAACTCTGTCTGAACATGTTTTTAAACAGGAGAAGTTGGTTTGTGGTCACGGACTGATCACCCAAGCAGCGTTAGCTGCACGTAAATCTGTGTGAGTTAGCATAGAGCTAATGTTTAACAACATGGGCCACAATTTCACACATTAAAGAGAAAACAAAAGTACAACCAGAAAAAAAATGTTAAACAGCAGATTTAGACTTATTATATTCATTTTTTTTTTTTTTTTTTTTTTTTGCAAAACGTGAAGGTGACCCATCCTTACTTGGGACTCTGTTGATGGCTTTGAGGGGACGGAGTACCCGCACGGTCCGAATGGCTGACAAGTTGATGTTCTGTAGGTCCAGTGAGTACTCCACCATCCTGGCGGAGGAGGAACGCAGATGAGGGACACAAAGAGATCAGACAAAGGTTAAAAGTTAAACAAGAGATTATCACGACTCCAGCTGGACCGGAGATCCCTGCTCTCGCCCTCTACAATAGCCACAATGCTAAACGCTAGCGGTGCCCTCCCGAGAAAGTGTGGGGATAAAGTGACAAAGCATAAAAGGAGGAGAATAACATAAAAGGGGAGTGGGGAAGAGAGAGATATATTCTATTCTAAGTATTGCCTGCAGGAGTCCGTGGCACAGTCAGAACTTGGCATCTGTTAGCAAGTCATTTCACCAGCACGACTAATCTGTTTGTGCCCCCAAACTCAAAGCACTTTCACTGGAGAATAGCTGTAGTTCACTCAGTGTGCGCCCTTTTGTGTGCTTTCTATATGTGTACTTATTTAAACACACACTTCTCCTTGGAGAATCACTTTTGAAGTAAATGGGCTCCTACAGTGAGCATAATTCTCGAAACTTCAACACAGGCTAATAGCAATCAAGGCTGCAGTAATCTCAAAGCTTTGACAGAGAAGCTCATACACAAACACACTCACACACACTAACAGAGAGTAGATGATGAGCCAGCCTTTCTCTGATTTGTTGGCTGAAAGAGCGGCAGCCTCGCTAGCGTGTAGCCGTTGTAGCGGTAATCTGAGTTGCTGCAGGGCTCCGACACTAATCTGTCCACACATTTACAGAGACGCAGAAGCCAGGCCAGACGTTTATCCTACAATCTGTTTGTTCTTTTCTTTTCTGTTGGTTTGGACTTTTGCCTGCTGGAATGTGCACGAGTATGACAGGAACCGGTCTCTGGTCCCCAGGTGAGGATCCTCCTCCTTCTGGCCACGCTGACAACCTGGTGCTCCGTGAAGACCGTTTTCTCTTATGGATGCACCTGCAGGAGGGGCCTGCGCGCCATCAAAAAGAAGATCACAGATGCACCTGCGCGCGTGCGCCACTGCACGCCTGTCTTTGGAAGTGCTTGGCTGAAGTGCACGTGCGCATCTGTAGAAGCTGAAGAGGAGCCTGTTCCAGTACACATCAATCAGGCCGCTGTGTTTGGAAGGGTAATTAGAGGAGTGCCGGAAGCTTCCTTTCTATGACTGTTCTGGTTTTCATGTTGCTTTTTTGCTGATGATGCCTTCATCTCATCCTAATAATACAAGACAGAACTGACCGTAAAATCGGTCTTTTTTTATTTTTATTTTTGGGATCAACTGGATGCATGGAAACCTGCAGCCATGTTTCCATCCCTGCCACCACACAGACGATGGCAAACAAAACAAACCGCTATGGAAAAATCAGTCAGATATGGAATTTCTGCAACCACCGTTGTTGCCATTGTTGCCACAAAAATCTTAGTACTAGACTCCCCCTATAGGTGATAGACAGTACTGCCTGTCAGATCATTGAGGCGGATGTTATCAATTTTTTAGCCTCAATCTTATGTTGAAATGACCTCCTGTTGCTTTCCTGAATTAATTTTGACTTTCAAACCATTTTTAGGGGGCGTGGCTCAAACAAAAACACACTGGCTGCCAGTAAACGTTTATTTTATGTAAATCAAATTGAGAGATTCAGGAAGTGGGCACTTTTAAGTGTAAAACTGTCTCAGTGCTGCTTCGCTTTCATCAGAACATGCTACACACTCATTTTCAATATGGAACAGTCTACTGAAGGTAAACGCTCTGCAACCCTTTCGCCAGTTTTGCTCACCCAGCCATGACAATGAAAAAGTCCAGCCGGTTCCAGGTGTCTCCCAGGTAACAGCGGCGGCCGAAGATCCCGAGAGCCACCATCTTCACCACCATCTCCAGTGCAAAGAAGATGTAGATGAATGCATCGAAGGCCTAAAAAGGACACAGTGACAAAGTTTGTCATATTTACTTTAGAATGTTGGGGGGTTTGGTCCAGGCATCAACTCTCTGCTGCTAGCTAGCGTTGTCTGGAGTGATGTTGCTCAAAGAGGTACAAATAACAACAATCCTTCCTCACTTAATTTTATCTCCCAAAATCCATAAAAAGGCATTTTTCCACCAGACATTTTTATTTATTAGCACAATGCTAAATTGAATGTAGCTACATGTTATGTGATCTTTTTACGAAAAAAAAAAAAAATGAGGCTCTCATCAAAAAGATGTAGAGAAAAGTGCCTGGGCCGGCCGCTGCTCCTGGACCAGCCCAGGTCCGCGAAGACAAGGTGATGACAGCCGTTAGGGGGACGTCTGCGGCTATTATCTGCACCGCTCCAACGCCGCAGACCTGATGTGCGGCAGATGGTTGAGATGAGCTGGTGTCTGATTCCTAAAGTGCACTCGGTGAGGGCGCGAGTGAATCACTGAACAGACCAATCACAGATCGAGGCCAAACCAGAGGGACGGCGCTGAGGCTAGGGAGACGCCTTGTTCCAGCTTTATTGTGTACAGTTGACTGAAGCTAAAAATCTTTTATGTGGGAAAACTCTTCTCCGGGGTTGTTCCCTGGGCTGCTTAACTGTGTCAAGCTGCCACTTGGAGATACAGAATTACAAGGCCTAAATATTCCCACAGACAGCAGGGCTGCGCGCATGTTTCTCTTTAGCGCTCTGTGCTTTCTGTTCCAACCTGTCAGCTGTTTCTTCCTTTTCCTGACATCAACATGGACCTAAATATGAACAGGAACTCCACCAGTTTTTGTGTACAGCAGCAGGTGTTCGTCGCACAAACTCAAGGTTACAAGCCGTTTCTGATGTCATTGAAATGACTGCACCTCAAACCGATCTTTTAATGAGATACTGCAGATTGAAAGAAGATTTTCCGTTTCTAATTTATGCCGGCGTGAGAAAATGTGACTTGTGCTGCATCTTTGCTTGGCAGACGGAGGTTTGCAGGGATGGAGGTGTGGAAGAAAACAGCGAGCAGGTTCTGTTATCTGTCTACACGGGGTTGTGAGGGGGCTCGTAATGATAGAATATTCACATACACACGCCGCTGACAGCCAACAATGTGAAATGAGAGGTTCAGCATCACACGCTGTTAAAATAATGTTTTGATGAATAATGCAGCCCGTCTGCTCCACATGTGATCTGGCAACAGATCCTGACGTGTCCTCTGAGGAGAACAGGATGGATCATCATAGAGTTCTTATGTGCTGGTCTCTCTCCAGCTTCCTCTCCTGTCCGACTGCTCATCAGGTTGCAACATCGACGTGAGTTTTTTTTAAAGGCGTCGCGACTGACCAGATACAGTCAGTAGATGGCAGTGTTGGCTACGTGGCTGTGAAAAAACAGTAAAATAATCAACAGAGCTGGAAAGTTAAAGTAAGTTGGTCTAATTGTTTAAAGAACAGTGCGACAAATGTTCCCTGGTACTATTTGTCTGTTTTTTCATGCTTTCTTCACAGAGAAGAGTTCTGTTCATTCCACATTTGTTTCGCAAAAAAGAAAAAAACTCATTTCCTGCAGTTTTTCTGGCTCGTTTCCTAAAAAAGTATCGGCGTCTCCATGGTGACCATATATCTGACGAGAGCAGGAAGTGGTGACCAGAGCTCCGTTCTGAGTTATGCTAACCAGCCGCTAGCTGCAGCTAAAAACACCCAAAATAACAGACTTCACTGATTTGTGTTTAATTAGTGTATAATAAAAATAACATCCCAGTCTCTAACCCTTGACCACCGGCCACCCTCCCTGACAAATCCAGTGTCGCTGATGTTTGCTGATGATGCTGTAGAATTGCTCAAAGGGCAGGAGAAGCGTGTGAGGGCCGCTCTAACAATCTGGGATCTGTCGGCCAAATCAACCTGCTGCTATTATCGACCACGGGGACGGTAGCTGCCGTGCTGCCACAGGAGATGAGTGCTTGTTAGTGGAAGAGAGGGTTGGAGTTAGGAAGGGTGCCGGATACGTACAGGGAACACAGCAGTAGCAACAGAGAGGTGTTTGCCCAAACTGTGGGAGGCTGGCTCCAGGACGCTGGGTCAGCAGGTCGAGGGGGTGGGGGGTGGTCTGGTGAGGCTCTCTGGGATGCTGGAGCCTGACGAGTGCTCCTGGAGCGCTCCAGGTGGCGCCGCTTTGGTATTACGTGTGATTGTGAATCCAGTGCTGACTGGGTTGATGACTTCAGGTGATTAGAGTCAATAAAGATTAGTTATATATAAATAATAGGGATGATGCTTACCTGCAGGATCTGGCAGTGGTCTGAGGCACAGTCGATGTTCTCGCAGGGCTGGTACATGCCCAGAGTGACACAGTTGAGCAAAATCACCATAATGCTGATCCTCTCAAACCACGTGCTGACAGGCCTGAGGTCAAGGAGCACTGGACGGATGGATGGATGGATGGATGGGTTAGCCGAGCTCAGCGAGCCGCCACTCTGTCGATGAGCCATTCATCAGCCAAAGGTCCTTTTCCAGCTCACATATTTCTATCATATTGATCAGTCCTAAAGGCTTCAGGAAGGAATGAAGGACCGTCTCTCCACAGCTCATGAATCCTCTCTGAAATATTACCTGCTCCAGATATATGAACTCTCCATCTCTTTTTTCTCTCCTGTTTTTTTTTTAAACCATATCTGCTGATGCACTCGGGACGGAACACAAGGCTAGCTTCTTTATTCTTTGGCTAATGTTGCCACCTTGGTGAATATGAGTGAATGAATAAAAGGTGAATGTGTGGATTCTCACAGCTCTCTGAAGAGGGACTTTTTAAATGATTACTTTCATATCTTGAACTGTCAGATGAAGTTTTTTTTTCTCTATCCTCTTACGTCTTAATTTCTTGTCTTGTATTCTGGCCCACACAATGAGAATTAGGTCTTTTGTTCAGTGAACTTTGCCCTTCGCGGCAGCGCTCTGCTAACTGATAGTGAGCCGAATGCTAAAAGGAAGCGCTAACATGGACGATTAAGAAGCCAAATTGGCTCCAGCGCTAAAACATCGTAAAACAACTCAGAGGGATATTTCTTATTGGCCGTTAATGAAGCCAAACACAGCCAAACTGCAGAGTGTAACTAACAATTAAAGTAATTCATTAAAGGTGTGTGTTGAGGAACAAATTGACTCTTCAATAGTGTTCTGTTCACATGGGGATGTAAAGAGGAATATCAAATATACAACTAGGGTCTTTGCCTATATGGGTTCGTGCATGTCTTCCCTCTGCCTGTTTTCTGTTGTATTCCCACACGTGGAAGAACAAACACGGGACAATTTGGCCTTCCAGCAACCACAGACGAATGAATGCACATTTTAGGACGCAATACACCCTGACAAGGTAATAAAAAATCAATCAGCTCTGTGTGTGAGTGTGAGTGTGCTCGTCTAAAGACTCTGCCCTGAGGTTCACTGCTAACTCCAGAACCGAGACGAGTGAAAAGTTAGCACTCAGGCAGGCAGGTAGGACGGGCAGCAACAAATAACAAGATGTGAGAAAACTGATAAAAGCGTTGGCAGTTTGTTCTCTGCGTTCTCAACATTCTCTGCGTCTCTCCAGAACTTCGTCTTTAAAAATAGCCTCCTGTGCAGTTTAGTTTTATGCTAATTCAACCACATTCTGCTTGACATTGACTCAACCGCAGGATGGTGGAAATATAGATCACAGACACGAACCTGGGCCCAACTCATCAGATAAGGCAGCACTGGTCCATCCTGGAGAGGTAGGTTGACCCATGTTCACCCTCTGGTGAGCCCTTCTGTCACCTACGATGTCTAGCTGATTTGAGTAGAGGATGGTTTGGTTCACAAATGAAATCTTTGCTACTGGAGGGAAACCAGTTGCATTAACAGCCAACAGAAACTGAATGTCCTTTCATCTGTTTCATGATGGAGTGGTCTCCTCACCGCCAGCGCCGTTAGCAGACGTGTTGTTGTTGGGCTTCTCTCCGTCATCTGATTGGACGCTTCGGGACAGTGACATTTGGAGCTGCAGCCGAGGCCATGGCGACGTTTCTGTCCATCATTTAGAAGCGTCTTCTCTCCTCCTGCTCCTGTTTTGGCTTTGGACTGACAGGAGGGCCCGGTCCTGTCTCGCTTCTCCTCCCTTCCTCTCGTGTTTCCCGTCTCGGTGTCTCTGTCCACCCTCACGCTTGTCCCTCTGCGTCATTACTCATCTCGTCACAAACTCCCGAGTGCGGCCTCGCAGAGGTTCCTACCTTCTTTTGGACTGTATTAAACTCTCCGTCTTTATCTCTCTCATCCCTCTCTACCAACTGTTTTTACACCTTTACTCAGGAAATATAGTAATTCCTGGTGTCTCTGAAAGACTTGACCCTCCCTGCAGCATTAACATGTTACATCAGTCACATCCAGAGTGGAAAAACTGGTTAAAAATACTACACTGAATACTCAGTCAGAGATCCACAGTGAGTGGGACAAAGAAAGCATCGGCTCCTCTGAGACCAAGAGGAGGGAAAAAAGACATGATGATCTGTTGGCCTCTAGTTTGGGAGAATAATTACAGAAGCCGTTTCTGTCTGTTTCCACCCGTCAGACAGCAGAGGGTCGCTTTGGCACCATGACTCACGCCTGAGTGAGATCTTTGCGATTTGCTGCGAGACTTTCCGACACGACTACCCAGCTGTGCCTCTGTGTGCGCATGTGTGCGCACGTTTCTGTGAAAACCCTCAGGATAAGTCTCATTCAGAGTGACTCAAAATGACATTTTTTCTCACTCTGGAGCCCGTGTCTGCTGCCAGAGAGAAAACAGCAGAGGTCTCTCTCACACACACACACTTATACTTTTATCTTTGCGAGGACTTCCCTTCCTCTAACCAGTTTGCATTTAAATATTCTCCATCTGTTGCTGGGGAATTAGAGACAACTTCAGCTTCGGGTCTCTGGCATTTTAATCCAACAAATTCCCTCAAATCTGCTCATCTGACCTCCCACAAACGTGGAATCATTTGTTAAACCTTCCTTCTATGAGACATCAACGCTGATGTTTCCTGTGCACAGCCATCAGTGTTACTGGCGGGGAGCCTGGGAGGGTGGACGGAGGAGCGGAGGGTACGGTGGGGTCAGCCAGACAGGAGCAGCCGGAGACCCTCTCAGACAGGAAAACACAGGCTCACTGATCAATTTTCCCACACAGCAGCAGGAAATGAGGTGGGATTGAAGTGGACGGGTGAGAGTTGGGGCGGAGGGGAGCTGTCTGCCGGCTCACGGCTCCATCGTCAGGATGGAGGGAGAGAGCGGTGGAGAACTGCAACTGTCTGACACCAAAGACAGCTGACAAGGATGACACTGCAGACAGGACCCCCATCTGCTGGGATCGATCCCCGTTTAGATAGAAATATAGCTTTTTTTTATTATTTATTTATTTATTTATTTTTTTACACCAACCAGACCAAAGAGATTGTTCTTGTTTGGGTCTTTATACTAATACTTATGGGCAGATTTGAAGGAAGAGCTTATTCTGCTGCCAGGATGTTCTGTGAACATCAACTCGTGAGGACTGTCAGCACAAACATGGCGGCTGTTTCTGCAAAGACACACAAACGCTGGGTTAAAACAGCAGCCGAGCAGCTGCTGTATCCTAGAAAATAGAACTGAAGTTGATGATTGGACTGACCATGCGTAGAACAGTCTCGGTTGGAGGAACTACGCACACACACACACGCACACACAGTCCAAACCACACAGACTGACATGGCAGGCAGGGACCTGGACCACATCTCAAGGCAGGCCTATGCCTGTAACCAAGGCAACGGGAGCAGAAGGGTTGCAAAATGTGTGTCCATACAGATATCCGAGTGTCTGTATGTTTTCCTCCTGTTGTGCAGCCAATATTGCAACGTGACGTTTAGCGTTAGCACATTTCAGCTGAAAAAACAACGCCTGTGTTCACAGACAGAGTGGGAAAATGTTCCGTCTGTGATGGAGCCTTTGAAGAGTGTGCACGTGTCGCCGGCCGTGCAGCCGTATTCCTCCTCATATCAGCTCAGCGCAGCAGGCGCTCCACTCCAGTACACCGCAGCCGCCTGCGAAGCTGAAAGTATTGCAGATGCCGAGGGAAATACAATGTGAGATGTTTGGGAGTGAGAGGAGGAAGCTGACGGACAGACTAGGCGAAGAAGAGGAAGCAGAGAAGAACCAGGGGTTGGGGGGAGGCGCTGGATAACTGAATGCAGCGTGCTTACGAGCTATTCGTTTAGATCTGACAGAATCGGCAGCAAAATGAGCGGAAAAGCTGAGGAGACGGAGCTGCTGACAGCAGCAGCAACACTGCTAACGAGCTGCAACCGTCAGCCATCAGCGCTCAACCCTCACTCAGCTGGTCCGGCCCCTCCGCGGCCGCCGTCACTTCACTGGCTGCTCCTTTAATCAAAGACTAATGTCTGTCATTTCGAGCAACTCGACCCAGTTCTGCTGAACACGTCCGTGTTAAAGCGAGGCCCCGAACAGGCACAAATAACCGAAAACCACCTCCAAAAACCAGCAACCGCCTTTAATTAAAGGGATGTTCCTGAAATGAGGATGCAGAAATTTGTTTGACATGGATGGTTTTGGGTTTGAAGCAGGTCCACTTGCGCATAAACAAAATAAATACGCTCAGGTACAATTAGCATCCAGATCTAAGCAAACCTGTTTGTTTGTTAGTTGTGCGGAGGCGGCGCAGAGTGAAGAACCGGCGCTGTCGCTCTCTGTCAGAGATCACCACCATCGGGAGGAGATGAGGAGGAGGAGGAGGAAGATGGGCCCTTGCCTCCCTTGTCCACTCATGCATGTTTCACCAGGGTCGTGCAGGGTCAACACGAGGCTTTGTGACAAACAGAGACACTAACCACACGGGAGCGTCTCGGACTGTTGTTTTAGAACAGTCGTATTTGCTTAGACGCTCTTCTTTAGAAGCAGCGGCAGACGCCACCCCCCAACCACCTGACCGCTTTCTTTTGTTTTCCCTTTAAGAGCCGATAAAAAAACGTCTCATTTCAGGCGTGGCGAGCGTATTGCCAAGCGCCAGACGGCAGGTGTGCATACATTTTATGACCTTTAAGTTCTCCAGAAGAAGTTTGACTCTGGACAGAACTGTAGCCTGGCTTTCCAGCGCGACTGTTATTAAAGGCGGGAGCGCGAGCGGCTGCTCGATTTCCCGCCAGCTGCGACTTTATTAGCACCGGTGAGCCTCCTCCTCTCTGAAGCCTGTCAGGACTGATGACCCAAAGGTGCAGAGGCGGCTCCCAAGGGCAGAGGGCCTACGCTTAATCAGGCGCCGCCATGTGATGGCTGAAAGGAAACAGCTGGAGCCCAGTCTGAGGACAGCGAATGTCCTACATGGGCCAGTTCCAGCCGTGCTGATGACGAGGACGACTTTGAGGAGCCAGGATGCATCAGGATAGGACGAAATGTGACTCAAAAGTGAGTTAGACCGACAGAGATGGAAACATTTAGATTTCCTCGTTGGAGTCGAGCAACGCCGCTCGGCCCCTCCTCTGCTCTTATCTCTTAGTACAGATTCTCCACGGGGGGCCGTTCTGACATCCAGGACTCCCAGAAGAACACCAGCCTGTGACGGGATAATTACCACTCGTCACTTAAATGTTGTTGCTGCTGGATGTTTAATTTCATGGCAATCCAGCAAATTATCCTCCAGACGTTTTAGGCATCAATGAGGACGTCACTGGCGTAGTCAGGGGATTTTCCTCTGGAGACAGCCAAATAATAACGCCAAATACTAAATGAACAGACTTCCCTGTCCTTGTTGCCAACGCTAAGGGAAATTTGAAAGAGCGCACGCTCTGTCCTCTGTCTGTTCTTTCTCTAATATGTGCGACTCCGCTGGTGGTAAAGAGTTTAATTCCAGTTGAAGGGGACACGAAACATATTCAGAGTACAATTAGCAAGGCTTCTTTCATGTTAGCGCTCCAAAGAAGAGTCGGATTAGACGTCAAAAAAGATGAAAAACACAAAAGGGTGAGAGTGCAGCTAATCCGCCCACCAACATGCACACATCTTCACGCATACTTACTCACTGATTTAGGTGAGAAGATGCTGATGAGCTAGCAAACCCCACAAGCAACAGACTGACACTACATTCACGACAACGAAACGCCAACCACAGACAGACAGAGAGAGAGAAAGAGAGAGAGCGAGAGAGATGGAGAGAGAGAGAGAGAGAGAGAGAGATTCGACCGGGGGCAAGTCTCTACCAGTGTGTCAGCGCACCAGGAGAGCCGGCGTTCCTGTCTTTATTAATTACTACCTGACACACACCAAATACCGGCACGCGCGCGCTTGACTTTATTTTAGCGGCGGGACCCATCTGACCGTGGCCCGCTCACACACACACAGGAGGAAGTCGATAATTTGTCGCCGTGCCCCCGCCACACTTTAACTTTTCCTTATGCTCGGTTGGAGCAGGAAGGGCACCGAGGAGGAGCAGATGAAGCAGAAAAGGGATCCAAGCTGCCAACCTCAACTATCGCCTGATAGCACCACGATATGACATAAGACAATATTTATAGAATCCACATATTCCTTCTTTTTCTGAGACTCTCTCCCCGTTTTTTTTGTTCCTGCCGTCAGCAACAATAGCCACGTCTGCTTCCAACTCTCATAACGCTCCCTCGTTGTTCTCCATCATCATTCTAAGAGATAAATGGACGTCACTTCACATTATTGCACCTGCAAATTAGCGTCCATGTGGAGGGTCCGTAACCACCAAGACTGCCGGCCAACATTCAGACTAACTCTAAATATTAAAGCAGCGGCGGCCGCTGTGATTGGCCGCCTTTCTCATCGTTATACAATCTGGAGTCATTTTACACCGACAGGTTTTAAGCGATTACTCAGCGCTGGGAGGGAAGAAGTATGCAAGGCTCATTAGTGTTTGCAGCCTTTTGGCTACTTCACTGTTAACACACGCAGAATTCTTCAAAAAAACTGCTAAAAATAGAGCAAATGGCATTTTCACAACATGTTAATATTTCATTAAAACCCAGGGAAAGCATGGTGAAGTACTTGAGGGAGAGGCTAAAGAACTGAACTATGTCAGTTATACTTCACTAAAGAACACTTTAATCTTTTATTTCATCTCCACCAGTCGCACCTCTGGGAGAAAGTCTACTGAAACGCATCCACGAAACCGGAGAAGTTTTCTGTCCCTCAGTTTGGAGTTGGTCCCTTTTATCCTCTGCTAGGGTCATCCTTTGGCGCTGAGGCTAAATCGTGCGTGTGAGTCACCGTATTTGTGTTTCCGCCACAAAGCAAAAGTCTCAGTCTGCTGAAATTCCCCCGGTTGCCTCAGCGACAGGTTAGCAGAAGCATAACCAAGGTCAAGCTAGCGCAGCTTAGCCGGTACGGCTGATATTAACAGGCAGTGACTGCGCCCTGCAGGATAGCGTCTCTGCGGGTTGAGAAGCTCAGGGGCCACAACACGCACAAACACACAGGACCGCACCCTGACACCAGGGCGGTAAAGCAGAAGCGGACGGATCCAGCGGCATGCGGCGAAGGTGCGCAGGTGGCGCTTTTGACCCTTTCTGATCAATTACATCGAACAGCTACACGACAGGGCGACATGAACAGGACCCAAAGCGTTTGCACGTGTGCGTGTGTGTCGGTGAGGCGACAAAGGTCATCTGGCGCCACAGTGACGGACCCGCGGTGAGCCAGCGCACTGTTCATTTTGACACGCGAGGATGAAGAAAAGCGCAGCGGCAGATGAGGAATGATGAGAGTGAGAGAACGTGGCAGTGAAACAGATGGAGGGGAAGCTAATGCAACGTGATAACATCATTTAAACAGCGCTCGGCTCTCTGGGGGCTCCGGATGCCTCCACGCTCCCTCTCACACTTGTTTGACTGGGAATTTAGCCAAAAGGGTGGGCCAAAAGGACACACACTCTCTCTCTCTTACACACACACAAGCACCACCACTACAACTACCACTCCTTCATGTGCCAAGCAACTAAATTGTACAAAATTGTGCTGTCAAGTCGCATTTCTGCCACAAACAGCACCTGAACCAGGCAGGTGGCAGGTTGTTGAGGGAATTCTGATGAACCATCATTTCTGAACGTATATGTTTCGAATATCAGCCACTATTCGGTAAAACAAACACACCAACTGCGGGATTGTCGTGGACTGTTTATGAGGGAGTTGGTTATTAGGTTTGTGAACGTCTCGTCCCCGAGCATTGCCACAAAAACACTCCGATTACACCTGACTGACCCTAGCCGGAGCTGTAATTGAGGTTATCCGGAGTCATCACCACAGACGCTGGAAATAACAAGAGAAGCAAGAGGTCATTCGTTAGCCGAGCTGAGCCGAGCTTGGATCCACTCTGAGACGACCAGCAGGTGGAATAATGGTGGATGGTCGCTTCGTTTTGCTTTTTTCCATTTTATTAAAGTTTGTGATGCGACATCAACCATCGGAAGTCGAGGGAACTTGTCCTGTTTTATTGTGGTACGAGCGAAAGGAAACCATCATCAGCGGCGAGTTAGCTTCTGCTTCAGGACACTCCTGCACGGCATTGACGCTGAACTTTGAGTTCCAGATGTCTGACCTCCTTCTTGCTCTCTTCTAATGAGAAGAGACGCACCTTCTCCTCCTCCTGCAGCTGCTCTTTTTTGCTTGTTTTCTTAATTTCTCCTTTAATCTGAAATCCAAGTGGTCCGACTGTAGGTAGAACAGGTGTGTTCAGGGACGAGGGGAACTGGTGGCCCCTCCCCCTCACTGTGAGAGGGGTCTGGAGTTATCGCCACCGGCGCAATTAGAGGCTTCATGTTCATCCTCTCTGTCAGGAGGAGGAGAGGATACACACACATGCAAACGTGCACACGCCACACACACACACCACTTGTCTACAGTGACAGGAACTGGGTGAAAGTTCACGCTGTCGCTGTGCTAACTGTCGGCCTCTTTGCCTTCAGCTGCCGCCTCATGTTCTTTTCAAGAGTGGCGGCCAGTTATCTCTGCTTCGCCTGATTCATCTTCCAAGGAGACCATCCATAGGAGTTAGCGGCCCGTCCTTCACTTTGTCTCTGAATGCTATAATTACACCTTCTCATCTCTCCTTTCTTACTACTCATTCTCTTTTTTCCTCCACTTTTAAAGTCTGCTGTCCGTTTCTGCCCTGACTGCCAACCACCGCTCTGCCCCTCGGCTGCCTCAGGGGCCTCACCTCCTTCCTCTTCCTGTATCCTCTCCACGACACGAACGCCAGGCGCTAACTGTGCCAGCGTGCGGCTGTGTCCCAACTCTCTCGCTCGTTCACCACGAGAGCTCACTTTGGTTTGGGATATCTGCTGGGTTTGCCCACCTGCTCCATCCATCCCACAACCGCGCTGCAACATCAGAGCGCCTGAGAAGCTCCACTCCAGCATCTTTTGGACCAGTGAAATTGGCTTTGATCCCTTCCACATGTATGCCGCCCTGGCATCGTGCCACCAGGCCTCAGATGGAGATCCTGCCTCATGTCAGACTCCGAGCAACGAGCAACGTCCATGTCGCAGTGAAAGGGGGGAGTCAATGACAGGAAAAAGAAGAGAAGAAAGAAGGAAAAGATGACATGAAAGCCTGAAGCTAGCGTCTGTGTCCTGTCGGCAATTGGGAGTCATAACATCTGAGACGTTCATCTAAAACACATGAATGTGAATGTGGCGAGCTTTGCTCAGGAAAACGTGTGAGCCGTCATATTCGATTTATTTGTCCTTCTGTCCGCCGGCAGCTCAGCTCCTGGACAGACAGGATGATCTGAGCAATAATCGTTAGTTTCGCTTCTGCCGATGACCAGCTGATGAGCTGCTGATGACCAGACAGTCTCCTCTGGAGCTGGAAACACAGCGACTATTTCAAGCGTAAATACGCAAAGGCTGCTTATGTAGAAGCTGTAATTAGGAAGAATTCCTCATCATTACCTGGAATAATGATTCAATCAACTTTAAACAAGACTTTATCCTGCTGATGGGAGCAGGATGGAAACTTTCAGAGGACCACAGACGCTGAAGGTTGCCTTTAGTCCGCCCAGCGAACCCTCCTTCCACTCACTTCCACCCCAGATGTGCGTCATTAAGCGCTGCCCGAACCCAATTACCTGACAAAACAAAGCACGCGGCGACCATTCTGACGTGCTGGCGTACAGAGGCACGCGGCCCCGTAAAGTCTATCATTACCCATCAGGGATGAATCCAGCCCTGGCTGTTCCTCAGAAAGCAAGACAGTGTCACGCCAGTCGTGACACAACAGTATAAGGTCAAACACTCTTTTAGGGCTTCATTTTGCTCTAAACCGCTACAGCAGCGAAGGGTAGCGAACAGTAGCAAATGGTAGCAAACAGTAGCTAGCATCTGCCGTTTAAAACGCTCGGAGGACTCAGCTAATCGTCACAGATAAAAGAGATCAGATCTGTGCCACTGTCGCAGACTAGCTTAGCCAGCTATATCAGATCAGAGGGCGCCATAGTGTGATTTGCATATGATTTCAATCCAACATCTGCTCGTCTGTCAAAAATTAGACACACACACACCCACACAAACACACACACAAACACACACACACACAGAAGTTGAAGCCGTTAAACGTCTCATCATGCGTGACTGAAAGATAATGAGATCAACATTGTTGTTCTTCCAGCTTGACATTCTCGCTCCAGTTTTTTCACGATGAGCTCGACTTCCCCAACTTGTCCCGACAGCTTTTATTGCCTCATTTAAGATGCAGGATTATGCTGACACACACCACCAGAATGGCAATGCTAATATTTTTGATGTTGGAGTTTCAGGGGAAGGTCAGGAGCAAAGCAGAGGCGCCGCAGTGGAGAACACCTCAGAAGGTTTATCTACTGCCGTGACAACGGGAGCCTGGAGAACGACCACGGATGGAGGAGCAGCCATGGTGCCGCAGGTGGATAATGAACGGACACAGTGGAAGATCAGCATGCCTTCACGCAGCTGGAGAGGCACCTAGACCTTCTCAGAGTACTGCTGGGTTGCCCTTGAGCAATACCGAACCCCCAGAATGCATTTGCTGTCACTTTAGAGATCATGCAGGAATCACATAGATTCTTAGGAGTTAAACTTAACCCAAGTCGAATCTCTCTCTCTCTCTCTCACACACACACACACACTAATAATACGAAAAATAAAAATGACGTATGACACACACGTATGGGTGTTTAGCGGCAGGTGTGCTCGTGCTTGGTGTGTTCTATAAAAGACGATGTGTGAAAGGTCACACAGACTGTGTGCACAGAGACGGAGTCTACTGTCTTTACAGTCACTTTAAGACTCCTGGTCCTCAGTAAATGGAGTATGGACCAGACCTGAGGGAAGGGAAGAGAAGAGATGAAGAGGGGAAGGAGAGAAGGACAACTGGGAACGGAGGGGAGACATGATCGAATCTACAGGAACCCTGAAGGGATCACGGCTGCAAAGCTTCTGGAAGCGTCAGGATTGTCGTAGATTTAATGTTTTGGTCTCATCAAAGCTTTGTTTCAAACATGGGATCTTCTGCCTCAGGTGAAGGGACAATAGTTCCCATTGAAAACGTTCTTTGGAACAAGTGACACACGTTTTTGGACGAGGGGAAGCTGAGGAGAGAGGAGGGATGGAAGAAGAGCGAGAAATGGGAGGCGAAAGTTGGGTTGAAGAAAGAAAAACAGTGAGAGGGAGAGAGAGAGAGAGGGAAGAGGTGAGGTGTCCCAGGTGTGTGCTCTGCCCTCAGAAGTAGTTAAGAGCCAGCCACGGCAACGCCTCTGCCATCCGTCACCATGGAGATAACAAGCTGTCAGGGCCAGAGAGGACCACAGACCACAGACGCCGGGGGGTGGGGGGTTAGATACTGCCATTAAGCACTTCAAAGGGAAGGAGAGAGAGATAAAAGACAGAAACCGGGAGGACGAAGGTGAGAGTTCGAGCCCAGGACCAAAATAAATGTGGAGCGAAGGAAGTCAGGCAGAGAAACCTGGAGGATGGATGGAAGCGCCGGAGTGTGCAGACGTGTTGCTACGCGTATCAGCGTGTTTCCTGTCTCTAATCAGCCTGCAGATGCCACTGTAACGTGCACGCGTGGACTCCACAATCATCATGGACCATCACCAGGCTGCAATTCATCAAAACCAGAGCTTAGGAACAACAAAGATCAACCCAAACTCCACACAACACCTCCATCCGCCTGTACCTGCTTCCTGTTTGCAGGTAAAAGCAACCATCAGACACAAACAATCCCAAAGTAGAACACATACGTGCATTAAACCAGCAGATTCACACTCTTTCTGGCACAACTGTGGGCAGCATCTTACCTGCCTCCAAAAAAGTAAATAAATAGAAAGAAGCTGAGAGTGAAAAAAGGAGGAGGAGGAGAGAGGAAACAGGAGGGAAATGAACAGAGGGGGTTTGGAGAGGACTGGCAATTCAGAGGATTCGATTGGAGGAGGATATTGGGGAAATTAGATAAACCTCATATCACATATCGGTTTAAAAAGAACGACAGAAGACAGTCAGGGTTAATCTGTGTGGGGCAGAATGTATGGAGAGAGAGAGAGAGAAAGAGAGAAGAACGAAGAAGAAGAAGGAGAAGTGTGTGGGGTGCAATATAGAGAGGTGCTCCAGGTGCTCTGCTGCAGGCACGCGTGGGAGAGCATTTGTGTGTGTGTGTGTGTTTTAAGTGTGTGTGCGCGTATGCGTGTCACAGAATGCCTCTCACAGCAACTATGTGGTGAACAGAGTTATTGATCTGCAAAGAGACGGTGAAACAACCACTTATTGCCTCCTCCTCCACACACACACACACACACACAAACACACACACTTCCTGGCTAAATTCCCTTGGACTGAACACAGGCAAAACCCAATTTGATGACGCTGAAATGATGAAAGTCTTGTTGCTGCATCACAGAAATAACAGTTTTCCCAAACTGTGGCAGAACCCAAAAACGTCCGCAAGTTCACCCATTTACGTAAATATTATATAAAAACGCAGACACAGAGGCGAAAGGGGTAGTTGACAACTAAACTAAAGAAGGAAGTTAGGAAGTTCTGCAAATTTACTGCAAAGCTACTGAGTGCACACACACACATACACACTTACTTTGAGTCGTGTCAGTGACGTCGGTGGCACCAAAGACGAGAGAATGGATGGAGTATGGATGAAAAGAGGTCAGAGGATCACAGAGACAGACGGATGGTTCTGTGAAAGGGAGGAAATGAGGCGTTCCACATTAATGAGCCGAACATTACAGATGTGGGAGCAGACGCGGATGATGGAGGACAAGTAAAGGTCACGTTTCAGCTCGGCGACCGAAAGGATATGGGCTCAGAACCATGCGGATGCACCAGCTGCGAGGACAGGTGGTCTGCTTGAGGCAGAAGAAGACCACTGGCGCCAGGTCTGGGAACGGCACTACGAGGGCACTCAGGTCGCTGCCGATGCTAATGTCGTCAGTCGGGCCAGCTTCTTCGATGATGTCGTCATCGTGCACCGAACCGTAGTCCTCGCTCTGCCCCGGCCGTGCTGGAGAAAGGGCCCCCAGCGGCACAGGACACTCCCCGCTCATCGTGGAAACCCAGACACAATCTGCCAAAAACCAGAAAAGTTTTGAGTGGAATTAAAGGAGGTTAATGCCAATGAAAAGGCAAATAAACACAGTGTTATAAGAGGAAAGCGAAGAGAGGAAGTGCAAATCAATGTTGCCAAGCTGTCATGATCCATGGTGATCCATTTAATCCGGTCCCGGAGCTCAGGAGGAGGAAATGACCGCTCAGCTCATCAGTGGGACCCACTTTTATTCGATGTGTGTGAAATGTGGACATTTATGCTGTAACTGCAGCGGGATTTTTAAGAAGAGCTCAAACACGCCATAGTCGAGGCCAGAAACTTTTGTTCCTTCATGTTGGTCAAACTGCTGAGTCATCCAGCAGGTCGTTACAGGACGATGAATCACCTCCAGAAACTGTTTCTGGTTTTCAGCTAGCATGAAATCCTGTCTTTAACCCATTGGCCACTACCGTAAACGTTTGTTGGTTGGGTGATGGGGTTAGGATTAGACCCATGACTGGTCTGCTCGACACTCAATCACAACTAAAATAAGCAGCGAATAAGAAGCACACGTGCACGGTGGTGTGTTACACACACACCATTTCTGTACATGTCCATGCATCCTGGCAGTTAATAATCATCGTGATCATTGCCAACATGTTCTTGGACACCCTGAAAGCACAGGCTACCACGTTAACGTTGTGGCTTTCTGAGTGTACACTGTGTAGCAGGCCTGTATTAAATCCGACAATTCGATTCAGTGCCTGTGGGAAAATTCATGCTTTGTTTTCATAGGATAATGACATTAAAGGCTATTCATTACAAGCTACAAAAATAGGGCACGTGCAATTAAAGGGCTGGTACTGGAGAATATCACCTGCAGCTGCAGATCTAATCCGATGAGATGGAGGAACCGTGGAGATGAAACAACATTAAAAAAGAGGGAGCATCCAACCACAACATCTGCACATCAAACTATTTTTGTCTTTTTGCATGAGGTGAAATTAGCCTAGCAACAACTGCTTCCTGTGCAAAGAGGAAGTTTTTTTTTCCTTTACTGGATTTAATTTCCCATGGTAACCCTCAACTATCAGACAGGGTGGCGTGAATGGTTTGATGGAGCGCAATATCTGCAAGCCAGCGGAAAAGTTAGGCTTTCTCATCGTGCACACTTTTCACACATTAACACACTTCACCCCACCGGCAGCTAAAGGCTGTGAGGAGCCGTGGAAGAGGTTGCTTCCCCCCTCCCACACATACTCACTGCGACAGAGACACACAGGAAGAGGCTGAGGACAAAGCAAATGCACGGTCTGGATCCATAAAGGACTCAGATGGTGCATTCTTTATTGCCATCATTTAATACCGCCAATGAAAATTGGTAAAGATCGATTTTTGCTCTCAGACTATGGATTAAAATCAGTCATTTCAAAGGGATAAAGGCATTACAGAAAAGGACATGCGGGTTCAAAAAAAGCTTAAAAACAAAGTTGTTTAAACTTTTAGTTGTCTGCCTGATTTTAAAAGTCAAATACCCTGACTGTATTGAAGCAAAAGGTCAGTCAGAGGAGGCTATGAAGTAAACAGCAGCTAGCAAACATCTGCCCAAGTACAAGTGGTAAAAACAAATCTGTAGCCACCAGGTAGAAGACAGGTCAACAACATACCAGGAAATGAAATGTGCCATGTGAGAACAACATGATCTGGGGGGGAAAAGGCAATGAGGAAGTAGCTTAAGTAAACCAGGAAGTGGGCGGAGTCACTAAGAAAGGTGGAGGCAGCAGGCAGGTGAGGGAGGGGAAGAGCAGAAAGAGGGCAAAGAAAACACAGGAACTAAAAGAAAGTAAACATAAAGTACCAAACAGGCAGACTCGCGTCCTTGCTGCCTTCGTTTTCGCCTGCAGCAAGAAAGTGTTTCAGAAGACGCTTTGGCCACAGATGAACACTGATCACTAGTTTTCTGCTCTTAGGAGACTTCAAGGACACGCTGTTCTGGAAGGTAAACACAGCTGTGAGTTCACGGTGGAACACGTGCACGGATGACTGACAGTTATATCCTTCTGTGGTGGGGGGGGCAGGAACAGGTGAGTTGGGATCTTCTGAAGATCACCTTCACCTTCCAGCAGCTCCGTGTTCAAACAGTCCAGACTGCAGCAGCAGATACAGTGATGACACTGCTGGGTTATGGAAGTTGTATGGAGTGGGGAGGGCGGGTTTAAACACCATTTTCTGGTTGCTGGTGCTGGTGTGGGAACCCAACCCAAACAAGCTTCGAAACTGATTCTCCACAGGCTGGAGAGCAAAGACAACACAGAGCTGATCACATGACCAGAGAGGAAAGAGGCATGAAATCCACAACTGAATTTACATCTGTCTCTGTCTCTGTCCCTCTTTTAAGGGAGTTTTAAAGTACGAGTAACAGCTCAGATGTGTGTACGTGTACGTGTGTGTGTGTATGTTTCATGTGTACTCAAGGGATTTTCTGCCCTGAAGTGAGTCTGATACAATAAGACAATGTCTGAATGGTCCAGTGGTGCATTACGTTTCCTATGTCTCTCTCTCCTGCACACACACACACACACACACACACACACATTGGTTTTGCAGCGATGTCAGCCACTTCTCCATCCCCTGACCTGTGACAAACCAGATTTGACGCAACTGCTGAGTGATCAGAACAGCAGGTTACGTCGTTACGTCGACCATCAATATATCCAATGAAAGTCTAATGTGTTTATGAAGCAGCAGCTGAGGGGGGAGCCGGCGCTGAACAAGCCGTCTGGCCTCCTGACAGCTCGCTCAAATAGCTTTTTGAAAATGTGAGAGTGGAGCGGAGACGAGGGCCACCTTCCGCTGCAAGCTCCAGCCGACGCTGTCAGCACGCCAGCGCGCTGGGTTTGGACAACTACACCCTGAATTCTAATAATATTGATTTTGGAACGGTCCTTTCTACGCTAAAAAGGCAGGGTTCATTTTAACCTAACCCTAACCCATTTTAATAAGGGCAAGGAATGTGATCGGAATCTCACTCTGTCCAGATTTAATCACAGGTGACTAAACTTCAACTGCAGTTCTAAATCATTTCCAACAAAGCTGGAAGGTTCTGCTCTCTGGAGCATGTGTTCCCGACTCACTATTCAGGGAGCAGAGTTGAGTGCATGACTCACCGATAAGCTGGAAAGCCGCTTTCTGACACTAAGCCAGGGCGCCTTAAATGGCGTCATAGCGTTTTATAATAAATACTCACAAAATTGACATCAGTGCTAGTCAAGTCATTTTATTTCCTTTCACTGATGAAGAAATATAAAACAGTGGTTGTTTGCTCTCGATTATTCTTGCAGTACTAGTTTTTACCACTTTTGTGGCCACTGCATGAAGCAAAATGTCTCTGTTGATCTTTAGCATCAGTTTTAGCTTTGCTGTAATTCTGAAATAGTAAAAAACAAATTTATTCTGGATTTTTTTTAAGTGTCCTCATGACGGACATTTTGAAGCCCACGGTCTGAATATCCACCTGGAAATGGGTTCAACTATCCGTGTCTGCCTCGGTGACACGGGTTGTTAACCTTCAGCTGAAGCCAGATACTTCGGGCTCCAGGCTGGTGGGTGACATATGGGTGCCGCTCTCATCTCCGGCTTCCAGGAAATGTGCTTCCTGACTCGGCAAAAAAAGGGCAGATTAGCCGGACATTTGGTATGGATCACAGAGTAGCAGGGTAGGCGGAATTAGCCCTAATAGCCACACGGTTAAGACCGTGTACCGTAATGCTTGCACTGGTCCACTCTGGGATGAAATATTCCCATCGTCACAGATCCTTCTACAGGCACACAGCTGCTGCCGCGTGATTGGCTGAAAAAGACCTAGGTATTACAGCTGAATTGGTGTATGTGAAAAAGCAAACCAGCGACTGAGCACCAAACATCCCCTGTTCGGTCAATGGTCTTCACAGTACTCCTTCTCTTTGATCTGAGAACCAAATGAAAGATTTATAACTTCTTTAATCCTCATCCTCCCTTTTGAAACGTTTCATTCCCACATTACACTCTCATTCTGGCTCTCAGCTTCTCTGGAATCCTCTCGTTTGATATCCCAACCTCCACCTTTTAGCCAGCAGCTCCTCTATGGTGGGTTTGTTGAACCTGCGTCATGCTAAAGATCAGGTGTAATAATAAGAAGACTTCTGAGGGTGACCAAATTAGGGCTGGGCTGGGAAATGAGCACCAAGAGGAGGGCAGGAGCAGCAAATTGGATCATGGCTGGCTGCACCGAGAATGGAGGCTGGAGCCTGGAGAGTGCTGAGGCAGCACGCTCCTGTCGGAGGCGCGTATTTATTCTCGGCAACCACCGACTGCATCGATAACAGCGCGGGGTTTTATTTTAGATTTGGGGAGGTTTGTTTTCACGCTTTTCAGCGCTGAAGGATTTAAATTTGCAATGTGGTATTTTGAGCTGACGTTGTGTCTCTGTTAAGCGGTTTTTAATGTTAGCCTTTCAGGGTTAAATACTATTAGCTTTAGCTGACAGGATGTGAAGGAAAAGGTGAGACGAGCTGATTTAGTTGTAACATCCGTGAACAGCTGGCTGTGATCTGACTTCATTAATCAACT
The DNA here is from genome assembly GCA_015343265.1 of Pao palembangensis. Classification (NCBI taxonomy): domain Eukaryota; kingdom Metazoa; phylum Chordata; class Actinopteri; order Tetraodontiformes; family Tetraodontidae; genus Pao; species Pao palembangensis. Next base: position 14,538,241 of record CM027085.1, on the reverse strand, counting down.
GAACATCTGTTAGACGACTGAATACTGAACAGCTGGACAAGGCAACGTTTAACCCCAGACACCAAGCTACGCAACGGAAACCTCCGACTTTTTCCCACTGAAAATAAGTGCTCCGTCTGTGCCACAGCCTGTGAACACAAACTTTGTCTCCGACTTTGACCGGAGATAAGAAATAAATGATGACTTGGCTGGACAGCCTGGCGGCCTGCCATGCCTGCAGTAGGCTAGGCGAAGTGGCCCTTACCGCGTTCATTATCATCCCTGATTTCTTGGCAAGCATGCAAGTGTCAGAATGATGGAAGGAGCCACTTTGTGTTTCCCAGTGTTACTCACCACCAGCACCAGCACCATCCCCAGCACCATCCCCGCCCACTCCAGCGGGTGAGAAACGCTGCCAGTGATTTAGCGGGAGGGGCTGTTGCCATTCTCTCACCCTGACAGAGGACACGAATGTTCCCCTCGGGACGGACTGGGCTGGCCGTGGGGGTGTGAAGGGGTGGAGCTCGTGCTTGTAAGTGTGCCAAAATAAAACAAACACTCCATCTTGTGGGCCGACGGACTGCTTTATCTGCCGAGGCTGATTAGCTTTGACGAATGTACGTTCGTAGTCACCTCTAAACTGCAGCAAACCGCAGCTGAGTCACCCAAACTGTTACACAGTCACACGTGTGTGTGTGTGTGTGTGTGTGTGTGTGTGTGTGTGTGTGTGTGTTAATTGAAAAAAGCATGAACACAACCTCTCAGATGTGGAGTAAGGAACAGCAAGGACAGGTGTTTGTTAATTGGCCAAGTCGAGCTATTACCCACCTAATAAAGCTCTGGAGAGACTGCATGCTGCGTTCAAGAGCCTCTGTCCTTTAGCGGAAGCGGGAGCCTCGAGCGTGGCTGAATCTGCTGGTGTCTGGGGCTCAAAACGAAACCCTTGATTACAATCAAACAGCAATGTCTCCAGGGTTTTTTTTTTCTTCTACTCTTTCCCTCCACAGGGGAACAGTCAGGCCTCCTTATCTCTACTCTCAAAGATGTTTCTGTCTGCTTTCAGAAATCTCTTCACTTTTATGCCATGGCAGGAACCTGCCGTCTGAGGCCGGAGGAATCGGAGTGAGCCAGGCGTGTGAGCAGGGCGCGCTCTTTGATATCAGGCCCGACTGGGCGATTGCAGGCACAGATTCCTGTCACCTTGATATCAAAGCCGCCGTCCATGACCATGAAGAGCCACCTGGGCGGCGCTGACAAATGTGCAACATAAAGCGATGAGTTATTTGGCAGCATTTTATTATTTTTTAAACTTTTTATTTTTGCAGCTTACTGTCAAACTTGACTATTTGGCTGAGTGATCAACCTGCTTCAACGTTTACGTAAATAAAGGACTTAAACACAGGAAATTCTAATATGAGGACGGGGATAATGATGTCACGACTCCTCAGACTGATGCCGCAACGCTGAAAAAAAAAGGCCTCAGCCGAACAAGAGGGGTGAGGCGACAAGACAGACACCGAGAGAGACGAGGGAGGGAGAAGGGAGGAGAGCAGATGTGAAGGAAGTGAGGAGGAAGAAAACACACACGAGCCACAGAGAAGATGCCACAGAGAGAACAACAGAGGAGCGGTAGTGTTTCAGGCCAGAGGAGGCTGGAGACCAACAGCCATTTGTGAAAGCATTCTGAAAATCGCTCACAGAAACGTGCTGGCGGCACCTTGAAGGGAATAATTCAAACAAGAGCTCTTCACACCTGTTCGAAACTAAAAGGAAGGTGAGCAGCTTTCAAAGGACCTCATCTGCATTGATGCGCACGTGGTGGGGGGGGGAGGAATGACTGCAGCAGAAAGGGAGGCGGGGGGGCTATGCTGCACCTGGAGGTTGAGGCAATTTTGGAAATTGAAAAGAGATTGCAGGTAGAAACATGAGCGGACGGACAATAAGCCTCGCTGCCCTTTTCAACTCTGACGCTTCTCCTCTTCCCCCCTCTTTTCACCCCCCCCTCCTCCCAGCATCCACCTCTCCCTGCCTTTTTTTAGTGCCGGCTGTGCGCCGATCCTATCCCTGCTCTCCTCTTTGCCATACGCTGTGGGTAGCTTCGCGCCAACAGCCATCATGCTCATCCTCTCCCACGTCGTGTCCCTCACGCTCCCTCCTCCTCCGCACTTGTCTCTGCCGTCGCTTCCTTCCTGTCTCCCGCGTCCCCTCCCTCCGTTCCCTGGGCCTCTCCTCCTCTCCCTCTCCCCTGCCTCCCGCTGAGTGCTGTGTCAGGCCTTTTCACCCTCAGCAATGTGAAATGTGATTTGAATGTGGCTGTTGGTGTGCCGCGGCGCTGCCTCTGCCTGCTTAGATACGCACACATTTACACAGAGGAGGGCCCTCGTGGCAACAAAGGAATGTGACCTGGAATGGCCTCATCCCACCGCCACCGCGGACCTGGTGCTGTTGCTAATACTGTAGCTGGATCCAGCATCAAAGGCCAGCTGCTTTTTTCCAAATATTCTCCATATTTCTGCTTGAAAATGCTAAATATGTTTTGCAAAGTTTTTTTTTTTTTTTTTTTTTTTTTTTTTTGCAGGTGGAATGGTAGAGGAGCAAAAGGGAACTGGTTGTCGTGGACGATGCAGACAAACCAGAAACACAATCAGATGAAGAAACAGTCAAACAGAGCAGATAAGCACAAGCGCTAACAGCTAACGTTGGTCCTGGCTGCCATCGGCAAACGTTCCAGATAATGATGCCCATAAGAAAGAGGCCGTCAGCAGAAATGGACACCAACGCGGTTTCCACTTCCAAATTAGTCTCCCACTCCCATTTTTTTACTTCTAATTAAAGGTTTTCTTTCCCAACTAAACTCACATTTTTCAGCAAAACGTCATGTGTGCACAAGACAGAGGGTGAAAGATCCCAGAGAGTGAGACATAGAGCTAAGTAAGGAGCAGACAGCAGGTATGACAAGAGAAAGAGAGAAAGGAGAGTGGGGGGAGAGAGACTGCTCCAAATTGCTGAGAAACAAATAGCCATGAGGTGTCAGATATTGTCCTCATCCTCGGAGACAATCTCCGGACAGATAAGGAGGCCCCAGAATGCACTGCTGCCTGCTGCAGTTACTCCACTGCAATGCTCTGTTTTTCATAACAAGCTAATACTTCACACCCAAACCGACGCAACCAGGTGAAACGTTCGGTTCCTCATGCGCTAACTGCCTGACAAATCAATCAAACCTGGAAATTTTTAAGAAGTAAGACGTGAAGATATTAGCAAACGTTGCGGCTGGTTTCTGCTGCACGTCGATGGGGTCATTAGCATTTGAGCGCAATGTCACGCTATTAGCGCAAAAGAGGGACTTTAATGCTCCATCTGCTCCAGACGCCCTCCCCACATTAGGCGCTAACTCAGCCTAATTTATTGACAGTCCCTCGTCATCTCTGTCTTTTCGCTCGCAGCCATAACTTCCTGTCTCCTGACTCTGGGCAACTTTTTTTCTCTCATTAAAGGATTTATCCAGCTTTCTTTTCTTAAATGTTGCCTTTTAATAAAGAATCTGTTCTTCTGAATCAGCTGCTCAGGTTCCTTCTATAAAAATTGACAGACTTGCTGATGACTTAAAGACAACCCAATTAATCACAAATAATGCCTCCAGCAGTTATTGATTAATGAAATAATGAGGTCTCTTGCTACAAGCGATTCCTCCGATGGCTCATAAAACCGAAACGCTTCTTTGAGTTTCCACTTTCTAACAGAAGGAAGAGTTCAACATTTGGAGCAGTCAACTCTCGGGATCGCCCAGCAACCAGGAAAAGATCCTGACTCCCAACTGTTAATTGATGAAACCAGCTTTGATGGTCGCACAGGCTGAGGTGGAGCATGCAAATAAGTTTGAACTGTAAATCTCCAGTCCAAAACAGGAAGACGTCGCTTTCTGGGAGGAAACTCAGGTCAGAGAGAGTGTGCGTGTGTGTGGGGGGGCGGGAGGTTGAGCAAAGATGAAGATGAAGAGTCTGTTGAGCCAGAGAGACAATGATCAAAGGTGCCATTCCGTACCAGCGACCAGCGAGCAAGAAGGCTCTGGGTCGGAGATGTGGAAATCTCACAGGTCCATGTGAGGCTCCGGATGGGTCGACTTTATCAGAAAATCATTCTGAGTGAGACAAGAAAAAAAGACTGATTCGAATCAACTGCATGCTGAATCTTCCCAGCAGACAAAAGCCATATTAATATCTAAAGTTTGTTTTTTTGTTCAGAGCCTCTCAGCATCAAAAATGAGGCAAGAAATGCACTTCTGTCTTTGTCAGTAAAGACGAAGTGACGACTGAAAGAGCAGAACAAACCTGGACCCAGTCGTCACTCGTTTCTAATGTGACAGAAGTCCGGCTGTAGGACGCGTGACCGGCTGTTCAAAGACACCGCACAAAGCATTTCTTTAAATGTCAGTTAGAGCACCTTTTTTTAAAGTAATGATTCACTTAATTGTTCCCCATGCAGTAAAACATTGATCCCTCTCTTCCGGTGCCTCATTGAGGAGCAGTATTGGATCTACATCACATGCTCATCCCCTGGATGGCGACCACGGATCCGTTTGGAACAGTTATTCCAGCTCGTTGCTGTCCAATTGACCGAGTTACAGTAATGTGGAAAAGGACAGAAAAGAACACGGCAAGGACAAAGTTAAAGGTTTTGGTTTTCACAGCCACTTGTTTCACCACTTGTTTACAGCAGCAGGCCTAGTTTGTGTATGCACAGACTTTTTATTTGAAGGTCTGAGAGGATTTTTACCATTTTTCTTCCCGTAATATCAAGGGGGGACCCGTCGGAATGTTTCGTCTGGCTGAGCTTGTGGCGCCAATAATAACTGCACTTTAAAGCAGAAATCACAGAACAGCAAAGCTCAAACAGCCCAGATGAAGTCCACAAAAACAACACTGTTAGCTTGCACATGCTAGCATTTAACCATCTGGTCATATTTTAGCACGTGACAGTAGCTACATGCTGACTGGACAACAGGACGGTTTACTGTCAGAGAAAGTGAAAGAACATTGCTGGAGAAGGACAGAATTTCTCGCGGCGGCGAGCGGCGAGGCCATTCTGCACTGTCAGGCTGCAGCTCCCGCAGGAGCACTTAACTGCATTACGGCTGTCCACTGGGGAGCGCCGAAGTGATTAGCTGTACTTCAAGACAGCAGCTAGCTAGGATTCAAGACACACATCCACAGAAAACACCTTCCTGGTTGTCTGTGGCCCCAAGGCAGCCCTCACCGCGCTGCCGTTACACCAGAACCAATCAGATGAGGACACAAACTAGCTGCTCTAAATATGCAGCCAGGAAAGATCAGCGGAGGAAGAGTCAAAAAAATAGGACTCTCACCATAACCAGGCGTATCAAATGTTATTAGCGTCACCATCAATCACAAACTGTCTCGGCGTGCACACTGGTCCTGGGGAGCGTGGGCGTGTGCTCCGCGCCCTGTAAGTAATCCTCGAAAGGCCGCAGGCAAAAAAAATTCAATCATCCCAGACGTGGCAGTGGAAACCATTGAGGGACGACCTTACGCAAATGTCAAGCTAAATGACATGCATTTTCATTTTTACATTAGATCAAGATCTGGTAAAAGACTAATTTCATCATGGAGCTAGTTTGTCATGGAGCACACGGTGCCTAATGGATCACATGGTTGATGCTTTAACTTTAATTAACGTCGTTAACACTCAGGGACGACTCTTCCTGTGTCAGGTTTCCTCTTTTCCAAAAAATGAAAAGAGGTGTCCTAGCATCCAGAAAAAGGGTATGGTTCCCAGATAGAGGCGAGGTGCTGGTCCTTCTACAGCCATCATAGCCCAGGCTCTTCAGTCTTGACAGGTTTGTTGCTCCCATCAGCCATGCGGCCAGCCCAGCAGAATAGCCGCTGTAGGTGCAAGCCTGGTGGAAGCTTCCCCGCTCCGGCGCGTGCTCTCTCAACAGGAAATATTGTATATCTAAATGTCAGGGAGACCTTCGGTATGCACACACCCACCATCAAGCATGGCCGCCTCAAATCGCCCACAGCGAGCGGGGCTGAAACGCCATTTGAGGTGTCCTAAAGGCACACGTTAGCTGCTCATATGCCGTGCTGCCCTTTGTCATATGACGCATCGTGGTTCCAGCAACACGTGCGAAGAACAGGCGACGGAGAAGATGTACAAGTAACTCAGCTGACAGGCAGCCTGAAGGTGTTGTGTGAAACATTAGATTTGTTTTCATACCTCTGAGGTCTTATTGAGAAAGACACATGGGCGCGCTAACACGCCCCAACCCAGTGACACAACGGCAATGCGCCAATATCAAAGGGATGACGGGCCCGTCAACTTCAAAGCTCTTCATTTTGATCAATCTTTTGTTTCTTAACCTCTCTTCTCAATCACCTCCTTTCTTCTGCCTTTCCCGACAATCTCTTCCTCATCCCAGCCTTCCTCCAATTGCCTTTGGCTTAGCTATGCCGCCCGGCAGCATCTGCACCTTGCTAGCTTTTCAACAAGTGCTTGGCTGATGACGCTGACAATAACCTTGTGATTGCTTCTTCCAGACGAAGGACAGATGTCCTTCGTCAGATGTCAACGGTTCGGTTTATCCCCCCCGACTTGACTCAAGACTTGTTTTGCCCTGCGCCAGTAAAACAGTCCTCCACCAATCAGACCTGGTGGGGGCTGACTGCGCTACACTTGACAACTCAACCAGCCAATCAAGGACTGCCAATGACAGAACAGAAGCTTCCATAGTCAGTGACTACAACAACACGTCTGCTCATGTTTTTTCAGCTTAATTAGTCGCATATGGAGCTGGGATGATGGGCCTCCCATCAACAATCGACTGGTCCAAAGCACTACAACTAAAAATAAAGAAGGAAGCATGTAAGTCATGTGACAGGCAGTCGTGTTTGGGTGCAGGCGTTTCCTGATCCACCTCCTCCGCCTCGTCTCTCTGCCTCCCCTGCGGTGTGGAAGCGTGCCTCTCTCTCTCCGCCACCCACCCTCACCTAATAAGAGATGCAGACTAAAAGGCAGAACAAGACGCAAGTAACGATTCACCGAAAACCCTCTTTTTGTGTGTGTGTGTGTGTGTGTGTGTGTGTCTGTGAGTTTCTTAGTGTATGAAGTCTAAAAATACTAATGCATCTCAGCTCCGTCTCATTACTCGGAAGTTCTCCAAATGTATCCATGCTCGTGCGTGCACGCGCAAGCAGGGTTAGCGGCAGGCTAAATGAGGACTTGCTTTGGTGGAGAGTCGACTCTTTTGCTCTCAGTTACATCAGAGTTATGCTGATAAAAACAGCAGCTGGATGTGGTTCTGGGAGGACGGCGCATGTCCAAACATATTAGGGCCTCTTCAATACCAACGCGCTTCATTTCTCAGTACATCAGAAGCTCATTTTCCACTTAGCACAACCAGCTTTCTGCAAATGTACACTTTCAAACTGATGCAAGCGCATCTGGAGTGTGACAGCCAACACCGGCTGGTTCGGCAGTAATCCATATCTTTTCTTAAATCAGCTTCGAATGGACAAAGAAGCTCCGATAGGCCTTCCCGAGTGCAGCGTAGGTGATTTCTCTTCAAACACAAAAGGTAAAATAAGTAAATAACAGAGATTCATCAGGCTGCAGAGGCAGAACAGAACGCAATATCCTGGAGCAATTTCACGTCTGAGCCTGTCCCGCGTGTGCGCAGCAGTCGGTGAGCCTCAGGATGCAAGCTGCCTCTCCAGGGAGGAGAAACGCCATCAAAAATAGCGAGCTTTCATGGTCTACTTCCCTGCTTGTGTCTGCATTCACAACAGATTAAAGTCCCCTCCTTAATTGCTTGCTCCACTTCTTAATAATAAGAATAATTTAGAAACATTACATGCAGTCCTCTCCATTATTAGGGCGCTGCGCGGGAGCCGCACTGTGTTCTCCAAGGTGACACCGTCCTTTTATGTGGTCGATGATTTTTGTGAGTGCACGTGTGGCAGGGCTGTAAATCCATCTCCATCGACGTTGGGGGGCACTCGTTCCTCGAGGAGGGAAATACAAGCGCCTGTAATGTCACTCATGGACGTAGACACGGTGGGAGGACCCGTAATAGTGCCGCAGGGACAGTCCAGGTCGGCACGTCACTTATCTTTTATTGCAGTTTCCTTATTTTAAATGGAACTCTTGGTTTCTGTTCTCCAGTATTCGTACTGGTCTACTGGAAAACACTTGACATTAAGAGGAGGAGGAAGAGTGGGTGAGCAAGAGGATAAGAGAATACAACAAAAGGGGAGAAAGGTGTCTGAGCGAGAGTGAGAGAATCTTTAAGGTCATTATGATTTGGGCGGGTGCTGTAGACCAGATAATCAACCACAAACACTGAGTTAGGTTGAACACGCTGAGCGCGGCTTCAAGGTGAGTCTGCGGCAAATCAATAGAGGCCTGCATGTTTCAGTGGTGACTGAAACACAAGGAGGGGGCGACGGCGGGGCGGGAGGGCTTATTTGCTTCCTTGCTGAGAGGCAAACAACCGCCGTTGATGGCACACTCATGTCTACACAGGCTCGCCGCGGTCGCCACAGCAGCTCTTTCATAGGTAACTACACCCACTGGACAGCATCTCGCTAATTAGCTTGTCACAAACTGCTGGTTTAATCCTATAAACTATTTTCTGGCAGCTAAGACTGCAAACTTCATTTACCGGTTCATTACCGGTTGCTTGGCAACTGCTACCAGGCAGAGGGTCATGGCACGTGAACCCTGACGTGGAGGGTAAAGGACTTTGAGTGACTGTGTGAGCCTGAGTGTGATCTCACACACCTTCCTCTTATCAAATGCTGTGTATTGAACACGTGTGTTACCGACCAAACACACCCCAGCCTTCACACCTTGAGCCCAGGTCAGAACTGTTGGTTCACCCCGGTGGAGGTTGGTTCTCCTGGCTCCTCCGTGTGGACCCAACATTCACCAGCTCTTCATACTTCATATGCAGCTTAACCACCACACGACAAGAACCCGGCCCCCCCCCGCCCCAACCGTCGCCTCTCATCTTCCTCTCCATCACCTCCCAGCAGGACCCACTTAATAGAATTCATAAAACAAAGAAGGGATTGACGAGTAAATGAGGCATGTGAGGGGCCAGCATAGAAATTAATTATTAGAGCGGCACAGCCCCGCTTCTGATCAGCAAGCACAGACCTGTAGAGTCTTCTGGGTGTGTGTGTGTGTGTGTGTGTGTGTGTGTGTGCTATTGTACTTGCTTCACACTGAGTACTAAAATACTCATTCTACTAGCAAAAGGAGGACTTTAGGCTTTAGGTCAGGGCCAGGGTAATGAAAGTCCTTACAAAAATAGAGGATATGAGGATAGGTGTATTTGTTTGTGTGTGTGTGTGTGTGTGTGTGTTTCCAATTATATGCAGTGAAATTGAGAGACTTGGCCTGTGGGAATCTAATTACGAGAATCCTTGAGGGGAAAGAGGACGAGTGCCGTCATCACAGCTTTTCTGTGTGTGTGTGTGTGTGTGTGTGTGTGTGTGTGTGTCTGTGTGTGTGTGTGTGTGTGTGTGCTCTTGTACTTGCTACATATTGAATACTAAAATTATCGTTCTGCTAGCAAAGTGGGGACATTTTTGTCTGGTCCTCACATCTTCAAAAACCTGTTTGAGGGTTAAGATCTGGTTATGAGGTTGGGGTTAGAACTGGTCCGGGGTCAGGGTTAGCTGGTTAGTCGTGAGGTTAGGGCAGGGGTGTCAAACCGATTCCACAAAGGGCCGTGTGGCTGCAGGTTTTTGTTCCAACCAAGCAACAGCACACCTGACTGAAGTTATTTAATCAGCTGATCTGAGTCTTCAGACAGCTGATTGGTCAAACTCTGTGTGTTTGATTGGTTGTCACAGTCTTCCTGAAGAAGTAGAAGGATGAGTGTGTGTTGTAGGGAGGTGTGTGAGCAGGAGCAAATATCTAAACTGCATTTGCATCAAGACTGCAAGACTGCAATTTCTTGGTTCTTTGTTTTTTTTGTTGTTTTTTTTTTATTCATTATTTATGTCTGATTGGGATAGAAAAAACAAGGCCAAGCAGTTTTGCTCTGTGCTGAGTTGGAAACTTTAGTCTATTGATGAAAAATAACTAAATAAATGATGAGTTGGTGCTGACCTTGATTTTTATTTCCTCCCTTTTTTCATGCTGTTTTGCAACGCCTTTTCTCTCCTCGATGGTAGCCAATATAAATTAACATCACACGTGCCATCTACCGTCGTGTGTTTTTGAGCTCACTCAGAGGAAGCGCTGCTCTTCTGCAGCCTCAGGTCCTCAGAACACCATGAAAATAAAAAGAGAGTCACAGATGTAAAGAAGAGACAAGCATTTAACCTGAACTATAATCGATCTTATTCTGTCTCGTTAATGATTAATAACCAACACTGAGGGACCCTGATGATACTGCTGAGATGTACAACAGGAACATAATCCACCTAAAACCTGTTGATACAGACAGGCGAGAGGCCAGATCACACCCAGGAACCAGTCCATCACAGGACACACACACACACACGCATACACCCACACACACACACTCCTACCAAGAGGTAATTTACACCCCATCTGCATAAGAACCACCTGGAAACAAACACCATTTAAGGTTACGTTGAAACCAGGATAGTTGCTATGCCAGGCCACTATTTGGCGGTGTGTTATGTGTGATGCAATGCTCTAGTCTGGAAGCTGTTTTCAAATAGCGCCACCTCGAGGGAGTAGAAAAGCCGTTTCCATGTTAATGGTCACCTGAAAGGTACCCAGAAATGTACACTTTCGCCTGAAACCCACATGCAACAAGCTCCACCAAGGAAGAGCCTAGCGTGTACGCATGTTGGATGAGCTGAAGGTTATATATCAGCAGCATTAAAATGTAAATTATTAGCATTATTTAGGTGCTTTGAAGACAGTGTATAACTGAACTGTCAGCCGTGTTACAAGTGTAATGTAACACGCACTCTCTCACACACACACACATACACACACACACACATCTTGTGTATCCTCTGCCAAACTGCATCAGTCCCCCGGCTGATGTCAGATGTCATGTAGTGTGACTGCACCAGTTTCTGAGAGTCCGACACTCCCACGTCTCATCATTAGCATCCGTGACTAATCCGGTGTAACGTGCCCTGTGACGCGCTGCATCCGAATGCCCCCCGATGGATGACATTTTTTCTGACAAAGTGTTTATGCGCGTCACTTGACAAGCCGCTAATCAGCAAAAGAATAGGAACGACTGAGAATTTGAAAAAAAGTCAGAAGGCGTAGATAGATCAGGCTTCCTCAAACTGGGTCCTACAAGGGCCACAATCCAGCCGGTTTTCTTTCCTACCCGGTAGACATTGAATCCTGGCTGTAGGATTCAGTCTGTATTTGTAACAGCTTTCACTCACTCACTCACTCACTCACTCACTTACTCACACACACACACACACACACACACACACACACACACGGACACACAACCTACAATCAATCAGATCGATCAACAAATAGACAAAGTGAGGGCTGACATTTACAGTCTCGCTGCTCTCGGTTCAGTTTGTGCCATTTATGTGCATTTCCTGTCTCTCTGAGGAATGTGCAGTGTTTCCTGCGTTGGGGTGGAGGGGTGGGGGGGAGGTCATTTAGCATAATTCTGTCTGATATGAGACACTGGCGTATCATCAGATGATCAAAACCGAGAGGTCGCACCCAGAGACGAGGTAGACAAAAACCCAGGACATGATGTTATGATGATGGAAATTGCAGAGCAGCCACAATTTGGTGGCAATTTGAGTGACCAGAACCGCTGGCGTTGATGACACCGACTTGGTGGAATCGGCCGACGCGATCACACCACCGTTTGCAATGATGGCAGCGCAGCAAGGGGACGATGGAGGCATTTCGAAGCGTAACCGTGTGACAATCAATGTAATGCGATGGGGGCAGGGGCGGCGGGGGGGCATCAAGTTAAACAGGCACCATGAGAGGACTGCGGAGTGAAAGAGACGCGGCTGCCGCTGGGAGAGGCTTTCTCACACATACAGACACACACATACACACACACAAAATACTGTCTCTGCAATTTAGTTTAGGGGAAAAAATGTTCTTCAAGGATCTTTAATTCTGTGAGGGAGAATGAGTACGAGCCAGGAGGAAGAACGACAATGGTATGAGTGATCACCAAAATAGACATAAAGATAGGGAACATTTCCATTAAAAGTTTGGAGCCGACGTGCCGGCATCGCTGCGAGGCAACAATAAGCAGGAAAACCGGGTGGAACCGGAACAGAAGCATGCAGGTCAGATCGCTGCAGCGACAATGGCCGCTGCGTCACGGACGTTTCTCAAAATAGAGTAATGAACACGCGGTTAATGAGTCAAACAGGCAGTCATTAGAACCCAGCACCGCAGGGCCAGACTGGAAAATGAGGAGAGGAACCCGAAGCTCCGACTGACTCGGTCTGGGTTCGTACAGCAGGAGCAAACGCTGTAAAACACCCTGAGCTGCAGCGTCGCTGACAACAAGCTCAGCTGTGACGACAGCCATCAATACCAGCAGCCTCTGAAACCAAACACTGGAAGTATCTGCAGCCGCCTCCCTCAGCCCGCCTGCAGCCGGGAGCTGGCCTTCTGGAGATAAGCGGCCTCCAGTCACAAGTCTGCTGATGATGGCGCGTGCTGGCGAGGACTTAAACCCACAGAGGAGCCTGTTAAAATTATTATTGTCACATTCAGATGTGCAACCATTTGAAGACTTCTCTGACATAATTTGATATTCAGAGGTTGGCAGAAAAATGACTCTTTGTCAGATTCTAATCCATCGTGCCTTCATTCCACTGTGGAGGACGCCAGAAGACAGCGGCGCTAAGGAAATGCTGCTGTGGCGCTGGACGCTGTGTCCGTCAGAATGGTTTAGTGACGGCAGAGTGGGGCTGGATCGGCCCTTCCTCACTCATGTCGGCCCTGACAGGTGACAAAACAGCTGTGGGAGAGACCCGCCAAGGGTCCGAGAGAGAGAATTCAGAGAATAGTCAGGTGAGACGAGCATGCGTGTGTGTGAGCGTGTGTGTGTCACATGCAGGGCTCAAAATACGCATTGTTGTTTCAATTTAATACTTGTCAAAGGTTAAACTAGCCCAGGCTCGGCGAAACTGCTCCTAAATCTGAGCAAAAACCACACATTCTCTCAGTATAGACGGCTTCTCGGACCTCAGCTGCTCTATATTCCATCAACCAGTCTTTCATTTACAGACAAATGAATCTTAACCAGCAACACTCACCTGTCAGAGGGAATCCGGCGGCCTGCTGGCTAATCGCCGCCATTTTAAAAGCAAACAGCCATCGTAAACACAACCCCCTCACGCGCAAAGCTGCAGCTAATAGGGGGCGACGTGAGGCGGCGGCAGCTGCGTGTCCTCAGTCATTACCTGCAGGTTTGACTGCGCATGCCTCACTGCTGCATCCAGAACCAGAGCACCTGGATTAAAATGCACGCACCTGTTGACACATTTAGGCTGCATTGGTTTTCATGGGAACAGCATCCGAGGCCGTCCTCAGAGGGAGGCTTTAGTTCGCTAACAAAGACTCAGCGCCGCTCCTCCTCCAGAGGAGCCCATTTACGTAAAGACAATGATTTGTTGTCTCAGGATTATTAAATGTGAAAAAGAAATGAAGTCAGGGGGTGGTTTTTTAATCTTCTCCAATCACATGTGCCACGAAACACCAGCAGAGCCAGTGTTCATGAGTCAAATGCTCTGGATGCCCATGTGTCCAAGGTGAGTCACCGCAGCGTCCACGACGACTCACGAGGGCAGGTCTGAAGTTCCATCTGCCCCATCTGCCTCACGTTTCTTTCCTTTCTATGCTCTGGCCATCTAATAACAGCTTCAACACCTCTTCACCATCTCCTTCTGACCCCCAAAGAGAGGCCTGCGGGTCAGCGCCTGCCCACGCTACACTGTTGTCAGACACAAACCGATTGTTCTAACGCAACAATAAGCATTTTCTCTGCAGACCAGGCCAACCTCCACTTCCTGTCCCTGTCCCTGTCCCTGGCTCCAGCCCCAGATCCAGTCTTGTGGACTATATTCTCATCTCACACACCTATCGTGTAACTTTGTTTGGGTTTTTGTGATGTTTGTATTGGCTGGTGTATCACACACCTACATCCTTGTACTTCTATCTTTGTGAGGACTTAAATAGATATAATGTATTACCATCCTCTTACCCTAAACCCTAACAATCCTAACTAACCCCCTGACCCTAAAACCAATTTTTAATCCTCTTAATCATGCCTTTGACACACACACACACACACACACACACACACACACACACACACACACACGCATCTCTAGTTATTTCTCGGGTCATTGTGAATTTCTGCTCTCACACTGCCCCCTGTGGTGTGATACAGTATAGCAGCTCACACAGCAAAACCCTGCCATCTGTGTGTGCTGACGTGTCAGTGTGACTTCAGTTAGATATTTGATCATCGCTGGTGTTTTTGATCAAGAGGTTCAAACAAAAAAAAATCCAATAGTAAAATGTGAATTGATCTTGTCTTTCATTGACCTCAGAATATGAAGATGAATATTTGGATTTTTAGCACACTCCCACTCTTTGCCAGAAGGTTCTTAATCACAAAAACGCAGCAAACCTTGCCTTGTAGATGTGGAGTCGAACATGGAGAAAAAAAACAATCTCACACTGCAGCCCTACCCCCAACTTCCTCCTTTACTCCCATCAGGTTTAATACCGGTGCCGGTGTTTACCCTCTAATAATAAACTGAAATATGGATTGTGGGCTGCTGGCACAGGTGACCTGCTGAGGACAAGCTGAACACCATCTATTGGCTCATGCTAAAATGGGAACCCGAGGTTAGCCGCCGCCACAGAAACAAACATCAATAAGAGCAGATGGAGGGGAGCGAAGGTAAGAACAGCGGGTCGCTTTGATGTTTCGGTCAAAGGGTCTAAAGCAGGGTCCAAAGGTTGTTTTGGTTATATCCATCTGGCCCTTAATGTGTGGCTCCTGGACTTTTCTTTATTTTAAGGTCTCAGGATTGACCTCAGCGGCCATTAGAAGCACGGACCAAACAAAAAAAGAAAAAAAGGAGAGGAGGGCGGCTATTCTCCTGAGAAGGGCAGCGTATGCATGTGCATTTCAATTATATTAGGCCGTACTTTAAGAGGGCAGTGGTACAGATTCACTAACAGTGGGTGCAGCACTGGGGGGACTGGGAAATCGGGAGCGCATGAGCCAGAAGGAAAACAAGTGCCCCGAAATAAAAGATTCTTCGTTTGGTGGATGAAAAAGTGCTGCTACGCAGCTTCACATGTATATTTGCCGCTGGAGCAGTGAGACGTACGTGCCAGCGTTTTCTTTCATCACCAAGGTGGGGGGTGGGGGGCGGGGGCAGGGGGGTGGTTTGTCAAGTGGGATCTGTCTGATGAGATGTTTGTTCAGACTTTAAAAATTTAGCAGGCACACAGAAGGGTCAAATCGTGGTGAATTCAGGGGCTTCTTCAGGAGAAAATAACACACCAGTGCATGTGCAGCATCGTCTACAGGCGAAACTGGGTTTGCTGGTGAGAGCGAAGCCAAAAGGAGAAGCTCCAGACACAACAAACACCACTGTATCTGCTGTCTGGGGTTGGTAAAATCCACGCTGAACGGCTTTCAGACATTCATAAAATTGAAAATCCAGGCAATTTTAAGACAACTTATATAGGAACATTACCCATTTTTTTTTAAAGGATCACAGCATGATCACATGCGACAAACACCTGAAGCCCCCAAACAGGCCAAACTTACCTTGACTGGCATTAAAAAAGGTGTGCCCGGGATGGAACCAAACAGCCGTGGTCTCGCCTCCTCTGAGTGAACGCACATGGAGAACACAATCCGCTGGATACTTTTGGGAATGGCACACAGGGGGCAGCGTCTCCGGGAGAAGGGGCGTTGCGGTGCGGCGGCGCTGATCCCGAATCCCCGCTGGGAAAAACCGGGTTGCGCTGCAGCCTCTCTCTGGTGCGCGCTGGACTCACATTTCCAAGGAAGAAAATCAAAAGGCAATTCTCTTAGTGCTTTCTCTAAGCCCTTATTTAAAAGCTCCTAAAGAAAATTTATAGCTTGGGGGAAAATGCAAGCCACAGATAATCAATATCTGTAGTTCCACTTGAGGACGAAGGTTCTCCGGACACTTTAGCGGTGGCGGTCACGTTGACTGGGCACGCTGCAAAAAATCCGACAGAGAAACGCGAAGAAAAAAAATTACATGTCCCACTTTTGGCAATTAAACATTAACGCCACTGAATTCTTAAACTCTCTTTTCACCGCACAAGCCAAGAAAACATCTTCTCAGACGGTTGAAACTCTGATCCTGCAGCCGACAGCGGAGCTTCCAAAAAACGCATCCAGGTTGTTTTCTTTCCTCCAAAAGCAGCTCGACTGCCACAGTTAAACAACTGCAGTCTGAGACGCGAAATCCCCAAATCCTAGCGGGAGTGCACATTTCATTTCATCGTTTTCCCGAAGTCTAGAAACAGACAGAATATCCCAGAGAGCCTCACCAAAGTGTTGCGCTCGACACCATAAAAATGCAGCTGCTCCGGTCTCAGTGATCAGCGGAATAAACAGTTCCTCTCATAATTTCCAGGTTGCAGCTGCTCTCATATTTTGTCTCCGTCGTTATGATTTCTCAGCAAGAGTTCTGAGAGAGAGAGAGAGAGCGAGAGAGAGAGAGAGGAAGGGAGGGAGAGAGAGAGAGAGAGATGGAGGACCATGACGGGTGTGCAAGCGCATTTTCTTTTTGTGCCAGAACAGAAACACTCCCTCAAATATTCAGAAAATTGAGATTCTTGGCACTTCATATCCACAGAAGAAAGGGGAGCTGGACCCCGTTATGACTCCGTGCGTGTGCGCCTCATTAAATGCGCGTTTCCTGAGGTCGGTTGGCGGTTCTTGGGCAACAGACGATGGTCGGATGATATATTTAGCACCCTTCCCACAGCTTCACCCCCAGTATTGCTTAAGGTACTGGGGAAGGCTGGACAGGTACGCGCACATGCCGGGGGACGGACGCGCGCATAGAAGTGGATTATTCGTTTTGTGGGATCAGAGGCGCGCAACTTCACCGCAAACATCGCGGAGCGACTGGGAGGCGGTGTCATGGGCTCGTGCTGTGTGCGCGTGTGTGTTACAATATGAGAAAAGAAACGATTCAAAAGGAAATGTTTTATGTTTCATGGTTTGTTTCTGTATTTTACAAAATTCTGGCCCCATGAGGATGGTCGGCCCTCAGTGGGAGTGAAGCCACCAAATTAGGACCGGGCGCGCCTACACGCACACAGACACATTATTGTACTGCTCTCTATGTGAAGACTTGACATAATACATTCCTCAGCTCCCTACCCTAACCCTAACCCTGACCCTAACCCTGACCCTAACCCTAACCCTAACCCTGACCCTAACCCATGTCCTCACCTCCCAAAAATGTCCTCAGAATGAGTATATTATTATTTAGTAATCAATAGCCTATGTAACATGTACAAGAACACACGCACGCGCGCACACACACACGCATACAGAGAGAGAGAGAGAGAGAGAGAGAGAGAGACTCATTTCAGAACCATGGACAGCTAAACCAGCCCTTTATTTTCAGTGAAGAAGGGGGGAAAACTGAAAAAGGAGCATGATACTAATGTGGGCCATTACGTTCTCAATCCCTCCATCCATCCACTTTAACCTCCTCTGGAGGGGGGGGGCGGTCAAAGTACTTGGTCAACGTTGTCACGCCTTCCTTCGCTCCGATTCTTCAGTGCCAGAAGGTAGATCTTCATTTTCTGCTGTCAGGGCATTTTTTTAAAGCATTCATTAGAAGATCATGTGACCCCTCCCCCCCCCACAAACACACACACACGCACACACACACACACTTACAGTCTGACCCAGAGCTGAGCTGTATTTTATATCAACCATTAAATGCTGAATGAAAACATAGACGCGGTAATAGCTGGAGGCTCTCGGCGCCTGTGGGAGAAAGACTGGAACAAGTGGCGCTAACAGACGCCGTGTGAGGTGTTGCTGGACGGAATTAACTCCGATCCGTCCAGCGGGGAGAGTGAGGCTGCAGCGATTTCAGATCTATTAAACAGAACCGCGCACCTCCGCTCGCCAGGTCGATCCCGCTGGGAGCAGCGCGCCTGGCGCACTGGCGGCCGGTCCGCGACGGCCTCCGCGTGTACATATATATCACTGTGCGGCACAAGAAAAGAGTCTGGAGGCATGAAAATTGTATGTTGTGCCATTTTTAAGGGATGACTAATTCACATCGCAGTGTGCAAAAATACCCGCACCCGAGGTAAAGCGTGTTAATCATAAGCTGTGAATAATTGAGTTTCAGGGATCGCATTTAGCGATTGCAGGGGGTAGGTGCTGACTGTGGGCTTTGTCTGGGTTGGCATAGTGGGGAGATACAATGCTGGGGTCAGGCAATTAGCAGCTAGAACAACAGAAGCAACAACAGAAAAGTTCTGGGGATGATCAAGCAGACTCTACCAAAGGAGCTGGTGTGTGTTTGTGTTTTGTGTCCCTTGTCTGTCCACAAAGCCTGAAAGGTTTTGAAAACATCTGTGACTCCATTAAGTTCTATGTTGGTAGAGTTCTAACGGTGATAACGGCTGTGTGTTGACTCAGGGGAAGCTGGGAGGAGACGTGTGTGTTTTCAACCTCTCTGGGTGAAGATAGGAGACAGGGAGTCCCTGAAGCATGCAGGGAAAGCGATTACTGCCACAGGCAACACACACACACACACACACACACACACACACAAACACTGATCAAATTGGTTGAATGTGGAGAGAAAGAGAGAGCAATAAAACTGTTGCAATCAGGAATGACCACAGTTTGAAGAAGCCTGTTCTAACTACTCTCTAGTAGTTTATAACAATATTCTATAACAACCTTGTTTTTCCAACACCTTTTCCATTGGAAGGAAGTCATAAGTGTGCTCTGGGGAACAGACAGCAGCGGCTGCCACAATTAGGAGCATTTCATTAAAACTCTGATTCTGTCAGACAATGCTTTGCATTGAAATATTTAAATGGTTATCAGCTTTGAAGCAGGAACACACACAAATACAGAGAGAGAGAGAGAACTGAAGCACAGCCTTAAACCACCTATGTGTGCAGACGTTCCTCCTGTTTCATACATGCTGTGATGCAGGAATCTGCTCAGGTTTCTGACAGGGGCAGATGGAGGGGAGCGAAGCTGAGAGTTTGGCTCTGATGGCCTTGATGTGGCGGGGGGAGGGGTTGGGGGGGTTGGGGGGGTTGGGTTATGAGTAGCGGTCAGGGAAAAACCACTGCAAAGACTGCTTCACTGTTTGCAAAGGGGCCTGTTGTAGAGCTCAGAACTATTGAATCCGAACCGACCCAGCAAACGTGGCTGCAGCTCTGTTCCCATTAAACTCCCACTCTGAGTCGTTGCGGTGCGCTTGATTAGCTGAATGCCAATAGCTCTGCTCTTTGGTTTTAAGATTATTATCCTAGGTTTCAATTGAACAGAGTCCCCATTGCTCTATAAACTCCTTTATTGCGACTCCTGGTCATCACAGATCTTTGTGTTTTAACATTAAAAAAGACTGCTATCAGATTTTTGTAACACTTTTCTTCAATATTTCTTTCCTGACCCAGAACCCTCCCTCCAGGGGTACTGAGCTAGTTTGTACATTCCATTAGAGGCTAATTAGATCACGCGGCAGGCTCGTATCGATCTGGACCTCCAGAAAAACGGGTAGAAAAAGCACCGTATGTTTGGGTGAGGGGTTGAACATGGATAGCTGAGGTTTGGAGACCTAGCTTAGTTTAAATGTCAACCAGGACAAACAGCAGCGTGAGACGCCCCAAGATGATTGGTGCAGCCGCCACTTGTACGCCAGCAGCTGCTTACATACAGGTGTAACGAGCGGATACGATTGTTGTTTCTTGTAGCAAAGTAAAACTGTGCATGAACGTCCACAACACGTCCACCTTCACAACATTGCTGAATCCAGATTAAGTCAGAGAGCGAGAAAGAGAGAGGCAGAGGGAGAGTATGGGTGGGGGAGTGGGGGGGTGGTTGGGGGAGGCTGCAGGCTGTAGATACTGTGGCGAGACTGGACTTGGTTGATGTTTTAACCTGGCACTCTGCCAATCCCTAAAAGAGAAAAACAGGGAGATTATGAGACAAATGGAGGTGGGGGTGATGGAGGGAGACACCGGTGCAGCTAATTGAAGAAAGGAGTTACGAGGATCCGAACCGCTTTAGGGATTTAGCGGGAAAACTCCAACTGATAGAAAACGGTACAAAACGCAGCCGTCTGCTGGATACAAGTGAACAAAGTGTGGCAAAAAGACTAATGAGGAAAAATTTGCAATTAAGTGGGGATTAAACCCCGATCATGCCCCATTAAAGGAAACCGACACAGACGTTTTCAGCGCGTATTTAGTTTGGCTAGCATGGTCGCGGCACTAGCCCAAACCACCCACACTCATGCGTGTTTGTTCGGGCCCATCGCTTGAGATTTGATGCGGATTTGACAGCCTTGACAGCTGACAAAGAATTCCTTCAGCAGGAGAACCGGACTCCCAGGACTCCCACAGATTATCCCACAACCTCGTCAGACGTGAACCACAAACGGACGCATGCAGCGAGCAGCAGAATTCCAGCGTGTCCACTGCTGGCACGTAGAGAACAAACACACCATTAATAAAGCAAATGGATCAGTTCCGTTATAGAAGTCAGGTCGACGGTTTCTGCAGCACGTCGGCGGCGTTTGACGGGAATACGGCGGAGTGGTGTCAGCTCTAATTGGTTCCCAGCAAATGTCCATGAGGCCGGCCCTCGTTTAGCCGGGATAGCATCAAACCGGCGGCGCTCATGCCTTTTGACGTGCCTTTGTTGAAATGTCGCTGGGATCGCACCAGACCGGTTGTCAGTCCAAGTTTATTAGCACGACCGCTAGCTTTGCCCCAACACCAGCAAACAAGGAAAGCAACTTTGACACAATGAGGTGCACGGCAACTCTGAGGGGAGGTCACGGAGACCCAACCCCAGAAGAGCCGCACGGACTCGGAAATGTAGAGGTGGAGCACTATAGATCAGGCAGTTTAATGCATATGGGTGGGAAAAGGCTGTGTTTGAGGTTTACTGCAGTGTTTACAGCCAACAACAGCTCCACCAAGAGGGAACAACTGTTAGTTTACTGCCACGCAGACAATTAATGATGCTGCCAGCGGCCCAGAGGAGCGACCGGGACAGGGAGGCTGGGCAATCCTGATCCTGGACCTTGAACTGGGCCGAAGGGCACCGTTCCTGAATGGGTCATGATTCAGAGAACTGGTCTAAAATCACTCAAACAAACTGGAGAAACCGGAAAATGAGAGAGAGAGAGCCTGAACGCTGATCAGTACCTCACCTTAATTCACAAATATTTCAGTTGTTTTCATACAACAGTATGTGTTGACTAGAATGATGGTGGCATTTTTGAATTGTTTGGATTTTAGCATAAACTTTTCAAACTATCAATGCTAACATTATTGGTTCGGGCCGTCGCACACGCTGCGTTTTTGAGTTAAACAGGAGCGTGAGGTGAGGCAGGCGGGCAGATGAATCCAGGACTGCAGTCAGCTCAGGGACGAGCCCACGCACATCTCAGTGTGATGCTGATCGCTTCAGTGAAGAAGGAGAAAAAAATCTGGAGTCATGCTGGGGCTAAATATAGACAAAGGTTTTATGTAAGCGGAGGTGAATCATTCCATCAACACATCAACACATTTGCTCACACGCGCCAAATGAGTGACACAGACCAGCCAAAGGATGAGCAGTGAGTTAAACTGAGTCAAATAAACCGTGTGTGTGTGTGTGTGTGTGTGTTGCCCAGGGTTGCACTATGAGGAAGGCAGTTGTGACTCGTTAATCACAGCTCCAACTGGATTAATAGCTTGTGAGTGTGTAAGAGCTCCGAGCTTTTCCTCCCCCCCCTCCCAAAAAAAAAACAAACAAACAAAAACACAGGATCATTTAGACGTTTGAAACCGACACAAACGCTGGACATCGATCTCTGCTGCAAATTAGCAAAGCCAGGAAGTGGTTAGATGAAAACAGTCCAATTAATGCAAACAAAAAAAGGGAGAAAGAGAGAGAAGAGAAGAGCTCTTCTGACATTCGCTACAGTCCAGAGGATCGAGCGTCTGCATCTGTCAGACTCTTTACTTTCTGCTGGCAGCAGACAGCAACAAAGTAGCTGCCATGTTGTTTATTGTGCAGATAAGACTGAGCAGACTCTGACAACTGACTTGCTCCACTCTCATGGCCTTCAGCCACCAGGCACCTGTTAGCCAATGTGTTCCCAACTGAGCCCACCAATGCCATTGGTGGGCTCACGGCTGTGCCCAACATGGTAGCCTCCTGTCACGCTCATATCATGAAAGGTAGGTTGTATTCGTGCGCTACATGGTTTCTAAGTGGCTCCTCCTCAAAGCTCTGATGCACAAACTCCCGTGGATGTTCCGAGTGTCAGAACGGTTTTATCCTCTTCTGAATCAAAAAGCTCTGTATCATCTTCCCTCCCGAAAGCACTGGTGTGCACACATTGCCATCTGTTGCATCAGGTTAGATTTTAATAATGCTTACGAGCGTCTGAAACACACAAAAGGAGTCGGTTTGAAAGAATGGAGAAGAATTCTCTAATGCCCTGATTACCATTCATGCCTCTGCGCCGACATCATGCTCTGAAGAGCATGAAGGTATAAGATTAGGTGATTTTAGATTAAGATATGCCCTTATCCCTTCAGTTTTTAATAATAGATATTCTATCCATCTAAAAATAATCGAGTTAAACCCCTGTGCAGTCTGAATACTACATCAGATCTAATACATATTGTGTCAATAGTGGCTACATATTGCGCCAATGCTTTGTAACCCACGTACACAAAAATGTTGCTGTATTAAGATTGGAATTGTAAAAGAAATGGTCAAAAGGTGACCGCACGCCACCAATAGACGCATTCATGTGACAATAACGCCCTCTAGTGGTAAAAACTGGTATTTATTTGCTGTCATGAGTTTATGGGAATAAGAAAAAGGAAATGGGATTCATTTCTTGGGGTTTTGCGGTTAAGAAACTGAAAAAAGGTAAATGTGTAGTTCAGCTCATATGAAGGCAGGAAGGTTTTAGTTTAGTACGCTTTAATCCACGTTTTTATGTGTCAGCTCATAGCTGGTTATTGTTAAAGTTTCACTCTGGTGGACGTAATCAGCTCTAAAACGGGATTTTACCTTTAACCGTGGAGTGACGCACGCACAGGCTGGAACACGGTCCGCTTTCAGTTCATGCACAGAAAAAGGAACGTTTTCTTATTAAAAATCCATTTAAAAGCCTGCACGAGCTCAAGTCAGCCATTACGGGTGACGTGGAAACCCGGCGCCTGAGGCACACACACGCAATGATGTTCACATCTCCAAGATGGGTTTGATGCAGATCCAGTTGTTTCAGAGTGGTGTAAAGTTCTATAAACATGACCAACTGTTGTGCTGATGATGCGTGAAAAGAGGAGTGCAGGAGTCCACGTTTGGGATGGATGGACACGCTTTAATGAGTGTTTCAAGGCACGAGCACAACAGGTATAAATGTGGAATGTCTGAAAGGGAAAACAAGAGCGCAGATGGATTTCACCTTTAACAACAAAGAACCGCGTGTGTCTCAGCGACAGATGACTGCTGATTTAGCCATCTTCAGGCTTGACCGGCTGTGGCTCCATCAGGCCAGATGTTGACTGCAGGCCGCACCCGCGATAGTAAGGCACTACCGTTACCAAGTGCTCTACGAAAAGCTTTGGCTTCACCTGTATTTATGCTAGAAAAACTGAAAACAAGCACTTTCCACCCTGACGCCTCCGCCGCCACTTCTGCTCTGGGGCTGGAGCTTTTACTTAATGTCGATGCCTTTGATGCGGATGTCTCCATCAAAGTTGAAGAGGGCATATTTCTCTGCGCCCACCCGGTTGGGGAAGTGGATGACAGAGCCGTCGGACAACTTCACCAAGAACTCTGCGGGGGTGAATTCGATGATGAGCTGGAGAAGAAGGAAGAGAACGCAGATAAGAAATGTTAGAAAGTTGTTTCTTATCTTCTCATAATTCTGCAGGTTCAGGACTCACCTGGAACTCCTCGCCCTGACGGAAAGGAAAGCCTCCCTCCCGCACCTCCTCACACCAGTTGCCCCCCTGGTAGGAGTTGCAGACCACCTTGTTTTCGTCTCCGTGCGCGTTGAAACGGGCGTTTAAGTGCATGGTGATCTCCTGCTCGTTCTGGCAAATATTGACTGCAAAGCTGCAGCACAACGTTGAAGAAAAGATGTAATTAATCAACATGGTTGAGAAGCTTGATGAATAATTTCTGCATCCTCGTCAGTGGTGTGACGCGTCTGGAAGAAAGGTCAGTGAAGGTCAGTGACAGAGTCCCTGCAAATACTGCCCCCGTGTCTTGGGTTCTTTTACTGCATTGAACAGTGAAAACCACCAAGACTGAACTGGTTTATTTAATCCCAACAGCTCTGACTGGTCATGGGGGACAGACAGACGGGGTGGGCCGAAGGGAAAGACCGGACTGACAGGTGTTAAGGGTGCCTTTGCATCAACTGCAGCTGGTTTAGTGGCTACGACAAAACTTTGGGCTCTTTGTCGAGCCACGTGGGCATGGTGAGGGGGTTACAGACTGACTTTCATTGTTCGCTTACACAAAAACTGCTTTATGAACGGTTTTTCATAAGAAGGGTTGCATCTGTAAATGGGTGCATGATTCAAACATTTCTTCCTCTTGCTGGCTGCTAATAGTGTAAACGCCCAAGAGCACCGCCTGGTGTTCTTATCTCTGTGTTTGTTGCTTCTTTAATGTCAAACCAGCAGCACATCTGCAGAGTTTAGGGTCAGGGTGGTGTCCAAAAACTTCCAGTTGGGCAGCGGGAACCGTGTTTTCACTATTATTAGGGGAGAGGTGAAAACAGATAACTCACTTTGAAGCATCAGGTCTGGGGACTCCGACGATGGTCATGGTCTGCCCGACCTTGAAGGACATGTTCTTGACAGTCATCCCACTCTGTTTATACAAAAAAAAAAAACACAAGAATTATTTAGAGAATGATCATAATCTCCTTTTGAGCTGATAACATGACACTGCTGCAGCAGCTTCTGCCTTTTTTGGAGCTCATGTGTTTCCCATTATTCCCACTCAGGCTCCTCCCCTTTGGCAGATGCTCAGGATGCAGAGACGGAGGACCACGGTTAAAAGCTAATATGTTCCCAACTGGCAAGAACAACGGAAAAAAAGTGCAGCAGAAACCCTGAGCTCAGCTGAATGACGACTGGTGTGCACATGTGGCAGTGGAACACGGCTGACTGCTGCCTTTGAGCAATTTATGATTGCCTTATGAAACATACAGTCTGTCGGGCTGTGACTCACTGGGGAGGGTTAACTGTCTTGGGGAAACGCGTGCAAGAATAATGACCTCTGAGGCGGTGCAATTTATCACAATATAGTTAAAGTTTTATGAAATGCTGGAAATTTGGATTGGAGTGAGAAAGCAGCAGCCAGCAGGAATGATTCTGCACTTTTTATGGCTCCTGCTTTGAAAATAATGACATCATTTATTTGATTGGATTTCACTGGTCACGTCTGCATTCAAGTGAGCAAATGTGACTCGTGCTTCAGAGTTCTTCACATTTCAGGAGATAAAAATCGTGATTTCCATGAGAGGTCAGAGGAATTGGGATTTGAGAACAAAAAAACAGAGGTGAAAAATGATCACCCGGCTCCAGTGGGTGGAAGGAGGGTGGGGGGTTGGGTGACATGGTTGCAGCATACTTTCCATGTCAGAGTCCAACTGTAATGTGTATGAATAGCAGAGAGCAGAGGGAGAAAGCGGCCGTGCCTCTAACTCACCGCTGCAGGAGCTTGTGCCAGCCCTGGCAGCATCTTCATCATCTACAACCAGCCCCAAACCAGCCGCTAACTCCAGCCCTGACCCTGGGCACTGATTACACAGATTCATTTGCTGACGACTAAGTGTCGAAACAAGCCGTGTGGGCGAGAGAGAAACCAGATTGTTCTGCTGTTTCTGCTGAGTTTGACCTCATAAGGCCGAACAAATGAGCGAAGCAGTGAGTTCAATTATCAGAGGAGTCTGACAGTGAGAACGTTTTTGAAGGCGTTAGTGTGCCTTCATGCTCTATTTGACCATAAAAAGGCAAAAAGACAGCAGAGAGATTCACAAACTTCAAGATTAAAAAAAAAAAAAAAAAAAGTTTCCTTTCAGTCTCAGACACATTGCATGCATGAAAGTGCCAGATCTATTAAAATGAATCTCTTTTTGCGTTTTAGCAACACGACAGAGGCCAACACGTCAGTCTAAATCTACTCACCTGAATCATCTTTGCAGATGCAGTCGGTTAGATACAGCAGAGGAGAAGAAAAGAGGGCTGAGGGCCTCTCCCGACTACGCCCAGGCACTATATACAACATGGGGCGGGGCTTTGACCTGAATGACAGCTCGGGTAGCCAATGGAATCAGCACAGTGGAGAGCTGTGACCAATCGGTTTGGCATGAGGACTAAATCTGTCTTAAACGTAGTGTCAAGCTTGTAATACGTGATTGCAATTGTCCCGAGTTTACTTTACAAAATCTCTGCAAAGTGGATTATTTGTTGAATGTGGACATTGTGAGTTTGAGGCCTTCGGCCTGACAGAGACAGTGGGAGCAGCCCTGGACTCAGCGCCAGACCAAAATAGAAATGTATCAGTTGCCAGGCAGTCGGCTAAATATTTAGAAGAGCCAATGGGCCTGAACATCCACTTACTGTACATCATAGCTCGCTGTGAGATCAGATGACTCTGTGAGCACACTTCAGGCAGAGGAGGAAGGAGGGGGAAGGAGCCAAATGTTGAAGTGAAACCTTAATCACGCTGGACTTTGATTGGTGGACAGCTGCTCTGATGATGATAATGATGAAGAAACAGGTCACAAAGTTCAATCCACAGAAACACATTTTGTAGATGAGTACAAATTATTATGGAAGTACAGTTATTATGGAAGCGTGCATCACCAGAGCATCACCCTCCAAACCGAATTCTCACAGGACAGTCAGGTCTATCAATTCAATTTCAATTCAATTTTATTTTATGTTTTTGTTTGTTTATATAGCACCTTTTACAATAAAAGGTGCTATATAGGTGCTTTACAGAGGCAGACGCCCAGAGCCTGAACCCCCAGGTAAGCACAGTGGCAAGGAAAAACTCCCTTTTAACAGGAAGAAGAGCTTCCACTGGTGTCCAGGTGTGTGCTGTGGGTGGAGGTAAAGAGGGTGGGGCTGTAAATGTTGGCTGGGATTGCAACCTTATGGAACCAGTGTGCCCATCACCTCCATTCAGTATGGAGCCCAGTTCAGCTGTTCTTTCTGACTGTTCGCCAGCAGTGTGTGGTTTCCTCCCAGACAGCTGCCCTGAAACCGCAAGATTAAACTGCAGCAAGCGCAGCCAGCTTCACCTAGGGCTCATTTTGGGTGTTTCCAGAACCTTCTGATGATGCAGGCTGTTGCTGGGATACAACACTTAGGTGGCAAAAAGATCTGATGTGAATGTATTTTGCCCCAGGATCTGGTCTTAAGACAGTCAGCAGATCTAATCTCACACACACACACACACACACACACACACACACACACACACACACAACTTATTTGATCGTTTTATGCCTGACTGTAGGCAAAAAGTTGGACACCATAATGTGAGTGAATTCTTTAAGTTAGGACATCTCAAATGCAGGAGTAAACACACGCTTCCTTTGTTTAGCCTCGGTACTTGCACACAGACAGGCCAGAACTATTTGTCAGAGGTGTGTCTTCTGTGAGATTGCGCTACACTCACTGCCCCCAGTGGTCAATAGAAGAGCTGCAACAGATAAAAGCATGTGCAATTTCTTCTAAGCTATTTTCTGGTCCTGGGGTCAAAGGTCATATTTATCCAGCTGTCACCAGTTCTCCTAGTGGTAGACAAACTCTATCTTGGATATTTAAAATATATAACACTAACTGCTAAGGACCGCCAGTCCAAAGTACAACGTCTTGGGTGTTGACAAAGAGAATTATTTACTTCATATTTATTCTATAATATGTAGCGACAAACGAGGTTATGGGACTTGATTTCACATTAGTACCAACAGTGGAAAGAAAGAAAGAAAGAAAGAAAGAAAGAAAGAAAGAAAGAAAGGACTGTGACAGTAGTATTATACTGTGATTACAGCATGACACAAACATTACCATGCTGGAGCGTCATCAAGTGAAACTCTGGCTGTTCCTCTA
This sequence comes from Pao palembangensis, assembly GCA_015343265.1. Taxonomy (NCBI): domain Eukaryota; kingdom Metazoa; phylum Chordata; class Actinopteri; order Tetraodontiformes; family Tetraodontidae; genus Pao; species Pao palembangensis. The sequence continues at coordinate 14,509,858 of CM027085.1, read as the reverse complement.
ATCATATGAACAGCCCCCTCGCTAGGATTGGTCCACTGGTAACATATTCACAGTGTCTCGCACCCTATTGGTCGTTTGAGGCTGGAGTGGCGTGGACGACTGGATTTTATCAACATTGATAAAGTGTGGGTTAGTATTTATTTTTAAATTCGGGAAGGTGAGGGTTCATTAAAAAGCATTGCATCGTTGAATTGTTTCGCTTTGAACTGTGCGGTTCCTCTGGAGGCGTAAGCAACTTGAGGTTTTCCTTCTCCTGGTGCGTTTGGTTGGTATCGCAACAGCTTGAAATTTTGCCTTGAAATTTTGTAACCGTTAGGGTTGTGATAAAATGGCATCAATAGCGCCTGAGCCGGGTTTAAGCCTGGGCTCCGCGGCGCTGGCCGACGCGCTTGTCCCTGCGAATATATTCGCTCCGGATCGAGGAGGATGTGGGGACGAGGACGGCGACGAGTGCTTCGAGGACGGGGACATGATGAATGGCGAGCCCCAGGACCGAGGGATTGACTTCACTAGCAAGGTAAAGCTAGGCCCGCTGTGTTGTGGGCTAACGTTAGCCGCTAATGGTAACGAATGAATGAACGGAACGGTGTCGTAATACTTTCACATGCGTGTACCTGTGTAATTACCACCAGCATACGTGTAGAGTTCTGTACATCAGCTAAACGTCGCCTGCATGGCGACTGTTTATTCACACGGAAGTAGGTGTTTGCTTATGCTGAAATTGTATAGCAAGTTAGCACAGCGCTAGCTCCTTTATTTGTAGTAGCGCGTTAAATCAACTAAAGCCAATGTCTGCTGTAGCGCACACATATAGCACTAGCACAGATCACGTCTGCCTAAAGCAAGACACTGTAAAAATAATAATAAAAGCTGTCAACAACAAACAAGTTTAATATGACACGAAAATGGAAGCGTATCAGGTTACAGAAGCACCAATGATCATATTGGTGACTCTTAATCAGCAGTACGAATCAAAATTAACATCAGTTGATAATGTCTGTGTAGATTCTCACTCATCCAGGTCATGGTTATCCAAAGTAGATCTCTCTGTCCAGTTGACACAGAGAGATCTACTTTGGATCAGTTGATAATGACGTAAACATGGGTGAGTGTCAGATTTCACTTTGCACCAGTGTTACATCCATGATCAGATTACACAAGGTTGCATCAGGTAGCCCTTTACTGGTTCACCTTTGCCCCCTGCCAGACCCACAGGTTGGTCTCAGAGGCAAACTCTGAGTTTGAGTCTGACAGATTTAGGTTGTGTGACTGACTGATCATCAATAATGCTAATTTGCTTTTGGGAGGGGGCCAGGCATTGGTGTCAAAAGGGTGTGATGATCACGTTACCTTCAAATGCCTTGAAGTGTGGGCAGCAGCTTTTGAAGTCACCAGAGATTCACATACTGCTCTTTCTGTTGAGTTTTAGAACGGTCAGAAAAAATAGAAAAAAGACATTCTTGTTTTCGTACCCATCCAAGTCGCTGTCTCCTTGTCAAATGAAAAATGAACTGACCTCATTCTTCACTCCGGCACCTCCAACTCTCAATAGCTGGCGCTTGTCAGCCCAAATGGAGAGCAGTATGACTCCCTGCTTCGCCAGCTCCGGGACAGGATGGAAGAGGGGTCTGGAGAGACCATCTACGTGGTTGGTATTGGCTCAGGTAAGAAACATGTAAGCACACGTCCTGGACTTCCCTTATCCACACACGTCTGTTTCCATGTTTTCCCATGTTTCACCTCTTCACCGTCTCTCGGCTGTCTGTGGTAGATGGAGGCGACTGGGGCCTGGACGAGAAAGACATGGAGGCCTCCGTAGCCACCATGTGTTCCATGTGCGAGCAGCTGGATGCCGACCTCATTCTGCTTCGGGAGCGAAACGAGACCGCCGGTTTTGTCCGTGACTATTTGATCCGCCGCCGCGTGGGTGAGCTGGACTTCCTGGAGGTCAGGTAAGTGGCTGCGGCGGCGGCCTGCTCAGTGGCGTTCTGCCTCCAGTCCACCGTTAATGTGTCTGCGCATTGTTCAGGGTGGCGGTGGTGGGTAACGTGGATGCTGGTAAAAGCACTCTGCTGGGGGTGCTGACGCACGGAGAGCTGGATAACGGCAGGGGCTTCGCCCGTCAGAAGCTCTTCAGACACAAGCATGAGATGGAGAGCGGGCGGACCAGCAGCGTGGGAAACGATATTCTTGGCTTCGACCAGGAAGGACAGGTGAGACTCAGAGAACACGACCTCACTGTGACAGTGACAACGTAAACGTGGCCCCTCCTCTTTGTTTCCACACAGGTGGTGAACAAGCCAGACAGTCACGGCGGAAGCCTGGACTGGACCAAAATCTGTGAGAAGTCCTCAAAGGTCATTACCTTCATCGACCTGGCCGGCCACGAGAAGTACCTGAAGACCACCGTGTTTGGGATGACGGGACACCTGCCGGACTTCTGCATGCTGATGGTGAGGAGGGGGAGGAAGCACGCTGGTGTTCCTTTTTGTTCTACGTGTGGCGTCATCGTCATCTCGCTGCTCCCAGGTGGGCAGTAACGCCGGGATCGTCGGGATGACCAAAGAGCACCTGGGCCTGGCCTTGGCGCTGAACGTGCCTGTGTTCGTGGTGGTGACAAAGATCGACATGTGTCCAGCTAACATCCTCCAAGGTTGTCGTCAGGACAACGCTCTGGTTAGGACACAAGGTCTTTCTCACCTTGTCTCCTAATTCCAGTTCTCTTTCCTGGCAACAGAGACGCTGAAGCTGCTTCAGAGGTTACTCAAGTCCCCCGGCTGCAGGAAGATACCTGTCCTGGTGCAGAACAAGGACGACGTCATAGTCACGGCTTCAAACTTCAGCTCAGAGAGGTGACTGATGCATTTTGGACTCAGAACAGAGAGAATAGCCCCGCCCTCGTTAACCTCCGCGCTTCTCTTCTCAGGATGTGTCCGATCTTCCAGATCTCCAACGTGACCGGTGAAAACATGGACCTGCTCAAGATGTTCCTCAACCTGCTCTCCTCCAGGACGTCCTACCGTGACGACCAGCCTGCCGAATTTCAGATCGACGACACCTACTCCGTGCCGGTACGACTTGGTGAATCATGCTGCGCCGCGTGCAATATCATCTGTCTGAGACCCTGCTTGTGTTTATGTCCCAGGGGGTAGGGACAGTAGTGTCTGGAACTACGTTACGTGGACTCATACGTCTGAATGACACGATGCTGCTCGGACCAGACCCTTTGGGTAGCTTCATATCCATCGCAGTGAAATCAATCCACCGAAAGAGAATGCCTGTGAAGGAAGTCCGGGGGGGCCAGACTGCCTCGTTTGCCCTGAAGAAGGTAGGAGGGCAGATTCTCGCCGCTGCTTCCAGCTGGTTACTTCCATCTGTCTTTCTGCCGGTTTGACATGATCCTCCTTCTCTGCGTGAAGATCAAACGCTCGTCCATTAGGAAGGGCATGGTCATGGTTTCCCCTAAGCTGTGCCCACAGGCAACGTGGGAGTTTGAGGCAGAGATCCTGGTACTCCATCATCCCACTACGATATCCCCCAGATACCAGGCCATGGGTGAGTAAACAGGAAGAGTTAGGGTTATGTGCCAAAAAAAAAAAACAACTTTACCAAACCACCTCCATCCTCTCAGTCCACTGTGGCAGCATACGGCAGACAGCCACCATCCTGTCCATGAACAGAGACTGCCTGCGGACGGGGGACAAGGCATCGGTCCACTTCCGCTTCATCAAAACGCCAGAGTATTTGCACTGTGACCAGAAGCTGGTGTTCAGGGAGGGACGTACCAAGGCTGTGGGTACCATCACCAAGGTAGTGTGGCTGTTTGGTTCGATTCCGTAGCTTTATTACGTTGCAGAAGAGCTGAGTCATGACGCGAACAAGATACGGCTAATATGCTAACCTTATCCTCTGCTTTCTTTCCAGCTGCTGCAGTCCACCAATAATTTGCCATCAAATTCCAAACCACCACAAATCAAAATGCAGTCTACCAAGAAGGCGCTTGTCAGAAAGGAGGAAGGCAGCGCGGTCACCAGTGATGATGTATTGACGTTAGCGCCCTCTGCAGGCCTAAATATGGTACCACAGGTGAGGCTTTCCAGATGAAATGTGATTTTAATGTATTTGTTTCTTCTTTGCTAACTGATCTAACGCTGGAGCCATTCTCTAACTCTCGTTCCTGTTTTTAACACCAACTGTTCCATCTTGCTTTTTCACTCATAACATCGACTCTGTTGTGTCACATTACTCCATTACAACCTCTCTTATTTTGCTTGCGTGGCTGCCTAAGGGAGAGGGAGATGAAGACCCTCAGATAAAGGAGGGCAACAAAGATAACAAGGTAAAACAGGTCATTTCTGAATGAGACAGGGGGACAGCCTGGGTACAGGAGAACGTTTATGCTAGAAGTTTTGTGTCTTGTCTTTTCAATGCTTTAAAGGCTGAGAGACTTTATTTGCTCCTTGCAGCCAAGGCAGGGAGGAGGCGGAAGGAGGAGAGGAGGCCAAAGGCACAAAGGCAAAGGCCCGAGCAACAGCACCAACCCCACAGCAGCTCCCGCCTCATCAGTAGGAATAGGAGGCTGTTAAAGCGTCCCTGCCCGTCCTGTTTACCTCCCCCTCTGCTGTCACTCCTACAAGTGTCTTCATGCTACAACTTACAACAGATACAGATGTTTCAGAAAGACTCTCCTCTAGTTTGCTTGCCTTCTTCACAGTCGTTTTGTTTTCCTTTTTTACTGAAAAAGATGCCCAAAGGAATGCACACTTAGCAATTTTAATGTCCTCTGTCTTGGTTTTAATAGACACCGGTATAATTCTTGAGGGTAGCCCGTATTTAAAACCTCAGCCTCCTTCCACTTGTGCCCAGTGGCAACTTGTGGTGCTGCAGCTAAAAGTGATTTTTCTCTGCACAGTCCAGAAGCAAACCTACAGATACTGGTGTAAACACCAGATTAGACAATCTGAATATGCACCAGCCACTCCTCCAGTACCCGATCTATATAAAGCCATCACTTTTAATTCACAGAAATGCAGTTTTATTGTGTTTACTTGGAGTGTCGGCGGTGGGGAGGGAAGCCTCGTCTTAATGAAACAAGGGTCCAGTACCTAACCGAGCAGCTATAAAACAAACTCCCTGATGCATTCCCAGTGACCTGCAAGGATAAAAGAAATGTACTGTTTATACTGGATATGTAGATGAGTTGTAAAGGGTGCGCTGACTGGTAACGTGCCATCGTCCAGATTGTATGCAAGCCAAATGAATGTAGCAGAAGGTGAGATCTGAAAATATAAGCTGTTTTTATGTGTAGGATATTTATTCAGCATACTTGCTTTCTTCATATCAGTCAGTCACGTTCCAAACCTTGTGTTGTGTAAATACAGAATCTTCTCACTCGTTACATGCTGTGCTACGTGTTCTAGCGCCCTCTTGCGTTGTGGCCTGTTATTGTGTAGAACGAACGCAAAATACTGACCAATATTAGTTTCTGCAACTTTTATGCTGTTTTTCCTTGTTTCCACTCTTCTATTACACACTGATGCCGTGTTTGTGCAACACTCTTAAGAACAGTTGCTGGAATTTCAAATGAAACTGCTCATTTAAATCAGTATTATATGATCTGAAATATCAATAAATCAAGCGAGAAAGGCTTAGTCCTTTGCAGAACAGCTTTAAATTGTAAGAGTACATTAAGTCAAAAGCAACATTTTACTTGACAAAAAGGAAAAATACAAATTACTGTATAGGTAACTTGGATATATGTCTACTACAGATTGTAACAGAAAAAGTACAGCATCTGTTCCATTTACATCACTTCAGTGTAGAGAAATGTTCATTTCCACGTCTGGGTAGCACATGTACCCATGATCAGTATACCTGATATGGTTTCAGTCGGCCTGGGGGACATTTTCACAAAATATGTGATAAATTTCAGAATAAAGGAACTGGTGTTCCCCTGAAAAATAACATGTAACTTTACAGCTCCACATCAAAGAACATTCAGTCTTAGGTAGTGTGGACTTATTACAGGGAGGATCTGACATGCAGAAACTGCAGGAAAATGGCATATTTTTCAACATTTCACAGAAAAAAAAAAAAAAATGCGCTGACTCCACCGATGAATCGCTTGAGGGTCCTAGCAGCGAGGGCTGATGGTTGAGACAGTTCTCTCCCGCATTGTTTCTGACTTAAAGTCTGTACTTCAGTGTGCACATGCTTCAGCACATAGAACAGACACACAGACACGGGAGGGGCTGGGATTCAGAGAGGTGGCTTTAACCGTCGATGTCCCAGCTGAAGAGATGATGTTTCACCAGCATGTCCTGAACGCCTTCCTTCAAAGGCCTCTGCTCCTTCTCCTGGAAAAAAAGGGAAAACAATGTGGAAATAAACCCCAAATAAGACAGGGTATGCCTTTATCAGAAGCTCTGAGTGAACAGGGCGACCAAAAACATGACTGACGTCTAGCCATATGTCCCTACCGAACCACGACTACACTAAAACATCTGCTCTCGTGTCGTTACCTAGACATCCCAACTAAAGAGGTGATGCTGAATCAGCATATCCACAGCTTCTGCTTTCAAAAAAGTTGATTTCTGAAACAGCACGAGGTCATTATTCTCCACTGAATATCACAGCTGTCGACCAATGGCTGACCACTGCTCTGTAAATCTCCTCCTCTTACCTCTTTCTTTTCAGGCAGCTCACAGTCTTGAGAGAGGCTGAAGGCAAATTTGGACAGGACTCTGAGGAGACAACACACAACAACACACATCAGGGCTGACTTTATACATTTACAAGCACAACGTGCTTCTTACCTGAGCTCACACTTAATTTGAACCCATCCAGGGCTTCGAAGGAACGACCACGGGTGATACCATTTCTCCACGGCGGCAACGCTCGAGCATAACACCTCCAGCCACAGGTGGAGCACTTGCTCGCTGGAGGAGGAGAGACACATGAAGCCGCTGCTTCCAGAAGGATCGCCGTGGCTTCCTTTGGGTGTGTGTTGGTGTGTAAAACTCACTTGAGGCCAACGCAGATGAGAGATCTGAACTTAATATCCATCTGAGCGTGGGCCAGGTCGTGGCTCATGTTCACCGACTGCACTGCCTGGACAGACGAGGTGGGGGGTTGTGTACTATTACTGGCCTTCATTCAGAAAATATATGAATTTACAGCCTGACATAGTGTAATACTACAAGAAATAAACAGCTTTCTCACCCTGTAGAGCAGCTCCTCTGGCGTCAGGACCTTCCCATCTTCGTCTAACCTGGTGAAAACAGTCAGTTATTTCCTAAAAGCAAAGTCAAGCCAGCTGCATTTACCGACATATTACCGACCTTTATGCACACACTATATGTCTGGATAAAGGAGACATCGGTTATACCTGTAGGTTTTACACAGCACCAGTCTGGAATAGACAGAGTTGAAGTCCCTCTCCACCTCTCTGCTGGCCGCCTGGGAGAAAACCAGTTGCACTATGAGGGATTGGATGCTTGAGCTTTCTGCTATTATACGCTGTCTTACCTCTTCTATAAATAACCAAGGGTGACAGGGGCCTCCTAGAATGGATGGTTTTTTGAGACCATGCTGAAATATGGCCTTCAAAGCTGGACACAGTGTGCCCCTGACAAGGTCCGTGACGGCCTCCGTCACAGAGTCGTCTCCTGCTAAAGAGTACTTTGAGCAGACGCGAGAACTCAGTTATCCACCGAAACACAACGGGAAACCAAAAATGCCACGGTGGTAAGCCGACGGCTGATTGCTTTCATACCTCTTTGCTTCTTTCATCCAGGATCTCCACAAACTTTGCTGGAAACCAACCTTTATAAAGCAAACACAAACAGCACGCGATGAGAAGAGGGCACAAAGGAAAGCAACGGTGGAGGTGAAGAATCAAGGGAGGAACCTCTGAGGCCGTTGAGCTCTCCGACCCAGCAGTGTTCGTCCTTCTGTGAGATGATCTAAACACGGTGGGGGCAAGAATGGTGATGCTGAGGACATGCTTGGAAACCTGAAGGGAGATTTATGCTTGGCCTCAGACTCACAGTGATGATGTCATTCTTCCTGAAGCCTAGCTCGTCATCGTCGTGACGCTCAAAGTCAAGCAGCGCCTTTGCTCGGCGCCGCCGGTTACGGGACACGACTAGAAAGTTTTCGTGATCTCGCTGGTGGCTCTCCATGGAGTAGTCCGGAGTCAGATCCTGCATCATACACAGCCAAACTAAATGCACCTGCTGGACACGTCGTCCGTACCCCTGGGACCAGTGTCCACGGGAACTCACGGTGCTGGAGTGATGCGGGTCCAAACAGTGGAAGTGTTCTGCTGTGCGAGCGATGGCCTCCCGGAGCGCCGCCACCAGCTCCGTCTGCTTTATGTTCTTGGATTTCAAGGCGTCTGCCTCATCCTCTCCAAACAGCAGGGAGCTCAGTGTGGACCTCCTGTGCAGGGACTGTCTCCTCACCACCTGAACACGCACAAACAAGCCAACTGATTTGTTTTACTTTAAAGAGATACAGACGTCACGTCAGCACAGGCTCCTCAACTCTCCGGATAAACAAGAACCTCTTCAGTGTACTAAGCCGACAGCCGTGACTGACCTTGTTCAGATTAGTGTTGAGTGGCACGCTGTTGCCATTGTTGAGCTGCGTCTGCTCGCTTAGGATGTAAGCTAAGTGCTTGTGCCGCTGAGCTTCCAGCGTTTCCTGCGACAACGTCCCTGCTAGGCGCATGGCTTCTCCGAGCAGCTGGGCGCCGTCCCTCAGCTGGCTTGGCAAGTCCGACAGGGTATTGAAAATGGAGGCAGAGTTCTCCGACGATATCAGTTCCTCCTCCTGAGGTTGAGTGGCAACATGGCAACAGTTGCTAACGCGATCATCATCGTCATCGCCATGTATAGGAAACGATCTCTCAGAATTTACCTGGATTTTCAGCATGCCCAGAGTGACCTGGAAGAGCACCAGTGAGCCTTGGTAGAAGAGCAGGTCCCAGATACGGAGGAGCAAACGGATGTCCACCACGCTGGCAAATGAGGTGAGGAACCAGTGCAGTGTAATCAGAGACAATTCTGAAGAAAGCAGATGGAAAGAAGAATATGCACAGTTTCTATGCGGCCACCAAATAACTGGTGCAACAATTCTCTCTATTCCCCCCCACACAGAGGGATGACTTCATCTTCACCTATATCATGCTCTTGCAGCAGGCGGTCAAGGGCGGGCAGGTACTGGACTATGAGTTGGCGAAGAACCCTCTGGTCTGTTTGGATGCCCAGCAGAGTGGAGGAGAAGTAGGAGGGAGGGAGGAGGTCTTCGATCAGGGCACACATCATCCATAACGCATCCTCCTCCTCCAGGAAGAGCAGCAGACAGGAAACCACCTGAGGAAGACAAAGACAGAACGAATGGATGATGTGACCGGGGTGTGTTCTCTTCAGTAACCCGGCTGGTGAAATGGGGTGGTCCGGGCGGCCTCACCATGCCGGTTCCTTGACAGTAGCCAATGTCTGGGTACAGCCAGGCCAGGCCCCTCAGTACGCGTCTCAGTCTGGGAACTCCAACGCTGGTCAAGCTACTGAAACAGGCGTTGCTTGGCATTGTTCGCAACAGGTCCTTCTCAATCTGAGAGACCAGGACGAACCAACATGAGCAAAGCTGACTACTGAGGTCTGATGAACAGGGAAACCAATCAAACACTGCACAGACACACCCACTGGAAACAGGAAGTGGGACAAGCAGGACTCTACCTGTTTAGCTACAGTGGTGTCATCATTGGAGCTGTTCTTGATGACTTCTCTGTAAGAAATCTCAGAGGTCCGTTTCTTCTGCAGCGCTCCAGACAGACGCATCCAGAGCTGACGGGCGGACAAAAACAGTCACCATTGCCGTTTGTTTGGTTTTTTTTTTTAATCACTGAAACAAGTAACCTCTCCGCTCACCTGTGGCCTCATGGTGTGAGGGATGCCACCTAGCACCAGGGTGTGGAGACGCTCGGAGCGCGCCAGGACGGGGTCGATCAGGTCCCAGGTCAGGTCTCCCACCGTGTGGTTGTGAGTGAACTCTAGGTGGGCTTGCCAGCGCAGTCGCTGCTGGGGGTCTTCCCGCTGAGGCGAGCCATTGGTGCCCAGCCAGGACTTGGACTTCCCACCGTCTGAATGAAGACAAAAAAAGTAATGGAGACTTGGCGCATTTGCTGGAACCACACATTTGTTTATTAGTGAAAGACCGTAAAGTCCCTCATGTACATGGACACATCTATTTAAAAAAAGGAGTAAATTCGAAGAAGTAGTACCAGCTTTAAAACGATATCGCCTTCACACACTTAAGAAGCTTTTCATCCACACTTTCTGATCTTGAGGAACAGCACTGCTGTGGGAGGAGCTTACCATCAGCATCCACTCGGAAGCCAAACTCATCATACTGTAGTTCAGACTGCTCTGTGGGGTCTTTCTGTAGAAACAGAAAAGGCACACTCGTAAAGTGACTGTAGATGCTGTCAGCAGTGATCATATCGTAAAAATCCAATACAGCCGAGTCACAGCTCATCCATCTTTAATTAATCTTACTTTAAACGCAGTGACCTCTGAATTCTAACACATGACGGCAAACAACAAAGGGCTGGAAATGAGCAACACAACAACTTCTCCTCACCTGATGGTACCTGGCCAAGATGTCCTGGGGCCACATGCTTGGTGTCAGAGCAGAGAAAGGGCCCCCAGGGGCTGGTGTGTAGGTACCTGAGGGAGAGACTCACAAATAATACCAACATTTCTTTTCTAAATTCTAATAACAACATGAACAAAAGGCCTGCTGGAATTAAGCTGCAAACTTTACCTGACATTCTGATGGGAGTGGAGGGGACGGCTTCTATGAGAAAATACTCAAGTGAAGGAACAGGATCAGCATCTGCAAGGAAACAACAGAGAGGAGGATAAATGGGTAAAAGCTTAAGTTCAGTAGTAGCAGCAGAGCTGCAGCCTGAAGAGGCTGAATTGTGAGTCATACCAACACCTCTCAGATGAATTTTCCAGCCAACCGCAAAAGTTCAACTGCACAAATTAGAGCTTGGTCCTCTTTTTACTGCCTGTTTTTCTAAACAGTGATCCTCGTCTAAGCTTGACCCTCTTCTGAAAAAAATGGTGCTGCTGAAAGAAAATCTGCAGATGAATATGGTAACAGAGGGGAAGAGACAGCCAGGGAGGAGAGAGCAGCCATGTGACTGCCAAACGTAACAAGGAGACAGTTATTCTCTAACCAGGATTATGTTTTTGCTCTGGTCTGGAAGAACACATCCTCAGGCAACAGGAACAACTATTCAACAGCAACAGCTTTTGAAAGAAAGACAGATGCTGCAATTGACAACTGATTTGGATTTGTGAAATGACCATTTTAAAAAATGGTATTTAAGTCACTGTGACATGTTATTTGCTCAGCTCTGTACAGAACAAATGTACTCCCCTGGCTGCTGACACAGGCTTTCAGTGTGTTCCCATATTGTGGAGTTTTGTAACACATTTTCTAATCATTATCAAACAAAAAACATCATCCCTTCCTGTCACCAGTTGTTTTCTCACAATTGCATGTGAACATTTTTTCCTTACGAGAACATTTTGTATGTCTAAGCAAATTTGAGCTGCAACAAAGTCAAGTTTTTAGAACAAAATACACAAATACATGAATCCAATGTGTAAAACCTGTGACACTGATAGAATAGTCCAGTTGATTACAAAATAAAACCAAAGCTAGTATGAAAAGATTAACTATGTACCTAAATTTCACTGCCTTCCCAACATGTTATTGAGATTATAAATAAAGAGTTTGAAAAGATAAATTAGACATAAATGCATTAGGTCCTTGACAGAAGACATCCTTAACAGGAAGATTTTCGATGTTATTCCCAAAGGCAGACACTGCAGGTGCGGTTGAGCTCACCTGTGTTTGCCTACACACCTAACACGCTGCTGCAGGTAATACACAAATTCACATCCTGCTGCAGCAACGACTCCAGTGTGGAATGAGAAGGGTTATGTTCTCCTTTTACTGCAGCAGGAAAATTTCCGTTTTAGCTTTAAAAACTGGAGCTCAGCTAACAGCCTGGGATGCCAGATAATTACTGCCCTGCCAGGCTGAAAATAAAGATGAAACCCTTCAGTCTTACTCACTTCACTTACATGTCCTACAGACGTAAGACGTCAGCACCTCTATACTCTTGCAGAAAGAACATCTTTATTATATCTTACGCCACACCATGAGCCAAACTTCAGGTTTAAATAAGCCATTACACAACTCATCAACAAGTGATGCACGACGGTCTGTTCTTATTACGCACAACAAAGTGCGTAATAAGTTTACTCGTTAAATCTCGTGATGAAGCAAACAGACCAATAAAACTGACGCCAGAACCGTGCTGACGTCAAGGTTTCAAAAAAAAAAAAGCAATAGTTTTTTTTTAATGACGATATATTTTGAGGACTGCATTTTCGTTTACAATGTTTAGTACGGCAACATATGAGGTATGCTGCCCATGTAGTTGTAAATCTTAATCAAACCATCTTCACAGAGCACTGTCATGTATGCGCTCATGAGTTGTCAACTGTTAGCCACACATGCTAAATTCAGCTAACAGCAACACCGCAGCAAGGTTCAGTGGCCTGCTAGGACAACTTACCGTGACCGTTATTCTACTGAAATCATTACGGCGTGTGGCTGACGTATCTTCTGTCGGTGCAAACGGAAAGACGCAGTTTGTTAAGCCATCTTTCCCCTCGGACTTTTGGCCCCTCTACAATGTGCACCTGCTAGTGGACAGTATCTCTCTAGTATTCCTCCGCCCCAAGTAGGTTTCCCAGCGTTCATCCTGCTTGCATCCTGGCAAGTAGTTCCCGGAACTACACAGCATAGCAGAAATATCCCTCCGCAGAGAACAGGATGACGTAGCACACGGCGTCTACCTCCGTTCATTCATCAATTACAAAGCGGGGGCGAAACTGCAAGAAAGTCAATTTCCTACAAAAAATGTGGACGAGTCACAATTCATGACACAAGTGCAGTCACACAAAAAGACTGCAACGTCGTGAAAATATGATAAAATTGGATTTGAAACGTCGACATGCCACCAATAAAACAATAAAGGTTTTTGTGCCTGCTTGTGTCTTTTATACCCTGCAAACGGACCGATAAAACGTACCCTTGTCTTTTGTTGTGTAAGTATTTAAGACAGTAAGGAGATTGTGGTTTTAGAAAATATTAAAATAACAACTACTATAAATAGCAGTAAAGACACAACTTACTTTTTTATTGATATGATCTGTGTCCTTTTTAATGAATATAAAATGCACATTAGGCCTATGCCTCAATTGACTACAGATCTTGATGTCATTATAGAATTTATTCACTAGATGGCGCTCATGTGTCCACGAGCTTTTCAAATTTTAACGCTCAACACCCAGGTTTTCATTATTACATGGGCACTAACGCCCCCACAAACACAAACACTTAATAAGATGAGCTGTAACTGCATTTATGTGTGCTTTTTGAATAAACCGGTCTTATGAAACAGCGCCAGTGTGGAATGGTCCGGTGAAGTGTGGTGACTCCTGGAGTGACTGACGGGTGCAGCTGAAAATGTTGCCCAGTGATACAGGATATTTTTTGTGCATAAAATCTAAATTTTCCCCTCTGTTCATGCGTTGCCTGCACTGTTTGCATTAGTTGCTGAATCAAGTCAAAAGTTCAAACATCTGTATCCTTAAACATTTTGTTCTCTTCCTATCCTTCCTTCAATCCTTCTCTGCCACATAGGCAGGATGTCCCTTCCTTCCCTCTTTTTTACTCCCATCCTTGTATGCTTGGTTTGTTGCGGGCCAGAGTGAGTCATATCATTAAAAAAAAAAGCCGACCTTGCCCACAGACCGCCACCCAAATAGCCCACATCCACCATACATGTCACAGTAATGTAGGGCTGATAGAGTCTGTTTTTTTTTTTTTCCCACCTATTTGCCCCCTTTCATAGTGCTCATTTGTCTTGCTGTCCTTGTCACTGACTGATGTGAACTGTCAAGAAAAGCCCTAGATCTCACGTTGCGGCTGCTATGACGTCAGGCAGACAGAGACGGGGGGGGGGGGGGTGCCAAGGGAGGGATGAGAAGACAGACAGAAACAAGGAAACAAGGAGGGTGCGAGGGGAGATAAACAAGCTGTGGTGATGCGACAGATTTTTTTAAAAAGGAGGAGAAAAATAGAGGTAGAAGAAAGGTGGTTTTAAGGGCAGGGGTGAGTAAAGAAGAGAAAGCAGTAAAGCACTGGAGCGGCACTGGTCCCAGAGGAATTTTTACATATGTATCCATTCATCAGTATGGATGTTACTGGTGAGGTCTTTCAATCAGACAAAGCTGCCTGATGCATAGTGTCTGACAGAGGTTAGAGATCCAGATGAATCAGCAGGTTGGTGTGAGAAAAGGAGAGACAGATGCAGCAGGGAGGAGGAGAAGAAGCACTTCTTCATGCTGCTGCTTGTCTGCAGTCCTGCAGTCTTTCCCCTGGTCAGAAGATAGTGCTGTTGCACAACCCCAGGCCCTGCACAATCACGGAACGAGGATATGGCAAACGAGTCAGCCAGCGTGCCATGTTGTGCATGTGTATTGATGCGTATGAAAATTAGATTGCGCTTCCAAGTGTGTCATGCGCGCATACGTTGTTTCCAGCGGAACCTTCAAGCATCCCTCTCCTGCATGGTTTTGCGCTTGGACGTCGCCACCACGTGAAGCTCCCGCAAAGCGCTCGGCTGGAACAAGATGAAACCTCCTTCGTGAACGGAGCAGCCCTTGAGCAACACGGAACACACATGGGTTTATGTAACCTGCATGATGCGGCCTCTGCCTTTGGGCTAATTTCCATCATTTATGCACATAAAGTCATGATAGAGTGAGCCGGGGAGGGTCTCTGGGGCTGCATCATGGGGCTTTAACGCAGCTGTTCCCTCCAGTCTCTGAGGAGTTCTTCTGCAATGGGGGGACTGGAGGTAAAGGACAGGTGCTCGGAGGCAACCAACAGGCCCTGATTTCTCCTGGGTGCCATGACGGGAGTGGCAGCTCTTTATTTATGAGCTGAACCTCCACCCTGAGCACCAACATGATTGTTCAAGTCGGCACGAACAGGAAAAACATACACCAGAAGAAGAAAGAGGGAAAGCTTGTATTTATTTTATTATCTTTGTTTCTTTTTTTTCCAGGAAAGCTTGGCATTGATCGTGAAAGCATCATGACATCATAAAAGACGAATTTTTATTTTCAGCTGGGTCTCTTTTATGCAAATGGAAGCAGAACCAGTGATGGCAAACTGGTTCTGTGACTGTGGCAGGGTCCAGTTGCTACATCCGAGACTCAAATACAAACATGGATGTTTATATGGCAGCCATGCCAATTTGTGTCGCCTGAACAGTCTTTCCAAAAGAATGCACTCCATCCTATCGGCACATCTGATTAATCTAATTTATATTAATAGCCTGATATTATCAATAGTTCCTGGGGTGTCTGATAGAAATCTTCTAGTCTGTTAACACAGATAAGATCCTGTAAGAGGAGCACTCAATAGTGGCTATTATCACCACTAATAGGAACCATTCGGGTCCCAGCGGTGCTGATCGACATTGCCTGATACCGACAGCACTATTTACCTCCTGACCGCCTGTTTGTGCACTCATATTTAAAATGAGTGGAGTGTAAATGGATGTGTGTGTGTCTGTGTATGTCTTCTGGAGAGCCTCAAATTACATAATGAGACCGAGGTCACCTATAGAGGGAACAAAGTTCACAGCTTCTAGCATGATGGAGGATGGACAGCATTGGTTTCTTCCGCACTGACTGACCTACGCTGAACTTGTGTTCCCTCACCAGTGATCATATTAAAGAAAAGCTTGATAAGAAGTTTTTTTAAACCAAACTCATTGATCGAAGCCAAAATTGACTGAAAATTACGACAGGATGGCTTTGATACAAACAAATGACAGTTACAGCTTAAATAGACTGATAATTACTGGTTTACTGTGTGTGTGTGTGTGTGTCTCAGTGCCTCATGATTTAATAATACTGACTGAAGTGTAGCAGTTGCCTCCATATCTCCAGGGGAAATGGAAGAACATGCAGGGGCCAATGAGCAAATGGGAAGAAACGATTTTTACAGGAGTGTTTTCAGCTCAGTTGTGAGCTTATTTGGACTTAAATATATACATATGTAATTTTGCTACAGTTAATGTTGCCAGTATAGAAAGCTTTTAGTTCAATGAGTCATGTCAAAGAAAGTTTTACTCTGTCTTTGTATGCAGATGAATTCATATTTGAGGATGGTAATTAGGATTTTCTTCTCTGCATCTGCTCATATTTTCTGTTCAGAGGTTTGTTGGAATCTGCAATCGTACTTTCATGATTCAATTATAAAAATAGATATATGAATGTCAGGGTTGTTTTCTGACGTAAGAATATCCAAAGATATTCCTTTAAAAATTCCTCAGTGACAAACGAGCCCAACAAAAATGAGACCCAGATGGCCAGAAATACAGTAGGAGATGTTAGGACAGGTGAGCACTGTACAACACCAAATAAAAGCAATAAAAAAGCTTGTATCTGATCTCAGGTGACATAGGAAAATATTAAGGCATTAAAAAGAAATAAAAGCAGTAAAAAGAATTCTGTAGAATCGAGCAGTGCAATAAAGGCCAGAGGTGTCAGGTTTCAGTGTAGGACCCAAGAGCAACACAAACATTGAATAAAACCGAGTTTTATTTCAGGCAGATGAGCAGAGGATCAGGCAATCTTGTAGTCGGGTACAGAACAGGCAGTCAGGTTTACTGGGACATTGCTGCAGAATCAGGTCAAATACAGGCAGAGTCCAACTCCACAAATAAGTCCACAAATTCACAAATTCAATGCATTAGCTTAGTGCGCTCGTTCAGCCCAGTTGGTCCACGCACGGGTTTCCTGTCTAGAGACCAAACGCCGGGACAGTATCTGTCAGAGTGAATCATGGGTAGACGCCTCTGGGAGGATGTTGGTGACAAGTGGGCAGACGTTCAACAGCCCAGCCGTGTCATCCCTGCACGACAGCAAACATATGCGCTACCCAACTGTTGTTAACAACAATCATCATCATCCTTATCATTCTCATCCTCCTCATCATCATTGTCTAAGGTGTATTTTCAAATATCTCAGATGTATCGCTGACATGAATGTTGCGCTGCCTGATCTAGTCTTGATGTAGGAAGTGATGGACGGGGGAGGAAACGCATCAGTGAACGATCCACGACGATTCAAGTCACTGATGGCAGAGAGAGACGATACAGCCGAGCAGAAGGTAAAGATCCGCTGTCAAATTTGAGATCAGAAAAAGAAAAAAAAGCTCCCCCAGGGTGGAATCCACCCTGCTATCAACCAACAGCATTTGAGCAATGGGGAATGTGCCCAGGTGATGAGGCCCTCTAGTGACACATTAATAATACGCGCGTACGTAGGCTAGCCTGTATAGAAGCTAGAGTCTTTGCATCAGGGCATCAAAAATTCATTACTGAGCAAGAAAATAAATAAATAATTCCAGGCCCGAGGTTTTCATTGAAATTGCAACCAACGATGATGTTCCAGAATGTATTGAAGCGTTTTGGCGGGGGCAGAGGATTTGAAAACTCACCTTAACTGACGCTGACAGTTGTAGGATGACAGTAAAATGGGCGCTGTTTCCTTTACCAAAGGAGGCTTGGTGCTGCGAGCGTCTTGCTACAAAGACTCCCTCGGGTGCTGCGGTGAGTCAGTCTCCCTGTCGCAATGCATTCGCTACAACAGAGACATGCTCAGGGGGATCTATGACTGATCCTCCTGCCCTGCAGTGTGTGTGAGAGTGTTTGTGTGTTCGTATACATGCTACAGAGTAAGGAAATTAAGGAAATTAAATTTACATTTCACGGGGGGCTTTTTTTGGGAAATGGAAGGTTATTTTGTCTGGACCTCACAACTTTAACGGTCTGTTTAAGGTTCAGGCTTGGTTGTAAGGTTGGGGTTAGGAGCAGGGTTAGGGCTCTAGCTACAAGGGTTGGGGGCTGGCGAATCAAGACAGCTTCGACAGCGTACATGTGTCATGTTTCAGGTGAAAAAACAGAGCTTAAACCAAACATCGTTGTTCAGATGTGCGATGTTGATCCCTTCTCACCCTCAAACTCCAGGACTACTGTAGGCCCACATCCTGATGGCGCTGTCCTGCACATGAGCATGACATCATTTTGAAAAGCCCCGGGAAGCAAAGAGGAAATGCACCATGTCACACAGTCAGACAGGCAGATGTGAAACAGCCAGCAAGACAAGTCAGACCCTGAAAATAACGACCGAGGCTTCGTTGTTTGACCGGACCTTCTTTGAACCAAGTCAGAACTCTGCTTTGATCTGCTGCAGCGCTGCACCTCTCAGTGAATGCAGCGCTCTGAGAGGAAGTCATTAATTTCAAATGACAGAAATGGGCTGCTAGATGGCAAATCCGCTCGTTGGATATATTTGGTGTTCAACACAACAGAAAATCGTTTCAGCTTCTTCGCTCCTTTCCTCGCCGCCTGTTCCCCATCAATATTTTGATATTTTGTAATATATTCTGCGGTGAGGAATCAGTTCAGACTAGAAGGACTCATCACTGAAGCTGTTTGATCCTCGGCTACTTGGGGAGTGTTGACACAGATGCCTCGTCTCATTTGTGCGCTCGGCTTCTGCACTGGAGCGGAAGGGAAGAAAATTTGTGTCAGTTTTGCAAATTCTGGTCTTGACAATCATTTATTATCTTAAACTCCTCAAACCCCTGACAGATTAAATCCTGTTTAACTTAACAGTCTTTGGGTTAGTGTCACTGTGGACACCTGTGATTGTAGGAGCACCTCAGGACTGCTTTCAGAAACACCTTCACACACCAGCCAGCACAATCGCTACAAAAGGCTGAGCCATTTTAGCCATTTCAGAGTTTTCAAAGTCCCCCTGTGGGATGCAGATACACAACTCCAACTTCCGAATCACAGTCTGTGACACAAGTCATTAACTGTTATCAGAAGGAAATTAAAGTTCTACAGGGCTTGGGTGTTCAGGGCTGAGGTGTTATGTCACCCATTCGGGTGTTTTCTCGTTTTACCATAATTGTCCTGATGCTGACAGGTACATCAAGAACCACACACAACTCACACAATTAGAAAGCAGGTTTCTGTAAACAGGAGTCAAGCAGACAAGGCAAAAAGGACAGGCAGAAAAAAAAAAAATCCAATGTGAAGCAAAAAAAAAAAAAACACTATAAATTGTCAGAATGGACCGCCAGACGTTGATTAACTGGCCCAGAGAGCATACGGCCTAAATACTCAGAAGACAATGAGACACAGGTGCAACACATTAGGGATGGGCAGGTGATCACACGGGAAGGAAACTTCACAGGAAGTGATCTGACATAAGAGAGAGTTCAGACACAGTAAAACACGAAATTCGCAGCTGAAATGGAAAACACCAAAGAAACGACATTGTCACATTGATGGGTGCATTATTCCACAGAAAATCTCCCCTGCTGTGTTACGCCACCGCCAACGGTGTCAGCGTTTCTGCTCGGATGGTTCTCTTTCACCAAAATCCCACAGTGGGATTCCACACATGGAAGAGATGCTTCTAATTGCTTGATCTCCAAATTTCGGATTCAAATCCACTGTGGGGAGTGTAGTCACATGCTCTGATTCAGCAAGGATGAGCAGCGTACTGTATAATTTAACACTCAGGTAACGCTGAGCCTAACGACTGATAGCCAAGCTAGCTCTGCAGAAAATTGATGTTACAAAAATCGGGAACTTTAGATGGAAGCAGGCTCGTACCACCCATTCATTAGCAGTATTTCTGAAGGCTAATTAGGCTAGCCGCATGTTTCCTTGCTGCTACTCCAAAAAGCTTCAAAAGAAGGGTGTGTTTTATCTTCATGACTACATCAGCGTGAGGAGGCAGATATAAAAAGATGAAAAAGAAGATGGAATGCTGGAGGGAGATGAGAGGAAAGAGATTAGAAGTATAGATTTAAAAGTGAGGCATCACCTTCAGTCTAGTGGCGATCAGGTGTCTCATAATTTCATCCTAACACCAGCTCACTGTCACTGCCTTCTCCAGTTTTACTAAACCAGAAGCAAACATGAATAATGAGAAGGAAATCTGTGAGGTAACGGACAGGTTTTTAAAAATCTTCTGGACGTAGACAGCTGCTGTGACTCCCATCCGGCGAGACGAGGCCTGGGGTTAATATTAGTAAGTGTTGGAAAGCAGCTGGGACTCAGAGAGGAAGTTTCATCTGCGCCAACAGTCCCACCTGTTTGGAACATCATGGGTCACAACGGTCCAGGGCAAATTCAGCTAACGAGCAGACCAAGCTTTCTCCGTCCTGGCATGTCTCAAAATACGGAAACGAATTTAAGACTTTAACAACACTGCAAAGTTCTGACTTCAGATGAAGTGTTTCCGTATACGCTACCATGCAGAGTGGGCGTCTTCACCATATATTAAAGAAAACTCCCAAGACAGCGCCCATAGTCCTTTTTGTTTTAGACTGAGATGAAGGTTTCTGCGTCCTCAGGCCTCATGAGTGGGAGTGATTTGGGGATTCTAAGTGTGCCAAACAAAGTCTACTGTAATGTTAAAGTTATTCAAAACCACAAGGATCCGTTGAAAGTCTGAGAATCTTCATGCACACGGTTCAGTACTGAGCTGGAGCATTTTAGTTGCAGCAGAGCAGCACAGTGTTCCAAACCTCTCCTGACGGCTGACAG
This sequence comes from Pao palembangensis, assembly GCA_015343265.1. Classification (NCBI taxonomy): domain Eukaryota; kingdom Metazoa; phylum Chordata; class Actinopteri; order Tetraodontiformes; family Tetraodontidae; genus Pao; species Pao palembangensis. The sequence goes on along the minus strand of CM027085.1, from coordinate 14,489,055 downwards.
TGGAAAGGCGGAAGAAACGTATTGTAGTTGGGGAAAAAAGCAGCTGTGCGGGCGCATCATGTCTTCAGATTTGGAGATTTCAGGAGTTATTAGAATTCCAAGTGTGTCAAGAACAGAAGTACGGTAAGAAAAAAACAGCTCAAATAGAGTCAGACGCTCACATATAGACTCATGATGACAAGAAAAAAGCAAATTATCGAAAGAAAAATGTGCTGAGATGCTTTGAGTCAAGAACAGGGTATCTTGTGTGTGTGATTGTGTGTGTTTGCATGTGCATGTGTGCATGATTATTTTCTAATTACAGTGCATAAGAAATGACACACACTGTCCCCTCTCTCTTTCATCCTCCCCTTCTATGCCTTCCTCTACTGATGTTTTTGCAGCATTGAGGTAATTACAGTCTGCACACACACATACACACAGACACACACACACACACACACACATTTTAAGTTTCTATCTTTACAGGACTTTATAGACATAATGTAATACCCAGCCTCAAACTCAAACCTTGACCATCCCAACTAACCCCCTAACTGTAACCCTAATCCTAACCCCAACCCTAAAACAACTCTAACCCCAACCTTAAAACTAAGTTTTAACCCTCAAACAGGCCTTTGAAGTCGGGAGGAACAGCTAAATCTCCTCACTTCCCACAATGTCCTCACTTTACTAGTAGAATGCGGATTTTGGTACTCAACATGTAGCAAGCACAAGAACACACACACACACACACACACACACACACACACACACACACTGAGCCACTGGAGGCGTTGAGAAATAGAGCACATTAAATATTTATATGGGCACTCTGAGAGGTTATTCCTCTTTAAAATTTTTATGTTTCTTTCCTAGTAGAACCTCAAGAACACACACATGCATGTGCGCATAGACACACGTACACGCACGTTTGGAAGGGCAGTAATGAAGGCATGCACATCATGTTTCCTGGCAGCTTTCTTCTGGCTTAACTATTTAAAGGATGAATGGAAGGTCTTGGAAAGCGCTCACACAGAAAATTTAAACTGCAGGTTCTTTGTTTGCAGCCATGACAGCCTGTCAGTTGGAGTCTGCAGCGTGATGAGCTCCAATTGGAGCATGACAGGCCTGGCGGCGCGCGGATGGTGCGCAGCCTTCTGGGAAGGTCAGTTCTCCAGGCGGGGGGAGAGAGGTAAAGGTTAGCCGTGATGCAACAGGGAGCTGTAGGATTTAGGGCAGCGAAGTTTAATCAGCTCGTGTGAGGTGAATGTAGGACGACGTGCACGGAAAAATGATGAGATCAAATTTGCCATGGTTTAATGAATGCACATGAGGTCGAAAAATAAATGCCCTTTCCGTCCTGCTTTTCTGAAAGGACAGTAATATGTATTGGGTGACTGATATTTAAACAAGAATGAAAGAGTAGATCTCTCTCTTTTCTGCATGGATATTCATGTAAATTACTATAGTGGAGCTGTAAGATATAGACCTGGACATGCATTAATTATGGGATAAGCCAGGAATGGCATCAATATTTATTAGTGGGCTCTACATAAAAAAAGAGTGACAAACATAAACCTATTCCAATCATATTCAATCGGCTGTGTTAGTTTTAATATGGAAAAATGCAATAATATAATAATGTTTTGCTCAAGGTGCAGTGGTTAGCACTGTCGCCTCACAGCAAGAAGGTTCGGGGTGCAAATCTCGGCTCTGGTCTTTCTGTGTGGAGTTTGCATGTTCTGCCTGTGCATGCCTGGGTTTTCTCCGGGCACTCCGGTTTCCTCCCACAGTCCAAAAACATGCTTGTTAGGTGAATTGAGCAGTCTAAATTGACCATAGGTGTGAGTGCTTGATGTGTGAGTGCTTGTCTGTATCTGTGTTAGCCCTGCGATAGGCTGGCGACCTATCCAGGGTGTACCCTGCCACTCGCCCCTTGACAGCTGGGATAGGCTCCAGCAGACCCCTGCAACCCAAAAAGTTGGATAACGCAGGTACAGAAAATAGATGGATGGATGTTTTGCTCAAGAGTTTACGGGAAAGGTCTGTGGTGCATGTGCTTCCTGTGCTGTGTGTAGCAATTGGTGTTGTTATAAAGCATCATAAAATACAAGTGGGACACATTAGTATGCGAAACTGTAGGTGTCTTCAGGAGTTTAATCATCATTATTTGCTGTAGTAACACTGTAATAACAACACTCCCGGGGTTGTGAATGGCTTTTAATACTCACAGACACATGCTGGTCACAACTGGGGGTCTAAAATGTTGCTGCGCTTGATTTAGCATCTTGAAACTTCACAGTAAGTTTCGTTGTTATAGCAACACCACATTAACAATATTTCACATTGTGTGCATGTGTGAAGCTGTGGTGCACAAAATGCAAATAGGAAGTAAGAGCCAGATTGTGCACTGAGGCTGGTGAAGACATGAGACAAAAGATTCCCAGCGCTTGCGTATGCATGTATTTATTTGAAAATAATAAAAATCCAGTATTCATCTCACTGTTTGATGTCCCGCATCAGGCTACAGCTTCAGGCTCGTTCATATGTGAAAATGTCATTATAGAGCACAGCAGCAACGAAAACAAAGATGCCAACATCTACTCACAAACACCTCCAACACTGATCATGTCTGCCTCACATTAACTTAGGAATGCTAGGCAGGGCTAACGTTCTTCGGCCATCCGTCTGGGAGGTTTCTGCTAAAGCAGGGTATGTTCCCGTTCAGGCATGCAGCCCTGGTGCATCCCAATCTGCATGTGATCTCATCGAACGTTTCAAAGAACACGTGCAGCGAGTATTGCATGTCTACAAACACATTCAGCATTCATCGAATAGCACTTATATTAAAGCACACTGAATTAAAGATCCGGGGCAATCCCGAATGCCAGCGATCCACTAAAAATGCACAGGCTCTTCCAAAGGTTCTTCCGACGAACGTGATTGGTCGAATGCGTCGTGCTGAGCGTGTCTGCCTCATTTGTATCATGCTATCAGGACACCTCAGGTCTGTTTCTCCACATATTTGGGTAGAAGCTTTGCTGTGGCTGCAGCCGGGATGTTTTTGAAATGAACTGGAGCCACCATTTTTAAAATAGTTACGAGGTCAGAGACCACAGAAGGAGACGAAGCAGCAACAAAATCTTAACCTTGTGATGGGTGTGACATTGATGTAAAATGGTAGGTCAGCTGAGAGACAGAGACTGGGCAGGGTTGAGAAGGAACAATAGAAGGAAAATAAATCAGTCAGTCATTCTTGACAAGTCGAGTCAACAGCCAGAGGCTCCATTTAGAAATCAAATTAAAATATCAGCGGTTTGTTATGCTGACAATGTCAATATTAATCAGGGGTGGGTGAAAAATATTGATTTATCAATACAGTGCAATTATTTCTATTTTCTTTGCAGTTCAATAACAAAGATGGTGTTATGATGCCTATAGCCTGTGGGTGTCACTGTTCTGCACAGAGACAAAACGACAAGAATCAGACTATTATTGTAAGAAGGTTCCCGGTTAAAATCCCCGTGGGGGGCCATAGGCTTTTGCATGTGTGGAGTTTGCATGTTCCCCCTGTGTCTGTGTAGGTTCTGTCTGGGTACTTGCGTTTCCTCCCACAGCCCAATGCCATGTATTTGGGGGATTGGTGAAGTGGTGAAGTAGTGATTCTACATTGACTTTAGGTGTGAATATAACATGGAGTGTCTCTGTGTGTTAGCCCTGGGTTGAGTTACAGCCCCTCCAATTACCCTGTTAAAGGGAAAAACAGGGACAGACTCATAGAGTCAATAAAGACAACAAAGAGCATGGTACTTACTGTATGTGCGGTGCTTGTTCTAATGAGAGTTCTCGTGGCACTCTTTAAGCCTAAGACTTGAAAGTAAGTGAGCAGATTGGAATTGAACATAAAACCAATGTGATGATTCCAGTGCAAGCATTTTTATGACCCGCCTGACCTCAGTCAGCTTGTCTTGAGTTGGACACTAGAGACTTTATTTTTCAAATTATTACACATTTTTTTGTGATACAAGCTCAAACAAATACAAGTCATTTCTGCACATTATCACACATTGCTCAGAATGTGTTTGGGTTCTGCATATCTGGAGAAAAGTCTCTCCTTTAATGTTTGTTTAAATGAGATAAAACTATGTTGTACTTTCTTCCCGACAATAGATAAAGCACATATAAACTCATAACCATCCAGAAGTGATCTAATCAGGAAAGGAGCTTCGTGTCTGCCCAACTGCAGCAGAAGAAAGTCTCCTGTTCTTGCAGCACTTTGTGTCCTTGTCATTCCAGATGCGGTGACGCGCTGTCACCTGCGGTGCAGCCAGAATCAGCTGGTCCCTGTCGCGTAAGTACAAAAGTCAATCATATTTATCATCTTTGTTATCTTATTTAGAAGCAAGCTCGAGGAGCACCTGGTAGCAAGGAAGGTCCAGTTTGACTTTGGATGCTGGAGTCTGCTTGTACTCTAGTTCCAGTTTGACTATGTCAGACAGTTAAACATCCTTGTAAAAGTGTTGCTGTAAGAGTTTTTTTTTTCTTTAATATACCTAAAAAAAGTGAATTAAAATGATGAACTCATACCAGGCACCCTGTATGTAAACAGACAGCCTGAAGAAGAAAAAGGTATTTCAAGCGGTGAAAATGTCCTCCCGCTGCCTGAAAACGGGATGAAAACAGACACACAGCGACTGATGGCATGGATTCCCCATTAACAGCACTCAGCAGCTGAATAAAGGAGAGGGGCCCATGTAAGGAGTGATGAATTAATGAGAGATAAGGAAGGATTACTGGATGAGAGCGGTTTAAAAAAGTGAAAAGAGGCTCAAAAAGAAGGGATGAAGGGACATTTAAATGAACGTTAATAGTTTTATAACTGCACCCGGTGATTCCTGACAGGCCTTTAAAGAGGGAGCCAGGGTGACGCGTAATGTTGGAATAATTACATGGTGCCTTGGATGGCTTTTAAAGCCTCAACATGTCTGACAGGGCTGTTTGTTTCTCAGACAGTGAAAGAAAGAGCAAGACTCTGCTCATCTTCACGTGCAAAATTCACATTAAACACGTGCTGAGTGCTGGAATTCACTTGCCAGTGTTATGAGTGGCTAGGTTGATGCAGGTCCTTGACTCTTGTGCCTCTTCTTCAAACTGGTCTCTCTTGTTCTCCGTAGCCTCTGTGGCATCGGAAGATTCTCTGCTGAAGCTCCTCTGCCAGCACAGACCTCTGATATGTCACTATGACGGACGTGAGAGCAACGGAAAAGCTGATAGTTTTTCTTTGAATCTTTAGTCCTGGGTTGTGACAAATTTGATAAGTCTGGCGGTGAAGATCCCACACATGTATCTCCCAGCTGTCACCACAGAGCCTTTGTTGCTGTGCTGAGCAGGAGACGAAGGCGACTGAGGTTCTCAGCAGGCAGATTTCACACGACACCCACTTCTACCTGGGAAACGACAAGGATCTGTGCTTTTGTAGGGTCATTTACTCTGAAGCAGATACGTAGACGTTGTGTAGTATTGATGATTCTGACACTCCTTCCAAACCCTTCCCATAGTTTTTGCACGTCTGTCTCGTTTGCTTCTACACAACTGCGTGTGCAAGAAAGAGAGATATTAGAGTAAGAATAACATTCTCGTGTCAATGGAAGTTGTGGAGTTCCCACAGAATTCCCCATATCGGCTCTTTTCTCAATTATTTTGTTGGCTATTGTGTCATTAATGTATTTTGTTGTCAGACAAATTCAATCACACATTGTAGCAACACTATGAGGGATACAGGCGTGATAGTGAAAATAAGGCGGGATTAACTGTTAAATACTTTAAAAAGTAGAATGGATAGTCAAGGGTTAATACAACCTCTGGCTGTGAAGCGCTTAACAAGGGTGCTCCGGATTTATATAGATATTTTAAAATATAGGATTTTCTATAGCTCTTCACTTTGACTGGTACGACTCTCAACGGGAACGTTCACAATGAAAAGGCAAAGAAATTTAGGCGTCTGAGGGAGGAGGAGAGGGCTGAGAAGCAAGGGATCATTGGGAAAAAAACAACTGGTGAGAAAATGCAAAGTGGCCGATACGGAGAGGAGACTCGTTCGACGCGATAAAACATGGACAAAGAGAGCGAGAATGAGAGTGAAATAAGACAGGATTAAGATAGAAGATGGTGAAAATAGATTCATCCAAATTCTTATTTCAGCCAGCGTTTGCTGAGGCCACGGACGACAGCGGCGCTTATCTCACTGGTCCAAACCTCTCATTTAAAATGAAGCGCAGCGTCTCTTGATCCTGACTACAGACTGACACAACGAGGACAGTTGGACTCAAAGTTTTCACCTCTGATGACAGGATGACAGCGAGAGCCGTGTGTTTCTCACACAAGCCTTGACCAAAGGCCGAGGTCTGATGGTGTCGTCAGAGACTCCATTGTTACAGGTGAGCATCACAGACTCCAGCTCCAGCTCGGCCAGTAATGATGCCTGGCTTAATGCTGAAATGTGGGGTTTCAATCTACGTATCTTCTACAGTCTACGTGTGGTGATTATCAGCTGTAAATATCATAGTTTTAACTTCATTAGTCCTTAAAGGTAATGAATATATATTTTCTTTGTGTTTTGAATTTTGCTGATTATTACCCTGATGACATACCAGCTTCTGAGGAGAGGAGAAACATGTCCGACCAGCAGCGTGGATCCCACCAGCTCATCCCAGGCACCAGGTCTCTGTCTTCATGTTCAGGAAGTTCCTTGGTTGTCCTCTGTCATCCTTCCCATTAATTTTGTATGTCCAGCAAATCATTTACTCGACCTGGATGCAAACACGGGTCTCTCTGCGGTGCTGTGACTGAGGCGGATGTGAGAATCATTTTTGTGACTCATCAAATAGCTTCTTTTTTCCCCACATACCCATCTGTGGAACAGGAACAGAGGTTCAAAGGGAGAGTGTGTGCTGTGTGTTAGAGTGTGTATGTGTGTGTTTCTGTATTTACTATACATACTAAATGTGCTGTATCTTTTGGTTTGGTGCTATGATTTAATTATTTATGCACTGAGGGTTGCAAAGCACCTGGGCTGTCTACTGTGAGAGATTTACGCTGCAGCACACACACACACACACACACACACACACACACACACACACACAGGCACATGCCTTGTGACCTGCACCCAATTCTAACATTAATCTTAAACCAAGTCTTTTCCCCTGATCCAGCAGCCAAAATGTCCTGACTTTCCAAAACATGTCTTCATTTTGCAGATGGAAATGCATATTTTGGTCCTCACTGCATGGCATGTACAATAACGCACAGTCGCACACACAGGTTTAACAGCAGCTCAATGTCTTTGAGTTATAAATCTCTGTGACACGTTTTTAAATTTTAATTATAAATTTATTGCAAATATAGAAATAGATCTTTTGTACAGAAATTGCAAAGGGGAAAAAAGATGTCAACATCAGCAACAAATACCTTAAATTAAAAAGCCAAGAAATGTTCCCATAATGCCAGTTTGCTTTCGTCTTCCCCTTTTGATCTTGAAAAGGAGGAAATCAGAGTCACATAAAGACAAGACGACCACATGTTCAGTAATTACAATGATGGTTCCTTTGTGTTTGGAATAACAAAAGACAAGGACCATGTATCAACCCAAATGCAGTTTACTGTACATTCCAGTGTGACAGTGTTCTGTCCAGGACTGTGAAAGTAACTTCTTTATCTTTCTAAGGAGCTTTTAAAATCTGTTTCAGCTGACACAGCAGTGAAATAGCTGCACTCAGTCCCATGTGAATGATGAAAAAACTTAAAGAATGAACGCAATTTCTGCAGAGTGGTACATTTACCGTAAATCCGCACATTGTATACTACTCTCAGCATAATTTAGCAGATCTGATCAAAGCCTTTTGCAGCGATTCGCCTCAACAAATCATGAGCTGAGCTAAAGCTCTCAACTCGGTCCTTTGACGTTTAATTTCCTCAAAGGTTTGATGATGGTCCCTTTGTGCCGCTCCCTCTCCCTGACTTGACAAACAAATTTAGAAGCTGCCGCTGCTTTTCGATCTTGGGCGCGTTTCGGCGATGATTCGCTGTTGTGCTGATGACCTGCCTTCTAAACATTACACAGAATTATGGGCCTCTGATTCACTTACAATTACGCAAAAACAATGCAAGTTAGCCAACGCAACGATGTCACGTTGCAGGATGGGTAGAGGTTCACTGGAGGGAGTAAATCTAGCCTTGACACCCGTGATTGGACCAAGTGAGTAACGGCAACATTACAGTGGGGGTGTTACTAACATTTCATTGGACGTCTGACAAATGACATGTAGTCAAGGCTCCACCAATGACCAACAGAAACAATCACGTTTATCTTTTGTTGGGGGTTCTACTCATTTATCTGACTGTCATTTCTTTAAACCCGGATACTCTGCAGTATAAATATTCATGTTTAACGGTTTGTTGTATTCGTAGTTTATATCACCATTTGCAGTGGTGTCGCTCTCTCCTGGTTAATCCGGTTGCCCTTTCAGTGCCATAAAAGACTGATGGTGAACCGCTTATTTACTGCCGGACGCATATGTGACCATTTCAATTAAGCCGTGAACAGAAAGCAGTGGGATCTGGGAGCCAGGGTGAATATTACTGATTTACTTGACAGCGAGTTCCACCTGATGGATTGAGAGCATAGTGCGATTGTTGTCTTTCAACTCTCACTTTCATGATTTAAGCGTTCACTTCTTTTCTATGAACAGAAAGAAAGAAAGAAGGAAAAGCAGAGAAAATACTGCCATAAACAGAAGATAGATGTTTCTCAAACTGAAGAAAGTTGAAAATCCAGCATCTTCTTTCTACACAATTCAGAACTAATTACACAATATTATCAGCCTGGTGGGGCCCTGGTGTTGACTCTGTAGATATAAAACGTCACAAAGAATATAAAATGGCTGAAATCATAAATGTTTAAATCAAAAGTAGTCAACAGTGCTGGCTTTTAGCCCCTAGACTTAATGTTTTCAATGTAAGTCCACTTATTGTACACGACAAAAAACTGTTGCCTCAAAAAAATACAGGGAAATCATGCAAATATAACAATTTATAAATGTAATACACTATATTAATCTTTCTCTTTTCTTAAACACATCATTGCACATACTAAAAGTCTTTATATGATAATCCCCCCTGAACACACCACACACACACACACACACACACACACACACACACACACACACACCTCCCTAGGGGAAAAAGACAAAAAAAAAACAATAAATATATTTATTGATACAAAACAAAGACAAATGGAAAACTGAAAATAAAAAAACCACAAAGACATGTCAAAATCAGGCTGAGTATTAAAAACACTGAAGCGTTTTTCCTACCTCTTTTGTCCTTTAACTACAAAATACACAGATACAGTATGTTACAGATCCTTTAAGTCCTTCTGTCTTTGGGAAAATGAGCCTCGTGGGGTGGACGCTTACTCTCTTGACATTAAAATGTCAGGTGACAAACATTTGCACAGCCAATTTTTCACTGGAGGATGTAAAAATGCTGTTCTCCTCAGAAGTAAGAGTCCCTCTCAAGCCCATCTTATTGAATATAAAAGTAAAGACATCAAAATGAATTGTATAGTAAACACATAATCTATCTCTTTACATACTGATATTCTATCTACAGTTAACTGTCTGAGAGAAATAAGTGCTGCCAGATCTGTCAGCAAGACTTCTTTTTTTTTTTTTTTTAATTATATTCTTTTACAGTGACATAAACTGCATATTTAATCTGTTTTCCCACTGCTATGGCTGTCGGGATGATAAATATGACACATTTTGGCACATTATCCACAGTTTAATCCCCAAGGCGGAAGGCTAATGGACTTAAAAGACTTTTGGACACGTAGTGTAACAAAACCAATTAAAAGGATTTGGAATCGGCTGTTGGAGCCGTACCTGCCTCTCACCTGCATCACAACGTGGTCCTAAAAGTCTACACAGTGTGCTTTCCCTATAATGATCTTTGTGGATGAAGTTTTGAATCCGTCTCTCTTTGCTCTCATCTTTTTGAACACCACTCCTTTTGTCTGTGTCATCCTTTTGTCACCTCCCTCACTAAGTCTAATTTGCTCTTCATTCTTTTTCAGTAATAATCACCACCATGAGATGATGAACATAATGAAATTGAGCTTGAGTTAAGTTATTCTCATGCTAAATTTATCTCAGCTCTTGGCATGGTTGAGGTTCAAATGATTAAACAGTAAGAGACAATCATTGTCTCCAACCCTTTAGATTATTATTTAACGTACGTATAGTGTTTTTCTTTTCTTCAGGTGAAAACAGACGTCATTGACTAAATTAGATCCATTTAAAATGTTTTAAATGTTAGGGTTGCAGAAACCTTATATCATTACATTTGCCGAGCTCAGCCATTGTTATTCAAGTCCTAAAGTCAGATCTTTAATCCGACTAAAAGTGCAAGGATGACTCATGGAGCTAAAACATGCACCGAGACATGGGAACTCAAAGGACCTTGACTGTGGTCTTCCCTAATATACTAAGTACTTCATTAGCCAGTTAGAGACTCATTAGGTATAAATCTGTCTGTAATTTCAGACCCTGATTCATTATTTAGGAAACATGACTTTAATAAATAATAATAATAAACTTTAAAGTTTAAATGGCTGAGACCTTAATATATTCGAACATCAAAGCACAAATCTAAACACGTGTGAGACTTCCTGGTGTACAGGGAGGGTGGGGGGGCAGCCCCAAATCAGTCTCCTACAAAAGGATTAAAATATAATAGCACATTAGGTATCTTTCTCACGTCTGCCTAGAGTCACACAACAAGGACGGTGCAGGAACAACAAGAAAGCATTGATCTCCAAGCGAGCCACCATCAAGGGGAAGATATGAGAAGCAAGAAGCGGGAGGGTTTTGGTCAATGCTGGCATTGTGGATAAATAACAAGTACAATAGAACTGATTTCAGAGTATGTTATTATCTCTAATTGTTCTATGGTGGTCAGTTCTGTGCAGATAATTAAAAAACGCAATATGGAAATGATTGCAATGAAAAATTAAAATTTTAATGATTAGTTTATGGGCAAAGGATGTAAATGTCACTGTCTTTACATCACGTAAGCTCAGCTTTATTTTTATTTGTATGACTCTTTTGTGGCAATATTGGCAGCAGACTTGCAGCTACAGCTACAGCAACCACTCATTTGAGTAATGATGAAAATGTTTTATTTTTTTAAAGAGATTGTCAAGGAAATAAACAAATGAGCAGAAGAGCACCTATATACATCTGCCCCTGAAAATTGATTTTTAAAAAGACATTGTCGTGGATGAAATGAAAAGTCTGAGCAGTCCTGACTTCAATGAACATGTCTAAAGTGTACTCAGTCATCTAGATCCCTCTGTAAAAACAAGCCAACCCACAAAATCTTCAACAGATATTTTGAAAACTGAAGATCAGTAGTAGAATCAAATGAACACACAATGCTTTGAAGAAGGTGGATAAGCTGAGACTTTCTAGTAGAATCCAAAAGACAGCTATAGAGACTCCCGAGTATTTCAGTTCTAAACTCACAACAGAAGAGAACATTGAGATGTAGGGCAGTGTTGGTGCTTGCCTCAGAAGTATTAATGTGATTTATCATCAAAGAGTAGGTCATGGTAGTACTCTTTTCATGTCTAATACATATTTCAGGAGACCTGTGGGAGCAAGGAAACTGGTGGGTGGTGGTCTGCATCACATGAGCCAGTTAAACAAACAGTACGTTAAACAACCGAGGATATGCGAAAAATGAGAAATTCTTCTCAAATGTAACTCCTCAAACTCTGAACTTTAACAAAAAACAATATATAAATAAAACTGTCACATGGCCGACTCCTTCGGTTTTCACATTTTTTAGGGTCTCAGATTGTGTATGATAGCTGATTAAAATTAAACAGTTAGAGAGCACTTGGATAAGGAAGAACGGCTTTTGTCAGAATGTGAGGCAATAACATTAACATTTCAGAGAAATCATAATTAGATCATTTCATTTGAAAAGAGCAGAAACATGTATAATATGCTCCATAAATAGAAATTAGATCATGGCTGCGAGATACACTGCACGTCTGTGGTCAAGCCGAGTGCTGTGGTCACATGATGAGGAAAAAAGACAGAAACAGTGCTGATATTTATACATATGTCCATGCCACGAACACCCTCGTATTATTTACTCAGACATTCAGCCACTGGGAAAGATATTACAACAATTAATTTCAGTCAATTTTAGAGTACAATATGATCTGACGAGGCATGCCAACACTCACTTACACTGACCACTGTATACCGCACAGCTACACACAATCATGAGGCGTAAAGTGCAAGTGAACATGCCTGCCACAAGTTGGTTAACGTGGTTCTCGATAGACGACAGTATTATTCATTTCAAACAGGACAGAGATGTTGGCAGTATTAAGAAACTTCCTCTTCTTCTGTGCCTCATTCATATTGAGAAAGGTTTTGGAATGTAATGTGGTGCTCACATGCTGAAAGTCAATTCTCCAACATTTCTGTACAATACTTTACTTTCCCTTCGGAAAAAAAAGTCATGACCTTGATTTTGTTCTGTTTTGTTTTGTTATAATTCTATTCTTCCTTTATTAGCAGTCATGCCTGTACACGTATATCATGTCTAATTGTTGTCATAGAACTTATATTTTGCTTTGTCTTGGACTTGAGATCTTGGAGATCTCTTAGACACGCTCTTTAAATGACTGGTTGTTTTTCACCTCAGGGTCCAAAGTGCTATTTTAGGCTTGCGACATTGTCTAATGCATTTTATTGTTCTCCACAAACCTTGATATTTTCTCTCTCATTTTCAGTTTCTCTTTTCTTCAACTGGAATTTGCCATTGAGGTGAAAATTATTCGACAATATAAGATATCCAGTAAAAGACAGAAATGGCCTTTTCAGTCAGTAACTTCATACAGCATCCAGTAATAAAAAAAAAAGTAATAAGCTTACAAAAGGGTATGTACACTTATGTGATTACCCATATCTGAGAGCATGGCACTGAAAAAGTTGGTCCGTCAGATCAGAAAACATGATTAGACAGTTGGAATTCTCCTGTGTTATAAACAAATCCCTAAAAAGACAAAATGACAACGATCCAGAAATGGTGCTACAATGAGGTGTAAAATATAACACTGTAATGACTCTCAAAAACCAGGCACAGTTTTGTTGTCCTTACTCTTTGCACAATATTCTTTACACTTAGCATGCCAAAAATAACCAAAAGGCAAAATTGTATCCATCATATTCTCTCAATTTTTTTCTTTGGCCAGCATGGCCAATCAGAGAAAAATATTCCAACTTGTCTTCACGGCAATTGTAATGCTGGCCTCACAGTCAGAGCTTCTGCTGTGCTGACACACCCTTCCAGTAATCAAGGATGTCATGCAGGTCCTCACCCTTAGCAAACTGCACTTTTTTTCGAAGGGCATTTCCTGCTGTCACATAACAAGACTCATCCCTCTGGCCCTTCCGGTAAGGACGAAAGCGCTCCCAGATCCGCAGCGTGCTCTCCGAGGAGTACTCTGGGCTAGAGGAGTAGCCAGAGTTACTTGAATGGTGGCGAGCAGGAGAAAGTTGGGAGTACGATGCTGCATCTCTGCGGGAGCGTGTCAGCGGCTTTAAGAAGGAGACTCTCTGGGCAGGGGAGCCCTGGTGGGAGCCTTCATAGTATAGAGCAGGGACAGAGTGGCGGTGCTCCGAGCAGTGGTAGTCCTGCTGCACCTTCAGCTGTTGTTGTTGTTGCATTTGTTGCTGTTGATGGTAATGGTAGGGTTTCTGGTTTTCCTGATGTTGGGCACCAACACCACCACTGTCGCACCCACCACCACCCCCTCCACCACAGGTCCCACTTCCCACCAAAGGCAGCCTCTCAAGGGGCTCCCCACAACCCACGGGACTGGCCCGATCGGGGAACTGCTGTTGTTTCTGATTACAGGCATCTGGGCTCCTTGGCTCAGGAACATCCAGGCTGTATACCCGAGCTCCTCCACGTTCTCTGTCCTGACCCATCGAGCCACAAGAAGTAGTGCTGCCCTGTTTTTTGACCGCATTTACATTTACAATAGCATTATCTGCACTCATTTGACGCTGAATGGGGCGTACAGCAGTGGCAGGTGGAGGAGGCCTGTAAGGGGGACTAACAACAAAGCCACCTCCGCTGATTCCTGGGCGCTCAGAAAGAGGTGCATTCAAGGCAGGGAGTGGAGGTGGCACAGGTATTTTGTTGGGGGTAATGATATGACCTGTTTCTGTCAACCCTTGGGAGAGTGGGATTAGCCCTCGAGTAAGGGACGACGTGCTATTTGGGGGAGGGGAGGTGGGATTAGAGGAAGCTGTAGGGTTACTTGAAGCTCCTGATGTTGCAACTGCTGCTGCATCCAGTTTAAGTGCATCAATGCAGTTGTTAATGATCTGGTTTACTTTGTCCACCTCCATGGCAATAGTGGAAATCTCCGACGCTGAACCATGCCCATCATCATCTGAGTCGTCGCAGACATCGGTTCCATCATCATCCCTCAAATCTAGTCCTCTCCTACCTGCATGTCCACCGTCTCCCACTCTCTCCATTCCACTTCGCACATCCATGTAGTTCCCTTTTGTGCCCATGGCCTCTGAAAAGGCAGTACCCATCTTTTCCACTTGAGGGATAGAGGAAAGTCTGGAGGAACTGGTGTTAGCTGAGTGGAGCATTCCAGAACTGGAGGATGTTGACATTGGAAGCTTCCCTCCATGGTGATGTTGATACTGATGTTGCTCTCTGGACTGCTCTTGTAGCTTGTGGACTGCTGCCGGATCATTTGAAACTGCTGCTGCTACCTCTGGTCCATAGCGCATTTCCAGAATTGTTTTCTTCACACAAATGGACTTCCGTTTTTCATTGTGCACCCGTTTTTTTCTGAGGCAATAATAAACAAAGCCCAAAATAATTAGCATACCAAAAAGACAGCCCACAATAGTCATTATGTAATGAGTCATGGTTGACGGTGTGGAGAATGTGTCTTGAGCTCGCGTGGAAAACTGAAGGCAGGTGTGGTTGTAGCGTTGCGAATTCCGAAAAGATGCCACACAAAAGGTGTAATTGGTGTGTGGTTTCAGCTTGTTGAGGGTAATCATCTCCTTCTTGTTTCTCAAATTCATCACATCAGACACATAAGTGTAGTTGTACTGTGTTAAAATATACATTTTGAGGTAGGGTCTCGGAATCTGCACAAGAAGAGAGGCGGATGACAAAGAGACATGATGAAGTTTGATGCTGGGAATGAAACTGTGTTCAGTTGATGATGAGGAGGTGGTGGGCTGGTGATATGGTCCTAAACCACCGAACACCTCTGGTCCGATTCCAGAAGGACCATCCAGATCTGGCGGGAGAGATGTCATCCCTGGAATCATCACCCCATCCCGACAGTGATGGTACAAAATGTTTTTTGCGTTCCGCCCAGCATGACCAGCAGCAACGAGTAAGGGGTATCCAAACATCTCTCGAGGGGTCTCACACTGGAGGCGATCGTAGGTGTGTGTGACGTTGTTAAAGGACTCCAACCAGATCAGGAAGCTGTAAAGATCGCAGCCACAGTGGAACGGGTTTGCTGCCAGTTCGCACACCATCAGCCGACTGAGGATGGTGAATGTGGATGGGTCAATGCGGGCCAGTTTGTTGGATGACAGGTCGATGCTGCTGAGGCTTGGGCACTCCCAGAATGCATTGCTGGCTATGACTTCAATCAGGTTATGCTGCAGGAAAAGGCACTGCAGGTGGCCAAGACCTCTCATCATCCCCTCAGTTAAGTTTGTCAACTTGTTGTAGCCCAGTTGAAGTACCTAAGAAATATAATAGCTGATATTTTAGATGATATTTCTCAAAACATTGTTCATTCACAAAATAAGGTTAGATGTTTTGCAATGTTTATGTGCCTAGGTACAGTATATGCCAATCAGTCAGACTCCTGTGCAAATCCATTAATGATATATACAAGTTGCATAAACTGTAAGGTACTGTATAATAAAGTGTTGTTGTCACCTGTAGGTTGGCCTGCCCTGCAAAGGCTCCATCTTCAATATAGCTGATTTCATTCTTGGTGAGGTTCAGGTCAGTCAGGTTGGTGAAGCGGTACATGGAGCTGAAGAGCACCACTTTCAACTTGTTCTCATTCAGTCTTAGGTCATGGACCGTGTTGTTGATGTGCTGGGGAATAGTCTCGTATGGGGGTTGGTTCTGACTGCAGATAGCCAACCACACATAGCCTTTGTCCCCCTCAATAAGCCAGCAGTCACCTTTGACCGTGTAGGGAAAGTGGGAGATGAACAAAATGGAGGCAAAAAAAAGGAAAAATGGGACGGAGTTGGTGGACAAACCCTGCATGGTGCAGATTTATAAACAAAGTTATACTCGAACAAATGGTAAAGTAACGACAGGCAGAAAATGGAAAATGCGTCTGCAGGGAGATAGGGAAACAACAGAGGTTGGTCAAAAATGATTGCCAAGGAGACGGATTCTGAAAGGGGTTGAAGGCTTCAAAAGGCCTGTCACAGCTTATTGGCCACCATGGTCAGCAGGGGAGCCCTGGTCCACTTCCAAGAGGGCTGCAGTGTGGGGGGACACAGCTCATCTGTAGACGAAAATAAATCAAAACTACAATCACTACCAAAAATTAAAGTTGATGATGTGACAACCATGAAAAAGATTACAGCTAGTCCCAAAAGTAAACATGACATGCTATTTATCAAGCATCAGAAACCATCCTCAAGCCCTGGGGATGGTATGGAATCTTAAACCTTAAATCTTAACTGAAGCATGCAACATTGCTGCAACAGGTTGCCATTTGTAAAGGTCAGCAGACTCTGGCTGATCCGTGTATGTCACAGCCAAACCCACTCCTCTTTTCACAGGACAGGTTGCCTTTTAAAAACCAGGAAGCGCAGCATTAATCATCCAAATGCCCACAGAGCCTCGTCTTCGTAGACAATCCTTTTTACGACACTAGCTGCCAAAACCAAACCTCTCACCATCCCATCTGCATGTCGCTTGAATGGTGGTGAAGCATTTACATAAGGAGGATTAGCTGCCTGTTGCATCATGTCAGATATTGTCCTCTTGCCGGCACAGCAGCTGGTGCAAACCTACTTATAATTACACACAGATTACTCAAACATGTGCAGATTGATTGATACCCTATGTGCACAGTCACAGTGTGTCCATTTATCGTTGTGTGTGTACTGTATGCATGCATGTATTAAACAGTTTACAGCACACTCTATGACGTTAAACCAATTTTACCATCTAGCACTTGCTCATATCTGCTATTTGGTTTGCAGTTTATGTTTTTCTGTGTCCCCTTCTTATTCCAGCAGAGAGCTGAACTCATTCTAGTCTGTTTTCCCTGAAGGTACCAGCAAAGGAAAAGGGTCCATTTTCTTTTTGAACCTACTAATTACTGCAAAAAATCCTATCATCTAAAGTAAATGGAAACGCGTGCGCGCATGCACACACACACACACACACACACACACACAAACACATACATACACCCTTCGACACACATTGTAAGAAATGGCTCCTCTTTATATGTCAACAAACATTTTTCAAAATGCAAGTTCGTAATTGTAATCACTGGGAAACAGCTATAATAATAATAATAATAATAATAATAATAATAATAATAATGCATAAGTTTTCATGAATTAATTAGTTGTAATAGATTGTAATAGCTTTGAACATAGAATAAATACCATGGTAGAGGCAAAGGCAAAGCTAGAGACTAAACACAGTTTTCATTTTATGCTTATACCAGGGGTATAGCATGCTTCTATAATTACCTCCCAAGGGTTGTTGTGGAGAGTTGCCCAAAACCTTTAGGCAACTGCAGTCAAATCAGTAGTGGAACACAGGATCGGATGTGAGTTAATTATCTGTGCAGTTTGTTTTCCCTAAGCAGCATTAGGAGCAGCTATACAAATAAATCAACATTGGCCAATCAATAAAAGAAGAAAAAGCAAACGATTACGCAATCATTGTAAAATATGGGTTATTTATAAAACATACCCGTGGAATTTGTTAATGTAAGGTAGATTACAAAAATGATTCTGCAGAATTCTTCAAGCGTCCAGGGTTCCCTTTAATTATGTGTGTTATTATACAGTATCTGTCACAAGTGACAGAAAAATTAAATTAAGAAAATACGTGATTTTAGTGGGTTCATGTCACGCAGACCATGGAAGGCTTCAGAGAGTCTTGTTAAATTTGTATTTTTCATTAATCCACGCAAAGATGCACCCATGTAGAACTGCAGCCAAACCGATCTGCATGTCTTTGTTGGAGGATCATCGTGTCCACATGAGACGTGATCTGATTTAATGTTCCACATAGTGAAACCCAGAAGGTTCACATGAAGGAGACAGAAAAGGCGGTCGGTTTGTATGTGTTCAGATTTAGGGATCTGGTTACATAATTAGAAGTATGGGATCCACAGAACATATGTCTCAAAGGGAAAGATTGTGAGTCATAACACCAATCTGTGTGCAACACTGAGAACACACAATCCAACTTTCTCTGCATTACTGACAGCACATCTGCATTTTTCAACACGTATCTCCATTATCCTGTGTCTGAACACACTCCTGTAATTTAAAGGATGATTTTCGCGCAGCTGATAGGACTATCCTACTAGCCGTGACAGGGCACCACTGTGATTCCAGAGCACCACTTCAACAAATTAAAACCTTTGTACCCCAGGCTTTCAATTAGCGCTACAGATGAGCACAAGATGGGACCCTTAATCTATGAAGAGGCTTTGGAAACTGGGAGGACCTGCCAAAAACAGACTCTTCTCGGGTATCTAGGTTGCTCATGGCACTCCACTCGCTGTTGCCATGGAAACATACATTATAATTGACAGTAGCCATTAAGCTTGATGCTACTAGAACCATGGTGTAGACATTCGTATTGAATGACAGTATCTGGTGTGTTCCAACGTACACATTGCTGCGACTCCAGTGACCAGAGAACAGTACTGATGGCACTGGAGAATCTATAGTTTTCTGACATCATGAACACAACCCGTGGATTCCAGCCAACATCGGCGCAGATGTAAAAGTATTTGTTGGACTTATTCATATGCCCTTAAACTGACATGTCAAATGAAGTGGAATAATACACAAAAGATTAGTGCAACATTGCTTACAATCTACGTGTGATGATAAGTGTATTTAGTGAATCCAATAAGGATTACTCCCATTAGCTAAACTGAAGAGGAGTGGATTCCAGCTGTAGGGGCAAAATTAAAAGTGCTGCCTGTGACAAAGTTCGAGAGAATGTCAGCATCTCCCTCTGATCTGCACACACTTTGGTGCCCCTTTATCTTTCCCCTCCATGTTCCCCAGCTCTCACTTTGTCTCCCAACCCTTTTAATCTCTCCGCAAGCTTTGATATTTGTTCCTCGCTTCATTTCTTGTTGTCTCTTTCTCACCTCTCCATCTCTCTTTCCGCCCCTGTTACAGTTGCTGTTGGTCTGGGCCAACTCCCGCGAGTACAGTAAGCACGGTGCTGAGAGGTTTGCGGATGGGGGGGCAGTAAAAGACTCTTTCCTCTCCATTTCACACGGGGCTTAGAAATGAGACAAACACGACTACAGACAGATGAAGCTCCACTGAGAGTTCCACCGGGCGTACATGGAAGTGGAACAGATCATTTTGGCCGTATAGGGAACCTGTTAAAAGGCTCCGTAGACTTTGTTAAGCGCTGCTGAGCGAACTGTGTTTTGTTCCTCCTTAGATGGGTTTTAGTGCAAGCCCACACTTTTAACTGCAAAATGAACACATACTTTACAAGCAAATAACACATGATTCAAAAGCAAAGAAGACAGAATAATATGGTAGGAGTAATTTTCAACATAAATCTGTAATGTAGAATAATTAAAAGATTACACTCACTTCTTTAATAAAATACAACCAGGATCCTTCTCAGTTGCCATTTTTAAAAATATCTGCTTTGTTTGCTTTGCTTCTTTTCTGAGGTTTTCTTCAAGAACACTGCACAAAAACCAGCCCACAAATACAAATACAGACTTTTCAGATTGCAAAACAGTTTTAGATTTAATTCTGCCTCCAGTCACGACATCCCTGTTTCTTTGAGCTCTGTCGGTTTCAACAACTCTGAACATTGTGTCCAGCTTTTAAACAAATTCTGCTGTAGTAAGAATATAGTTCTACTGTAGTAAGAATATAGTCCTGCAACAACGTTGTTTTATATTATTTTTATGACTTTTTCGTGATTGAAAACATTTTACCGCTGCCACTTTTCTTTGTCCGTATTTTTCTTGTCCGTATGTTTTTTCCTGCAGATTTTGTTGTCTGAAATCCAAGAAATGTAATCACTTTTCATTTACTTTTGCTTTTTTTCATTTATTGGGATTTATTAAAATGAAACTGTAAGTTATTTACAAAACTCTGTTTTGTCTCTCAAACGTCTGGAAAGCTAATTTCACATTTAATAAACAGTTGGAAACCAAACACTGACCTCTGTGGGACAACATATCTGAGATCTTTTTTATTTGCTCGTTAATGTTGTATAATTTGTACTCATTTCTTTTTTTTTTTTCCAATAAAAAGTCTAATGTAAACCAAACTGTTGCTTCTCTGTGGGAAAAAAGAACAAAAAAACTGGCATACAAAAGGAGGAAAGACAATTCTAATAAACTGGAGGGACATCTGTGTGCTTTGGCAGGAAAACATGGGACTGAGGTCCAGTGTTAATAATTCAGTTGCGTTTCTACATAATGGTAATTCATTTAAGGTTTTCCAGGAATCAGGATTTGGAATGCATCACAGCACAGAGATCATTGATCTGGGTTAGAAATGGCTTTAATTACATCAGACAAGGATCTTATCTCTGGACCTCTTATAGATCTCCATGCTGCTTCTGATACCATCAACCTTCACATCCTGTTAGGGAGCCCTGACATGTTAATTGGCATGAAGCTGGTTGAAGGCATTTTAATGATGTGCACTCCTTCATGTATGAGGTAAGAAGAGTGTCCTCCATCTACAGATGCCTGCTGGCATCATCTCCACATGGTAGAAGAAGAGCCTCCAGCCATTGTGCTCCTCTCCTGTGATGAGGATATCGCTGTGCAGCTGGAGAATCAGCCTGCTGGGAGACTCCCCATTTATACTGGTTGGGTGTTTATTTTCCTATATTTTGAAAAAGCTTAAAGAAGCTATAAAGAAGCGAGGAGGAGCCGGAACATGTGAGAGATGTCTGATCTCTGAATGCTCCACAATCTGTTTGGTGAAAGAGGCAAGATCATCTAGGGCATAACGGGTAATTTAGCAAAGGATAAAGACTGTGAAAATTTAGTTATATAAGCAGATAGGGAGAGGAAAGGGAGTCCAAACAGCTCAACTTTGATATATAATTCATACTTCTCCATCACGCCTAGAGATTTTCTCTCCTACGTTTCCATGCATCTGCCCATCTCACCTTCTCTTCGTCCGTCTCCATCTGTTTACGTATACTGTATCTGACGTATAGTGTCATCTACCGCCACTCATGCATGACATCATATCCATTTCCTGCGACATCTCACAGGAGGAGGTGATGCAACGAGGCAGGACAAAACAGGACCATGAGCTCTGCAGCTAAATAGAGCGAATCGCCTCAGCCCCCACAGAAAAATACCAGCACCGCTGATGCCAGAGTGGGCCTCCTGGCCTCCATTGGAAGCCAGGAGGCAAAGCCAAGAGACACAGCTCCATCCTGGGTCTTGAATCTGTGAGCCAAGGGAGGAGCAAAAGACTACTTCGAGAAAAAGAAAGAAAACCTGGTTTGATACCAACCGGCTGATGAAAGGCCTGGGTTGAGGCCTGGGAGCATTTGGGGCAGTCACCTGGAAAAAAACAGATTAGTACTGACGGGAACTCAGCCTGAAATTCGGCAACTAGCATGGGGATAAAACCACAATATGGAGGCCAAGGCAGGGCACAAATTGGACGAAGCCGTGATTGAGGTTAGGGACATGTCAGAGATTTCAACCTGGGCCAGTGAGCCTTGAGGGAGTAGCATGATGACAGCAGACAAAGGCTTTGCAGCCCAAACATGGTGGAAGCTCACCAAATGTAAAAACTGACACGTACACCACATGTTAAAGTGTTTCGGGATTCGATCCAATCACATGAAGGTCCAAACAGGCAACATTAAGAAACTGGATGCTGCAAGATGTTGGTTCTCATTTTTGGTCGCATTTCAGCCCATTTCATGTCACTCTGTGCACCTTTCACGCGTCTATGGGATGACGAAAGAAAGTGCGTTTCCCTTATCTGTGACTGGAGCCTGAAATTTTAATCATTAAAAAAATGTCAATAAAAAATTCAATTTCAGCTTCAAAGAGATAAATTTTCTGACCGATGTTTGAATCGCAGCACATCTATTAGAGGCAAAAAGTGTAAAGGCTTTTACTGGAGTTGGTTTAATACACGCACCAGTGACGCAGCCAAATCTGTCTGGGTGACGAAAATAAAGACAGTCGACTTTCTTCAGGAAACACAGCACAACCCCCACTGACACCGGGTCGCAAACACACGACATACACTAAACTTCCTAATGGATCATGTGACAACCACGTGACACACCTGTATCCAAACGGAATACAAATGAAGGCTCGAATTTGAAAAAACTTGTTCTTGGATACCAAACTTTTATTAACACATTGTATATTACATTAACCTGTTCTGAGCATAATTCTAACTGCCATGTTTGCATTTTTAAATAAGTAATATGTTCACCAGCAAGGCCCCATGTAACCTTTATGTAACCGTAGGAATGTTTGTTTACAACAGTGTGGAGGTTTTTCCCATGTAAGAAAATTGAAAAGGATTCATAATGATCTCTGACAAGCTCTTTCAAAATCTTCCAGAAAATCGTTTTTCTTTTACACGCGCGAGCCAGCGTTCCTCCACGGTGGGGGCAGCTGTAGGTCCACCATTTAGCATAACACACATATGGAAAAGCAGGTTTTGCTGCATCAAAACGCAATACATTTGGCACTCTAAACGAATGCATTATCCTCTGAGTCGGCCCACTTGCACCGCTGCTGTCATAGCAACAAAGCCCCAGCGCTGAAGGCGCAGAAACACTATTTCTTTGTGAGGAGGGTCAGAGAAACCGACGGTGTATTAAATGTGTGGGGTTACAGAAGACAGAGATATGAGTGGAGGAAGAAGCAAGCTAATAAAAACGATGAGTATGTTATGGAAATCCAAACAGTGCAGAGTAGATTAAAGTGTGGGGTGAGTAATGGAGGGTGGTGGTGGTGGGTGCTAGGCAGAAGAATGAAGAATGATGGCATGCAGTAATGAATCAGAGGCAGGTTCATGGCTGTCACGGCTATCGTGCTCATCTCCTTCCGCGTCGATTCCCACAATCTGAGATGGAATCGGGGAGTTTCACTGTGATGTGGGGGAACCCTGGTAGGTGTTTCCCCATGTTTGCTGGTTATACAAATGACTTTCCCCGTTGAGCCTGGAATACATGTGTAGTGATGCTGCAGTGAGAACATCCAGTAAATGTTTCAATCCACACAATCCAGTGAATTAGGTACAAGAATCTTCACTGACAGAGATGATTGCTGATTGACTTGGCTACAGCAAATGATGCATCTGTCTGTTTGTTTCTCCTAATTATAGTGAAACTGAAGTAGCCATCAGTAAAGACAGTTGTCAGGCATAGAAAAAGATCTTGGCGTCATTTTTAGCCAAACCAATGCAGCTTCCTAGAACTCTGGGATTAGCAATTGGGAATGATCAGATTAATCCTGAATGAAAATGGAAATGCAAATGTTTCTGTCAACTGATTTAAGAAAAAAATCAACAATACGCATGTGCAAAGTGCACTATCTGTCATGATTTAAAGGTGAACTCCATCTGCATGTCTCATCACAGGCTGGAAATACGCTTAAGGTCCCATGTCCATACTGTGACCGTGCAGGTGTGTGATGGCGGTCTGGCTGATAGCTAGAGTGTGTGCTGTCAGAGGATTACATTAACAATCTCTTTTTTAAGTCCACGGTCTCCCAGGTGTATGAACTCGGTTTAGATTTGAAAATCTTCGAGTCTGTGTTCCAGGCATTCTAGGAAATGTGCTCCACTGATGTCAGCTCTGGACTGGCGCTGTTGTTAGCTTATGCAATTTCTGCAAGTTTTTATTTACAACAACATAAACCTTAGAGATTTTGTAACATTTCATTTCTATTTGCACACATTGCACAGTTCATGAAAATGGCACCCTGGAGTCCTTGATTCATGTTTCATTTAAAATAAACACAAAAAAAAAAAACAAAAAGAGATGATGCTTTGATCGCTCCTTTCTGTGTAATTCAGAAGCTCACTTTCACGCTGGAGAAGAGACTACTTACGGCAAGTGGGGTTGGGGGGTCCTCTGAAAAGAATTCCAGCCACAACAAGGATACTGCTGGGATCTACACTAGCACTAATCCCCCAGAAACTTAAGCACATTAACTTTAGTCTGCAGAATTCAGAGAAAGCTGTAAACGTAGCTCAGACTACAGCAAAGACATAGTGGTTAAACCGGTTTAACCTCCATAACATGGTAGAAGGTGGTTTATCATGTATGCAAGTAACAGATTTAAGAAAACTGAGCTGATTTTTACCTTAAACCTGTTTCAGTTTTGTTAACTTGCTGGGATTTGGACTCCTGAGGCAGATATGGGACAGATATGAACTCAGGAGGCTGAGCTGCACCGACCCCAGGAGACGCCAGCAGATTTTTACCGTGAGCCCGTATTTGTTGAGAGGACGGTGCGAACCACTTAACCACAAACAACTTATTGCTTTTTCAGCTCATCACGTTGCTTTGAGGACACATGCTTTTGTTTCATGAACTGTGAGTCGACTGTACGCGGAGACTGAAGGTAAATAATAATGGCGATGGACACAGATGGATGACGTCATGCGCAGTCGCCTGCAGGCCCAGGCTCGGTTCAGCTGAAACCCCACACTGGACCAAACACATGCAGGAACATGAGAGACGCTGTGGGAGGACGATCAGGATCACCAGGGCTGTGTTCTGAAACTCAGAGGGAGTCTGAATGTGACAAGCAGCATCCTGCATGGAAGGAAGCAGGTGTGCTCAGCTCAAAGCTAAACGTTGGATCCTCCAAGGACGTCATATCACCTGCAGCCGTGCGTGCTTGTGTTTGTGCCATATATAACAACGATACGTGCATCTTCGTTACGCCTAAATAATATTCACCCACACAAGATTCTGAGCCTGCCTCCTCCTTTGAGTTGATATCATTATTTAATTCGGGGTGATGCCTGTGTAGTAAACCTTCTGCAGTGTTAAACTAGGCCACTGCATGGCCCTTGGCAAAAAAAAAAAAAAAAAAAAAAGACAGTGAAAGAAGAAAGAGGTGAAGGAAAGGAGAGAAGAAATGAGACTTTGAAGAAATTACATAAAAAGCATAAACAGCCTTTATACAAGTCACTTTGTCATGATCCCTCAGTGCGATTGTCGCTAGCTCAGTGTCTTTATCACAAAAGGCTCAGGAGGTGGGCGGCATGTAAAACCAGACAAACTGCTACAGTATGAAATAGTTTTATCAGTTTTCAGTTTGTCACAGTTCAACCACCAGTGCAAATAATTATAGACGCACGGTTTCAGAGGCGCTTCATGGTTTTTGCACGAGTCGCTCTGAGCTGAGACCGTCTGAGAAGCGGAGCTGTTTAAGCCCCATCCACTGTTTGCCCTCAGCAGGACGGATGCAACTCGAAGGCATCTTACCCTGGTTCACTTTGAGATTTCAGTTTGTTTTAGTAACTAGGTGATCCATCCACCCATGTTCTGTTTAAGACCCAAGCTGATTTTGTGAACAGCTGAACCACCATCAACCCGAGCAAATGAAACGACATCATAAACGATGTTCAGGAAAGCCCAGTTCTGCCAGGAGTCATCTGGTTTAAAGTTGTTTACGTTAATAGGCGCATTGACTTGGCTGAGGCCAGAAAAGGAGGCAGAGAAAGAGAGGAGAAACGGGGACATGGGAACTGAGGAACGGAGCTGATTATGAGAACAAAAGGCTTGACACCAGATAGAGAACGAGCTGTGACAGATCGTGTTATGAAACTCTCCCTTGCCTGTTAAATCTCAGAGATAGGGAACGTGTGAGATGCAGCAAATGAGAGCTCGAGCAAGGGAGTGAGGCAGGGAGGGAGGGGAGAGATTAAAGCTGGGGAGAGAGAACTTTCTGTCTCAAGCTCAAGAGCAGCTGTCCCCAAAAGGGTCAAAGAAAGATCAATGGTTGCATAAAATAGAGATAAAGCGATAAAGGAGGGGTGGAAAGACAAGAGCAGCAAAGGAAGGCTGAGAAAAGATGAGGAGCCAAACTCTGGCACTAAACTAAACTGCTGCCGTATCTGGTTGGATGTTTTTTTTTTTTTTTTTTTTTTTAAAAAGATTGGGGGAGAAGAGAAGACCATGACGGAAGAAAAGTACAGGAGGGAGGTACGATTATAAAGATTAAAAAATGGGTGGAAAAGGGAGATGTGCAGGATAAAAGGAGAAAAGCAGGGAGGAAAAAATAGCAAATTTGGCTAAATAAAGACGCAAAGTGATTGAAGTGATGTGTACGGTTAGGAGACTGATTACGTAACCTTTAGATGTATCACCTAGGATCTTCAGCTCACACACACACACACGCACACTCATTGTTCTGTGTCGGACCTCTAATGGGCTCCCACCAGGTTATAGCCACCTCCAGCAGCACTCTGGCTCGCACCTATAAATCACCCAGAGTATCACAGGTGGGAGCTGCAGGATACTGACCAGTGTGAACTCACAGCGTCGTTACTATGGCATGTTTTAATCGTGAACTGCCGGACAAAGAGGGACGGGGGGGCAAAATTCAGAAAATCAAATCTCTCCTGCTGCCTCGCTGACCGTTGACATGTGCAGCTTCTGGAATCCTCTGCACCGCCGTCAAGGCCGCCTGTCATCATCAGTTACAGCACGCTGCGTAATTTGTGGAGTCGTAATGCACACCTGCACGGCCAGATGTCCGGGCTCTCCGAGCCTCAGAGCCTGAACTGCATTCTGCCATGCGTTGAGTGCATTAAGTACTTCACTGGACAGGCCGTGAAAGTATTTTCCGTACCCTTTTGTCTTCCTTGAGTGCAGGTTTTCCTTATCCTCCAGTAGTAATAGTGGATTTCAGGAGGTTGTTTCGAGCAGGAAGATCACTGCTGTGGATGCGGGCAAGACGAGGATGTGATGCATCGGAGCATCTGCATGCATCAGTGGTCTTGCAGCACCTGTCTGCCCTAGAGGAACAACAGGCAGCATGCCTTGCACAGTGAAGGCTGTTCAGCACCGGCCCCGCTACAAATCCTGATCAGACAAGGGGTTTTCAGTCTAGCCTGACACTAACGCTGAAATAGACACATGGTAATTATGAGTCCAGTAAAACCTCTCATTATTCGCCACCAACATCTCCTGTGACAGGATCTGAGCCCTCAGACGCCCTTCTGCATGTCAACTAGGGAAATGCTCAGAACCTTCTCTCTGTTCTGGGATTTCTTTTTCTGCCATCTCAACCGGCTGCACAGTTTTGCTCCTTGCTGCTCGTTAGAGCTTCATATAATTTACATGTTTGTGGGACGGGACTGAAAATCAGCAACCAGATGGTTTCATATCTGATCATTCATGAATCGTCCCCTGCTTCCTGTTCTAGCATGGGCTGTTACAAACGAATGATGCATTTTGGCTAATTAGTCACACACGAGTCCAGGAAAGCAACGTTGATGCTGAAGAATCCTATTCTGTCACGACTCAGTCAGACAATCATCACGACAAACGCTAAAAGCATAACAAGAGCTAATGTGTCATTGGACGAGGGGAATGCTTCAGCGTCTGTTAGTATCAGCTGAGTACTTCTACAGATTAAAAGCTTTCAGAGTTTAAAATGATTTTGCAGAAGACTTAAGCAACACAGCACATGATGCTGGTGCTATCTGACAGCTTTCTGCAGCTCTGCTTCATCTTACCGCCGACATGGGAGCAAATCTGTAAATTTAATGCTACACATGCCCTGTTTAGTGCATCTGCTGTTCTTGTTAGTTTGAACTTAGCTTCCGGGTACCTGGAGGGCAAGTTCCCGAGCGTAAACAATCCCAGCTTTGCAGCTTGTACGCTCATATCAACCAACAGCAGTGTTGTGCCTGAACGCGTTCATTGAACAACAGTTCACGAACGCGTTCATAATTTGGACCAACGTGAACTGAACGTACTGTATTACTGCCTGATGAACGTTACTGTGAACTCGTTCATTCTGGTGTCTCTGTTCAAAAACTCGACTCGACAAAGCACCAAAGATGCATCGTATGTTCATTTAAATTATTGTTATGACAAGGTTGTGCGAACTTTGCTCACCGGCTTTCAAAAAGAATATCCACACTTGAGTCACATCCATGGCAAACCTGAAACGGCACAATGAACTCAAGCACCCGGGTAGCCTTTCAACGTATGTGCAAGCAAATAAAAAAAACAAAAGACAGTTAACCCAAATCTCATTAAGTGCGTTCAGCAGCGGCTCCGTCGTATCTCCCAGATGCAGCTGGACAACCTGTTGCTGCAGTATATTGTCAGAGACCTGCAGTCATTGAGTAAAGTAGAAAGCCCAGCTTAATTAAGGGGTTGCAGCCTTCCAAAAATGTGCCATCAAGAAAAAAAGTACACTCTTAAACAATAAATAAAAAAAAAAAAAAAGTGAATTTAAGATTGAATTGTCTCAGATTAAGGAATCAAAATTGGATATGAAGATAAAATCTGACGCATTGTTTCAGTCTTAAAACTGATAAAAATAATTGCTGTCTGTGGTTCTATGGCAATAATTTAAAAAATAGCTCACAGCAACATATTGGAAAAAAGAACTTCAATAGTTCAATTTTGGAACTGTGAACTTAGTTCAAATTTTTGAATTATGAACTATGAAGTGAAGTAGTTCATTTTAAAATTTGTGAACTGAACTTTGAACTAGGTCATGTAGAATATGAACTTTCCCAACACTGCCCAACAGCAACTATTCAGCATCCCAAAAATACATATATGTGGGGGAGGTTATATCATAAAAGGATGCTTTTATGTTTGAGCGTGCTGCATCCTTTGACATGCAGACGATTTTCACAACAACAAAAGACTGAGCAATTTATTACTTTGATGCCATATGAAGACTACCTCCATATGAATACTCTTCTGCAATATTCTGAAAACATTTGTGGATCTTTCACATGGAAGTGTTTTTTTTCCCGTCTCTGACTACATTTACACTTGGTCTTCCTCTCCCAGCCCACAGTTTTGCCTTAAATTGATTGTCCCACCTTTCACTGTCTCGTTTGCCTCCTCACTGTGGGGGCTCCCCTCTGAACCAGGGACCCATTACTCTCCCTCTTGAATACAGACCCTTCAGCCTGACGCAAGCAGCACAAC
Organism: Pao palembangensis; assembly: GCA_015343265.1. NCBI lineage: Eukaryota > Metazoa > Chordata > Actinopteri > Tetraodontiformes > Tetraodontidae > Pao > Pao palembangensis. The sequence goes on along the minus strand of CM027085.1, from coordinate 14,459,517 downwards.
GTGAGGCTTCCACTCATGAAAGCCACTTTAATCAAACAAAACTCTCTCCAGATACTCTCCCTCAGAAACACAGCAGACAACACCTGCCATCTGAGGAGCAGATAGAGCAGCATCCAGGGCATGCAAACCTTAAGATGGAGAATGTAAATAGTGTAAAATATATAAAAATAAATTATAGGCTAGTGGACAGGAAATACTGATGCAGTCAGAAAAGTTGCTTTTGGGATTAATGGGGACAGGTATTCAATACTTGTCATTTTATTTGCACCACTAGGTCCTGATAAATCTCACTCACATGGGCCTTTGAACTGTAAATGATCTTTTGTGTTTGAATCGGCAGGGGACCTGTGGCGGTATCCTGGTACTCGGGACAGGGACATTTTCAGCTGATTTTTTCGGCCTCATGGAGAGTTCTATCAAGGCCCCCATAAGTCCTTAATTGGAATGGGATCAGGGGAGTTTGGAGGCCAGGTAAAAGCCTTGGGCTCAGGTTTGTCACGGTTCCTGGATGTTATCTGGGGTCTGACGGAGCACATTATCCCCACTGAAAGAGGCTGGAGGGATGTTTACAGGTACGGCCAGGTTTTAATCCATGAAAATCAAGTTTGACTGGTGCAATTTTAGTATTCTAGCTAATTACTGTCTTTCCAACAAATATATGCATGCATGTGCCTGACATGGATATGTCTGCTGCTGATGTGCAAATAGTACAAACATTTGATCAAAGATGGAGTTCACTGACTTGCAGACAGTGTTAGACAAAAAACAGCTGGAGAACCGTTACTGTCTCTGGAGTCATTAATCCATATTTTGTTTAGCATTTAGAACATGTCTATCAACAGATTAAACAAATTAAATTACCAGCGCATATTTTTATGGCTTCTAAATTGAATCGTGATTGTCTAATTCATCATTAAATCTTTTTCTAGATGCAGGGAGAATAATTGTAAATTCAATGTCAATCATCATCGTGTGATGATGAGGCATCTGCTGCTCAATGAGGCCCAGAGGTAAAGGAAGAATGTTAAAAAAACACCAAAGTGGGGGGAAATGTGGTAAGAATTGCATGGGAGAGAGAGAAAGAGAGAGAGAGAGAATGCATTTGTGATTAGACTAAGTGCCGTAAGACACCGAGAGCTGCTGAGGAAGTGAGGAACAGATAAAGCAAAAGACGAAAGGAAGAGGAGAAAAAGGAGGAGGAGATAGGCTGTGGCGGCAGAGAACAATGTTGGAGAAAGTAAACAGCTGTTTTGTTAGTTGACGCCGGGAAAACATTAACAAACGCAAGCCTCATTATAGCTTCAGCTGCTCCCCAGAGCTTCTTCACAAATTTTAGAAAGTGTGATTGTCAGTTTACCTGATATTCCTGCGTTTTTCCTCCCTCCGACAACTTGGCAGAGCACAGCTAATTTTGTTATAAGACTGTGCTGTTGTTCCTTAATTAAAACTCTTTGACATATCTATCTATCTATCTATCTATCTATCTATCTATCTATCTATCTATCGTGTTTCCTGTAAATATAGGCTCATCACCATCTGGTCTCTGATCCTGTACGTAACTGCTGGCTTGCTTGAACGAACCTGCCATCTCCGGTGAGAACAATGCTTTCATTTAAAGGATTTAATGGCAATAATTGCTGCTTCTCTCTCACGGTTCTATAAGCCAAGTGTGCCTTTGTCGCACAGTTTCACATCTCTTCGTTATTAATAGATGCTTTTCACTGTTTCATGTGCAAATTGTGTGTGAGTCCATATGTTTACTCCATGTTTAGCTGCTGTATTATTAACTTTCTGTTTGGATTGTTGAACAGTTTGTGTCACAGATACGTGCTGTTGTGACTGAATAGTTTGTGTATGGATGTGTTTTTCGGCCTGAACGCCATCCGAGGATGCGTTAATGAACTGGGTCCTTGAAGGCTCCCCCACCCTTCAAAAGCTGGGAATGGTTTTAGTGAACATGAAAACTGACAGATGGAGCAGAAGTCGAGGCAGTAATGAACGCTATAAAGAGAGGCGCCGGGAAAAAAACACAAAAACGTTAACCTCTCTGCCAACGCAGCTATTGGACCTCTGCAGATAATTGCGGTGATGTAAAGATGAACCAGTGTGCCACCTTCTAGCCTCACCAATTTTACTGTCGCCAGACCCAAATGTCACTGGCATCAATCTCCTAGTAGTTGCGTAGTGACATGGATACATCAAAAAGTTTAAACTTTATTTCTATAACAAAGGTTACAATCAAGGTTGTCATCTGCAGGAACCCAGATCCTGACCCCCGAACAACAGACAGAAAGAGGAAAGGAACAGACACATACCTCATAAATGCAAATAGTTATTATACTGATTACATACAACTAAAACTCAGGACCACCAGGAAATGTTGTTGAAATACCAAGCTCTGATATCTGGATCAATTTTTACACCTGTTGGGCTATGCTAATAAGAAGAGTCATCTAATTTTACACTGCTTTGATTTTGTAGATCCATGCAGCATGTTAAGTAGCAAACAGGGCATGCTCATTTTAGGTTACCTAGATAAAATAACCCTGACACGCTTCCAGGGTTTAAAATAACACCGGGCTAGGTCTCAGACGACCCACTCCTCATTTGTGCTCCAGTTTATTTCCAGTTTATTCTTTTCGGGGCAGCGTGTGTAAGATGACGATAGGTGTGCATTGTGTGGACACACACATCCTGATTGGGGTCCAGCAATAACTTTCTGCAACTCATATGTCCATCCAAGTTTTACAGTGTTAAAACTGCAACAGAAAAGGAAATTCGTGCGACAGAGATGGGAAAAACATTGTGCATGATCTCTGGAGCATCTGTGGGTTTCTGGTCCTGTTCACTGAGCTGATTGCCTGTTTGTTTACCCTGCGTGTCCACAGCCCAACATTGTGTCTTGTATTATTTAAGATCTGGCAACTGCAGCTGAAATAGTCGACACCTTGCTGTGCGCCGTCGTCTTGTTAAAGCTAGCAGAATGAGCACGTCACTGGATTGAAAGACAGATGCAATAAAACACATCAGCCAAAGCTGAAATATGAGACCCATGCAGGATCACTAATGGACACCATAACAGCACTCATGGCTGCTTGTTTTATCACTATTACCCATTTAAACGGAAACGCTGATTCCAAACCACACTTAATGAATCAGGTCACCCCTAATTTCACAAGCCACCTGTCAGACTCTTCACCTTGGCACTAACTTTCCATTACCTCACCTCATTACCAGCCAGGTCTCACCTACCAACCAGTCACACCTGTATCCCATTCACCTCCAATCAGCTGTAGTATTTAGGTCACACAGTCACACCTGCCTGTTGCCAGGTCATCCTCTGTACGATGCACTGCTCTCCAGTGCTTTTTCTTGCTTGTTCACTCGCCACCGGCCCAGCCTGGCCTGTCTCTGTTGCCTGACCTGCGGAGACCCGACCAGCTGCTCGTCTCCGACTACGAGTATCTGCCCGAGTTCTCTCTGGTGTTCTTTAATAACGACTGTTGCTAAATTTGAGATTGTGCGGCGCTTGGGTCTCCGCCCGGGACCTGTCACCAACAGAAGTTTCACCCTAAACCACTTCAGTTCTGACAGCAAACAGAACTAATCTGATTGACGTGAAAATGCTGAATATATCACCACAACATGCACGAATTATACATTAAAAGAGGAAAGACCCCAAATTAACTCTTAAGACTCAGAGACTCCACCAACAGCAAGGCAGCACGTAACACAATCATGAGCCAGGTTTGATCACCCCAGCGCCACAAAAAAAAAAAAAAAACAAGGACAAAAGTTTCCACAAAGCTCTACAGTTTAGCTCCAATAGCTCTGGTTTGGAAAGGCGTCATGACCTCCTCAGTGGGTGCTCAGGACAGATAGGTTTGGGTGCATAAGTAGAGTGATATTGCAGCACACTGATGCAGCAGTAGGCAGATGTACACAAAGGAAGTGTTATGAATATTGTTAAGATTATTTATATTAAGATTATTATTATAACAGAAACACGTTACGGTGCGTTACCTCTTTGCGTTGTATTCCCTCGTCGTCTAACAGTCAACAGATTGGAGGGTGTCTGGTGGATTTTGGTCCCCTGACAAGAGAGAATAGAGACGAGGGACCACACTGTTACTTTACATTTAGCTTAATGTCGAAGAGGTTTACTGCAGGAAATCTGCCGACAGTTTCATCTCACAAAACCTTCATCATCTCGCCACAGACTGTAATGTTGTCAAATGAATGTGCCTGAGCTAGAAAGCGAGGTAGGACCTCCATCAAAGTCAGAGAATGATTGAAAGGAGCCATTAACAAACAGCAGCTCATTCTGCTGCAACTCTTTTAGATTCTTTCATGGTTACTGGTGCCTTGCCATCAAAACACCCTTACCGTGAGGAAAGTTCCAAAAAGAAAGAATGTTATCCCTCAATCCTAAATTTAACTTTCTTCATACTCCAGGAAGGTAATAACTGGTAGCAGCAGTCACAAGTGAACAAGATATTAGTTGACATATGCACTCGCACACACACACACGCGCACGCACACACACACACACACACACACACACACACACACACACACACAAACACATCCTTGTACTTCTATCTTTGTCAGGACTTTCATAGATATAATACTTTCCCCAGCCCCTTGCCCTAACCCTAACCATGACAACTAACCCCTGATTCTAACTGACCCTTACCTGAAGCCAATTTTATCCCCAATATAAAAACTACATTTTAATGCTCAAAAAGCCTTTTGAAGTTGTGAGGACCAGCCAAAATGTCCTCACTTCTCAAATATTTCCTCACTTAGCTAGTAGAATGAATATTTTGGTACTTAGTATGTAGTAAGTACAAGAGCACACACACACACACACACACACACACACACACACACACACACACAGTCACTCACTACATAACCCTTGAAATGTCAGAGATTCATAAAATATACAGTATATTCAGTAAAAAAAAAACACCATAATTTTACTACACTCTACTGCAAAATGTATGCACATATCAAACAAACCCATTAGGAAAGCCTCAAGCTGAGCGTAGCATAAACTTTCTGCAGAGGCAGCGATGCTCTGTTCTTCTTTTTCTTTATCTGCCATGACCAATGCTGTCATTTCTGCACACCATCGCCGCTGGAAGTGGTTTTTGATCAGATGACAGCACTGGACAGGTTCACTTACGTAACATGGAAGACATGTAAGAATAAGGGTAGAGTGTACCGTACTCTGAAGAACAAGTAAAAAAATGTGTTTGAGAGAGCAAGAATAGAGTTCGTTCTGGCCCACCCCACCGCAGCACGTCACGCATGCTCTTCATCAGTACATGCCATTTGGACTTTTTCTGATTTGTCGTGAATTTGTCGCCATCATTTGCAACAAGTGCTCTGTGCACAATGTTTACCTCTTTCCATAAGTTATGTTGAAGCCAGCGTTTCTTGCTTGCTTCATCGGCCACGCCCACTCCAAATTTCTGACCAATTACTCAATAGTTGCCAGAGGAGAAAATTCAGTTCCTGTCGATGATGCCTTGCATGGGAAAGCTAGCATACCCACAGCCCAGAAACTATCACCCCGATCTGTGGTGTCCTTCTGGGTACGGTAAGGTACGGTGTGGTACGGTTAGAGCTCTGTCATATCCAGTGGATTTTAAAACAGGAAGCGTTCTGCATTGTTACCGTTTCTGGTTTCAGAAATGATTCCATTGTGTCTCAGACCTTCCCCATTATGGAGAACAGACCAGTTCTGGGATTTGTACCCTGCGGTGCTGAACTGTGTGGCTTATTGGAAACATGACATCGTCAAACTTGTGAATCTGCCTGGATTAGCTGAAACACGGTAAACGTGACCTCTTGCTCTGACGCAAACACACACTGCTCCGCCTCCTTCCAGTCTAACCTTGATTGGGCTCCTTGTGTCTCCTCTCGTCTTGCACAGTTCTGCCTGCCATCACACTGATGTCCACTTCCTCGCACCCATCCTGTCATCTCCTCTTTTCTTCTCTGAGCGAGGAAACGCTTAAAGCGATACGTGCTTATGTGTGCACGTGCAAGCGCGATATCTTTTGCATCAACCGGCAGACGTCCTGCTGACGGCCGTGTCGAGTCGCGCCCTCTTCTGCAGCAGCAGATCAGTAATCGCGGCCCTACTTTCCAATTTTGTCTGCACCGGCACGCCAACGCACACAAGGCTCTGATAATTATGTCAGGGTTGCGGCTTCATCAGCCAACAGACCTGGCAAGGGGATTAACACTTCAAAGAGTAGAAGGATAGGAGGTGGGGATGGGGGGTGGCGGAAGAAATTAAAAACATGAGGTAATGTTAAAAAATATAGTTTAAGCCAAAAATAAAAGGGTTTATTTGAGGCAACGGATGACATGATGTCTGTCTTTTAAGAACAGGTCTTAAAAAGATGCCGCTCTATAAAGGGTTCTTTCTTCCTGTTTCCCTTAAATGTAAGAAAATATGCAATCTGCAGACACAGCAGGGCCAAAATTGAATCGCAGATGCACAGAATTTAAAATAATTCTCACTCAGCTTGTGCAGATGGGCAGAATCCACCTGGCCATTAAAAGGGTAATTGAGAAGTGCAGCTTTGTGGTAATCAAATCTGCAGCTCGCTTTGCTAACCCTCGTTCGCCCGAGTTTCAGGAGTCAATTCTCGGTGGTTATCAACAATCTCTGAGAAAAACATGTTGCGTACCCGATGAAACTCAAGCTGCGACGTAATTTAATGCTTCATTCCTTCAGCCGTTCTCTGACAGCACATAAACAAGAGTCCAGACAACGCTGACGCGCACACTTTCTCTCCCCCCCCACACACACAGATATAGTTACAGACAAATAGATTAACGATGGGCAACCGCCTGATCAATAACACCATTACAGAAATATAATTAAAGAGGAATGTGTTGGATTGGTGGGGCGGGGCACGGTGGTGCCGGGATTAGCACTGTCACCTCACAGCAAGAAGGTTCCGGGTTCAAATCTTGGCTCCGGCCTTTCGCAGCAGCTTTAAACGAGGTTTGGAAATGCTAACTGTTGTCATGCTGAACTGCTATTTTGGGAATGCATATTTCATCGTACTCTGTGATCAAACGCCACCGTTCCTGAAGGCTTCTGCTAACGATTGCGACACAGAGCGAGAGCCTCAATACCATTATCTCAAGCGATTTGCTCAAAGCATTGACAGTAGCAGCAAATTATTGTGAACTGCTGAATAGTGGATGACAGCATAGCATTACAATAATAGGGTAGTAATTTAGGGATAGAGTGAAAGAAACCCGACCGCGGAGCTGTTAGCTGTATCAGCTAAAAAAGAATCCATCAGAAGCAGATCCTAATGATGCAGGTCACCCTTGAAGATGTCAGAGTCAGTCTCTGCTGCAGAAAACTGCATGCTTGTGTTTCCCTCACCTCATCTCTTCAACTGTGAAGAACCCCGGCTCTAAAAGTGTATCACCAATTAGCGCTTTGCAAAGAACCCACTGCACTTCTTCCCACAAATAAATAAGCAGAGATGCGCAGACCCCTGAGCCTGTATGAGACATGCGTCGGAACTGGTAAAGAATCCGAGATCCCACCTCAACGTCCTAACCTCATAAGCAAAATCAATGATTCTTGAACTGCTTCCAGAGGCTGATCATTACGCTGCAGGCTAACACACTCGAGTTTTTACAGTCATTGCTGTTAACAGTTGCATCATTGATCTTTTATGGGTGGACTTTGAGCTAAATTGGTATGATTTAATTAATGTTATTTAATTTTTACTTAAATTACGATGACGATGTTTCATACTTCATAAAATCTTATCCTCGTGATATCCTTGTATCTGCGAGCAAAGGAGTTTAGTTCCTCGTCTTTCCAGGGTTCCTCCATCCATTCATCCATCCATCCATCCATCCATCCATCCATCCTTTCTCAATCAGCATTGATGACCGAAGCATCACAAACCCAGCGTGAAGGTGGAGGAATTGAACTCTCTTCAGGTAAGAGCCAAATTTCCTTCAACAGTTGGAGGCATGAGATGAAATAATTATTAACAATTATTGCCCTTCTCATCCTGGCTTGATGCTCGGGGCCGCTAGCACCCACGCACACAAAAGGACGAATATAATGGCTGCCGGTGAGCGAGAAACTGTCAGTGCTAATGACGGTGTAAGCAGTGAAATAAGTGCAATGTGTGCACGGAAGATGGCAAAATGTATGCCTGTGTGGACACTAAGTAATGCTTTCACAAGAGCAAAGCTGCACCCCCAATGAGCTTGCACGTGCATGCCGCACCCGGGTTAAAGTGACATTTAGGGGAATATGCTCACTAATGAGGATGTTCATGCTGGGAAAGTGCGGCTTGCATGAAAGAAACAAAAGAAATAATCATGCGACTGCAAAGGACAAATGCATCTACCTGTTCTCGATCTGCGGGCCTTCGTCTTTGTTGCTTTTTAAGAAGCTAAGGTGTCTCTTCCTCCTGGAGGCTCTGCTGTGCCTTCTTTATAGGAATGTTCTGCAGGAGGTTGTCCTCAGCGTGAACGGTGGTCATGCACCAAATGTTCCACTTTTAATTTATTCTTCTAACTCCTGGAAGGAAGTAAAGTAAAATAAAATGCTACTGCCGTACGCCCTATGCAGCTATAATTTATCAGTGTCTGCGTGACTTCCACGTGACTGCGTGGTTGTAGCTACATAACAAATCTACAGATTGGAAACAGTCATTTGGGGCATTTAATTCTCGCAGTACCCATGTCTACAGCTAGGTGCCACCACATCTTACACAACTAAGGAAAACTACTAATCAACTGTATTTTTTCCTTGACTTTCCTTAGTTTTCGCGTCTTCTCATCTCGTTACTACTGCTGTGATTCACTTAAACAGCGCGGGCAGTTGAGCGGGATGTCAGACAGCGTGACAGTGCTGGCAGGCGATCCGTCAGAACCGCGCGGGGTGACAGATGGCTCGGTCCGGCGCTGTATCATGTACGGAATAATGAGATGGTACCTTTCCTTCTGCTGCCACCACGGAGCGGGACACCTGTCACAGCGGCCCCTCAGCACACAGCACACCGCTGATCTGTGCATAATTTCTGCAAATAACTGTCAGGGAAGCTGACACACAGGCCTCCCTTTATCGTCCCACACACACACACACACACACACACACACACACACTCAAAATCAATTATGGTGAGTCCGGAAAGCTGCCCTAAAGTAAGCAAAGTGTGACATCTTATTTTCAAAAGTAGTGCTGGGATGAGCTGCCCCTCCCTTACGTGGAGTCTTGCAGAAAAGTCTGTAAGAATACACACTCGACCGAATCAGACACACTCATGCTGTTCCTCCCCATGCAAGCGAAGTGGGGGGGCATGGATAAAGCGTGTTTTGCATGCCCCCCACAGACCCAAACCAAACATTTATACAAGCACAAGTGTGTAGGTGTTCAAGCCGGCTGCACTCAAATGGATCTTGTGTGTCTCTCTGCTTTCTTGTTGTTTTATCAGGAAGATTTTATTAATCGTCTGCTTTCCGAGCTGGATAAACTCAATTCACTCAAGATGTCAAAAACCACATCACCCACATTTAAATTCAGTTACGCTGGGCCTGTTTCTGGTCCAACCTCTGACCTTTCTCACCTTCTGACCTTTAACGCATAATTTCCTCAGAGGGAAGGGAAATTAATCAGTCAGTCAGTTCTGTCCAGAACATATACACACACACACACACACACACACACACACACAATCCTAAGTCCCGCCAGAGTTACCTTTAGTGAGTGTCGTTAAATCGACTTCACGCCTTCTCATTGGTGGATACACACAAATACATCCCATCCATCAGAGCTAACATCTGCCTGGAAGTCTGCTCTGGATACAAGCAGCAAAGACCCGACAACAGTCGGGCTAACATGCCCCCCAAGTCAACACAACCACAGCTTATACAAACGGACACCGGCCCTAACGGCAGCAGTGTAGCTGGCCGTGCAGAAGCTCAGAGCTGCTAATAACGACATCATTAAGATGCTAATAAACCCATGACCTTTGCTGCACAGGTTTCAGAACCATTTATAGTCTCACCCCTGCGTGAAATACAGTATGTTTCTCTTGAGCTACCGCTGTCGCATTCCATCTCACTGTTCATGATTTTGAAAAGACAGCAGTGAGAGATGCCTAATTGCATGTGGAACGACACGCAGCGTACGTGCGTGGTGTTGTCACGAAATCTCCTTTCCACACCGGTAAATAATCGACAGCTGTCAACGCCTCGGTCATCCCGATCATTCCCTGTTGTAATGTGATGTGGGCAACTTTTGATTGCCCTTAAATAAACATGTGAAAATGCTGCTGCAAATGCAGACAGGTGATATAAAACTGTCTTTTTGCGATGTGCAGCAGATAACAGGCGTGCGCTTCACCCAGCGAGGCAGAAAACGCCCCGTAAAGGTTTTAATAAACATCCCAGAGGGCGATAAAACCAGGCTGCCAACTAAAGGTTTCAAATCTGAGGAGAGCAGATGTGGGAGTCAAGAGCCGAATCGGGAAGGCAGATAGGTCAGTTGAGAGCCACGGAGAGGACGTCCGTGTCTGGTACTCCTGCCACCGCTTGTTAGACAGCGATGCTGAGTTCTCCATCCGGCATGAATCAGACATTCCAGGAAGCTAGCATATGTCTCCCTCATTCAGTTTTCACACTCTTCCACCAGCTAGCACTGGTCCCTAACTGTTAAGGGAAGTGTTTCCCAGCCACTGGGCTCAGGCTCTGGGTGTCAGAATAAAGTTGAATGTGTGATGTGTGATGAAGCTCCATAGCTGTAGATACACCAGGTCCGTAGTCGTCTCGTAATTACGGCCGCCGTGTCGACAAAGCTCTGTAATAAGAATTAATCTTTGAGCAAATCTCAATCTGTCGCTCCTTCCTGGTGCTTACTGGACGAAGAGCAGAAAATAAAAACGTAGTAATAATCCCCGCTCGTGTCTCTAAAAGCCTGCCATAGATCAAAACCATAATGAATATTTGTTTGCAGCTGAATCAGTTGCGTAACAGAAAGAAACGGCGGCCCACTTTCAGAGCGACGTTATTAAAATCCCTCTGCGTGTGTTTGAGGCGGCCGTCGATGGAAGCTGGCCAATTTCCCTGTCTGAAAACACAAAATTACTATTTACAGCCCTGAAACTGTTTACTCTCCTGCCTATATTTGGGGGGAGGATCATTATTATATCTTAGGATAACATCCACCACTAAATAACGGCAGTGATTACCTGGAAAAGATTTAGAAACCTGGATTAAATTGTGTTTTGAGAGGAATTAGAATAAAGAGTAGACAACCAAGTTATAATTGGGGCTGAATTATCCCTTTAACGGATGCAGACTGTGACATGCTAAAAGCTTTGAGCGTGCTAATGACACTGATAGAAAATGCTGGAAAGAAAAACTGTTTGTACTCTTATTCCTCCCATTAATCTGAGACAATACTGGGATGTTTCAGGTGATGTACCTTCCAGTAGTCTGTTCATTTTTACGATGAAAAAGAAAATGCTAGTTAATCACATCAGAAAGGCTGTATGTGCATTTGCATTTGTGCATGCTCTTTATACAGTATGCTAGTTTCCAAACTGAGTTGAGCGTGAAGGATTAAAGACGCAGCAGGCTGTTAAACTGACTACGAAGACTGACAGGAAATATAAAAGTTTAGATAAAAACTTTGCATGAAAATAATATTTCATGTAGACCAATGTGTGCCACGCACATACATACACACAGATCCTCACGCTGCACGCTAAGCTCTCAGCTTTTGTTGCTGGCTTGTGGATTAAGTGTGAGCTTTTGTGAAATTATTTGAATCCCCAGGGTTGCAAAGCAGTACGTAGATGGTGTGTGTGAGTGTGCGTGTGTGTGCGTGAGTGTGTGTGCGTGTGTGTGTGTGCAGTCACGCGTGTGTCTAACATATGTCTGTGAGCACATCGGCTGAGACGACATGCCGATGAATGCTCGGAGGAAGAATGTGAAGAAAAAACAGTCCTGGAAAATGAAAAAGGCAGGAAACGTGAACTTCCCTCGGCCTGTTTTAACAGCGCACATACAGGAATTAATATTATTATTGAGCGGGGAGAGAGAATTTGTTTGGTGATCGATTGCGACTGATCTCACCTTGCATCGAGGCTGCGGCTCTGAGGGGCTGACTCAGCATCCTGCAGCATCTCACTGAATGAAATCAGAGTTTACACACACAAACTCACACATGTGAATGAAAGCATGCACGCTGTCGAGATTTAGCCCACACGCACCAGAAAAAGTTATAAAAGAAGCTTCTTGGTGCTGCCTGCTTGGTGGGAGCAATGCTGCGCTAATCCTTAATCCCCTTGAATAATCTAGAATAATTCTACCCTGCAAGCACCTGTCTGCCTCTCTGTCAGTACATGAAGGCCGCTCCGCCGCAATTTTGTGGGACCCGATTATTTTGTTGCAATTCTCCGAACATGAAGCCGCAGCTACTTCCACGTTTTAGACAATAACTCTACCTGATGATGCTTCTGTGTTTAGATTGCGCACGCAGGAGTTCGCCGCTCTGGGGCGGCTTTTGCACAGCTACCTAGGGATTTAGCACCGGATCCCTCGGTGTTAATTCGTGTGTAAATATCATTAAAATGATGTCCAAAAGTGATTTAGCGTTGGCATTCAAATGTGCGCGTTGGGCAGGAGAGCAGCTTGTGTGCTCATCTGCTGAGGTTCAGGTTCAATGTGACTTCTTAGTACACGTCAACCCTTGAAGGTGCACGGAGCCAGGCCCCGACAGAACACGGCAGCCACGCTAATTCATGCAAGAAAGTTGTCTTAGTTTGGTGCTGGGGGTATAAATACTGAATCGTTTATCGTTTGCTGTCGTGTCCTTTAGGCCTGGCTCAATCCTTTGAAACTTTCAGCATGGATTTGTCTAAAATATTTCTGATTAAGACTAAATAAATGAGTAAAAGTAATAACATTGAATCACTAGTTTTAGTGCAAACACCAGCGCAGAGACAAAGCTGCCGCCCCACTGGGAGGCTGCAGATGTGGGGGGCTGAAATATTTATACCCAGATCTTAGCAGTCTGAGAGAGACTGGGGGAGGAGGAGAGACAGAGGAAGGTGTATCTGTGTGCACGGACGTGTGTGTGTGTGTGTGTGTGTGTGCATGCGTGCGTGTGTGTGTGTATGTGTGTGGTAAGTGGAAAGAGAGAGAGGGAGTGAGAGAGAGAGATGAACATGCAGCACAGATGCCAAACAAATCTAGGGCAGTTTAGAAAAAAAGGCATTATTCCAAAATCTACTTTGTGCGTGTGTATGTGTGTGTGTGTGTGTGTGTGTGCACGCTCAAATCAAATTCATGAAAAGACAATTTTAATGTGTTTGTTTTTTTATCGTTCATCAAGACTTTATTCATTTTTCTTAATCAACCATCCATCCATCCATCCAGTTTCTTGTTCATACTTACATATCAAAGTCCTTAATGAGAATGGGTGGGGTACTGGCACAGATATAGATGATAGCAGATGGTGCCCCTACTTACCCCCAAACACACATATATACATCACCATACCGCCTGCATTGTGATTATTACCACTGTGATTAATAAGAGAAAGAAACACTGTTGCTGCACATTAACACAAAAATAAACACTAATTTGTTTCTGCCGTCTGTCTCTCTCTCTCTCAGTTTTAAATTAAGAGTCGTCGTTAGGCCAAACGGAGATCACGCGCTTGTCAACTCCGGATTGGTGCGTAACTGCGCGCTGCAGCGAGGGTCTGAAAATAGCAGCCCGAACAGTAACAGCTGCATATTGTATGAGTCACGTCAAGCTCTTTCTTCCCCGGGAAATTATTAAATCTGTAATGCGTCCAAGCTTCGGGCTTCAGATCAGGCGACTCGAACACGCTTGTAACGGCTCTGGCCTTTCATTTGTATTTCTAGCAAACCAGAAGCGAAATGCTACTAGCTTACAACAATTACGGAGGCGAGGGTGCCGTGCAATCCGCCCCTGTGGTTGCTGCGAGCGTCTGCGGATGAATTCAACTCATATTAATCAGCCCCCCCAACTGTTTACAGGATTTTCTCCGGCTCTAGGAAACTGCTCAGATCGCGTTCCTGAGGATTCATGTGTTTTACACCTACGTCGGAGGGCTGGCGGAACCTCATAGTAAAGTGCCGTCATGCATTACACGCAGGGCCTCGTCATTTCAGCTAAGAGGACTTTAAAGTGGGAAGATAAATTCTTGATGCTTCAATTATACAATTTTTCCGACAACAGCCGTGTCACCTAGCTTGTGTGTGCTTACATTATGGACGTATGGACGTGTTAGCGATGGTGTGGAATAGCCCCCTCATCAGAAGTGTTGCTCAAGGGTCGTCAAAGTCACTGTGAAGAAGAGGCAGCACCTGATCAATCGTGATTGTCTGACAGCAGGAACATGTTGGGAACATGTTGGCGTTCCATGTCAGATTAAAATCAGAAAACCCTGAGATCGAGAGTCATGCCTGAAGAGTAAAATACACATAAACACAAAACTGACACTTAAAATATCCAGCTATCTATCTGTTAACTGTCTAATCAGGGTCACTGGGAGGGCTGGAGTCCATCCCAGCAGTTGCTGGATCCACACACACACACACACACACACACACACACACGCTCATCCGTCATTAGACAGACAGAAAGAAGATGCCTGGACTATAACGCAGTTGTAAATCACACTCAATCACACTCACTCAAATATCTCGACAGGATCGCAAGATCTCATTGCATTACAGGGCCCACAAGATCGCCGCAGAAGAAGAAATTACAGCAGATATGAGATGCAGTGGCCGCTTAGTCTGTCTGTCATCATTTCTTCCACTTTATTCCTTCGCTAATTACTGCTGTTCCCCTCTGTCTGTGAACAGCCTCTGCTCTCCTTTCACATCTCACCCTGCCGTAGAACGTAAACCGCTAATTTCCCCCCACCCCCCGACACTTTCATGCCTCACAAACGCTCAGCCATTAAACAGCATGTGAATTTTTAAAAAAAGGAAAAACAAAAACGCCTCATAACCGCCTCCCATGTCTATCAGGCCTCTCACCCGAGGCGACCCCCCGCAGGTTCTTGGCAGTGAAGGAGTGACGGGTGTTGTGAAACATGACTGTCGTATTGATCGCTGGTAGCGCGGCAACAGCTGGTAGGCTCAAAGGGGGGAACGCAGCGCCGCAGCCAAGGCTGTGAGGTGTGGGAGTGAGCCAGCACCAATTTCTCCCAGTGGGTTATCCCTCCTTTGGATCTTAGCAAGATCTTTCCTGATGGGTGAGGAAGGAGGGGCAGGAAAAGTTCTCAGCAGAGACCATATCAGCATTTCTGCTCATGGATCATCTTTGTTTAAGGTGAGTAGCGAAAAGTAAAGAGTTACTAAGAATTAAAGAGTCACTGCGGCTTCTGTTTGTCCACAGAAAATACGACACAACTGACACAAAAATAGCATTTGAAATCTTCAGAACAGATAGGTCTGAAGTTTTGTGTTTGTAGTGGAGCCATGATTTTGGCCAAAGCTTTATGAAAAAATATTCATCATGAAGGAAACGGTCTTTATTTTGAAAAAATAAACATTTTGTTTTATTAGCTGAAGTTTGCATTTGCCAACAAGTCTTCAAATTCATGGAACTGCAGCAAAACATCCAAAACACAGCAACTAGAATGAGTCACATGACAGATGGGAACCAATCACGTCACCCCATGTTGACACCAGCCAATGAACTTTTGTGTTGAGGTTTGAACCCCTTTGACCTGGCAAAGTGGTTTCCATTTCAACCTTTAGTCTGTCCTTTTTAGATGCAGTTTGTGGAAACAGATGATCAGTATGTTCACATTTAGGCTGAATTAAATACATGTGCATATGGCAAGAAAATGACAGCATCAATATCTCATGCATTAATGTGGTGGCACTCGGTTTAGAGCCTGCCGCTCTGCCAAGGGCCAAATTGGAATTCCATCATCCCTCTGTAATTTGTCATCTGCCCACCCAGTCTCACTGGAATCCGTCCATCCATTTCTGTATAATTGTCCTGATAACCTGACAGGGGTGAGAAGATAAAAGCCTCCGTGGAGGTAAAGAATGCATAGATTAAGCCTCCGAGCGAGTTTCCGTCCCCCGTTTTAAATCTAGACGACACTTTTAGGGCCTCTTCACTGAACTCTTTTGAAGACAGATTATTAGAGGTTGGAGTCAATGAGCCAAAGGTTAATCAAAAAAAAAATCAGATATTTTATTTTACTTTATGAAAGAGGCTTTAACATTGTGACATCATCCCATTTCCTGTTTAAGAAGTGGTCACGCTTCTCTCCTGATGGGCTGCTGCGCCAGCTATCACCGTGATGGTGGTAACAAAATCCTTTGTTTCTTGTGCAACTTTGATTGTTGTTGGATCCAAGTGAAAGATTTGAAAGCGACACAATGAAAGACAACATCTCATTAAACCCATGCTTATCAGAGCAGAGACCACATTAATTCAGCACTCAAGCGATTCCTCTGCCGTGCGTGTGTGCTGGGACAGACGTAGACGAAACGAGTGTTGGATCAGCTACTTTTGACAAACAGAAACATGATTGTTTAATAAACTGATCCAAGCGTGGGAAGGCAAAAATGATCTGTGAGAGTCAGGGGAATATCTCCGTCATTTAATTAGCAACAATAACTGACAGACTGGGAGCGTTCCATCACAGTTAATCACATCAGCGGTTATTTGACCTCCGTCCATGCCAGTGTTGGGTTAATTAGGAGAGTGGATGCCCGGTGGTCAGAGCAGAGGTCAAGGAAACCCCCCCATCGCTTCTATAACAGTCAGAGATGGGGGCATTTCTGCCACTTTTCCACTTTTACCTACTCATCTTTCAGATAAACCTCTTTAGATTTGGTGTCGTACTTTTTTAAAGCTGCTGCAAGAGGTCGCCGGGCGACACGGTTGCTACTTTTTCTGGCCTCATTCACCCCAAAGTGTCGCCCGTCTCTCAGAATATTCAAGAAGGAAGTTAGCATATATCAGAGCTAAAGTCGAAGCCATGGGTGTTCCGATGGGCCAAAGATTACAGGAGGAGGTCGTTATTCACGTACACCATATCTGCCTCCTATTTCTGATTTCCATTCGTTTTCCCCCCGAGCTGTGATTACCATTGATTGGGAGCTGCTGCTCATTCCGGTCGGGGAGACACCAGGAACGACTGAAATTTGGAGGTGTGGCAGAAATGAATTCCTCCAGATTTGTGGAGATGATGTGCGGATGCTGTGGAATGTAATAACAAAGAAGGAATTAAGGTGGTGCATTTCTGCTGGTGGGCGTGGCCGCAGATTATCTGACTTCACCACAGGTATTGATCTTAAAGAGAGTTTTCCTAATTGATAACCTGGTGAATTTACTTGCCTGTCTAAAACTGAATCCAGCTACTTAGAAAACCGATGCAGCCTTCTGTTTTTTTGAGAAGAATCTAATAAGGCACTTATTAATTATCGATCGGCAGAGAAAGATGGCCACCTTATCAACTTTGGCCTCTATATGTTAAAACCAACAGTTTTGGCCACATTGATTTCAGATTCATCCATCTTTGTTTTAATGACTGAATGGCCAACACCTTCTAAAAGGAGAGAACAGGACATCGATTATGGAGGTCGTCATGACTGCGAACATGCAACAGTTTGTTTAAGGAGGTCTTTAAAAAAAACAGAGATAAGCAATCAGCTCTCTGCTGCAGGCCTTCACGCCTATCGATCCCCCTGAAGCATTTCTCTCTCATCAGCACCTCAGTGTATAACACCATGGTGTCTGCATTTACACATAAATCATCTGTGCAGGGCACAGTTTGTGCTAAAAACCTCATGGAACCTCTTCAACATGTGGGCGTCGCGTTTCTCGCTCGGTCAGCACATTGCGTGCTGAATCCCTGCATCCACAGTAGCGTGTCCTGATGCTCTGGGTACCACTCTACATAGCATATGTAAAGATGGAATTAGATGTGAACACACGCTCATTAAAAGGAGTTTACTTTTCCTTTAATGTTGCTGCTGCGGGCTATCTCTAATGTGTGGGCGAGAGGATCTGCGTGGTCCAATGGTCGGACACTGTTGCTGCTGATCTCTCTCTCTCTCTCTCTCTCTCTCTCTCTCTCTCTCTCTCTCTCTCTCTCTCGGCGGCGCGCATGCACACACACACACAGTAGCAGCAGAAGAAACACGGTAACGCTCTCGTCGTTGTAGGTGAAGAGTGGCGCCAACGCGACACAATGGTCAAGCAGCGCCATTCAGACAAGACGGAACGCACGCGCGCGCACACACGCCCTCAGTTTTATCCCCTGCGTGATTCCTCCCCATGCACTAAATCCCTGCTTCCACATCTGTCCATGACGCGCACTCTGGCCGTCCATCCTTGCCCGCGGAGCGCAGCGCAGAGAGCAGGCTGACTCTGTGTGACACTTTAAATCTGAGCCCGCTGATTGTAATCACTTCTGCGTGCCATTTAAACTCCAGCACGGACAGAGAGGACGCGATCTAGCAGCAGCTGTGGCCAAAGCAGGAGCGAGATGCGGCGGGAAGAACGAGCATATGCGTAAAAATCACCATCACGCGTCAGCTCAGGATCGGAATCAAAGCATAATGAAAATAAATGTATAGATTAAAACAGGGACAAACACACAAAGGCATGTTTTCAGGCTTGCGTTAAAAATCTATATGAGCTTCTGTTGCACCATGAGGACCCGACACCAGCAGAGCGTCAATCTGCGTCGCAGGTGCGTGATTCTCACTGTCCTCTGCAGCCACGCACATCAGGAAAGAAAACAACGATTAACATCAGAAGAGAAGCACATTTACCTTCACTCGTCTTGCTTTCCAAATTATTCGTCCGTTGGCAACGATGGAGAGAGGGATTTTTTTCTCTCCTCATCCACTGCCGTCTGCAGGATCAGCAGCAAGAGGAGGGGGGGCTGAGAGAGAGAGAGAGAGAGAGAGAGTTAAACTAGATCTGCAGCAGGCTGCCTCTACAGTTGGCTTCTTTTCACTGAATGCTAACAGTAAAACGGTTCACACATTTTAGATACATAAATGTATATACTGAGCAGGAAAACTTCAATTTTCTAAAAAATCGAAAAAAAATGATGGGAAATCGAAAGAAAACGTGTTTTTCACATGTTGTCGCACAGATTCGACGAAGAAAGGACGAAGAAAGGAAGCTGGTCTGACGCTGAGCCGAGGCCTCACCGTCAGACCAGCAGCTCCGCCCGCTGCAGGTGTGTGTCTGGGTGTGTGTGTGTGCATGCATGAGATGCTCCGTGGGCAGCCCGGAGCTTGGTGATGCTCACTTCACTTGAAAATGTCAAAATGTCAGCAGTGCGATCGTACTCAATTAACACCCCCCCACCCAACCAACCACCAACACCCACTGTCCCCATTTCTCACATTTACCGTCTCCTCATCGTTCTCACGACCGAGCAGATGCATCCAAGCACACGTGTTTATGATTTATGTCCCATCTCATTAACTCCCTGCCCCCACCCCCCCACCCCCCCACATCCATCAGCTGGGGTATATTAGCTCCGCTGGCTGATGCAGTTACACACACTCATTAATATCTCCTCATTATCAGCGCCAGCAGCAGCACAAAGGCCGCCTCGGCGCACCACTGCTGCCAGATTTGTGTCAGCAGTGCTCCGTGCGTGTAATGATGTGGAGGTGCCGCCAAACCCAACACTGCAGCTGAGGTCAGAGGTCATCCCAGAGGCCTCCCAGTCGTCTCTCTGGCCCACATGTCCAGTCTGGTGAGTCATACATGTGGCCTTTCAGACCCGTTTATCCGACCACAGCGATGAGGGATCTGTACTCAAACGCTGATCTTTCCGTACTGCTCCACTAATATCCTGAGCAGCTGTCTCATATTGATCATTGTTATCCCCAAATTGTTTTCCATAAACAAATGAGAGACTCCTCTCCCCACAGCCGGTGAGTTACCGGCAGTACTCACAACCTTCATTTAGCAGTGAGGAGGTGAACGCCTGCTATGAAGAGCAGAGCTGCCATCCTGACCTTATAAAGTTTAGAGGATGTATTCTAACTTTTTTCAATTTTCTTCTGATTTTTCACACATTTTCACTTGTGAACTCTGGTTTTTGTCTTTTGTGGGACATGTAAATGAAAACTTTTCTAACTTCGGATTTCCAAATACTGTATGTTACAGGAAATGAGTCCTTTCCGTCAAAACAGCACAGAAAACCCATCCAAACCAAACACCTGTACCCCCTGAACTGAGCTGAGGACACTCATTTTTCTCACAGGCTGCTGATGTTTTGTTTGTTTGTTTGTTTGTTTGTTTGTTTTTGCAGGAAATGACTCATTTTATCACTTCTGAAAACACGAGCGCAGCAGACCGTTTATTTCTTCCAGAGATATTTTTCTCTCAGTGCACCCTGCCTCTCAGACGCGTGGCCTTGAGCCTTGGAGGCTGCTCATCTGGTTGGGTCAAGTTGTAAGTGACTTTGTTATAAGTTATAAAAATGGCTCGTGCTCAGAAGCTGCTCTCCTCGGTTTGGTGAGAGGAGCCTCGTTTCACATTTGACCCCTCGTCTGTGCAGAGATTTGCAGAGGCTGTGGTATTCCCAGTCTGGTTCTTTGATCACCTGGTCTGTTACACACACACACACACACACACACACACACACACACACACACACACAGACTTTTCAAACAAACAAAATGTGACCAAACAGGTCACAAATATTTCTTGTGTTGTTTTAGTGGGTAATCTTTGATCCCCGGGCAGCAGCTACACCGACGAGAGAAAGAAAACAAAACAGGATAAATAAAAACATAAGGAGAGAGATTTGAGATTTATCAGTGCAGGGTGACTTTGCAGCTCCACATATTCTCCAATTTTGGTAAGGCAGCCCAGATGAAAGCCTTCCTCGCTGAAGCCCTGCTTGTGGCAACTATAGCAACATTCGATCATTCCAGAGAGTCAAAACACAGATTGCAAATCAGCGAATATGGAGATGAGGCCTCTTTATACAACACCTAAAGTCATTTATATTTACACTCTTTCCCCATTTTAACCTTTTAATGAGTGAACTTTTTTAACCAATAACTATAATTAATTATAGATAATGTTGGGCATTGTGGTTGTCATTGGCTACTTGATGATGGGCACATTTCCTGCAGGTCTTCATGGGCACCAACCTACTGCAGCTATATGCACCATTTATCTGACGTGTTTTACCTATGCCTGGAGTACAACATGATTTTTCAGACCCTTACGTGAGTTTGCAGATGTTGGAAAAGTTGTTTTAGGTCACGACCACCTGCCTTAACCACATCATTTGCCGAACCTGCACCCAGTGCGTTCAAATCAGTCCTGCACGATTGTTTAACGGATGAGGCATCTCAAGTGACTGGCCTCACGACTCTGGTGCTTCAAGAGTGTTTCCATGGAAACCGCTTACGGTCTTGTGAAGAGAAGCAAAAGACTGAGAGGGAGAAACAGACCAAAGCTAACCTCCAGCACCATGTTTTTCTCACTTTTCCCTCCAATCCTGGTTACTTTGTAGCGGTACATCTGCTACATGTAAAAAAAAAAAAACAAAAAAAAAAATACAAAATCACTGGGCAAGTGGGTTTGCAACCTGTTAACAGTTTAATGCAGGCAGGAGGGTATAAATATACTTTAGTCTGTGTGTCGATGGTCACCAGCTCTTCATGAAGACAGATACAGCTTATAGCCTGATACGGGGACGTGAATCTGGGCTTTTCCACTGTGGCTGTGGGCTGTGTCATCGGTGGCCCGGACAGAGCTGACCCCATCGTCACAAGAGTCATATGGGACGCAATCAGCGCTCAAGCAGATGGAACGCCGAGTTCCAGCTGATCCTTGCAGGCCCCACACACCACTGAGGCAGAACTGGAATGTTTCCCTTTGTAAGTTAGACACACAGTTGCAAACATAGAAACACATATGGACAAATGGCTACTTTATAGTATGTCACATTATGTTTATATTTAGAAATACAGTACCTAGTATTACAACTGCAGTATTTTTTTACATTCCTCGACAAAATTAGAATTTTGTCACCTTCATTTTAACTGACGTAATATGGAGCTCCCTATTTTGAAAGAAACTCAATGCTCAAGGTTGAACGATTTAAAGACGATATTTTGGTGCCATCTAGTGAATAATAGGGTACACTACACAGGTATGAAGCCCGCAGTGCCGAAACCACTGGCGATGTTATATATTTTTGGCCGCTATCATACTGTGACGCTATTTTGCATCTTTTTGAGGTTTCATGCCACACACGTACAAAGATTTGAGGTTTAACGTTGCACACATCTTTGTAGTTTTGGGGTAAAATGTTGCACACATTCGTTTTCGTTTGTTGTATTTACAAAGTTGAATTTCCATCTTTAGCCCACACTTGTCAATGGTTGTACGTCTTCTGAAAAGCCAACAGATAGTGATGTCAACCTTAATTCAAAACAATTTCTGAAGACCTCCAGTACAAATCTTAGAATTCAAATAATCTGTCCATTCTATTAGGTTTCTCAACTGAATTAGTTCCCCATCTCTTTCCTCAGGTTATTTTTATGAGTTGCACCATAGAAGGGCAATAAGGTTGTATTTCCCTGTTCATATCTATTACTTGCAGTTTAGAACTTGTCAATAAAACTATACAGTGATAGAAACTACAGTTTAATGGACTTGCATGTTCCTAAATGAGGCAGCATTTTTCTCTACTAAAATATATAGGAACAGAAAACTAGTTTTTATGTATCAGTTGCAATGAACTTTTTTTGTTTTATGTTTCATTATTATTATTATTATTATTATTATTATTATTATTATTATTATTATTATTATTATTATTATTATTATTATTAATGTCAGTATGTGTTTTCACTCCCTGACATGCATATATCACCTATTTGATAATGCCCAAAAAGGGATTCAAACCCGTAGTTTAGAGTAATTAAATACATTAATCAGCGCGCTGAGCGTCTAAAAGAGGTTTCAATCCGATGGGCTTTTTCTGTGTTACAGCTGCGTTTTTGCAGCTGACCCTGGTTTCCATTCCCATGGCAACTTGGTTTATGGTCTACATGCATGTTAATGTGTGTAATAAATTTTTGTAAGATGGTAAGAAACAGTCGTTTTCCCTATCTTCAGACAAGAAAAGTACACTTTCTTATTGTTACTCTTCTGATTCCTTCTTCCAGTTCACCTAGATTGTTGCACATTAGGTTTGTAAGATCCTGCTAACCTATGCCAAAACCCAAATAGATGATTTAATTTAAAAGAGCAACTATCCTAAAAATAACAAGGTGAACCAGAACATTCTCAGCTTTAATTTGTCTTGTAAAATTTGACACACCTGAAAGCGTGAAGTCAGGTCAAATTAAGTGTAAATTGGATGCAAAAGGAACGAGAAGGACGCACAGTTTTGTTTGTTTAAAACGGCAGCTGAGTCAGTGTTTGTTAAAGTTTAATCTCACGCAAATGAGAGGTGGGACAGTTTCAGCCAGTCTTTTTCATGAGTTTCGAAGCTTTATTGGCAACATTTCACACAATATTCATGCTTATCCTACTCCTTCTGGTGTTAAGATCTGTAATTTAATTTAAATTACAACTGGTTTAATTACAAGAAAACAGAGCATAAATCTGACAAATGATAAAAGTAGCTGATGGCTTTAATACGGTAAATTATAATCTTGTCCTGTGTAGAAGATCAATTTCTTAATGACATCCAGAAGCGATACATTCAAGATTTGTTTTTAAGTTATGGATAGCATGCATTCATGTTTTGAAGGATATAAAAATAAAAATGAATAGATAGGCATATATTTTCCTCTTCATCAGGACTGGTCATCATCTTTTTTCCCATCAGCTGTTTTTCTGTCCAAATCCTCAGAGACTGAGGGATCGTCTTCCTGCCAGAATAGGTTTTTCATTATCACCCAAATGTTTCAAATCATGTATCGCTCAACTCGACGTGCAGGTTGTATGAATTTCCACAGACTCACCACAATTATGTCTTTTCCACATGTGCAGGTCAGCCATTTGATGTACTCGTCTCGAACCTGCAGCAAAAAAACGGTATATCTTCTGAGATCCATCATTCCCACATTAGCTGTTTATTTTTACTGTTATTATTATAATTAATAAAATAATGGGAAAATAGGGAGGGAAAAAAAAGCAGGAAAAGCCTGAGATTATCATCTAGCTGAAATGTACCTCTTTGTTAAGCAGACAGTGGACGATGAAGAGGAAGGTGCCCTGCTGGGAGTTCAAAATTATAAACAGGACCTGAAAGAAAAGGTTTGTCTGGTAGAGACCCAGAATCCAGGTACAGCCCAGTATGACAAACTGAGCCACGATCTTGAACAAAATCAACCTGCGGAGGAAAAGAGAGATTTTGATGAGTCTTTCAGGTAGATGTATATTTCAGTTGCAGCTGTCAGACTTTTGTGGAAAACCTGGTGTCTTTGGACTGGGAAATGTCACTTCTCATGTTGGCCAGGGTGGGTCTCAGACACCAGAGAGTCGCACAGAACAAGAGCCAGTTTATCTTAAAAGGGAAAAAAAACACTAAGGTAAGACAGAGAAACCACAAGGATCCATAGATGGAGGAAAATAGTGGATATGGCAGCCCTCCTCGGCTGACAGAGAGCTTCCTAAATTAACTCCTTGTTAGCACGATGCTAGTTAGCCTTTTCATTGTTGTTTGTTGCAGCTTTTCCTCAAATCTTGCATCATTCGCTATCCCACAATGCTTTAAGAGCCAAGTCATGAAGGCAGGAGTTTCTCTCTGGGCCATTCTGCATGCTAGCACTGAGGCCTGTTTGAGCTCATAATAACTGTTAACACAAATTTAACATGATATTTTCTCACCCCAAGAATAGCAATCACAGGGCCTGTCAGAGCCCAGTTGAAGTTCCGTTTTTGAGACAGCCAGCACCTGCAAGGGAGTCAAATGAACACGAGCTTTAATATAGATGCAGTGAAGAAAGACAGAGTCGCCTTTTATTTTTACAACTAACGTTTTAGCTTCAGTTGCACCGTAGCCGTCAGAATACACCAGCGCAGAGACGCCCACGATGGTAAACGGCACACCATAGCCAATCAGGTAGAGCAGTGGCCTGGGGAGGCCATCTCTCTGAATGACCTGCACTTTGGTGAGTCTTCGGACTAAGAGGTGGAGCTGCAGCGCTTCCAGCAGCATCCACACAAAGCTCGCGATGACTAAGAAGTGGAGCAGACCCGCCATGACAGTGCAGGCCAGCTGCAGAGAAACATAACTGTGCGTCACCACAAAGGCCTACCCTGATCGCAGCCGCACTCCAAGCCTCACCTTGTTGTCAACGTATTTCTCGTTCCAGAGAAGCAGCAGATGAGACATGGAGAGGTTGAGGCACAGGTGAAGACGGGCCGTGTTGTTGATCTTTGGGTTCCAGCTGCACAAGAGGAAGGTGAAAATGGCCAGACCAAAGAAGAACAGGCCGAATATCACACACACTTGGTTAAGCCACTCCAAAAACGGATTCGCCGGTGCAGGCTAAGGAGACAGATGACATCGGTATTCAGGCGTATATGTAATAGTACACATTAAAGACTTCGCACACGCTGGCGGTCCAATGTCCTTTACCTCTGCAATCTGCATGATGAGGGCAAAGGTCGACAGGTGGGAACAGCTGCACACCGTGTAGTTCTCATGGGCGAACGAGATCCAGCAGCCCTCAGTGGACCAACGCATTTTTCTGTAGCTTTGCCCTCCTTCGCTGGCCTCCCTGTGGTCCTCCCAGTACACACAGGTCACAATTCCATTTTCAGGTATTTTCTAGGAATGCAACATTAGCAGAGGTTAAGCAGGCGGATGGATGAATGGATGGATGGATGGATGGATGGATGGATGGATGGATGGATGGATGGATGGATGGATGGATGGATGGATGGCAGGAACACCTTTTTATGCTGGATGGTAAAGTTGACGGGCTCAGTGAGGTTGGTGTTATTTACAGCCGGTAGCAGCACGGTAAAAACGTCAGAGTTCATCTCTGTCTTGTTCACCGTTTTGAAGTACTGATGACTGAGGAGGCTTTCCATCCCACTCAGGGTCATTAGAGCCACTGTAGCAGAACCTGCAGGCGTAAATTAGCGACATCACAATCATCAGTGTCACAGTGCTGCCACAGGACGGAGGCCTTCCTCTCACCGTTGTTGGCGCTAGCTAAGGCCTGCAAGTTCATGTCCAGAGCCTGTCCTCTGGCAGAAAGGGACACATAGGTTACTTCTTTATTCTCAGCATCCATCGTCTCCAGGTTCATATCTGGGATTAATAAATGCATATGGCATCAGTGTCTAAAATGAACTGGTCTATATAAGCTAACCCAGTTAATGTCTCTTACCCACTGTTAAGGTTTGCACCGATTTTTGGCTTTGGTTGAAAGTTGACCGCACCATCGTGGTCACGAGACGGTCTGAGATGTCCAAGATTATGCTGCCGGCTTCTGCGTCACCTTGGCTGCTCACCGTGATTGATGTGGCACGTGGTCCAACGCCAGACACTTCCTGTAAGAATTTAACTTGATCGCATTAAAAAAACATTAAAAAAGCACAAAACATTAAAGAGGAAATAAGCTCTATTTTTTAAAGGTCGTACCATGGTTGCAGACAAGCTGTTAGTTACTGTCTGAAATTAAAAGAAGAGTAAAAAAAAAAAAAAAAGTTTAGATTAACATGTAACTGAAGTGTTTCCGTTGCAGTACTTTCACAATTAAGTAAACCTCAAGTCTCTTGGTTTTGAACATATTAGCTTACTGCAACTGGCAAGAAGGCATCTGTGTTGTTCTTCAGATCTTGATTCATTTGGCCCAGGAAGGCCTGCGTTTTTGTCTGGCCCTGCAAAGGTGAAGATGATATGTTAGTAATTCTATCATGATCCATTCAATGTGGACTTCAATATATTTTAAAAAGCTTTCGCTATAAAATGCTTTATTCGGCCTGACCTCTTGGGGCACAATTTCATTTAGGACCTCATTGATACCTGTGAGCAAATCAAAAAATATAACTATGGTGCAGAAAAACCCTTACAGTTTTGCTGACTTATTTTGCTCACTTTTGCAAAATGAGGTGCCGACCAACCACAGGATACCAGTTGAAGGGTAGAAGCCATCAGGACAAGAACAAAAGAAGGTCCCCGGCACATTAGTGCACACAGTATTCTTGCCGCAGATACCCGGAGTCTCAGTGCACTCGTCGATATCTGCAGGGAGGGAGCCGAAACAGACCAATCTATTATATATATGCTTATTCAACATATGTACAGTATATACTGGATGTCTGTGTAGATTCTCACTCATCCAGGTCATAGTTATCCAAAAAGATCTCTCTGTGTCAACTGGACTGAAAGGTTTCTTTGAAAACGTTTCACCCTCTCTCCAGAGAGCTTAACTGAAGAAGCTCTCTGGAGAGAGGGTGAAACGTTTTCAAAGAAACCTTTCAGTCCAGTTGACACAGAGAGATCTTTTTGGATACAGTATATACTGCATATATGCATTATGTATGTATGTATACACACACACGTGCATGTTTATGTTTTGTCAGTATGTAGCAAGAACAAGAACACACACGCATGCACGCACACACACACACGCATACACGCACGCACACACACACCGCACAAGTGGGCAGGCACCTGTGCAGGGGTTAGTGACGCTGGCTTTCACTTTCAGGTTGTTCAGTCGATAACCGCTGTTGCAGGTGCAGTTGTAGGATCCTATCAAATTGGTGCAGTTGGCGTTTGGCCCACAGATCGTAGGCGTTTCCACACATTCATCAATGTCTGGCGACACACACAAAAAGATGTTTCATTAGCTATAGGCCTTGTGTCTCGCTGCGGTTTTCTGTGTGACTGATTTTCCCCTCCTTGTTGACCTATGCAGACATTGCTGGCCTCCCTGGGTTCTTTCTCCCGATTAGTCGGTGCCCAGCCCTCATTGCACGCGCATGTGAAATTCCCCGGTGTGTTTGTGCACAAGGCCTCGGGACCGCAGATACTTGAGTTAGAGCACTCGTCGATGTCTGAGGAAGGCAAAGTTTGGTTTCAGTAAACAGTTTGCCTCGCATGTTTTGACTGCTTATATCTGCAGGAGGATAGCTCAAACCTTGGCAGACGGGGATCGCATCCATGGCAACGTAGTATCCTTGATGGCAGGTGCATGTGAAGCTCCCAATGTTGTTTAAACAGTCTCCGTTGTCACCGCAAATATTAGCAAGACATTCATCGTCATCTGCAGAGAGTAACTGCTATGTTAAAGCTGCAAACGCCGCCTGGACAAAAGTGATGTGAGGCTACGACAGAGGGAGGGGATACCTATGCACAAATTCTGGGATCCAGGTGCTAATGCAGAATTGTTTGCCTTGAATCCAGTGAAGCAGGTGCAGCGATATCCCCCATCGATGTTGTTACAATACGAGTTCTGACCGCAGATTTCAACTTGTAAGCATTCGTTTATGTCTGAGAGTGTGGCCAGTTCAGGGCGCATTTCCACCAATTTTACACATAAAAAAAAACAAAAAACATGAGGCACTTTGATGTTGAGCATGTTGAGACAGTTCACTATGTTACTGAAAAGAGCTGCACAAGACTGTGATGTTATCTGAAGTATTAGCTAAAGGTTAATGACTGTAATTGGCAGACTTAAAAAACAAAAAGTTGAAAATGCACATACCCACACAACCGTATGAGTCAGAAGTGGGCACCATAGCAGGAGGAAGCTCATACCCGGCAAGACAAATGCAGCCGCCGTCCACCAAACACTGGGCCAGAGCGCCGCAGGACTCTGGCTCACACTGATCATGATCTTAGAGGAGGGAAAAGTACATCCAGTGTTTTAGCTATCAGCTCAATCTGTCAACGTCTAATGTTCTGTGTTTTTAATATCCTTCTCTCTCCATATGTTGACAGGAATGTGTGAAAAAAAGCTAAAGCAGGTGCCACTCACAGGTCACATATCCCATGTTGGCATGTGGATGAGTTAAAGGCTTATAGATGTAGAAGCCCCCCGGACAATAAGCCACTCTGACATTAGCGGTTACCTCCATACATGGGTCAAGAATTCCGCTGTACGCGCTCACGGTTTCTTCGCCCAAAGACTCGTTAGTTGAGTAGGTAATTGGGATATAAAGTACGTTTTCTGTGCCCCCTAGATTGTTTCCTATACAAGACGTGATTACTCTGTTGCCACCGATCCCAGTGAACCGCCACCACTGGTTTAAGAGCTTTAAATCGTCGTTGGGGAAGCCGAGAATAGTTGGCGACACGAAGGCTCGGTTGCGCCACGGTTCCGTTAAGTTGGTGTATCCATTGCAAGAATCTGAAAGGATCAAAACATAATTAAATGGGTATTTCATCCATTTTACTAGGCTTTTTTGTACTTTTTAATTACTATCCATACCCTGTAAGAAATCCCAAGCAAGAGGGAGGCCAACCAAGCCTGATATGAGACAAAAAGACATCAGCTGTCAGAATATTTGCTAATTACGTTTATTTGCAGCAATTTCTCAGTAAATCTGAAACATCTATAAGAAAGCAGAAATTCACTTACCCAGAAGAAGAGACAAAGCACAGCAGTTCATCATTGACACATCAGGTCTGGAGATCGGCTCTGACAGGCTGAGCTTCACTTGCTGGGATTTGCACTATCCAAAAACTGTTTTGAGAAGATTTGATCCGAATGCAAAAAACAATGCAAATCCACCGAGGCCAGGTGTCGAAGCCCTTCCCAAGACAGAGCCAATTAAAACTTGGACCTGTCAGCACTGCCTACTGACCTTTAAATGAATGTTTGTCAACTTTTCCTGGTGTTTCAGATTTTTTTTGGATTGTTTTGGGTTGGACATATGATGAACATGAATTTAAAAAGAAAAAAAGGTTCAGCAGATTTAAACTGAAGTTAGAGTTTATGGTAAACTTCCAGGCTGTAACCGAACCTGACCATCTAATGCTAATATTATGTGTTGCCATGATTACCTGTTTTTGTAGGCTTTTCTCACACATACATGATGACTACTCTTACATTAAAACACAAGATTTTTTATTTTCATTGTGTTAATACAGCTGTTTTAGCTGCCCGGCACATTGTTTCCAAAATAGCCCTCAATGAAAAAAACAAAAAACTGAAAAATTAAAAAACACACTAAATATGCATCAGATCATGCTTATTTTCGGTCAGCTTTTTATGAAATAAGGTTGCTCTTCTGTTTCGTCAGTTCATGTGACAGCGGTTGTTGTGAAGCAGTGTGCACAGCATAGAGAGTAGGGTAGAGGGAAAACAAAGGGATAGGTACAGAAAATGGATGGATGAATAGACGTAGAGGTACGAAGTGTAGTCAGGGCTTTGTGATCAAGGCATGTTTGTCTTGGTCTCTTGAAGACAAGGATCAAAGCCCAGCAGATCCTTTGATCGTCAGGTTGATCCTAGCTCAGTGCAAGACCATCCTGACTGGTCACTTGATCCGCAAGAAACTGAGCTCTGTTCACTTGGTCCCTTGAAGATCCAAGCCCTGCAGATGTTTTAATCATCAGTTCAGTGCAAGTCCATCCTGACTGTTCGCTGGACCTTAACCTGCAGGGCTTCCTATCAAATGCATAGTTTTTCTTTTCTTTTTAGTATTTCATCAGAGTTATTCGAACATTAAAAGGATACATTGATTTCACCAGTAAATTCCAGCTAGCTTGTTATCATGTCATCAGCTTTCCTGATGGAGACTTCATCTTCGCCCACTAAAAACAAACAGGTAATAAACGTTTGAATGGTGCATGATGTAAATTAGTACAGTCTAGATCAACCCTACTGTGCTATTTTTTTTTTTTTTTGGTGCCATTCTATGTTGGTGTCACAATGGTTGTACAATATTTCCTCAGTGTCAGCTTTTACTGCAATGATGCTTCTAAATGAGCTGGTCTAGAGGAAGTGTAGGTCTGATCAACATATGGCATTCAAATTTCAATTTTCCAGCACCGAATGAAATGGATCATGGGTAAACCCACTAAAAGATCAAGAAGTTTTCTTCCTTTGTGGCCCCGACTCAGCTGATGGGGACAATTTCTTCATATTCTGTCAAGACCCAAATGATCAGACGGCTGGGATATGAGTTGTTTTTAACTTAAACTCTATTAATCATCCTTTTAGCATGTGAGTATCCATAATTGGAGTCATGATGGTGGTCCATTGTGCATCTCTGGCAGTTGGGATTAAGATAAATCAGTGCTTTTTCTTTGCCACCTTGTAGCCTGCTCAGTTCTGTCTCTGAGGAAAGTTCATCCTCTGAAATTAATGGGAAACCACTTACAAACCACCAAGAGATTTCAGTGATGCAGCAGCACCAGGCACATCAGCACATTCATTTATTCATTGTTGCAGTTGTTAGTGTTATATTTATATTTAATTTTTCTCTGTGTTTCTTTGGGATAAACAATGTTAAATGGCATTTTGTTGTATTTTGCTTTCGTAAATGTTGTGTAATGTGTATTTCATCCATTAGTGTTATGATTATTGTTGTTGCTATTATGTAGCAAATATTGCCCTCTAGTGACATAAATTAGCCATGTTTTTATTTTTTCCCTTGACTGGACACTGTAGTTTTTCTTTTTGCTTATTTATATTATGATTGACAGTGGGGAAAAAAAAGCTTTTTTTTTGAGGCATCGTTGATTTGTGTTAGAAAAAATAGTTGCGTGTCGTTCTTGGTACTGAAGCAGAGGAAACGGAACCCTTCAGACCGACGTACAAGCACAATTCTAGAATATCAGATCCTAGGAACCAATGTTCGAGGTCACATTTTCCAGTTGATCATATTAAAGAACGGAATAATCAACAAAGCAAGGTATGGCGTTTAATTACAATCGGCAATCTGTTTTATATTCAGATATTATGTTCTGTGTAACATTTGATCTTGTTGATATCTGAGGATGTAGGAAACATCATTTTGCATCAACTTTACCGATGTTTAAAGATGGTTGGTATTATCTAGCGACTAGCTTAACTGAACTGTGGCTAAAGCCTGCGAAGGAAACGCGCCTTGCTGTTGTCTTTAACGTCTAGTAGTAATGGTAATAAAAGAGTAAATCAACGTTCTTTGTTGCTTAACATGTGTTAAAGATCTCTTAATTTTAATTCCGTTTTTTTCCTTCCTTTTCGTGTTTACTCCACGTAAAGGAAGCCATCCGGCTAGCCTGACACAACGGATCGTGAAGAGATCAGCACCATGACGTCTTTGGTGAGATTTTAAAAATAGATCAATAAAAGTTGTAAAAGTTGCAGTCTTCTCAATAGTTTAACACTCATAGCGGTGTAACGTATCATTTGAATTTAATGGGGGGAGTTTAGTACTGACATTGCATGTTCAAAGTTGACCACAAAATATCGTTCTGTGTTTTGTCCAGGGAAACAGCGGTTCATCGGTGACAGAATATACAGTCCGAGTTCCAAAGTGAGTAGAGAACGTTTGAAAGGGCTGCATAACGACTTTATGCACTCTTTTGATTTATGCATTGTTGTATTAAAGTAAACGAGGCCGGATGTATTTATATGGTGGCTGTTGTATTATAATGCTTTATCATCACTTGAATGTAATTTTTGATTTTGCATTTCTCTTCTTCCATGACATAGAAACACCAGCAAGAAATACAACATTATGGCTTTCAATGTTGGGGACAAGGTCAACTGTTCAACCTGGACACAGGTGGGCTTCATATCACCACTCCATAGTTTGAGCTTCATTGTGGAACAGAGAGCAGTTACATTCACTGTGGTTAGATGATATAGAAAAAAAAATCATATTGATTAAGGCAAATAAATAGTCCACAGAGAAGTCTTGTTTTACATCAGTAAATTCAGCATTTATCAGAATCAGAAAGGGGTTTATTGCCATCGTCAGTGAACAGAATTCACAGACTAGGAACTTGCTTCGGCGTAAGGTGCAACATAAAACACAGAATCTAAAATATAGTCTCTTGAAATAAATACACAAATACACAAAATCAGAACAGTGCAACTGTAGTGCAAATGTTAAAGTGACAGTGAAAGGTGGTCAAGTGTTCATTAGTCCAGCGGCACATGGAAAGAAGCTGTTCTTATGGCGTGAGGTTCTGGTCCAAATGGACCGTAACCTTCTGCCCGAGGGGAGCGGCTCAAAGAGTCCGTGACCAGGGTGAGAAGGGTCAGCTGCTATCCGACCTGCTCGTCCCCGGGTCCTTGAGACGTACAGGTCCTGGAGAGATGGGAGGCTGCAGCCAATCACCTTCTAGGCAGAGCGCACAATGCGCTGTAGTCTCTGTCTGTCCTTGGCAGTGGCCCCGGCGTACCACACGGTGATGGAGGAGGTGAGGATGGACTCAATGATGGCCGTGTAGAACTGCACCATCATCTGAGCTGGCAGCTTGGCTTTCCTCAGCTGCCACAGGAAGTACATCCTCTGTTGGGCCTTCTTGATTAAGGAGCTGATGGTCGGCTCCCGCTTGAGGTCCTGTGTGATGGTGGTGCCGAGAAAGCGGATAGAGTCCACGGTGGAGATGGATGTGTCTGTCAGGGCAAGTGGGGGCAGGGGGGCTGTGTCTTTCCTGAAGACCACAATCATCTCCACTGTCTTCTGAGCCCCAGGTTGTTGCCGCTGCACCAGGACACCAGCCGGTCCACCTCCCACCTGTAGGCGGACTCATCACCGTCGGAGATGAGCCCAATGAGGGTGGTGTCGTCCGCAAACTTAATCAGTTTTATGGAGTCGTGGCTCGAGGTGCAGCAGTTGGTGTAGAGGGAGAAGAGCAGGGGAGAAAGTACACAGCCCTGTGGAGATCCTGTGCTGATGGTCCGAGTGCTCGAGACATTCTTCCCCAGCCGCACACACTGCCTCCGGTCTGTCAGGAAGTCAGTGCTCCACCTGCAGACGGAGTCAGGCACGTTGAGCTGAGAGAGCTTGTCCCGGAGCAGGGCAGGGAGGATGGTGTTGAAAGCAGAGCTGAAGTCCACAAACAGGATCCTTGCGTAGGTTCCCGGGGAGTCCAGGTGCTGCAGGATGAAGTGGAGGGCCAGGTTGATGGCGTCATCTGTTGGCTCTGTAGGCGAACTGCAGAGGGTCCAGGAGGGGAGAGGTGATGGACTTGAGGTAGGACAGCACCAGACGCTCAAGGGACTTAATGACCACAGACGACAGCGCCACAGGCCTGAAGTCACTAAGTCCAGTGGTCTGGGGCTTCTTGGGGATGGGGACAATGGTGGACAGTTTGAAGCAGGCTGGGACGTGGCATGACTCCAGAGAGGTGTTAAAATGTCTGTGAAGACAGGAGCCAGTTCTTCTGCACAGTGTCTCAGTGTGGCAGGTGAGACACCGTCCGGACCAGGAGCTTTCCGGGGATTTTGCCTCCTGAAAAGCTGCAGCACATCCTTCTTCGAAACTGACTTACAAAGGAACAGTGCATTCCTCCACAGCAGTGAACGGATCTCTTGACCTCTGTCCCTCTCAAGGCACGTATGGAGAGAGACATGAGCGCTCGTAGGATATACGGAGAAGAAGAGGTGCCAGAAAGTGGCGCTGGCAGTGAGTTTGGCAAAAAGCAGCGTGAAGAATCTCGGCGGAAGAAGTTTGGAATTGTGACACGTGAGTTCAAAGCCGAAGACCAGCCTTGGATTCTCAAGGTCAATGGCAAAGGCGGCAAGAGGTGAGACTTGAAACTTTTCCACCATTGATCTGAATGGCCCAGGTGCGAATGTTAATGAAGAATTTGTTCCTTTTTTGGCACTGTTTGTTAGGTTCAAAGGCCAAAGGAAGGGTGGGGTCACAGAAAACGCTTCCTACTACATCTTCACACAGTGTGCCGATGGGGCGTTTGAGGCCTTCCCAGTTAACAGCTGGTACAACTTCACACCACTTTCCAAGCATAGAACTCTGACAGCAGAGGAGGCTGAGGAGGAGTGGAGCAGGTCAGGGAGGGGCAGTGGTCACACGTTAGCTGTTACATGTGTGCCAGTTCTAAATGTCCCCCTTTACAGGAGGAACAAAGTGGTGAACCACTTCAGCATCATGCTCCAGCGACGGTTGCGTGAGGACAACGGCGAAGAGGAGGAGGACGAGGGTGAGAAGTCAGGGAAGAAGAAGAAGAAAGGTGGCGGAAAAGGGGGCGACCTGCGCATTCATGACCTGGAGGACGAACTGGAGATGAGCAGCGATGACAGTGACTGCAGTGTGGGAGAAGGTAAGTTCACACGTCCCCCGGACCTCACCCTCACCCCCGCCTCTTAAACCTGCCAGTGAGCTGCGATGGTACGATGAAGGTTTTCTTTCACACAGATGGAGAAAACAAGACGAAGCCTAAGAAAAACCCAGTCAAAGGGAAAGGGAAGAAGAAGAAGAGGAAGGATGACGACGAGGCTCTGGAGGACAGCGACGACGGCGATTACGAAGGACTGGAGGTGGATTACATGTCAGATGAAAGCAGGTCTGATCAGGTGTTTTGCACCTCCAATGATTGTTTTTCTTTGTGTCGTTCCTTTAATGTTTTAAGCCGTGTATGCTTTCTTCTGTAAGCAGCTCAGAGGAAGAACCAGAAAAGGGAAAACCCAACAAAGGAGAGGACGTCCCCAAAGGTTCGACCATCTGCGACACCTTTGATAGTAGTTCTTCTGTGTGAACCGACTCTCAAACACGAATCATTTTACAGGGATAGACGAGGCGTCAGAAAGTGAGGAAGAGAGCGAGGAGGAGAAGCAGAACAGCGAGGAAGCCAAAGAAGAGGAGGAAGAAGAGGAAGGAAAGAAAACTCCAGTTCAGTTGGAGAAAAAGAAGAAAAAAGGTAATTAATCCCATGGCTGGAGATTTAATGTGAGTGAGCTGAAATGAATTGAGTGGATTTTGAGTGTCGTGGATGCTTGTGTGTCACAGACAGCAGCGGCGAGTCAGACAGCTCGGACGACAGCGACATTGAGGGAGAGGCGACCTCGGCTCTGTTCATGGTGAGTGGATTTGAGTCCAGTGTTCAGTTCCCATGCTTATTTGTGGATTTTACTTCTTTGGATTTTTCATACGCTCTCGTGTCCTCTTGTTCAGAAGAAGCGCACCCCACCAAAACGTGGAGGTGGGCGTGGTTCCGCGGGCAGCTCCAGGACCGGCAGCCGCCCGGGGACACCGTCCATAGACTCTGCCGCCACCAGCAATACGCTCCGAGCTGCTGCCAGCAAGCTGGAACAAGGTGCTTGAAAGCAGCTTAAAGCCAGTAAATCCTAACATGAAAGTTACTGGGACCATACTGGCCACCATGAAAGCCTTTGTGTTCCATTTGGGTTGCCACAGGTAAGAGGCAGATTCCTGGCACTGACTCCCCAGCTGCCAAAAGGCTGAAGATGGATCCCAGCAGTCAGAGCCCAGGACCCTCTGGAAAGAGCACCCCACAACCCCCATCCGGCAAATCTACTCCCAGCTCAAGGTACATCATGAGTCACTTCGAAACCATCGTGAAGTAGGTGAACCCCTCACGTTCGACACTGAAACAGAATAAATTAAAACATCTGTATTTCTCTGCTCCGCAGCGACGTGCAGCTGACAGAGGAAGCAGTCCGGCGGTACCTGATCCGGAAACCGATGACCACCAAAGACCTCCTGAAGAAGTTCCAGACGAAACGCACGGGGCTGAGCAGCGAACAAACCGTCAACGTGCTGGCCCAGATCCTGAAGCGGCTCAACCCAGAGCGCAAAAACGTCAACGACAAGATGCACTTTTACCTGACGGAGTAACCAGAGGAAGAGCTCAGAACTAAAGGCTCATGTAAATATGTGTTTTTTAATACTTCTTTAATGATTCACTCATGTATTTTTATTTTTTGCTCACAATTGGTGTTTTTGGGAAGTACAATAATAAAAAAGAAGAATGTTATGTAATGAGTCTTCTTAGTTTTTCTTTATGAAGTAGACGTTGGTGAGATCAGAGTGCCGTGGGGTCCGAACACATCAGTGTGGAAGACCGCCGTGTCCTGGCGGCCACACTACTGAGTTGGCCCTGCAGACACGCACACATACGGCAATTCAAACGCGTACACACTTAACAGGTGAATCCCTCTCAGAGGTCAGAGCTGACGCTTTAAGTCCCTCCCAACGTTGGTAGATTGCAGCTGTAGGAGTTCGCCCGCCTGTTCTGGACATCAACCTTTTAAGCATGTGAGTATCCATAAGTGAAGTCATGAGGTGGTCTGTTACGTATCTGGGAGTTTGAATTAAGATAAATCAGTGCTCTTTTTGTCTGTCGCTATCTTGTAGCCTATTAATCCTTGTCACAGAGAAAGATTTGTCCACTGAGATTATGATTTTAGTTTTTGAGGCCTAAACTGGATAATTCAGGTGGTTATACAAATGTAAATGCTGTGACAATATTAACAAAAGACAGATGCATAATGACTTTTAAATGTACAAGGGATACAGTTTAAAGTACAATTTAAGAAAAGTGATGGCACTTCTTAGACACAGATATTAGTTAGCTGTTGGATGTTTTGAAGGTTATTTCATGACCAGGTAACAAAATCATCCCCCTCTGTATACACGCATTGTGTTCTATCGTAATATGTTAAATATGAAACATAAGTAATCAGCCCTCCACAAGTCTGTGTGCATGTTTACCAGTCAAACAAGGACAGACCTTAATGTGTTTAACTTTAATTACTTAATTTTTAGACTCATACAGCAGAGGAACAAACTACAGTTTGTGATAAAAAGCTGTTTCAAAATAAAAACTCGCCATTAATTTTACATTAAAGTACATTTATACTTTTTTCAATCTTTGGGTGTTCATGCATTTAACAGCATTTGTGAAATGTATCATGGTACATTGAAAAAAAAAAGATTTCCAGATGAACATCTTGGCGTTTGATTAAATCTGATTTAAACTGCAATGGGATTATTGGATAACCAATTCAGTAATTTTACAGTATTACATTTATTCAAAGTGGCAATGTCAATATAATTACTGAGGCGGACGTTCATCCGGAAGGTTCCGGCAGATCACAGCGATACGACGCAGACGAGCCACCTTACACCCCTTAAAAACAGACTTTTCCTCTTTCAGGATTTCATGAGTGAAGTTATACCTGGCCTGGTCCCTACAACAGTGAGAGAAGATAACAGTCAGTTTTTTTTTTTTTTTTATTCAAATTTAAGACATTTAATATTGTAGAACAGAACACACAGTTCGGAGTATTTCAACCACCTGGTGGCGCCAAATAACCCAATGAAGACATTGGAACTTTGATCTATACATCAAGACACCTTAGTACAACCGTAAATATGGACACTTCACCTGCAGTAGCAATGTACTTATATACTGAACCTGAGAATGTAAAGGGAGCGTCGAGGCAGCAGAAGATCCAACCATTCGCTGGTGTCGTTCTCCTTCACCAGGCGCATCACGCTGTCAGACAGAAGGTTTATCCCAGCAATGGTGCTGCCACAGAACTAGAAATATTACAGAAAACAGCAATGAAGACGTACAGCACATCTTATTGCAGAGATCAATGCAGGTATTCAGGGTTGGTTTTTTTGCTAGTTATTTGTATCTATGGTTTAGATCTTTATCATGAAAAACAGAAACAGCACTGGCCCTAAAAAACAATATCAGCTGATCTTTGACCTTGGAAACCTACTTTAACGCTGTCGATGTGAGGCTTGATGAATCCATTCTTGTCCAGATCTAGAATATGGACAGGCCCGAGGAGAGGACTACCTTCTGCAAACGCTGTGGAGCGCACACGCTGGATGATCTCTTCACACGCCTTCCCCCAGCTCACCCGCTCTGTCTCACGGAAGCCGTGGATGGCCTGGAAAGGTTAATACAGCATAAATAAATCCACAAATAACTCACAGACTAACAATTTGATCATCTGGGTTTATGATCAGGCTTCCATGAGGCTTTGTTTCATAAATGTCAGGGCAACATCCCAGTATGAAATTATATACATTTGGCTTTATTTATACTTTTAGAGCAGACCTGGGCATTGTACGGCCCTTTGATTGACTCTAACCGACCCGCGTATAAGTAATTGGAAAATACAAAATAAATGTATTTTCTCATTTTATCTCATGGACTAAAGCTGCATTACTTTTGTTTTGAAGCTGCTTTTATTCACGCACATTATGACGTGATATGCATAGCAACAGGTGCGCATGATTGGATCGTTGTCACGAGATGAGTTCAGCCCTCAAAAACGTCCGCTCATCAGCTGTGCTTTGCATCGCCACCTCAGATATTCAACCTGACTTTGATGCACTTGTTAAAGCCCAGCAGAGACTAGATTTCTCTCGCTGAACAAGAAAAAAATTACTTAACACCAAAAGAGGTGGTTAGACTACAAATGTAGTCTTATAAAGGCACCAACTAGCAATAAACTGTTTCAACTAGCAATAAACACTTTCTTTGGAAGCCTTTTTTTCAAAAGGAGGATGTGTTGTTTGTAACAAATTGTTTGCGAAAGCCATCTTCACCTAGAAACACGCTTGACAGCGTTTGTTGTAATAATTAGACATACATAATTTGACCTTAACAATGGGGAAAAAACACGCAGTTAGCTTACACAGACTTACATCGTCCCAGTGGTCAAATTCGTATCGTTTCTTCTTCAGACCTGGGTCCAACTCTCGAAGAAGAGCCTGCTCCTCCTCCTCGGTGATAAAGCCCGTCCTCACCTGTACCTGAGAGCCGAGTTTCTGCACCAGTTCCCGGCTTGACCCGACGATGAGCGCCTCGTCCGAAGCAGACAACGGCCCGCTGCTGGCACAACGCTGAAGACCGACGGCGACAGCTGGTTTGTGGATTCTTTTGATTAATGTCAGCGATAGTTTCATCCTCCTGTTTCAAATGTTGATAGTCACTTCCAACAGCCAGTACTTTTGACAACTAGCTTCTAGTTGAGTGTCAAACCGTGTTTAGGCACCATGTTTAAAGCGCAATGCACACTGGGAAACGTAGTGGTGCAGAACAGTACAAATCCTGCAGAGAAATTAGTGAATAGCGCGTGGAGTTATTCGTATTTACCACTGGGAGGCAATATATCATAATAATAATAAAAATTATCACCAGCTTCATAAACATCTGGCACAAATTCGCCGTGAGAAAGTTATTTATCTCATTTAACAACAGACACGTGTAAACACAGACGGAGACAGTAGGCAGAATTTATTTCCATATTTTTATTTTATTTATTTATTCATACATACATACATACATACATACAAACGTTTTACACAAAGTATTAAACAGCGTTATATAATTCAGTGTAAATGCACAGTAACTTTGGCATATTTAAGAAGCACATTTAACATAATCCCTCTCTTTTCCTTTAGGTACAAGTATAGTATATCAATGCTGAAGTGGTCTTCCTTTGTGTTTAGTAGAATATTGCAGTCAATATTGTTTGTATCAATTAAGGCCTGTTATATGTATTTCCCACCAAAGCCCAGGTTCCAATAACTCTTTTACACTTTCAAAACTGTTTCCAAGGGTCATTTGGTACAACAGCACTACAGAAAGACATACTCTGTGCCACTGAAAGGTGAGAGAGGGCCTTACTTAAACTGTTAAAGGGTTAAAGGGTCTAAAAAGAAATGGAGCATGAAAAAATGGAAGCCAGTTCTAAGATGATAAAACAGTGCCTTCATCCCCATCCTCACTAGAGATTCTGCTAGCAACAAAAATGACCTACATAAGTGTGCATGAGGCATCTTCTGCTTCTGCTTTGAGTTTTGTTTCCAGGTGAACTCTTTGTGGGGCATCAGCGTTAGACAAGGACAAGGCAACAGAGAAGTTCAGAGGTAGAACAAATAGTTAGCACAGGATGGTGCTGCACCACTTCTGAGCCAGGTAATAATTCTGCCCAATTGACTGTTTACTCACAGCTCTCATAGCAGTTTTTTTTTTTTTTTTTTTTTTTTTAAACAAGCGTGCGCATATGTGTGTTCATCCACTGCTTGCACACACAAGGAGTATTAGTGCTCCTTCCTCAAGCTGGTCTCGGTCACTGAGCATCCACAATACTCAGCTCCACCACCGCCACCTACCCCCTCCTCCAACACACAACCTCGCCGCTAATGTGGTGCCCATTTCATTGTCATATGCCATGTTGCCGCCCCAAGCGGCACATTCATCCAGCCATGATGAATGTTTTGGGTTCACGTTCAAATTCCCAGTTGGTGCACTCATTTAAGGCTGCTGCATTATCATCAGTCAGCCTGTCCTGGAGGCATCATTATGCCTTGTGTTGAATCATGGAATTTAAGGTGAAAAGAGCCAGGAAAATGCTCGGCAGCGTTTGGCGTGAATGCCGTGCGCCGACAGTCGGAGGAACCGTTGTCGGGAAATTAAAACTAAAATGGTGCAAATGAAAAATGAATGGGGTGGTGCGGCTACTGACAGCGAGTTCAGCTGTTTACTGCAGTTGAAATTTCACATAAAGTCTGACCCAGTTTCACCTCCACATTTTCAGTGTACATTTTTGTACTTTTTAAAACGAACCCCACATCTGTCTGGAAGCAGGTTGTCGTGTACGGATTTGGGTGGGCCCTGCCTCTCAGAAGAACCGGGTTCAGCAGGGGTAGAGTGCTCTACATCCATCCGGCCATTGAATTATTCAGCCTTATGAATCATTGAGTCACGACACTCCTTTTTAGGCCCTCGCCTTGGAGCACCAGCCTCACAGCTACCCACTGAAACATCTGAGGCAGGAGGAAAATCAGGGGAGAACAATCCAGATTCTTTGAGCTTGAGCGATGAGATAACAGCTCTTCTGGCACAGCAATGAATGTTACAGAATCCAACTTTTGGCAAAGACTTTGTTCTTTGTTCTCTTGTGCTGCCTCATCGCATTTAATCCAGAAGTCATTCCCGTAATGACTTCTGGATTAAATGGCACATTCTTCCCTGATACACAGTGTGTGCGGTGGGCCACAGAGTCGTCTCACAGCAGTGAGGTTCTGGTTCAGTTCCAGCTCAGGTCTTCTTCGGTGGAGGTTACCTGTGTGGCTTTTGTCCAAGTCTCTGAGATTTATGGGAGACTCTAAACTGTGAGTCCCATTGATTTGTGCATGGGCCCTTGGATGAACCGGTGACCTCCCTGACCAGGGTGCCTCTTGGTGGCTAACAAAAAATTTTCCCTGGAACATGTCTCCAGTAGACAGAGATGCAGACTCTCTGCTTTTATCTTGATAAAGAATGACAACATTGGTCAATTTTTCTGAAAAGTAGCTATCTAACATTAATGAAATTACCCTAAACTGGTAAAGACATTAACATTTAGAAGTGGAAACCTAAGCCTGCAGAAGAGGCACACGTAAAGTTTTGCCGTGAGTCGACGCACAACAAATCAGTTCTGATCTAAATCTGTGCTACCTTGCACTGAATTTGAATTTCAGAGCAGTATTACAGACCACTTACTATATGTTATGTTTTTAAAA
The DNA here is from genome assembly GCA_015343265.1 of Pao palembangensis. Taxonomy (NCBI): domain Eukaryota; kingdom Metazoa; phylum Chordata; class Actinopteri; order Tetraodontiformes; family Tetraodontidae; genus Pao; species Pao palembangensis. Next base: position 14,417,007 of record CM027085.1, on the reverse strand, counting down.
TAAATAAATTGGCACACTATTTACTAGAAGCTTTTATGGTTCTATAGTTAATGTGGCAAATTAATCAGGCAAACGTGCAGCATTTTAATTTATTAGTTTATTATTTTAGAAACTTAGCAATGTGTATTCATTGTCAAAATATCACTCTTCAATTGTGAATTGGGACTTATGTTTGGACAAACATTTCTCATTTTACTTACAGCATGGATCAGAAGTTTCTCATAAAGCCACCTCTTGTTTTCAGTAAGGGAAGGAAGGTTCCACACATATGCTAGTTCCTGGATACTTTTTTGTCCTTTTCTGACAATATGGATCCCCCTTCAAGCTTCAAGACAATAATCCATAAAAATATCACTCAACATGGGCAATGGTGAGTTATTCTTTCTGAAAAAAACAAAACCTTTTCAATCAAACATACAGAAAGTGAATGCAAGTGTAATCCTCTCCAAAAAATAGTGACAAAAATGATTCTTTAAATTATTCTTTAAATCAGACAAACGCCATCAGAATAAAATAGACCAATGACCACTATAATATGCATTAATTAATTGTACATTATTACCCCTTCACGTGTTGTGCTCTCATCTAGATGAGCAGTCCTGAGGCCCAGTCCTGCCTTCAGATGGATCATTTGTTCTTGCTCTTTTTTTGTATTGTTTTGGCAACAAATAGCGCCTCTACCCCTGGTAAATATACCTGAAAAGGACCTATATGAAATTAGGAAATAATTAAAACTTTATCTACAGTGTATTTTTTATAATTAGATATGTAAAATTCAAATGTGTGTACATACAAATACACACACAAAAAAACCATCACAGCACAGAAAAAACAATAAGGATATTATCAACATTAACATTACGTTGATGGCTACACATGTCGACTACACGTCACTTTATCTTAATTGTGAATTTCTCTTGGAGATTAGTAAAGTATCTATCTATCTATCTATCTATCTATCTATCTATCTATCTATCTATCTATCTATCTATCTATCTATCTATCTATCTATCTATCTATCTATCTATCCATCTCGTATGTATCCTCTGTAAGTTTGTTGCTGCTAGTAAGTACTCAAAAGGTGCTATGACTAACTTCTAGCAGACATGCTTTTGGTTCGCTCAAGTGAGCACGTTTGCGCACCGCAAACTAGTTACTAACGCAATTAGCACGAACGCCAACGTTCATGAGCGGGTGTGTCAGGTAGTGCGTGTCAGGTAGTGTGTCAGGTAGTCCGTGCTATTGCTAAATTTCACGAACACACGGCAGATAAAGTAAAGACACTAAAGGCGCCATTGATGTTCCTACTAGCCGACATCATTAGATTCAATCTTCTTATTCTACTTCTTCTTCCTCTTCTTCTTCTATTCAATCTTCTGGGGTCGCTGTCACTTGATCAATGTAGAATAATTTGATTGGCTGGACGATGAACGACTGAGCCAGGACTCTATTGCTTTTCCCTGGTCACCCAGATGTTGAGATGGTCTTTTTCACGCTGAATTTTTTTGCACCGAATTTCTTCACACTGAATTTATTTTATAATTCTGTAAAAATAAATAAATAAATGTCAGAAATACAAAAGCGTGCTAGAAATTAGATGTATTTGAAATTCAAAGTCTAATTTTGATGAAAAAAAAAAAATCAGTGTTAGAAATTCAAATTCAGTGCAAGGTGGCACAGATTTACTTCCATACTGATCTGATGTCAGACTATCAGGTGCGCGTTAGTAACTCTGCCAGTCACCCTTAAAACTCTAAATGGACATTCATTTCCTGCTCAGAGAGGCGGCTATTTCTGGAGTCAATCAATTAGGTCACATCACAGATCTGGAGAAATCTATCTTGCGATGTTGCGGTTTTACCGGTAAACCCACCCCAACCTTATTTACAGATGTGTATAAGATGAAGGTCAGACTGGGAAGGACTCGGTCTTCATGTGACAATCGACAAAAAAATGCGCTTTTATCACAGTCGACCCAGGGTCCATTGGTTAGCGCAGTATGTTCACACCTTCCAGAGTGTCTGTGGTGGTGGGTGGGGGGGTGGCGGCAAGATCCTCGGCTGTGTGAAGAAGGGAGGGAGGGAGAGATGGGAGCTCTCTCCGTCCATTAATTTCGAAATGTCTGTTGCTAAGAATAGACTCCCTCCTCCCCACCCATCCACCTCAACCACGCTCGCAGACCTGCGCGCACATCCTCCGCCAGCGCGCGTTTACTCCGCTGCTGCGTGCGCGCAGTCATTGTCGGCTTGGGTTGCAGTTTTCTTTGCGTGAGCTGCGTGACGGCAGGCTACCCCACCTGCGTGCGCGCCTGGGTAGAGTCGTTTTTTAAATGACACGCAGAGTTGGAGGAGGGGAATGAGGGTATAAGACGTTTTGGCGTGATTTCAGTCGGAAGTTGCGGCGTGCGTCAGTGCGCTGCAACCGCAGGAGGAGCTGGCTCTCACTGCAACTGATCCAAACTGGCAACGCTTTAGCGCGGTGCCATCTATTTAATTTAAAGACATCGACTCTGGCCCCACTTCCACAACCAGACACAGCCCAATCTTCCCTTCCATTTACCATCCTGCACATCCGTGCGTCCTTCCCCCCTCCTCCCCTTGGGAGCAACTGGATAAAAAGAGACAGAAGGAGAGAGAGAGAGAGAGAGAGGGAGAGAGAACCACGGCATTCAGGTTTTTAACAGTGCGGATGAAGGTAGACTTCCAGGGGCGGGGATGGTGAGGGGTTTCTTCAGCATCACTGCGCTTCGAACGGTGGGACACAGATCATGAAAGGCGGCGGAGAAGCGGTCGTCGCCCCCGCGTCTTCGGCGATGGTGTCCGTGTGTCCCTTAATGAGCCTTCGGATGGTCGCGCCCGCAGGTGACAGGAAGAAGGCGACGGTTTCAACCAGGGTGGACGCTGCCGGAGCCATCTGAGAGAACCGAGGGAATGACACCGAGCTTTCAAAGGAAAAACGGTATTTTTTATCTCTCCTTTCCTCCCCAGATTGTGAACTCTGTCATGCACTAAAAAAAGAGAAAAAGATTTTTTTTTTGCTGCGTTCTCAAGGCTGTTCAGGGGGACACATTTTCGCCACACGCCGTGCCAAACATTGCGGATGTTTCGAAAATAAATAATTAATCGCTTCTTTTACCTCCTCGATGCCTTTCTGTCTATTCTGGAAGCGGTTCCACGATGCCAAATTGAGGGTTGACGGGCCAGAGGAGCCGTTAACTGTCGTCTGATTTACGCTCCTGACCTGACACTGCTTGTGCTTCACGCTGTCATTTACAAGCTGTCATGAGTGTGAAGGGATAAATCATCCGGCGACGCGCAGGAGGCTGCGGTGCGCTCTGATGGGAACCATGGAGAACACGAAGCCTTCAGTCGCCCCGTGATTTCAGGCTGCGGGGAGGCGAAACCTTTTTTTTTTTTTTTTTTTTTTTCCTTTAACGGACGCGAGTACAGACCGCGGCTGAGGCGCCAGTCAGCTGAACGACTTCACGTTTGATTTCTTCACACCCACATATGGGCGGCCTCGACTGCTGAAGCCAGAGGTGTTCGGAAGCCCGCAAGATCACCCCCCGCCCCCCACACACATACCCCCCGTCGTGCATATGAGACGTTCCGATCCAGATGGGATGTAATGTTGTGTGGCTGCACTACTGCTGAGCATTGGTCTCGTTCTCCGCTGCTTCGTGAAGATTGGCTTTTGGTGTCCACAGAATGGCGCGGTTCGGAGATGAGGTGCCGGCCAGGTATGGCGGGGGGCCCGGCGGAGGGGGGCCGGGCGGCCGAGGCGGCAGCAGGCAAGGTGGGCCCCACGGACACGGACATGGACACGGCCACGGCCACGGACATGGACACGGTCACGGCCACGGCCACGGTCACGGCCACGGTCCTCCTGGAGCACCCGGAGCCCAGAGAATGTACAAGCAGTCTATGGCGCAGCGGGCCCGGACTATGGCCCTGTATAACCCCATCCCCGTGCGCCAAAACTGCTTCACCGTCAACCGCTCGTTGTTCATCTTCAGTGAGGACAACTTTGTCCGGAAATACGCCAAAAAGATCACCGAATGGCCATATCCTTTAGCGCTCTTTGGTGAGCAAAAGGCGCGCGCGCGCGTGTGTGTGCGTGTGTTTCTCCAGGAAGAGGTGAGTCTGAAACTAGAGACATACAGTGTGTCTCATCTGACTGGTCGATACTTCGCCGTTTATTTTTTTTACCATAAATTAAAGCGGTCATATCGGGCACAGAGAAACGTGTAGGAACACGTTGATCAATGCGCGCGCGTGTGAGGGGGGTAAAAGATGAAGGTTGGACATGTAATTTCTAGTTAATTAAGATGAAAAGGCCTAAAGCGGGGACTTTTTATAGGGCGCTGTTCCTGCCAGTTTGGCCACCAATCACATTAGTTATCAGGAGCCACGGCCCAGGGTGACGCTCCTGATATATGATGCGTGTGTGCGTGATAGTAGTGGTTAGGGGGGTGTCTAGGGGGCGCTCCTGGTTGCTGATGTCAGCATGTTCGGCGCATGGTGCTGGTGGAACACGATCAAGGGGGGAGGGGAGGAAAGAAGTGTGTGCATGTGTGTGTGTGTGTGTGTGTGTGTGTCCTGCATTCATACAGTCAGACTCCCATATCAGCATGATGCAGGTGAGGCTCAGGTAGCCTGAAAGGGTGGTGATTGCAGCCTCTCAACTCCTTCTTCATCTCAGTGTCTCCTCATCCTCAGGCACAAAGCATGCAGATGTCATCTGATGTGGATACCTTTTAGCCCGCACCTGTGGCAAGTTTGCATCATTTCACCCTTTCCCAAAACCAGCAGGTGCACGTTTGTGTGTGTCTGAAGAGAACAGGTGAAGTTCCTCTGTGAGGGAAATTTCACTAATGACTGTATTGATCGGTGCCGGTGCTTCAGTCGTGACATAACACATGCTAATTGGGCTGCTACAGTGAAAGAGCCCCTTACAAGCAGTGCTTCACTATCAGGTTGATTCACTATCCGAACGGCAGACTCTTGGCAGTGAGAGAGTGAGCTCGTGCGGGAAATGTGATGGTAGTCCTCACTGAGAAAACCAACATGTCCGATACGACAATTGGTACGACAGAAGAGGTTGTTTCAACCGTCTCAGATTGACCCAAAGGAACAGTTCCTAAATCAGCTCTCCGGCCTGATGATGGGCAAGCACACACAAGCACACGTCACACTGAGGTTCTCACATGACCCTCAGCAGCTGGATTGTCGTGAGCAGTTTGGGTGCTCTTTCTTAGCTACACCCTCCACCCGTTCAGGCCAAACGCATTAATGTCGTCCTCATTAGCTTGAGATGTAGCAGTATGTCAGAATTTGCTAGCTTGTCATCAGGAGCTTCTGTTGTATTTATTCATAACTGTAGTCTAAGGCTAAAAATAGCTATAGAGAATATTCAAGAGAAGACGATCTTAACTCAAAACTAGCTTGGTAATGTACTGTTTTAATGTATTTACAGGTGCTTAACAATCCTTTATTGGTAAGCTGTGCAAAGCATCGAACGTTTCGTGCTATAGTTAATTACCAGCATGTTGGTCTAGAAGCATTAGCCTGCTGAGTAACTGACAGACGCGCCTCTGAAATGAGACCAATTTTGAGACATCAGTTTGAATGTCAGTGTATTCATTATTCAGCAGGATTCTGACCTGCAGCGTTGTTTAGTTGTGACTCCGGACCCCTGGGAGTAAAACACAAATAACTGTTCCCTTACACCCACATTCAGACACGAGAGGCACAAGGTTGTGTAATTATAATTAGCTTCACAGAGTTCAGAACTGGTTGGTTTTCTTAACGGAAACAAGGCTTTAAGTTGTTAAATACCCTTAATGGCTGCTTTTGTTTTTTTCTGCAACCACTACATACAGCACAAGTATTTTTAACAAAATTATCATAAAAAGTTGAATTTGGACCATCTAGGTGTAACGTGATAGAGACAATTGCATCCTTGGCCATGCCTTTGTTAACATAAAAAAACATCATTATCTAAAAAAAAAAAACTGTGATGGTGCTACTATTTTCGCTTCTTGTGTTATTCTATACAGGAAATGGAAACTAAGAGGGTTACTGGATACGTTCTTAGAAATGAAATCCTCAGCAGCATTCAGAGTGACCTTTGACCTTGTCTAACAGTGTTAAATGGTGAACTTAGCATAACAAATCACAGTTTTTAATGAAGTATTAGTATTCAGAGTGAGTATTTTTAGGGAGGTTAATTTTTTAGCATTACGCACACGCATGACAATTAAACTGAGTTGCCTGCAGTTGTTTAGCGCTTTGTTCTTGGCGTGTGGTTGAAACTTTAATGTTCCATATCTGATCCCTCAATAAGATATCACATGACCGATCAAAACTAGTGCGGCTAACCTCCATCTCATAGGGGACGATCCATTCTGGGTCCTGAAGGTATTGGGGGAAAAATTTGTTTTAGCTTTTATGCTATAATGATGTGTTTGCAATTGTGTCTGCTCACCATTTTGTTTCCTTAGATATTTAAATTATGTGATTATTTTTAAAATCCAGGTATGAGTTGTTGTATGTGTTGCTACTGATTTTTTACATTTGGTAAATTTGATTAGGACGCTCAAGGAAGTGCATTTGTTTAGCAGAAAACTGGCTGTGTGGAATCAGTTGGTGCGCTTTGCATAAATTTGATTTCTGTTATTTTCTAGAACGAATCACATATATGTGATTTCTCCTCGATTTAGCAGCGATTATTAGGATTTGCATTAGCTAGTGTAGTGCTCGGGGAAATAAGCTGATTCTGTGGACAGAATAGGACAGTTTTTATACACATGGATATTTCTACAGGTGCTGACTTCTCAAATGTTGTTTTCTTTTACTAAAGCTGCAGTCTTTTATTTGACTCGGGTCCTTCACCTCTTTTTTCAGAGAAAGCGAGACAAATCCGGGAATAGACGGATAAAGAGAGGGCCCTGGTTGTTTTTGGGTGGATGTGGAGAGTTGGTGATCTATGCTCACTGCAGAATCTAAATTATTTATTGGCCCTTCTCCAGCCTGCATCCGTCAGCCAATAATACAGACTTAACGGTGTGCGTTTAAATGCATAGGTGCCCCAGCCTTTGTTTACAGGACGTTTCTGCCTTTGCTGCCAGTTTTTCCCTGTGCCTCTCTCTTTTAATTTCAGCTCACGCAGAGTCGTCAATCTGGTCCTATACCCAAGTCTTGATCTTTTACCCCAGGCCTGACTAAAAATAACAGAAGCTGCTTTAAAAATACCAGTCTGCACTTCCTCTCCCCCTTTGACATCACAACCTGGTTGCTCTCCATCTTGTGTGGCCTCCAGCGGTGATTTTAATTTGCGATATTTATTTTTAACATTTCTGTGACCACAATGCAAATATCAGGGTCTGGATGTTGACTGAAACTTGACCACCACGTGCAATGCTAGCTGGTAACTCTAGCTTTTAGAAAAAGCTTTTAGCTTTTGGAAAATCGACTCACCTGAAATATCAAGCGCTACACTAATCTGTCTCCGAGCCAGAAGGGTTCTTCTTCATATCATCCTAAATGCACTTTAGTAGTGAGTTCCAGGGCTTCCAGAAAGAGCTGGCGCTTTCTCGGCCCAGCCCATCCCACTGAACGGTTCCAAACATACTTACCGTGAAAACCAAATGTAAAAAGACGCTCTGAATATAGATGGGGTCAGCACAGGCGCAGCACGTTAATGCGGAATGGTTTGTTGTAGCTTTAGTGGGCAGGTTTCCAAACTGGGATGTGCTTAATGTCCCCGTCTTAGTCTTGCCCTTTCTGTCCCATCTCTCCTGCTCTGTTTTACTCTGTAATTGATTAATGGGAAGTGAATTTTTGTCATTTCCTCTTGTGTTTTGTTACCTCTACTTCTCCTCTTATCCCATCCATCATCCCGTCTCTCTCAGTTTCTCTGCAGCCGCAGCGGGTCGACCTGCCCGCTCACTCATTTGTTATACCAAGTATTACTGTGTTTGTTTGCATATTCAGCTTGTTGCAGTTCCTGTTCTCGCTCTCTCACTCACTTGTGTGTGTGTGTGTGTGTGTGTGTGTGTGTGTGTGTGTGTGTGTGTGTGTGTGTGTGTGTGTGTGTGCATGCATTTGTCCTCTGGGCTCAATTTGCCTGCCTCATACCTCTGAAATTCTGGTAATATATGTGTCAATTGATCTGTATCCCGATTACCTCCAGGCAGACTCACTGACACACACACACACACACACACACACACACACACACACACACACACACACACACACACACCACACACACACAAAACAAAGGATATCAATCTTTAATACTCATCTATAGCTTGCCAATCAACATCGAGTATTTTCTAATGGATTTTCTGTTGAGAACTAAATGTGTTATTTTAGAAAAACCAAACTCTTCTCACAGCCTTTTCAGTTAATTTTGACATTTGCTGTTAATATTAGTACTCTTCCGTTTCACAGCTCTGCAGCGAATGTTATTTGATTTTTATAATGTGTCGCACATACTAGACGAACGCAAGGCTGCACAGACTCTTTCCAGGAGCCAATGGTGCCAGGAACCTTTATTACCAGTTCTTGGGATTGTTCCTCAAAGTTCCCAACGATGTATTCACCTGCTGCCCCACCATATTTCACCACAATACTGCAGAAATTATTAATAAGAGAGAAAAAGCCTTTTTGTCTATAGCGGGGAGATAGAAGCCTAATGGAGGAAGGTGTTATTTCATATGAAACTGGGTTTGTCATAACTTGTGAAACTGCTGACAGCAGAGTCTCAGCGGCGTGCGCCTCGAATCCTGAGCAGAAGATCATATTTATTTTATTTTCTTCTGCCTTTGTCGGCCTCTCTACATCTTCTGATTCCCATTGCTGTGCATTCTGGCTCTGTTGAATAATTCAGTTTCAGTTGCAGGGTAGCTCAGGTGTGTGTGTGTGTGTGTGTGTGTGTCTGTGTTGGAGGTGGGGAGGGGGTGATGACGTGAAGTAGAGCTATTTTGTGGATTCAGAATATGTGGAGAGGGCGAAAAATAGCGACCCGGGGAGGGATTGGGACTTCTTTTTCCCTCGCCTGTGTTCTTGGCTCATGTGCTGCATGTCACCAAACGAGCCTCGCCAGTAAAGACGCAGTCCACTTGCAGGGCGTGCTGGAGCATTTTAAGGCACACGCAGGGATAAATCAGACAGGCGCTGTATTATCTTCCTGCAGCAAATGCATACGGACATTGCAGTCATATTACACGCAGTCTCCTGTGCAAAGCGGTGGCGAATGGGGCCGACGTGACGACAGAGGCGTAACAAATGTTGGGCGTAAACAGGTGGGAGGAGAAGTCGATGCTATACGCTGATGCTAAATCAGAAAAAGGGAGGCCAAACAGGGCTAAACAGGCCTTCGGGTGCTGAAGATCTGTGTGATGATAAAGTGATAACTAAGACCGTTGTGTTATTTTATGTTGTAAATTAATAACAACACACATATTTGCTTTTTTTTGACACAGTTTGCCAGAGTCCGAGTCTGAGTACGGTAGTTCTATAATCATCTAATAAAAGTCTGCCGGTTTATGAGACTTTTTTGAAATATGCAGGGACAGCGGAGATCACATGACTTCGATAAAAGCGGGACAGGAATAGAATGAAGCACTTCAACCGTGTCTTCTTTTATGGCTGCTGATTATCAGAATAATTAGATAAGTTTCAACTACAGCTCTTAATCCAATTCATTTCATCCCCTCAGTGCTTCTGAGGGAAAAGTGACAAGAAAATAAAGAAATCATTTCAGCTCTTCTGTCAGCACTCGGCTACACAACCTAAGGACAGGATAGAACCCAGGTCACATGACTGCTTTTGGCTTTCATCAGCTTTTAAAAATATTTAGGGAAGTAACGATTAGCAGGTTCAGAGAATGAAGAAACACCTATGAGGAAACGAATAAAGAAAAAAACGATCTAGCATTATCTAACTGGCCCACTTGAATACTGCACAAAAACCCTTGCATGAAACATGCTGCATGCTGCTCTTGGTCACATGTGGCACACAAACCCGAGAAACGCGCTACAATCTTTTCACAGCCTTCTGAAATACATATGGCGGTTTCCCACGGCTCGGCCACGCTTGGCTCTGTTCGCCATTTCCTCGCGTTCCCGTCTGTCGAGCGGGCGGACCAGTGTGAGCGCTGATGATGAATTGCCGTGAACAATCAAAGAAAGTGTGAACGAGAGCGAGAATATCGTGGTTAGCGTTTAAGGGGGGAAGATTCCGGGAGCTGCGGTGAATATAACCTTAATGCTTATTCAGGTTATTGCCTTAATCAGAACAGAGTTGTGCATGTGAACATAATGTTAATGCAAAAATGCAGCCATCAAACATTTAGAAGTCTTACAGGAAGGCAGCGAGGGACTGCTGTTGGGCCCATAAAACCACGCCTGGTTTCATCTATATGGAGAAAGGCGCCGCTGCCAACGGTTGCGCCAGTGTCGGGCGGGGTGTAGCGTTAAATATGTATTTGCTTAACTGGATATCCATCACAGGGGGAAGCGGGACTGCGGAGGCTGTTCTGGACAGAGTCTATTATATTTGTAGTGGCGCAGTTTTGATACGGGGTCTGAGACGCGCACCATTTTGCAAATAACCTTTCAGTAGCTCACGTGTGTTGGCGCGTTGGCGCGTAATGGTCTGAACAGATCAATTTGAAGTGATGTACTAATTACAGTTCAGCTTGTAGATACTTCACATGCACACATAAAATAAGTGACAATATGATGTATAGTCCCTCACCCTCTCCTCCATTTATCCCCCCTCCCTCTGCACATACTGTATGTGTGTGTGTGTTTGTGTGTATATTGCTACTAACCTACTTTCAGCAGAAAAAAGAAAACACTGCATTTCTCTCGCAGCCCCCCCATCTCTGTCATTCCCCCCTCGTCCTGTGCTGCTCTGCACCACCCTTCACTCTCCTCTCCATCTCCCGCCGTCTTCGACATCTTCGCACGGGGCCCTCTCTTCCTTTCCGCCCCTTTGTCCCCTCTCTCCCCCGCTTCGTCCCTACGCTTTTGCTGATGCAGCATCTCATTTCACACAGAACAGAAGTGGCGTGAGAGGAGAGGGGGGATGATTGATGAGTGCACTCGGGGACGAAAAAGCTCCAAAGAAGAGAGGAAGACATTTTCAAAAAAAAAAAAAAACCTAAGCGAAATGGAGTAATTCAAGGGTGTGGTGATATATAGATGGAGAGAGGTAAAAAAAATGACAGAGCGTAAAGAGAAAGAGAGAGAGAGGAGGCTTAGGAGGGCAGACGAAGTGAAATATATCAGCGGGAAACAGGCAGAGACTTTACTGAAGAGAGAAATTAGGAAAGTGATGGGCAAGGTTAAGGCCAGAAGTGTGTGTGTGTGTGTGTCTGCACCTAATGCTGTACTTTGAAGCCCTGACTTTTCTTCTCTCTGCCTCCTACCTACCCCCCCTTCCATTTAGTCTACAGCATGTACAGTGTTTGTACAGTATGCTGATTTATGGGCGACATGTTAAATGAATCATTTTTAATTCTTTAAAGTACAGTTTCATGAGCAGCTTTTGTCAGGATGATTAGTTTCATTTTTGACCTTCAGTCACTCCCTAAAAGACCCTTTTCCTGCAAGAGCTTTTATAATGTATCCAGGATTAGAAAAATCTTGCATGTAAGGAAATTACCCAGATGACTGGTAGGATGCAGTTGCATCACTTATTTCATTTTTACAAGCATCACTTTGTGTTTTGATTGTTTGGAAAATGGAGTAAAAGTCATAAGAGTAGAGAAAGCTAGACATCATCAGCCTGGTTGAATGTTTTCCAGCTGTGCTGTGGAAATGCAAACCACACAGATTACCAGGGTTTTTAACTGAGGTAAATAAATTCCTGGTAATAAAAACTCCTGGACATGTTGGTAGAAATATGGTGGATTTTTGCAATGGACCTTTTTCCAGCTCGCGTTCTTCCTCTCCCTTACGCACACACACACGCACACTAGGGGCAGGGAGGCTAATTGTGAAGTGCACTGGGTGTTGTACTCATATGTGCCAAGTAAATGTACACCAATGTGGTCGACACACATGCTCATATGATGCATGTTTCCATAAATATCCCTCCTTTCTGTCTCTTGCCATTTCCCCTCCACTGATCTATGGAGGGAAGAGCTCCCAAAGTAACCGAGTGGGTAGGGGCAAAAAAAAAAAAAGCAGAAAAAGACAGATGGGGAGAGAACGGAAGGATTGTGTTGATTGAAAATACAAATTGCAAAATCCTAATTAAACTCAACAAAAATCAATTACATTTTTAAAACTCTCAATGATATTAATTAACAGGTTATTTTATTTATAGCCCAGCATCACATTCACATGCCTCCAAACTAATTACACCCATTTCATCATATACAGATACATATTCAGTTCATGTAATTCAGTGGTATAGTTCCCTGAGACTAAAATTCACAGACTCATCCCTTGGTTCTGATCCACATCAACCCCACATACATTACGCTGACTTGACCGTCTTCTTTTATCTTAACACCTCATTCATCTCACGTCTACTTATGTGTGCGTTAGGATAGTTCTTCCCCTCCCTCCAGTCCTCTGTCATTATGTACATAACATTAATGGTGATCACTATAAATCTAACCCAGTGTGCAGACACATTACCACAATTAGGACCTGCTGCATCTCTCTCTATATCGCTCTCTGTCACTCTCTGCCTCTCTCTCTCTGTCTGTCTCTCTCTCTCCCAGCTGACTCTGAATCGAGTCTTGGTTAAGGGTAGGTTTTGGTTTGGAGTTTGGTTTTTGTTTGACTTGTGTGGTGACGGTAAATTGATTATTGTAATTATACCGAGGCTACCTTAACCACTTAGTGTACATTCAGTTATCAGTTTAATTACCTTAAATGCCAACCAAGTGTAATTAAAGACTACTATATTGCAGTTGTAATACCTCTTTAGGACATGTTGTAAATGTAGGACATTCTCCATCTTGATGTTTGAATATGTACTGTGTTACTTTGTATTTGTCCTTGACTGACACCCTTCACTCCATTTGAGTGGATGATTCTCGCTACCATCATTGCCAACTGTATCGTTCTGGCTCTGGAACAACATCTGCCCGATGGGGACAAGACACCGCTCTCTGAGCGCCTGGTAGGTTAAGCGGACACAACACTGTATGCATCCATACGGCACCTTTTCAGTGTATTGACAAGATATTGATCACATCCGAGGCACAATGCTATGGTTACCATTCACCGAATACACACAATGTTTGTAAGACAGAGAAAATCAACAAAGTTAAACAAGACAGGGTGTGAATGCTTTTGTGTCTTTCTCCACCCTTTTTTTACACCCTTTCCCCTGATTTTCTTTCTTCTCAGGATGACACAGAGCCGTACTTCATAGGGATCTTCTGTTTCGAGTCTGGAATAAAGATCCTTGCCCTTGGTTTCGCCTTCCACAAGAATTCCTACCTAAGGAACGGATGGAACGTGATGGACTTTGTGGTGGTACTAACAGGGTGAGTGAGAACAAAGATCCTACCACAGCAGATGAACTGCTCTGCAGTTAGTTCTTGGAACTAATTATCAGAAGTGTGTCTTTCTCTGGGTTTGTACACAGGAACTACAAACACTTTTGGTAGCAGGAACCTAATTTTTTTTTCTAAAATGCAAAACTAACCAGTGGCTTCAAGTATGCTGGTTGGCTAAACAGTTTAGTATTTTCTCTCATAAACATGAAAATGAAGGTAATTATAAGTGTGTGAGTAAGGCAATTGCTGAATTACAAATAGATGCACGCCTGTGTTTCTGCATACGTAGCAGATTTAGCTACACGGCTAACTGGAGACAATCTCCTGCAGCACTGGGAGCTCCAGATTGTCGACTGTAGCCCTGGATCAAGATTTTTGCTACCTGTTCACAAACATTCCCGTCACAAGATGAGATGACAGATTATGCGACTTCACTCACACCAAAATAACGGCCTGGCGGAAATGAAGCTCTCCAGGGAGGTTCCTAGGAGGCTTGTTACTATGACTACATATGTTCCTATAACAACTCCATGTGATAGCAGATAGAGAGAGGTACATTATTTGTCTATAATCAACACACACGTGACTAGAAAAACCCAAAACTAAAAAAACAGTTGAAGGTCAAACATTTGGTCTCTGTGCGTATTGAAGTGAACTGAACAGAAGAGTCACGTGCGTTCCTTTATGTGTGCTGGCGTGTCCTATCTGTGCTCTGCTGCCCAAGTGAATGGCCCCATTCTGAGAAAGGCAGCAGTCAGATCACAGAACAGAGCAGCAGGCAGCCAGCAGCCTGGGTAGTGAACAAATGTCACCACATTACACACAAAGGCGAAGGAGATACGGGGCCAGCAGACACTGGCTGGGAGAAAGGATGCAAAAAATCCACGATGGCTGGCAGGGATGATTGAAAAGACAAGGGTAAAGGGTGAGCTGCAAAAGAGGAGGGAGAAATCTTGAAAAAAATGATGAAATTGAATTGTTTCATGTAAAGCAATGCATACAGTATATAAAGGCCAACAATTAATCATCATAAAATGATAAAATATTACCTCAATAAATGAAAGATTCTCTGTGTCCACTGTGACATTTCAATTCAGCGGGAAGGTGAAAGCAAGGGTAAAGAAACGAGATTCAGCCTGGAGAATGTGACAGAATAATAGGAAACGTGGACGAGTTGAGACACATGATCGGATTAGCATAGAGTTGCTTTCACCCATTAGGCTACAGAAAATGGCTGGAGTAAATTGATAGTGAGGTGGAGTGACAGACATGAGGTAGGAGGAGCCGATTCACTGCTTTTCTGGACATATCGAAAAGGCTATTCCAATCCATCCATCCATCCATCCATCCTTTTTTCTGTTAAACCAATGTGCTTTGCAAATGTGCTTGTTTCTGGACCACAGGAAGTTGTAGTGTGGTAAGACTGTTTTGGTTGGAAGACATGTTGGTGATACGATTCCATTAACTAAAGTTTTCGGTTTTAGTCAGTTTACCGACCCACGTTCGTGTAAAGTTAATTGCCTCTATATCCTCTTTTACTAACACCACACCCACTGACCAGCCCTCGACGAAACTGCAAGAATAATTCTCTCTGTCCCTCTCAAAGACATGCAGGCTCACATTCGTACCCTTACGTACACAGTAAGGAGAGTGCCTGTGTCCTCATTCTGCTCTGGCATTATGTCTTATTGCTTTAATAAGAGCAATCATGAGGCCAAGCTCATCTCGGCTCGGCCCAAGTGCGAGGTCATAAAAGAGGGGCGAAAAGGAGGAGTTACCGAGGCAGCAGGAAGCGGCATGCAATGCAACCTGCTAAAAATCATCTGACACTTTAGGCTGAGATGCTTTAAATACGCTTAAGGCATCATTTTCACTGTTGCAACGTGCATCAACAACAGGCCATCTCTTCCAGCGATGCGTCACAGTGTCCACCAAACACTCACACGCACTCGTTCTTTGTTGTGTCTCTACGAATAGAGGTTGCGTTTTTAGCAGCACAGCTTTTTGAACATGAAAGGCTACTTGGCCATTCTACCCACCTCTGGCCTTAAGCTTTGATAGCACACTAACCCACACCCGCGAGTGTGCTCACACACACACACACACACACACACACACACACACACACACAGGAGCATTTACACTTCAAACATTCCTGTCAGGTCTGCTTCTCCGGCACAGATGATGGCAAAAATGGCACCCAATATGTCTGAATGGATGTACTTTTCTCTCTTCGCCGGATGTTGAGCTCAGGCATGTCCATTTTACCTGTTTTAGTAAATTGCCTGAGTGATTTGACTCTGGGAATAAGTGAGTTGTTTATCGGGCCCACTATTGATTATTAGTCCAACTATCCTACGTTTTCAGCCATTCCTGGTTTGGGTCTTGCTTAGATTAAAAGATTATCAAGGATGAAAAACTCTTTAGGGCAGTTTGGTCTGGGGTCTCTTGGCGTGGAATTTGCATGTCCCCATGTCCCTGTGTGTTTTCCCTTTCCCTTTTTGTCTGGATTTTTCTCTTGTTACAAAGACACGCTTGTTAGATGAAGACTTAATCCTCAATCCCATCTCTATAAACGAGAGTTGAATTGCTGCCTAGATTTATTTCAAAAGAAAGCGTGGTAGTAAGTTAAAAGTATGGGTTTAGAAGTTTGATGCGTAACCATAGTTCACATATACATATATGTTGCTGGAGGGGAACCTTTCACATCAGCTACGTGAGACCAGGCGACGCCTGACCAGCCTTCATTATTTGAGGAGTTGGGAGTGAGAAATCATAGGAATACACTTGAACTGGACTGGCAGCCTGTCTAGGGTGTATTCCTGCCTCTCAGCTCCCAAATCCCCTCTGACCTTAATTAGGAATTAGCAGTAGTTAACAGAAAAAGACTGATGCATTTTGCACATTATTACCATCACTGTCTGTAAGACTGAGACGTTCTCAGGCCGCATGTTCTACAAAAGCCCTTTGACTGAATAATATGGGATTAATAATCTCATTAACACCTCGGCTGCCTGACGTAATTTGAGGGAAGGTTTGTGATTACGCAGATGCGCAAAATGGTTGAATCAGACTAATAGAGGAAGGCAAGGAGACAAGGAGAGTTAGGCTGGGAGGTTTGGGAAGTGATGGAGCATTTTGGTCAGTGATGTAGGCAGAAATAATTAACCACGTTAGCTGAAGTCAGCAGAAAAGCGGACCGAGAGTACTGGCAAACAAATGCCTTCCAGTATGTGTTTGTGGCTTGTGAGAAGGGGGTTAGTGTAGAGATTGTGTTATTCTTTTTTATCACCTGTGTTTCCATGCATACGGTGCAGGTTGTGCCTGACTTGCATTGGGTCTGACTGTATTTACCGTACAGTCCATCAATGTTGTCAGTGGCTATTATAAATGACCCACATTCCAGTGTGCATCCGCCTGTCATATAATGTTCTTCAACTGCCGTCCGTCTGTTGTGCAGGTGATGTATGTTTGTGTGTGCGTTTATCATAAATGTGCCTTAGTCGCATGTACAACTGTGCATGCGTGCCCTTTGTGAACGTAACATACGTGTGTACCAAGAACAAAAAACATGAAGCAGTAAAAAAAAACAAAAAACAAAAACAATCAATCAAGCTCCTCCCTTGGCCCTGTTACCAAGGTGATACAGAGATTCTATCAATGAGCCAAGGTCTCTGTTTCCATGGAAACACTTATGAATGAGGAAAGGGCCTGGTAACCCTGGAGACAGTGTGAATGAGGAACTGCCTCATCGTCCCAATGACAGATGCTTTTCAGAAACTGAGATGTCATCATCATCATCATCATCATCATCATCATCATCATCATCGTCATCACTGTCATTGTCATGAGCATCATTAAAATTATTACTGGACTCAGACACATCACAGACATTATTACATTACATTTAAAGGAAGTCACAGTAAATAAATGTTATATATTTGGTATTAATGTTTCCCAGTGAGAACAACAGATCCTTATCTGCTCTCTGGATGATATTGTGGCTGATCCTGCACTCTGACCTCCTTGCAAAATAATTTCCTCAAAAATATCATATTCTTAACAAAATAGAGAAGGTCACAATAGTACAGAGCCATCCACATTTCTTCCAATAAATACATAAAAGTTACTCTTTATTATTTCTATGATAATTGAGCCACCGACCATTTTCCGTTTAACAACATGTTTCTAATGTCTGTTATATTTGCTTATATTGACGCAGGATAGGGACAATTTGTAAGAAGCCTCCATTATTTGTATCTAATATGCTTGGAAAAATATCTATCTTCAATAATTGGAGAAGGAGAAAGATCAATAGTTTACAGAATCAAAGAGTCCATGGCAAAGTCAATGTAGCCTGGCTGAAAGCAGTTTTATCGGTTTGCTGCCAAATTTGTCGATAGCTTAGTATACCGAAACAGACACAATTTATAACCTCTTTATGAAGCCAGGACTTTATCTACAAATGAACATTGTTGTATGTATGAATTACAGGCCTAAAACTGACGCCTCTAAATCAAAGATGCAGGTGTGGGAACACGTCTGGAGTACAGTCAACTTCTGATGAGGTCTGTGCACTGTAGTAATGGTGGGGAGCTCCCTGGCAAAATAACTAAGCACACAAATCCCGGCACTGTTATTGGTATTGTGCAGGCAAAGCAGGCTGACTTCAAACCAGAGTAATGCTTTGCTGTGTCACCGTGCCTCTTTGTGCAACACACGAAAAGTGGAAACGTGTCAGAGAGAGTGAGGAGAGAAGCAGGAAGGATGATTCACCGCCTGCGTCAGACAGAGGGACTGGCTGAGAGTCTGGCAGCAGAAGTGAACATCTTAACACCATCACACATGCGCACACGCACGCCCGCTGCACACACTGCAGGTCTTTATTTAGATGATAAGTGGCGATACAACCACACGCCACACAGCCCGTTTACTCTGCTGTCTGGCAGCGGCTTGAAGACAATATATTTTAAACTTGCCAAAAATAAAAAGCCGAAATCAGCGAGTCAGCATCTCTGATTCTCACTGCCTTGCCAGTGCTTTCTCTCTCCTCTGTCTCCAACCTTCTCTCTCTTTTTCTTGTCCTCCTCTCCTCCCCATCTGTAGTTTTGCTTTATATTGAAAGGAAATAAAGAAAATACCCTCTTTTCAGCCCACATCTTTTGCTCCCCTTTGTCTCAGTCATTTCAGATTCACACACAGTGTGTGTCTAAGCTTTAAACTGACAGGCAGGGACAAGCTTTTAAACAGAAATACAGATGAACTGTGCACACCTTTGTGGGTCTGTCTTCTTTCCCTGTAGGATTCTGTCCACCATGGGCTCCGATTTCGACTTGCGGACTCTCAGAGCTGTGCGAGTATTGAGGCCTCTCAAACTCGTATCCGGCATTCCTAGTGAGTCAAAGCTTAACATTTAATAACCTTTAAATTACAGTCATATTTAAATGACTTGCATCTCCAGAACTGTCAATCGTGTCAAGGTGTTATGCAGCTTTTGTGTCAGTCTGCACAATGCACCCAACAAATCTTTTTTCCAGTGCAGCTTCTTCTGTGAAAGCAGTAGTGGCAGTAGCGTTCAGTAACACTGCAGTGTTATAAATAGCTTAGAAGCCACTACAGGGCTGAACAGGCCTACTCATCATAACAGTTCTGTGCATCTTGATTAGATCAAGCATGGTTGTTTTCCACAAAAATGTTTTCATTTTGACCCATCACCAAACGTCACTGCCATGAATTCTCCCCAGGCTTACAGGTGGTGCTGAAATCCATCATGAAGGCCATGATTCCTCTGCTGCAGATTGGCCTGCTTCTTTTCTTTGCCATCCTCATTTTTGCCATCATTGGCCTGGAGTTCTACATGGGCAAATTCCACACAACCTGCTTTGACAATCAAACAGGTAAATGAGCGGCTCTGTAATTCCGAAGATATGCAACAAGATTTTGTCTTTTCTTTCCAAATGCCCGACTAACTTCTGACCACGATTAGATGAGATCCGAGAGGAGTTTCCGTGTGGAAAGTCGCCCCCGTCACGGCTGTGTCCTGATGGTACCACGTGTAGAGGGTACTGGCTGGGACCAAACTACGGAATCACCCAGTTTGACAACATCTTGTTTGCGATCCTCACCGTCTTCCAGTGTATCACCATGGAGGGCTGGACTGAACTGCTTTACTGGGTGAGTGCTCATTGTTTTTAAATCTTTTGCACACCAAACTGATTCGTGCCAGGTAGCAGAAATGCCGGAAAACGTAAAGGACAACACGTGCACACTCTTGGTGGAAGTAACAGAGGTTTAAACTGTAAACAAAGCAGCATGTGTGCTCACATCTTCTCATCACCCACAGCTTTTTAATGAATCTTCAAAATGATCAGACTTGAACTCGTAACGCTCATACCTTTTATTTCGGTTAAAAACATTTGTACTAAAACCCAGATCAGGGTCCTAAAATAGCTCCAATAATATTCATGTATTAAGCCAGATTTTGGCTGCACTCCCTTCTACCAACAGCTTAATCCTCTCAGTTCATCTTATTTCACATTTTCTTCCTGCATTTCCTTCTTCTTTCTCTTCCGTCCTTCCTCTCCTTCCTTCATACTCTTGTTTTCCTCCTTCCCAGTGCTGCTCTATATTTAAAAAGAGCCCCTTCAGCTTCAAGTTATTCTTGCAGCTGCTGGGGAGAGGAGCGATAAAAGTTTAATGGTGGAAAAAAAGGGTCTGCGGTACATTGGGTACACAGCGGTGATGCCAGCTCATATGCAGAAAGAAGGCAAAGATGGAGGAACGAGGAGTTGGGGAGGCTGCGGGAAAGAGAGCAAAATTGCAAAGCAAAGATGGGGGATTTGGTAACACGAAAAAGGTAAAATAAATAACGATGTGGGCAACATTGAGGACAAATAGAGATTTGAGGAAATGGAGAAAGATGAAGGAAGGCTTGCAGAGAGGACTGTCAAATAGACCAAAATAAATGAGAATAAAAGGAAACAATGGAAAGGGAAGTGAGAAAAGGCAAGAAGAGCCTGCAGTGGGAAGGTGGAAACCATGAGGGAGCGTGCAACACATTTGTTATACATTATTCACTCTGCACTGCACTGCTAAAGAGAGAGGCAGATATGTATTTACTTATTAAGAGAACTTAAAGCAAAAATCATGTCAGCTTTGCTCTAGTTTGGATTTCTAACTCATGTGGACAGTGCTTCTGAGTGTCCTGGCTCCGCCGGCGACACTCTATCTGGACAATTAATGACAGGTTTATCACAAATTTAAGACAAATGTTCTTTCCAGATGTTTGGAAACGCACCGCTTTGCGGATCTGAGAGACACAACATGCATGCAACATCTGAAATCAATTAAATGCATGTAGATTTAGCATGTAGGCCTTTTAACAGTCACTGTTTCTTTTTTGCGAGATTTGCATACCGTGTCCTTGACTGTCAGAGGGATAAAACATTGACAGTGATTCATGGAGCCGGACAGTCGTCCTGTGGAGGAATGTCTGATGCCTCCGCCGTCTACAGTCCCTGCGATTCCTCACTGTAATAAACTGTTAACCAAGCTGTGTTTGCAGGAGCTTAGACGCCCTTCTGTCAAGTTCAGAGGCGATAGGGGAAACATCGATTACTCTGTCTGATGTCTGCCTGTGCGTTTTCAGAGCAATGATGCCTCAGGGAGTGCATGGAACTGGATGTACTTCATTCCCCTCATCATCATCGGCTCCTTCTTCATGCTCAACCTGGTGCTGGGTGTGTTGTCAGGGTAAGGGTGGAGAGAGAGAGAGAGAGAAAAAGCCTGTAACAAAGATGTGTTTATTTTATATCCTTCCATCTAATTTTTGGAATGAATCTTATTATACTGTATTTGTGTGTGTGTGTGTGTGCGTTTGCGTTTGCAGCGAGTTCGCCAAAGAAAGAGAGCGTGTGGAGAACAGGAGAGAGTTCCTGAAGCTGAGAAGACAGCAGCAGATTGAGCGGGAACTCAATGGTTATCTTGAGTGGATCTGCAAAGCGGGTGTGTGCAGAGCACTTCGTTTATATACACGAGGATGAATTAAATCAATCAGAAAACACCGAAATAAAGGATGGATATATGATAGTAAACTTATCAGCATGGTTGCCCTCATAGTTTTTTTTTTTTTTTTTTTTTTTGTATAAAAAAAAATCACAGTTCAGCTGGTTCTAGACAGATTTCCCGAAACAATGGATGTAGCATTTTTTATACTATTTGTCAGAAATCAAATAAAAAATACATTTATAGTGCATAATAACCATAGTATATTACTATACTATGAAAACATACTTTGAAAACATTTCTCTGGCTTATTATGTAGATATTTATATAACTATGGATGCGGGTCCCCAGCATGTCTGTTAGCATTTTGCTCTGCCATGTTTCTACAGTAGCCCAGAATGGGCAAACACTGTATTTATGTCAATTATTTTAGATATTACTCTTCACTGACAATCTTTCAGTGTAAGTGCATTGTATCCTCACACACTATTGATTAAAAAAAAGAACAGCAACTTTGATGGTTGCAATCTTCTAAAGCCTTCGAAGAAGCTCACATTTGTAAATATGGTCATTTAACAAATTCAGCCAGTGGACAGTTTCATTTCCATCTTTTTGATTTGACCTGTGCCGAATGCAGGGCAGAAGATGAAAGGAATAGAGGAGTAGATGTTAAAAGGAGTGGATAAAGGGACCGACGGAAAAGACAAGCCTTTCATCTTCCTGAAAAGACAATCCAGAAGAAAAAAAGAACCGTTGTCAAATTGGTCGGGAGTCATAAAAAATAATCATGAATGTTGTATTAATGTTTTTGCTTGTGTCTGTTTTGTAGAGGAGGTCATCTTGGCGGATGATGAAAATGAAAACGATTATGACGGTATTGATGCTCACAAATGTGATTTTCTGTAGTATATATTATTTGTGTTAGTGGCTGCTGCTGTATGGTAGATAAACTCCTTCTGCTCTGTTTAAGGCTCGCGCAGGAGAGCCACAAAGAACCACAAGAGCAAAGCTGAACTTCTAAATCAAGAGGAAGGGGAGGGAGATCTGGCAGTAGGTAAGATAAACATTCTCTCTCTCTCTCTCTCTCTCTCTCTCTCTCTCGCTCTCTCCCTCTCTTTCTTGCTCTCTATTTCAAAGGCAAACCACAAGAACATACAGACACTATCTTATCTTACATATCAGTATTACCTGACTCTCCTCTTCTTCTCTCCTGCCCTCTGCTGAGCTGCACCTTCATCCTCATCCTACATATTTTATGTGGCCTTCCCATCCTCTCCTCATTTTCTATCTTCAGCACCCCGTATTCGTCTGGTTTTGTGCACATATGCACGAGCAGAGCAGTCTTCGTCGTGGTACTCAGTTTGCCTTCTTTATCCTCCCAGGGTCACCGTTTGCCCGGGCAAGCTTGAAGAGCTCCAAGCTCGAGGGATCGACTTTTAAGAGGCGGGAGCGCCGACTGCGCTTCTTAATCCGACGCATCGTTAAATCCCAGGCCTTCTACTGGACCGTTCTGTGTTTAGTGGGCCTCAACACGCTGTGTGTGGCAGTGGTGCATTACGACCAACCAGAACCCCTTTCAGATTTTCTAAGTGAGTATGAGGGGAGGCGGCTAACTGTCGTGCACATATCATCGTTAAAGATTTCAGCATCTAAACAGGTCACTAAAAGTAGGAGTCCAAATGGTCTTTCACACATTAATTTTGAGATCCATGTTTTTTCTTCTTTCTGCAGATTTTGCTGAATTTGTCTTCTTGGGGATATTCCTGACGGAGATGTTTGTAAAAATGTACGGCCTGGGCAGACAGGCCTACCTCAACTCCTCCTTCAACTGCTTTGACTGCATTGTGAGTCCCACAGCTCGCTGACAAGCATGCTGACACCAGTACATTCTTGGATTGTCTGAGATGTGCTCACATGTGCTCTTCATCCTCCTTAGGTGATATGTGGTAGTATATTTGAAGTCCTGTGGTCCATCATCCAGCCGGGCACATCGTTTGGCATCAGCGTGTTACGAGCTCTCAGGTTATTGAGGATCTTCAAAGTCACTAAGTGAGTCAGCCGTTTCACCTCTCGGCACTCTAGGTTGTATTTATAGAACATGCACCTCGCTGAACGCACGCCTCTGTTTTCATCAGGTACTGGGCGTCTTTGCGCAACCTCGTCGTGTCTCTTCTCAACTCGATGAAGTCTATCATCAGCTTGCTGTTCCTGCTCTTCCTCTTCATAGTTGTGTTTGCTCTGCTGGGCATGCAGCTCTTCGGAGGACAGTCAGTGCTGTTTTTTTCCCCTTTCCCTTTCCTTCGTGTGTCTCTTTTTCCCCTTGCGATTCCCTGTCCCTTTTAATAATCCTTAATAAGATTGCCTAATAAGACATTGGTTTCTCCTTTTTTCAGAAAAATGTGCCTTCTCATGCCTTTTTTTCTCTCTCTCTCTTGCATTTGTGCTTTTCCCCCTGTTAGGTTTAATTTTGAAAATGGAACTCCTCCGACCAACTTTGATACCTTCCCCGCAGCAATAATGACAGTGTTCCAGGTGAGGAGGAAAGATGTAGGAGGGAGGGAGCGGGGGCAGGAGCGGCCGGGGATTTGCATATGAAGAAGTGATAAAACCACAAGAATGTTACTTTTGAAGTCTTAATTGTCATTAACCAGAAGGATAAAACACCAAATAACTGCATGTAGACGTGGAAATACAGTTATAGGTGAGCGTGTGTGTGTGTGTGTGTGTGTTAAAGATCTTGACCGGAGAGGACTGGAACATGGTGATGTACGACGGCATCAAATCTCAGGGAGGGGTCAACAAGGGCATGGCCTTCTCTGTCTTCTTCATCGTGCTCACGCTCTTTGGCAACTGTATCCTTTCACACAAACCGCCACACACACAAAACCATCATTTGCCTTTGTCTGACAGTGGCACACCCGTCTCTGCTTTTTAACCTTGGTAATGGCGCCCAACTGCGATCTTTCTAACACTCAGTCCTGCCGAGTCGGTTTTTAGTCTATGACTGTAATGAATGTGTCTCGCAGCAACATTTACAAACAAGTTGTGTCATGAATATTCTGCAAGTCCTTTAATTGTTTCTCCAGACACTCTGCTTAATGTGTTTTTGGCCATCGCTGTGGACAATCTGGCCAACGCACAGGAACTGACCAAGGTACTGAAGTCACGTCACGCCATTCTGCTTCAGCTCTCGCCCAGCAGCTCCTGCTTTTGATTTCCGAACTGAGCTCCGTCTCTCCCCACAGGATGAGCAGGAGGAAGAGGAGGCTGCCAGTCAGAAGCTTGCCTTGCAGAAAGCCAAGGAGGTCGCTGAAGTCAGCCCACTGTCTGCTGCCAACCTTTCCATTGCTGCGTGAGTTTCTGTCTCTGCAACTGCAGCCTTCATTTTTTAGAAGCCTTTCAAAACACTTTCATACAGCTGCCGTGGATTTCAGGTTCAAAATCTTGTGTCTCCACACAAAATGTTATTCAGAAAATACACGCTCACAGCAAACAATAGCATTAACTTATGAGATGTGTCAAAGCAGGTCTCAGCCATGGCTAACAGTTTAACTCCTCACTGGTGCGAGGGCCTGTGACAAAGTTGAGTTGGACAGTATCTGTTCTATCAGTTTTATCTCCACTCCAGTCCACAGTTGCCATTTAGAGTTTTTAAATGCTTGTTCTTGTGTTGGTAGTGGTCTCACCATAAAAAGGTAAATGTTTATGTGATGAACCACACTTAATTCACCATCACCGCATCAGACTCCAGTTTAGGGCTGAGGCCTATACCCTAACGACTTGATGCTAAAAGCAGTAAGATTAGACTCAAGTCTCAGTTGTTTCCCCTTGCGTTACACGCCGCTATCTGTATATGTAAATCCTAAACCCTTTATTTCAGTCCAAAAAAAGAAACATTGTTAAAATTCCAGGAGAGATTTTTTTTTTCCAAGCTGGGATTTTAAACTTTGGGCTATCAGTGGTGCGTGAAGTAATCTCTTAAGAAGATATTCGACGTGAGGTTCAGACAGGAGGCCGCCATGAAAGCTAAAGTCCCTGTAAAACTGTTGTACAGCTACCTAACGCTAATTAAGACTGTTCTTCTGCGCGATAAACACAGGAGACCGGGGATTTTTTTTTTTCTCTTGTACTGTAGGGAGATAAAGGAATAAAGTAATAAAGCAGGGAATTTTTTTAAACATTAAAATGTAAATCTTAGCATGGCTGTACAGACGAAACGGGGAATTCATTATTAAAGTTAAAAAGAAGGAAGAGGATAGAGCAGAAGTGTTCTTGCACTCATAGTGATGCAAGTCAGGTGAAATTTGCCATAATATCGTATCTGTGTGTGTGTGTGTGAGAGAGAGAGAGAGAGAGAGAGCACACTCGCTCACTGTTATCATTCAGCATTGCTTTGCGAGTAGACTGATATGTTGTAAATATGATCGATATGGGGCCCTTTTATTTCCATGCCATCTCACTCATCAGCTGTTTCCCTCCTCAGCAACAAGGTACACAGTGAGTGCCAGAGCGCTACCAACTCTTTTCTGGACTGGTATTTATTCATTTGTTTCATTTCTGAATCCCTTCTGTCGGTCGACTTTCCCTCCACCCCCTTGCTTTTTCTTATAAATGAAATTTTATCAACTTTTTCCTCATACCTTTTTATATCTTACTATTACAAAACCACTTTTCCCTGTAGGAGCGTGTTGACTATTGGCACTGGGAGATCAGGGCAGATCAGTTTACTAGCAGTGGTTGTGAAGGCTGAGAAAGGTCAACAATGAGACTGTTGTGCTGTTTCATGCCTCAGTGTTTTTCCTCCTTGCCACATTTTAATAATCTTTGTGAAGCTTCATTTATTAATCTGCCTCTTTTTCTATGTTCTATATCTCATCCTGACTACTGTGGTGTTATTTTTGCACCATTCTTGTCTTCCTTAGTGTATTTTAGCACAGCTGTGTGTGTTCTTGTCTGCAGATGCATTTTTTAAACGCAGCTATTACTCACTTTATTTTGCAGTAAAGAGCAGCAGAAGAACCACAACAAAGGGGTGAACAAGTCCGTGTGGGAGCAACGCACCAAGGAGCTGAGGAGGCAGACACTGGTTTCCAGCCGTGAGGCCCTCTATAACGAGCTGGATCCCGACGAACGCTGGAAGGCAAGGGCAGGGAGGGAGGAGCACAACAATGTAAAGGACAAGGCAACAAAAGGCCCTTAGACTTGTGCTATCAGTGTACACAAGTGATGCCACTGACAATTAATACAATCCTGTCACCTGTGTTTACATGTGTGTGATGTGTTATTTGTTAAATTTGAAACACTTTGCATCTTTTGTCTTGCCTCCTCGCAGGTGAACTATTCCCGTCACGTCCGTCCTGATATGAAGACCCACCTGGATCGACCTCTGGTGGTCGACCCTCATGAAAACCGCAATAACAACACCAACAAAATGACTGCGAACAATCCAGACCTCTGCTTCAGCCAACACCTCCCTGTTGAAGAGCTACACAGGCAAACAAGACTTCACGAACATGGCGGCCAAGTAGGAGCAGGTTGTGGAGTAGGGGTTTCAGATCCAGCCAGGCCTCTGTTGGAGCGCGGCGAGTCCACGGAGAGCAGAAGAAGTCAAAAAGGTGAACGTCACCACCATGGTTCACATGTCTGTTTGGATGCTACGGCGATACCCGGGCCTGGGTCGGAGGACAGACCGTCAAGGCGTCACCATCACACCCGCAGCGGCAGTCGAGGCGGAGGCCAGTCTGAGCACCGAAAGTCCAGGTCGCATCAAAAATGCGCAGAGGATGGAGAGGAGGGTAGAGGGGGTGCTGTGAAAACAGGAAGACACAGGAGCAGAGGGGTTGACGGAGGTGGAGATACGGCAGAACAGGACGGAGCTGCTGATGGTGGTGAAAGGAGGCCAAGAAGAAATCGCCACTGCAACCAAATGGACGGGGAGGGGAAGAGAACATGCCAGCACAGGAGGAAGTAAGCTGAACCTGTCCTCAGAAAGCTGATGATGATAAACGACTTGCCGATTTGAGAACACCAAACGTTACATTGGACATGCTCTGTCGTTAACCAAGTCCGGTCCATCGAGACTCATTTAATAAAGTCTGCCTTAGTATCAGTCATTGTCAGATCGACTAAGGCCTAACATTTTATGATTAACCATTTTTTTTCTCAATTTTCCTGCCTGTTTGCATGGACACCACTACTTATGCAATGATGTCACTCGGACTGCTCTCTTCGTCTTCTTCTTCTTCTAGGGATTGCAGTGTCCCCAATCTCTCTACCACGCGGCCCATCCAGAAGAGCCTCACCAGACAGGACAGCCAGTACAGTGAGGATATGGACAACCTAATGAACACCAAACTGGTCTCTAGCTCTAACCTTGCCAACGAAGTCCACAGTAATCCAGTTACCAACCGCACTGTGGCCCCTGGCTTTGGATCCACACAGCATCTTGCTAACAGTGGCACTCACGGGAGTTTAACTACACTGGATAATTACGGGAGCATAGCACATCACCGTGCCAATAGTGTCATTAGGCTGCCCCACCCTGACTACACGGCAGTAGACATGCCCATATTCCCATCCACCAATGCCATACTTCAGGGTAAGGACGGACATATTTAAAAATGGACGGACATATAAAAAATGGATGTCATTTTATTCACGTCTCTTTTTTACATTCAGTCAACAAAAACGCCAACACCGAGCCTTTGCCTGCGAAGGAGGATAAGGACGACGATGATGATGACAAGGCAGGTGAAGGAGGACCGAGGCCCATGCCTCCTTTCACCTCCATGTTCATTCTGACCACCACCAATCCGTAAGTGGAGTGACTACATCAGAACACGCAAACACCAGCCCCCCCCGCCCCCCCAACACACACACGCGCCCGCACACACTGACAAATTAAGATATTCACCCTTAACACATTTCTATGGAGAGAGTATATGTGCAGAATCTATATGTGTATCCCTGAGAATCGAAATGTAGATTATTCTCAGAGAGCAGATCTAATTTCTGCCCTAAATAAATGCCCAAATGAACAAAACTTTTAACTGCCCGTAGGTTTCGGCGAGCATGTCACTATGTATGCACCCTGCGTTATTTTGAAATGTGCATCCTGCTGGTCATTGCGATGAGCAGCATCGCCCTGGCTGCTGAAGACCCCGTGTGGCCCGACTCCCCTCGCAACAATGTAAGACACGCATTGCATGAACTATAACACGGTTATATATCAGTTATCTTAATGATTTCATATCTGTTGAATAGAAGGTGTGGTACAATTCTCATGTCACACACAATAACTTCAGATGATACTTGTTCCCTGTGTTTGGATTACGAAAAAAGCTGATTAGAAAATGAACATTTTGTCTTTTTGTGCAGGTGCTACGCTATTTTGACTATGTCTTTACTGGAGTTTTCACATTTGAGATGCTGATAAAGGTAAGGTGATTTAGACATTATGGTTGTAAGAAATCAAACCTTTATTTACACAAATTTTTCTCTTGCAGATGGTGGATCTGGGATTGGTTTTACACCAGGGCTCTTATTTTCGGGACTTGTGGAACATCCTTGACTTTATAGTGGTTAGTGGTGCTCTGGTGGCCTTTGCCTTCACGTAAGTCCCCTGCCTTCCTCGCCTCTGTGCCCCTTTTAGCTCCTCCTCCTCCATTTTGTTACACCTATGACTTAGTTGGTCTTTTCTTTATTTTGATTTTTTTGCATACCCTTTATACTCCCTCCTTTTATGGTTTCATTTTCTCCCATCTTCTCCTCCACTAAAGTTTCCCTTTCTTCCTTCCCTTGTCTTTTCTCCCATTAGGCAATTAAAACATTTTTTTTTTTTAAATCCCTCCTATCCCCCTCTTTTTACCTTTGTGAGAGGTGAGGACCACTCTTTGCACCTGTAACCCTTAAGTGCCTAGGACGTTCTTTTAATAAAAAAGTCCACTCAAATCTCAGCCAGGTCGTCCCGAGCTGGGTCAAAAGAAAAAAAAAAAAAAACAAGAGTCAACACACTCGTCTCCATGGCAAAGCAGGTACTCTGAACCCTGATGATAAAATGAGAACTTAATAACAAATTAATAACACTTCGTTAAGAGTCTCCATTTCCCAATATTTCCTGTGTCTCAGTTGTAGCTTTTTCAAACATTCAGATGCATCAGAATCCAAGACGAATCTATCTTCCACAGAAAGAAATTTTGTTTATATTGTTGCTGACAGTTAGCTTTTTCTTCTGGGACTGTTGTTGATGGACTTACCATTTGTAGCAACTCTTTACAGCTCTTTTACTTCCTCTTCATGGTTTTGGTGCCAAAAATGCTCGTGAAGTAGCAACTGTTCACAACTAATAAATAATGTGCACAATGGTGATACATTCTCAGGATTTCGGATTTGTGCACACTCTTCTCTCAACCATCTGTGGGAAGCAGGTTTGAAAGCATATTTAAATGTACCTTTATTTGAGGTGCAGTATGACGTTGCTTCAGATTTGTACTTGACATGTATCCCTCTATTCTCTCGCCATCCTCGCCTAGTCACATGACCATTTATTATAATTGATTTAATTTTACACACAAAAAATAGGGAAAAACATCTTATTGGCATTGGCCACCAAATAATTGTTAGCCATCTGTGTCAGCTCAAAAGAAAGTTTTTTTTTTTTTTTTTCCCGTGTCTCCCGTCTTAATTCTGTGACCTTTAACTGTGACCTTTAACCTCTCTGTATTGCCTTTTTTCCATCAACACCAGTATTACTTCCCCTTCAGTCAGTCTCACATATTAAATAAAGTGTTGCAGGCATAGAAGTGGGTTCAGATGTTGGGGAAGATATAATAAATCAGACAAATTTAGACTGCATCAAATTTACCTTAAGATACTGTATTTTAGAGGAATATTGAAACGTTGGCATCAGTAATAAGTAGGAAAAAGAGAGAAATTGTGTTATAGGCAACATGCAGACATGTTAGCAACTTAAAGGTTTGGAAATTTTGTGTGGACACTAACAGATCCGGTTTAGGAAAGCCCAGTATCTTCCTTTTGGCTTGCGTCTGTACTACTTTCTGTTTTCTTACTCTGAACAGTTTTCATTAAACCCATTAGAACAGGTCAGATTTAAATAAGATATTGGTTACTGACTCTAATTGCCGATGGCGAGATGTGAAGCAACGAGAGCAGACTTGTACACATCACAATGGTGACATAATTCAGTTGGTGGAAATCAAACGGCCCTTCCAGAATTGCCCGGAGATGTTTATCGCTGCTTTAATCCAATTACTGCAGGCTGAGTTGCTGGAGTTTTGGAGCAGCCTGGCTGCTGCCCTGCACATTTTTTCAGAGCAGGACAGAGCTTGATGTCATCAGTTTTTATTAGGAAAAATACGTATTCACCAAAATAATTTGATTATGACGCAGTCTCTTTTAACGATATTTCTGTGAATTGAATTGTTTTAATGTTCCTGTTAGATTTGGTAGTTTGAGGTCTGTGAAGGGATGATTAAGTAAAGGCCGGCCGTTTGAGCTCTTTCTCTGTCTGTTTCTCATGTGGATGTTTCTCTGTTTACTTCCCTTATCTGTTCCCATTTCTCTTTCCCTCCCTTTTCTCTCTGTCTCTCACCCCTCTCTGTCTCATTTCTCCGTTTTGGACCACCAACAGCGGCGGCGGGTAAAGTTCACTCTCCCTTTTTCCTCCCGCATTTTCTGCCTCCGCACTCTCAACGCCACGCATCTGTTTCTGTACCATCCATCACGTTTGATCTGTGTCCTTTTTGGCCGTTGTTCACCATGGGAACACTCTGCTTCACACAAATTTCAAGTTCTTTTATCTCAAATCAATGACATGGGTTCTGAAGGGTTGTTTATTTTCTTGCAGTTTAATCTCAGGAAAACATTATTTGTGCAGGAAAAGTCTGTGCAACCTGGGCATATATTATATTATTACACAACCTATATCTTAAGTGCTGTAAAGATAAAAAGACAGATATGCCTAATTGTCTCTTAGATTGTGTATAGTAGAGTTACTAAAAGTTTTTTTTTTGGATACGTTAAAACCCCACTAGTTTCTGAGCAAACAGGTGAAAGGTTTCCTGGGAGTTTGCAGAAAAACTAAGACGATGATGAATTCTCTGTAAAGGCCCCTCTTTACACTGCTGCTTGGAAGAGGAACCATTGCATTAGGGAAAACAGGGTTTTGATGCAGCATGAAGGTATTCCACTGTTAGCAGGGCATGTCCAAGTCCAGGCTTCAGGATCTTTGTAAATTAAAACATTACAAAGTATTACAATGAGTGTACTGTGTGTTGACAGCAATTGGACAAGAATGGCATCACTTGTTCCCATTGCTTCTACTGTAGTTGGAAAATACCACCTAACTACCTCACGTGTAGAAACAAGACTAAACCCTAATATTATAGCAATGCTGCATGTATTGCTATGTATTTAAACCAAGACGCAGTTACTCGTTCTGAGTTAACTCGGACACAAGAACCATCAAGGAATGGCTGCCCACTGACATTCTGGATTTCAGGAGAGTTAAGTCTGTCACTGTGAACCTGAAACCTACTGACGCTGCACTTGTCTTTCTGTCACTCTTTGTCATTGCGCATGTTTGTACACATGAAGTGGGAGCAGCAAGGGAAAGGACATCAGCACCATCAAGTCTCTGAGGGTACTGAGAGTGCTGCGACCTCTGAAGACTATTAAACGTCTTCCCAAACTCAAGGTAGGCACCTGATCATACAGATTTATACTGAACTTTTACATGCTGTGTTCCTGATCGAGCTGGTCCCCGCCATGGGGATGCAGCACTAGACAATAGTAGGGATGACTTTGTGGTGGCATTATTTAGATTCCTGCATTGGGTTGGTTCAGCTGCTGAAGTGATTTACTCAGTTCTCTCTACTGCCCCCAGTGGCCAGTCTGAATTATGACAGTCTCAGTCTGGGCTACACATTGAAACACGTTGCTAATTCCTGTCACACAGACTCCCCAGTTCAAGGTCAAACTGCAAAAATTGCTTGGGAAGAAAAATATTTATTTCAGTGAGTAGCTAATGACACTTTTTCCTCGGTCCTCAGGCTGTGTTTGACTGCGTGGTGAACTCTCTGAAGAATGTGCTCAACATCCTGATTGTCTACTTACTCTTCATGTTCATCTTTGCCGTGGTGGCAGTGCAGCTCTTCAAGGGTCGCTTCTTTTACTGCACTGATGAGTCCAAAGAGTTTGAGCGTGACTGCAGGTCAGGAAGCTGTTTAAACTCTTCACTGTGGCCTCCTTCCTTTTCTTGCTCACATTCACGCTGTTGTTTTTTTCAGGGGGGAATATTTGGTCTATGATAATGAAGTGAAGGCGCAGAAGCGGGAGTGGAAGAAGTACGATTTCCACTACGACAATGTGGCTTGGGCCCTTCTCACCCTCTTCACAGTTTCAACTGGAGAGGGGTGGCCGCAGTAAGCACGCGTGGATGAGCACGGCAACATGTCTGGAATGCGCTCCCTGCAAACGTGTAACCCGCTTCTCCCGACTTGTCATCCACAGGGTGCTGAAACATTCAGTGGATGCGACTTACGAGAACCAGGGTCCGAGCCCAGGATACCGGATGGAGATGTCCATCTTTTACGTGGTGTACTTCGTGGTCTTCCCCTTCTTCTTCGTCAACATCTTCGTGGCTCTCATCATCATCACCTTTCAGGAGCAGGGAGACAAGATGATGGAGGACTACAGTTTGGAAAAGAACGAGGTGAGGGTCGGGGGTGCGTGCGAATTGCTGGGGGTGGAAAGCAAGACAAGTAAACAAACACCATGGTTGTGATTTTGCAGAGAGCTTGTATAGACTTTGCCATCAACGCCAGACCCCTGACACGTCACATGCCGCAAAACAAGCTGAGCTTTCAGTACCGGATGTGGGAGTTTGTGGTGTCGCCGCCGTTTGAATACACCATCATGGCGATGATCGCACTCAACACTGTTGTGCTCATGATGAAGGTAAAAGTCCAACTTTTCAGAAAAAGCAGTACTAAAATCTTTACCATGATGGAGCCACTGCAGTAACTTATTTGTCTTTTTTGTGTACATCATATGTGTTCGTCCTCCAGTCGACAAACACAATAGTTTGGACTGTTGAGTATTTCTGTGATGAGAACATTTTGATTATGTCTGACTCCTCGCTGAGTTAAATGTGTGTCTGTTTGTATGTTTTCATGCTCGGGCTTCCTGTCACTGGTCGTGAGTTTGTTGTTATGAATGTATTTTGCCCGTGTGTGTCTCTTTGTTTCTAGTATGATGGAGCTTCTGTTACCTATGAAGCTGTGTTGGCCAACCTGAACATCGTGTTTACTTCCCTCTTCTCCATGGAATGTGTGCTCAAGATCATCGCCTTTGGAGCGCTGGTGAGTGCGCACATATGCACAAACGTATCTCTCGGATCAGTTACTAACATCTGTAGTGAACAGTCAAGATGTTAGTTGCTAGCTTACGACTGAAGTGGAGCAGATTGGATCAGATGAGAGAAACGTCAGCATGCAGCCAAACAAAGCTGGACAAAGCCTCACCAATCGAGCCACTCTCAATTTTTACATCGGTGTGGTGGTGTTGATGTTAGCTTCACAGAGACAATCTAAACGCCCAACAGAGCAAATACATAAACATCACCAGGGCCTGTGCAAATAAGATACAGTTATTACAGGCTGGTGACATGGATAATGAGTGAACGCCCTATATTCCAAATATGAGCAAAATCAAGATAGGTTCCATAAATCAACTGCTCAATTCAATTCAATTCAATACAAGAAACATCATTTAAAATGTTTTCTAGGAGTCAAGTGAGAGTTAGACCTCAAGCATCCAGTCTAGACTATGGTCTTACCTTATAGTTCGAGAAATACTTTTCAGTTCATATTGATGTCGTGAAAGAAAAAAAAACAAACATGACATGTCCAATCAGGAGCGCTGCAGAAGAATGCTGGGAAGAAAAAAAAAGAAGCGAAGGTGGATTAATACAGTCAGTGGATGCAAGATTGACAGACAGGTGGAAGAAAGAGACGCAAAGATTACTGGAGGGTGGAGGTTATGTGGGGAAGGATTTGAATATAATCATGCACATGCTGACCATAAATTAGAATGCACACAAGTAACAGGGGGCTCCAGAGAGTCTGCGCACCCGTTTGTCAGGGTGCTTTACTTTGATAGCCACCTCGGTCGTCTTCCTGTCTCATCTAAAGTGCCATTTGGCTGCAGGCTATGTTGGAGAGTGAAAGTAGCATCATCGAATCCCCATCCTTCTTTCTCTATTGGTGGTGGTACTGCATATAATAATGAAGAAACAGAATTTATATAAGGACAAGAACTGTGCAGTTGCTGGCTGGTTAATCCTGCTGTATTCCAGTGTGACCTGTCTGTAATGTGTTTTCATGGATTCTTCCTTTTTCTTTCTTTTCTTTTTGTAAATCCCAGAACTATTTTAAAGACGGCTGGAATATTTTTGACTGTGTGACAGTTCTGGGCAGTATTACTGACATCCTGGTGACTGAGCTTGGGGTAAGTAAAAAAACACAGAAAAGACAAAGATGGAAATATACAAACATGATATATTATCAATGGCTGAGGGGACATTAGCTCATGTCTGAGGACCTGTGCATCTGTGCCATTGTCTTAAGACAGACTGAAAGCACTACAATGATGTCAGGGAGAATAGCCTGGCCGCTTTTGAGTCTTTCACTGCTCAGTCATGCGCAAACGGCTCTTGAAAGTCTTATATAAATGTCCCAGTTGGTGAGACAAGGAGGCACCAGAGTCAAGCTGGCCAACACTGAGCCAAAGACAGCGAAGCAGAAGGACGCGGCACTGCTGCAGTCAACCAGTGCACAACTTCTGCAAGTCGCCCCTGGTAGCCAGTCAAATCATTATCTCGCTCTGCATGGTGCCAGTAGAAGTATGGTTTAGCTACACTTTGCAATACGAATACATGATTTTACACACAGTTCAACAAAGCAAACTAGTAAAGTCCCAGGTTTCAGTTTAAGAGGATAAAACCAGAGATCCTCTGATCAAACTCATGTGGTTCACCCAGTCTCCATATTTAAGTTATTGCTCTAATTGTCTAATTTAAGTCAATGTTTTTTTTGGTACCCTTGCTGTATGGATATAAAACATCTCAGTTTATGCTGACTTCTCCCTGTATTGATTCTTTATTTCCTTCTTGTTTTTTATCTTTTTTACATGCTTTCTTTAAATCGTCCACAAAACCAATGACGCTCTACTGTAATCTACCTGGTCCAACCCCTTTCTCCCCCAACACCTCCTACTTCCTGCAATTCCATCCAATCAAAATGCACTATGAATCCTCTGTGTCCACCCATGACAACTGGCGTGGTCAACCTCTCTGGTTGTTCTTCAAATCAACCCAAATGCCAATATTTGGGGCTTAAAACCATATGTCTGCAACATCTACATGTAGATGGTTTGTAAAACTTTAGAGATCTTACTATTTTGCATCTGTGTGCATGTATCTTTTGACACCGTGTCTCACAACCTGCAACTGAGCTTGAAATTCAGCAATTGTTGCTAAATTATATTCCAGTCATTGATCATTACAAATATTGTATTCAGCAACACATGTAAATACTGTTCATCCTTTACTTAGAATTATGGACCTGTTTGTGAAGCGTTTAAACTGGAATAGATGGATCTATCCATTGATACCAGTTGCGTGCACATACACACAGATGACAGTGACTGGGAGATTGTTCCAGTGACCATAGATTGAATCCAAAGCGTTGCCCCTAGCACAGTGCATGCTGCCCATTGCATGTCTTTAGAAGGCACTTCTTATTTTTCCTTGTGCACACATTTTTACTTGTGCACACACAAGTACACTCAGAAACCAGAGTAATCTGTGCTTTTACTTTTGATGGAACCTGCATGTGACCCCTGCCAGTTCCCGCTGAGTGCAACCTAGGGTCACTTTAATTGCATTTTAGTTTTTTTTTTTTTTTTTTTTTTTTTTTTTTATTCATTTATTGTTTGTGCATTTGTGGTTGAAAAAAAAAAATAGATATATTATCAAATGTTGGCCGATTTAAATTGGCTGTAGCATACATGTAATTTTAGGTCAGTTTGTAAAGCAGATAAACACATACATTAGCTTAAAGCAACTGGCTGCATCTTGAGAGTTTTTAATTGATGGAAGCGCCCCCTCTGGACAAAAGTGGTATCTTACAACTTAGAAGGATTGTCTTACAGTCTTGAATGCAGCTCTTTGGATGGTTTA
Organism: Pao palembangensis; assembly: GCA_015343265.1. Taxonomy (NCBI): domain Eukaryota; kingdom Metazoa; phylum Chordata; class Actinopteri; order Tetraodontiformes; family Tetraodontidae; genus Pao; species Pao palembangensis. Next base: position 14,380,211 of record CM027085.1, on the reverse strand, counting down.
GCTCGTGGTTTGAGTGAGATCATGAATAAAGAGAGGTTTTCCTACTACTAGTCACTTGCACTTTTCCAGGTAGAAAGGTGCTCTTCATGTACCATCGAGAGGATTCAAAACTAGCAATTTTACCACCGCATATAACTTATGCAGATCCGTAGGAAGCATCAGTGTGAATTGAGGGCAGTTTCATAACCAGTTAGAAGTTGCAGCCAGTGACTTTAAAAATTATGCGACCATAGTTGATTCTTCAGCCACACTTTTGCTCATCTCTGGGTGTGATATAACCACAAAATATCACGTTTTTGCAGATAGTCGCATTAGATGGCACCACTGTTTCTGATGTTACTGCACATCTGCATGCTGTGTGCTTGCTTCATATAAAACGATTGCATTTTCTGCCTTGAGAGAATTAGTGCATTTGGTTGTCTTTCCAAGGAGACGTCTTGACATCCCTGCACTTTAACTACTCACTGTTCCTGCCACAAATATTACCATGTAACCCAATTGGATGAAACTCCCTGTGGATGATGTCCTTTCCCCTGTGAAGTTTGACTTTCTCTTACTTGACTTGAGAAGCTTGTCAGGGCCTTGCTGATTTGAGATTTGCTTTGACTTGTCTGGCTCCTTATTCTTTCGTTTGTCATTTTCTTTTTTTTGGTTAATCTTTTGTTCATTTTTTTCATCGTTTCTTTATCTAAAGACAAACATTTGCATTTAATACTAACTACTCTTTCCCGTTGTATCTACCTCTGCTCATTTGCCTTTCCCACTCTTCAATTTTTCAAACCTAATCCCTCCCTCTCACCACCGCTCCATTACGCCTTCGCTGTAGAATAATTTCATCAACCTGAGTTTCCTGAGGCTGTTCAGGGCAGCTCGTCTCATCAAGCTGCTGAGGCAGGGAGAGACCATCCGCATCTTGCTCTGGACCTTCGTTCAATCCTTCAAGGTTTACACCCATTTATACAGAACAATGCACACAATAATCATTTGCATGAACAGATAAACGCAGCACAGACATGTTCACAAGCTATTAAACTCATATGGAGACATATTAGCTTCGACTTGTTCCTTCTATTGTATATTAATACGGCCAATGTTTCCCTCCTCAGGCGCTGCCTTATGTGTGCCTCCTCATCGCCATGCTGTTCTTCATTTATGCCATCATCGGCATGCAGGTGGGGGATAGCTTTAAATTAAGAAGCTGTATTGTTCTTCTGGGATGCATTAAGACATTTTGATGGGATAAGTTTGATGACGGGGGAGTTTGGAGAACGAGAATGATGGCGATAAATCATTTGATGTGATGAGAGGATTATAGTGGTGGTGGGTGTTTTAGTGAGTGTACAGTAAAACCTTTAGTGAGTGTACAGTAAAACCTAAAGTGTTATTTCTGGGGTTGTTTTTTGGTTTCTGTTCTTTTATATTACCAGCTATTTGGGAACATTGAGATTGAAGAGGACGGAGAAAGTGCCATCAACCAACATAATAACTTCAGGACGTTCATCCAGGCTCTTATGCTGCTCTTTAGGTGTGTTCACCAGTTTAGTTGCAGAATTTGTCATCCAGATGCCTCTAAAATTGAGGACCTGTGCGTATTTTTTAGGAGTGCAACAGGAGAAGCGTGGCATGAGATCATGCTGGCGTGTTTGGGGAATAAAAATTGTGACCCCCTGTCTGGGAACACAGACCCCGAGTGTGGCAGCCAGTTTGCCTACCTCTACTTCGTCTCCTTTATTTTCTTCTGTTCATTTTTGGTAAGAGCTGTGTGCCGATACTCATCTTTACGCTGTAAAAAATGAAAAACTCATCTATTTCTAATTTGAATTAATAGAGAATTAGCCACAAACAGCATCTCACCAGATATATCTAACAAGTTCTTGCTTGTGCAGATGCTGAATCTGTTTGTAGCCGTCATCATGGACAACTTTGAGTATCTGACAAGAGACTCGTCCATTCTGGGACCTCATCATCTGGAAGAGTACGTTAGGATATGGGCCGAGTATGACCCAGCTGCTTGGTGAGTGCTAACATACATGCTCGCCGTGGATCAGCAATATGTTCAGAGAATATTGTTAAATCTGCTCCACAGTGGCAGATTCATGTTCACATTTAACAAATGACATGTGTACTGTTATATCTCCAGTTTTGTCTGCGTATTTATCATGATTGTTTTTATAATGTTTGATCACACAGAGCTTCACTGAAGCAAATGTTTCAGTAGCTTCTAAGTTATGTAGCGTGTGAGGCTGGCAAGACAACTGTTTTATGGTTGAATTGAGGTGTGTGGTAAGATTTGAGGCCTGTTGCATTTGATTATTTGTCCAGCTGTGTGATGTCATGTGTTCGGGCTGCGTAGCAAATGGGCCGCAGTAGCGGACACCGAGCGGACAGGGAAGTGTCCCCAATCAGATTGGTGGGTACTAAAACAGGCTTATTACAGGGTACAGCTCCCGATGTAGACTGGCCTCCTTGGATAAAAAAAATATTAAATCATTCAGTGTGTTGCCAGCCTAAAGCATCAGACCATCTCATGTGGTCTGAAATGAACAAAAACAGATTAAATGTCATGTGGAGGAGCAAAATGTTCTCTCCAATTAAAACTTAGGGAGGCTATAGTGGATCAACTCCCCGCCTTCAGCCCTTCCTCTATCTTTTTAAATTGTCCCTAAGCACCCTCCCCCAACCTTTACACTTCTGGAATACTGCTAATAACAACATTTGTGGCAACTTTTCAACCCCAAGCAAAGTTGCCCAACTCCGTAGTGTCAATGTCTGCTAAAGACATGCTACGGGTCATGGTATTCGTATTCCAGTACCTGTGTGTCGCCCTCTAGCTGTCCTATAAAATGCAAATAGACTTCATACAAGGAATCCAGACAAGAAAAGGAAATTATAGTTAAGAATATGCAATTAAAATGAGCAGTGTTAATACTGACAGTGAAAAGTTAGACTTTATTAAAGCTACAGCCAGTAAGAATTGAGCTATTGTAATGGCAAACAGTCATTTATGCCTTTACTGGGACAAAAGTCCCCTTAAGCTAACACACTTTCCTTTCTGGTTTTATTTACTGTCACATGCTCTGTTGAATGGAAAATGGGAAACAAAGACCCTGAATACATTATTAAGAGGGAGGGATGTGCACACATAGGCAGCTATTAAACATTTAGCTGTACGCACACACACGTCTTTTTCCTTTTAAATATACACTTTCACACAGTAGTTAGACTGGAAATAGAAAAGAGGGATGTCAAATTGTGTCAGGAAGTGAGAGAAAAAGAAACGTAAAAGTGCATTCTTTGCATGTGTGAGTGCACTGCTGCGTCTATGCATTTTGCCTTTAAATTAATTGTTTTCAGATATTGTGCATTTGTCAATACTGTGCTCTTCCTCTCACTGTTCTCTCTTCTTTTTGGATGTGTGTATTATTCCTCTTTGTATGTTCTTTTTGTAACTCCCCTATATTCTTGTTTCAGCGGTCGCATTCATTATAAGGACATGTACAGTTTATTACGAGTTATCGACCCGCCTCTCGGCTTAGGCAAGAAATGTCCCCATAGGGTGGCCTGCAAGGTTTGACTTAAATCTCAAAAGAATCTCAGAATCACACCTGCTACACAAGCATCCAGGAATGGAGTGAATGCTGCTTTCACACATATTTTCTTTTTTTTTTCATTTCAATTTGAAATTTTTGTTTTCCACCATTATTGACTTGCATTCTGAACTGCTTAGAGAATGTGCAGTACAATGCAGACACCCAGAGATGCATGTGAAATGCATTACGTGAGATGTGAAAAAAATGTATCACATTAAGATTCTTTTTTCTTGTTTTGAACCACGCTTTAATACATTTTTTTAATACTATTTTCTTTTGCTTGCTGTGGAGCCATGGCTATATTGTGGCAAGCCAGGATTTCCCACTGTAGTGTGCATTGTTCTTGTTTTTTGGGGGTTGGGGGAAAGACAGAAACTGCATTGACACCCCTTCCTCTTCCTCCTCCTTCCTCATCAGGAGCAGTTTGGTATCCACTGTCTGCTGCCCTGCTCTTACACACACAATTATGTATTCAACTCTCAAAATTCAATCCTAATGTCTCTGTCAGGTATTCTTTCTCTTTTCCACATAGTAAACGTAAGCACTCGAACACACCGAGACACATCGGCTTGCTGTTAAATCCAAGGCTGCCGCCATTTTCTTTACTTCTCCCATTTGAATAAGCTTCTTATGACAATAATGAGGGAATAAGCAAGAAAATCCTGTCTTATTTGCACCTTTTATTTCCACAAAAACTGCTTCCAGTTTCCCTAAATTCCGATAATATTGTCACTCCCTTATCATCTGGAGAGCTATTCCTGCAAACCACCTAGATTGCATACCTACATTTTGCAGTGCATTTATGTTTCTTTTCCCAGTGTATGTGTCGCTAGGTAACACAACCGTAATCCATAATCAGCTCCTATTAACGTGGTGAGTCACGTGCGTGTCGCTTGTGTTAAAATAACTAATCCATTAATTAAAAAAAAATAAAAAACATCCCACATTAATGCTTTAATTTTGACAGCCCTAAACTAGAGATAAAGACACAAATCCAAATCATGTTGTGGGCTGGTTGTGGGCTAAAAGATTGCAGGCTATAAATAAGGGCACCAGTATCATGCTACTTCCTGTGAACTGGAGTTCACTTCTCTAGCAAGGGACTATGAACAATTCGTGTTTATACCGATGGATACAGCAGGGTTTGCCCCCTGTGGCTAGTTACTGACTTCTGACTGCTGTGTCCTAGCCCTAACACTGAAGAAGAAAAAAGTCATGACCATGGTCTGATGTCTGATTAATCCTCTTGTCTCTTCTCAACTCTACCTCCAGTCCAACCTTCCTCAATTTCTATTTTTTTTCTTCCGCCTCCTGCCTCTCCTCTCCTTTACACCCTTTTTTGTTAACGGGGTGGTGGCGCTGACTGATGATGCAGTGGCAGGATCAGTTGCAGGGAAATGTATGACATGCTGAGGCACATGTGTCCTCCACTAGGACTTGGGAAGAGGTGTCCGGCACGGGTGGCCTACAAGGTCAGGGGAGTGGGCAGCGTGGTGTAAACCTTAGTGTCGCCGTTTCTTTTGTTCTGTTCTGGTTCCTTTTTCCTTGTACAGCTGGGGTGGGCTGGTTGGTGTTGTGGCACTGTGTATTGATGTGGGTTTGGTGGGTGAAGGTAGCTAGAGAGTCAGAGTGGAGAGGATATAGTGGATCCACGGGAGGGGATGACAGGAGGGACCTTCTCAGCTCGTTTGCATCACCTACGAGGGAAGACAAACGTAGAAGTCACTCCAAATAGGCACCACTACACAGATGATCTTAGAACCTAGACAAACACTGCTGAATACACATGCTGTTACATGGAAACACGTGTGCATGTGCAGCAGGGCTTGGAAGGTCCACTAGACCTTAGATCCTCTAAATCGTTCCCTCCTGTGGATAGGGTGCACATGCACAATCATACATTGCCCACACACACACACAACCAAAAGCATTCATATGAACCTAGCTAGTTCTTTCCAACGGTAGAGAGAGCAGAAAAGCTTGTGTCAGTGATGTGTTTCCTTCACAGAACCTTTGCCATAAACAGCTTTTTTTCCTGTAAGCCTTCACATAGCAGCTCCAAATCCCCAAGCAGCCTTTTTTATTTCTATTCTGCAACTCTTCTCTTCGTCGTTTGGTTCTGTCGTCAATGCAGTTCTATTCTGTTTCCAGCCCCCCTCCCCTCATCTACTGCATATTGCTCCTCACCTCACACATACCGTTTGCATGGCTGACCAACCCGAGACCTTCATCTGCTGAACGCTGCAGACCCAGTCTTGACACCAGAAAAGAAATATATGGAATGATAACGACGCGTTTTTATCGGTGTTATCCCGTGTTCCTGTACATCATGAGACATCATTGGCAGATCACTGTGTGCCTCGTGGGCAGCCAGCCAATCAGCCTGCAGATACAGAAGATCACTCCATCACTCATCATGGCTTTGCCTAACTGGTGTTCCCTTCCTCAGCAAACCCTGGGTCAGATTTTCTGTTATTTATGCTACCAACAAATGTCAATAATATGACCATTTGAAGTGTTTTGGTCACGAAAAAAAATGTAGAAAATTTGTTTGCTTTAAATAAAGACAAATTTGATAAATCTGGCAAAGCACCGTATTTTCAATTTGGACTGAATTTATCTGACCCAGGTTCTTTCCTCCCATTTATTTTATCAACATTCATGTTGTTAATCCCATTCCCACTTTTGAGCCTTTCTCTGTCATAATTTCAATGTACCTTTTTTCCCCAAAATAACTATTTTTCAGTTCTCCTGCCTTAAACCTGATACCGTGGCATCCCAACCTTAACGATTATCACTGCAGAATTTGCAGAAATTGGCTATTGTTGCATTTGTGTCATACCTCCTCCATTACTTTCCCTGAACACTTTGCCAATGATTAAAATCCAAAGCTTGCCTTTGACCATCCAGCTAGTCCACATAATGATGACCCGTCTGGCTCTGCAGCCTTTAATCTCCACATATTTAGGCAGGACGACCTTCTGACTGCCAACAACTGTGGCAAAGTGTCTTTTTTACAACTTTTGCATTGCTTTGCCTCATGTTGTAAATTTTTTAAACACTTCTTTTAAGCTGCATTTCCAGCACGATTTAGTTTAGTTTGCTGTGGTACTTGTCACAGTTTTGTATTGTCTTCCTCTAAGCTGCCAGTCACAAAGTTAGGACATAGGACTTCATGATTTTGAAAATACCAAAAAATGGTGTGATGCAGTCTGAGGCCTAGTAAACATTCTAGCACACCGTTCTATGTGACAATTGGGTTTCCCCACGTCTGTGTGGTTTTCCTGCCAAAAACATCAAAGTGTGTTGATTGTAGACTCTAAATAGGTGACAGTGTATGTTCTGGGATGGTCCGGTGACCCGTCCAGGGTGTATTCTGGTTTCTCACCCAGTGACTGCTGGGGTAGACTCCAACAGCACTAGCGACCCTGATTAAAATCAATCGTCAATTAATGGCTGGATGGATGGATGGATGGATGGATGGATGGATGCATGAGACCTAGCTCTGTCTTAATAGCTGAGGCAGTTATTTGTCCTTCACCGCCAATAGTGGAAGCACAAAGCAGCCCAAGCTGTACGGTACCAAACTGAACTGTACCGTTCAGTGGAAATGCAGCTTTACACAGTCCCTGCTTATTCTAAGACCCTTTCACGATTTCCTTATTGGATAATTTCAGCTTCGATTTTTTACATAGGTCAAAGACGTGATCATGTCTACTTGGCCACTCAAATAGCAACTCAGTCATTACACAACAACGCGCACGTTGCAGCCATTTTCTGTTTCTTCTTCTGCCTCCTCGCATATTACGCTGCTCTCTCTCACCTATTAACCCTATAAGTTTGTGCCCATTTATCACACATTAGACATCAGACATCAGATTAGCGATAGAGCCAGTTGCTCTATCAGCCTAACCTCATCGTCTACAAATTTCCTTATTCTGTCCAGCGACAGCCACATTTAAACAGCTCACAAACTCATTGTTATGTCGCCAGAAGAGGACGCTTTCCGTCTAAGGCTGCGTAGCTGCTTGTCCTGTGAGGCATATTGTTTGTTGCATGTTGCATGGGGGCGGGGTTGCTTGTGCAAAAAGGTTTGAAGGGGGTGGGGTTAAATGTTTTGATTAAGACCATGTTAGTGGAGTGGCATGAAAAGTTGCATGTGTGGGCGGTCGCGTCTCTCACCAAACACACACACAAACATCACTCTGCCATCTGAGAGTTGGTGTGTGTCTGTGTTTGATGTACTGTCTCAATAAGAAACCAACAAGACCTCTAACAGATTCAAACCAATAAATGGAAGAAAAAAAGAACACCCTTACCTGTATTAATGACGGTTACCTTTTTGATTTATTGGTTTATCAACGGGTCTGTGCTGGTTTCACTGTGAACCTCCAAACCTCTAGGGGGAGCTCTGCGTCACACTTGCTGGTTTTGCACCGCAGCTCAAAATTGGAAATTTAACCAACCTGTGAGTTATTTAAAACCCATATTTATAAAAAAAAAAAAAAAAAAAAAAAAAAAACACTATATGTATGTAATTTATATATTATTTAAATTACACCAAAATATAATGTCCAGTATGAAAGATTTCCAAGATTTTGAATAATCATAAATATCATCATAGCTGCATCCAAAATATATCAACATCTTTTAATAGTCTTTTATAGCCTCAAATTAGATTTTGCTCTCTCTTTTTTTTAATTCACTTTAAAACAATTTTTAATAGAAACATTAAGGTAGGTGCTAGAATGCTTCTCCAGCAGCCCCAGACAGACTTAATTACATTTTTTTATAATCACTGATATCACTTGTCATCTGGAATTTATCACTTTTACACTGAGTGTAAAAAATTCATTAGTTTGTCTACAACAACAAACCTGTAGACTGCAAATTGCTGTGGATGTTTTTCCCTGACAGCCATCTCAGCACACTTGAAAGGGACACAGTTTGAAGGCTGATAGCGAGATCTGTGTTTTCATTAATATCTTCCAAATCTCACACACTGGACCTTTAATGGTAGATTAGGAATACATGCACAGCTCCTTCACTGTCCTCCATCCAAGCCCCCAGTCCCTCCCTGCTCCCCTTCCCTCCTCCTCACCCTCCACCCATGTCCCATGTCACCTGGAGGTTCCACGGCACTCCATTTACTTCCCAATTTTCTCACCGCTCACTCCTGGTTGATCCTCTGGCAGAGACTGCTCCGCATGGATCTTCCCGTGGCTGACGACAACACGGTCCACTTCAACTCCACGCTCATGGCCTTGATCCGCACGGCGCTTGACATCAAGATCGCCAAAATTTCAGAAGGTTTGGGGTCTTTTCTACGTCACGTCGATGCGGCTGCAGCTTGCGGTGAAGCTGGAATATGTGATTTGATTGTAGCCATTTTCCAGGATACTGCTAATATCACATCTTTTCCTGTTTGCCTTTGTATTCACGTTTGTGTGTCCTCTTTCATACTTTGTCTTTATACACGTGGGTGCACGTCCTCACTGAATATTCCTAGGTGGGATAGACAAGCACCAGATGGACGCAGAGCTAAGGAAAGAGATGATGGCCATCTGGCCCAATCTCTCCCAGAAGCATCTGGATTTGCTGGTGACGCCACACAAGTGTAAGTTGCAGAGCGCAGGCGCGTCCCAGGCGAGGTGGCCTTGGACGCAAGGACCTGGTGCTCCAGCGTTGTTTCTCTTCACTCCGCCTGAGGATTGCTTCACTCAGCCCGTCCCTCACCGCTGCAACCCTCTGATATTGCACAGAAACACCCACACACACCCTTTCAGATCACATGTGAGCATGAAGAAAATCATGCTAACACACACTGCAAAAACATAACTCTGACATGACAGTCACAAGAACAACCCAACCACATGTTCTAACACAGTCAGAGGGTTCCTCACTATAGATCTGCACTCTATAGATGTCTTTTCACTCCAGGGCCAGTCACAAATTTCTTTGCTTGAATGAAAACACTTTGAAAATGCCATAAATGCGGACAGAAATGCATTGTTGGCATTAAACAATTGCAGCGTTGCTTTGTTTACCTCAAGACACAAAAAATCTGCCTGTGAAAAGACTGTTTGCTCTGTGTTCCTGTGTCGTTTCTTGTCTTGTGCGCATGCCCCACACCCCTTTCCTACCATTCCTTGCGCTCAGGGTCCATTCCAAAAAGGTCTAATCTTGCAGGTTAACTTGTCACTCTCTCAGCAGCGACAGACCTCACAGTGGGAAAAATCTACGCCGCCATGATGATTATGGAGTACTACCGGCAGAGCAAGATCAAGCGCTCACAGGCCCTTCGTGACGAGCAGGTAATGCAGACTACTGGTACAATGTGTTCATCTAGTCACCTCAGAAGAGCCTGTAGGGGGAGAAAGCAGTCATTTAAAGAGTAACTAAACCCCAAAACCACTTTTTCAGCTGAAAACAAATGTAGCTGGGGAAAAAAAAGTAGTGCTTTTGATTCAGTCTGGTCCAACTTTTGACATTTTAGTCAAAGTATTTTAATTTCATGTATTTTGTCGTAAAAATGTAACAGCCCTCTCTGGTTGAAACCCGGCTATTACAATCGAAATTTGCTATTGGCTGACATGGAGCCCTATGATTTGAAGCCAGTTTTTGTCACCAGCCACCACTGTTCATCCTGCCTTCCTATAAAAACCCCCATCTCCTCAGCTGCTGTCTGCTGCACTAATGGTTTAACGTCTCTGGACCATTGGTGGACCAGTGGACTCTCTGGACCACTGGAGGACCACTGGTGGTCCAGAGAGGTGACAAGTCCTCCACCTCAAATGGCCTCTCTGTGGCAAAAGTTTCCATGCTACTCTTACTGTCAGAGTAAACTTGGGCGTTTACTCTTTAACAGTCTGAGCTAAACTCCTGCTGTGTATTTGTAACAGCAGGAGTGCTGACATCTGCTGGATACTTTTTTAATTTGTGCTCTCAGCAGTATTACACACTAACTCGACTCTTCTGGCTTTAAGTTGCAGCTATTTAGCTGATTGCATCTATATCATCACATTTATTCCATTTTACAGTCCTCCATTGCTCAAGTAAACCATTTTTCTCTTTATTTAATCTATTTTACAATTTTAACTCCTGACAAGACATATATGCATTTGTATTTAATTCTTTTAACTGTACTTTTCAAAAGCAAGTCTCATAGATAAGAAATTATTTTAAGTGAATCTGTATAGCATCTCTACTGATTAAAGTCTTGTTCCTTGAATCCTCACAATAGCTCCAACGATGCTTCCATCTTTAGGTTTCTGTCTCTTTTGTCTTCCTTCTACATTCCCCTTCTTCGCCCTGCTTCGGCTGCCCTCTTTTCTTGCACTTTGATCCTGCACTGCCGCTTTTCCCTCCATTCTCCTACCAGTCTGCCTGATAGCTGGCCACGGCTATGTTGTATATCTCACACAGAATCGAACGCCATTACTGTTTCAGCGCGTGGAGCCGCTGTCTTCCACCCAGGACGGGGAACCGGGACTAAACAACACTCTCCCTCCACCGGAGGCAGCTGACAACGTCAACAGCCTGTGAGTTGGATGTTATTGGATGAGGTGGTTCATTGAGAGAGCATTGTTAAAGTGAGTGGGGGTGTGTCACAGGTCTGTACAAGGTGGCGTTCCAGAAAGCCATTCATGGATGACAGCTCGAGCTCAGGAGATGTCTCAAAAGATTGGCAGCTGGAGCCCTGAGGGACTCCCTGAGGACGGCCTGGGAAGCATGACCAATTCTCAGGTAGAAGTCACAGATAACGACCCACTCAGACATCATTCCTCATCCTTCCTGACTTTTCTTAATGTACTTTTGTTTGGCTTGCTTCCAGACTATCTCCTGTCATGTTTTCACCTTCAGTCCAGACTTTGGTTTCATTTCTCATTATTGTTTCAGCTTGCAGACCTTCCTGAGCGTCCAGATTTGTGATCATTTGTGATCGAATTGCATTCAGATAGGAAAAACACCATAAATATTACGACCTGGTATTTACATATTTCCACATCCAATCGTGTACCTTCCTGCTCATCAAAATAGACTTAAATTGCAAAGTGCCGTGAGTTGTTTTAATGTTAAATTGCCACAAGGTGGCACTGCTGTCGCTCACATTTGCACTGTAGTGCAATTGAAATAAGTCTGGTCGCCGGAAGAAGTGGTTTCGTGTATTTACGTCTGCATTTTCATGTGGTTTAGGGCAACACACACACACACACACACACACACACACACACACACACACACACACACACACACACACACAGTTTTCAGGGAAGCCGTTATAGCATCTCCTGCTCTGTTTACAGACGGTAGAGATGAGAGAGTTGGGGCAGGATGGTTACTCGGACACTGACCACTTTCCACCAATGGAAGGCCACGGCAGGGCCGCTTCCATGCCCCGCCTCCCAGGCGACAACCAAGTGAGCAGCATTCTCACGTACCCACCATCTGTTCACCTCCTCCATCTGGTTCAGTTTTCCACATTTGATTTTGAAAACATTTTTTCAAAAGTCTGACTTGTTTAATGCATGCAAAACATACTGTTGTCACAGATGCAGTAACATACTGCTACTATGTTACTGCACAAAGAAATCTTATGGAGGTGTGTTTTTTACCCAAAGAACACTCCGTATATTTGATCCAATCCAATCCAATCCAATTTTATTTGTTGAGCGCTTTAAAACCAACACAGTTGGCCAAAGTGCTGTACACAATAGACAAGACAGAATAAATAAGGCTAAAAAATAAATAATATAAAAGACATAAAAACATGACAGACATACGATAGAAAGCACGATCCCCTCTGAGCTTCCGCTTAGTGTTTGGCACACTCTCACCGAGAGAGCGGGTGGGTGTATAAACATGAAGTAGCTCAGAGAGGTAGGGCGGGGCAAGACCATTCAAGGACTTAAAAGCAACTTAAAGAATTTTAAAATGAATCCTAGCATGTATGGGCAACCAGTAAAGTGAGGCTAAAATGGGGGAAATGTTTTCGTTTGCTGGTTAAAAGACATCTGGAGAGGCGATAGAAGATGCACTAACTCCCACATACAGAGCATTTCAGTAATCCAGCCGTGTGGTAACAAAGGCGTGGATCAGAATCTCAAAATGATGTCTCAGGAGAATTTGCTTTACTTTGGCCAGCTGCCTCAAATGGAAAAGGCTGGATTTCACGACCGACCTGATCTGACTGTCAAGCTTAAGATCAGCGTCCACTTTGACCCCTAGGTTTATGATGGTCGGTTTGATAAACTGAGCCAAAGAACCCAGATCGACATGGGGGGACCCAGGGGTGCCACCAAAAACTATCACTTGTCTTTTTGTCGTTAAAATTTAAAAAGTTAAAAGCCAACCAGGCCTTTATGTCGTCAAAACACTCAAATAATGCATCGTCCGCATAGCAATGGAAGAAAATACCATGCTTCCTAAGTATAGAGCCAAATAGAGGGAGAAGAGAAGAGGGCCTAGAATTGAGCCCTGCGGGGACCCCAAAGAGGAGAGGAGCAGAGGAGGACACGGAGTCACCAAAGCTGACACAGAAAGTTCTAGCTGCCAAGTATGACCTGAACCACTCCAGCGCTATGCCCTTAATGCCCACCCACTGCTCCAAGCGCGAGATCAGGATTTTATGGTCCACAGTGTCGAAAGCAGTGGTTAGGTCGAAAAGCAAAAGAACAACACATTCCCCGGAGTCAGTAGCTAAAAAGATATCATTAAAAACTTTTAAAAGGGCAGATTTGGTGCTGTGCAGGGTTTTAAAACCGGATTGGAAAACCTCAACAATATTATGTTCTTCAAAAAAGACTGTTTATTGATTTTGGACTACCTTCTCTAGTATTTTAGAAAGAAAAGGCAGTTTAGACATAGGCCTGAAATTAGCAAGAACTGCATAATCTAGACCAGTTTTTTTAATCAGAGGTTGCACTACTGCATGTTTAAGCTGTTCAAGGACCATGCCTGAGGACAGACTGCTATTCATGACCGCAAGAATAGATGGCCCTACACTGGGAAAAACCTCTTTAAATAGTCGAGGCGGGACAGCATCATTTGGAGAACCTGAGGGCTTCGACTGACTAACAATCTTCTCTAGACAGGACAGAGTCACAGGCTCAAACTGGTTGAAAACAGCAGAGCAGGTGACAGAGATTGAGGGGTCATAAGCAGAGGGTGAGATAAGAGCCCTGGTAGAGGAGACCTTATCAATAAAAACGTTTTCACAGACAGCAGGGAAGGCCTCAATACAGACAGCCTGCAGGGCATTAAGAACTGAGTCAACAGTCTTAAATAAAACACGAGGCTTGTGACAGTTAGAAAGAATAATATCAGACAAGTGTTTTCTCTGATCACGACTAAAATATAGATCAGGCAAAGTCAGACTTTCTCCTTATTTCCTGCACTGTCTACGGTGCTTCATCTCATTCTGCTTCATCTCATCTATTTGAAGTTATTCTTGAATGTGCTTGTCACTGTTTTCATTTTATATCCATTCAGTGTTTTTCCACATCCCATTAAGCACTCTGGTTGTCATACACATTCTTATTAAAACAAGCGAGAACAAAGACAACAAACACACATAAAGTAAATGTACTCAACAGGTTTTTTTTTCATTCTCCCACCTTCTATTCTTCTTCTTTTTCCCTATCAAGGAGGGTTGCAGACTAGTTTTACTCCAAACTATCTTTTCCTTTCAACCAAAGAAAATTAGATGGTGTTTTGTAAAGTGTGTGTGTGTGTGTGTGTGTGCGTGTGCGTGCGTGCATGCGTTCTTGCACTTGCTACATACTGAGCACCAAAATACTCATTCTACTAGCAAAGTAAGGACATTTTTGGGAAGTGAGGACATTTTAGCTGGTCCTCACAACTTCAAAGGACTGTTTGAGGGTTAAGGGGCCTATGAAAATCCTCAAAGAGAAGTGCATCCTTGTACTTTTACCATTATGAGCCACATAAGTCACATATCTCCAGTGTGTGTGTGTGTGTGTGTGTGTGTGTGTGTGTGTGTCAGTCAGTCAGTCAGTCTATCTTGTATTGTAGCCGTGTCTGACTGTGACTGTACATATCCATTTGTACACGTACTTTGCCGGTTGTCACCATTGTTGCTGTGATGCAGTTTGTGCGTTGTCATGGTGACCTCGTCTACACTGTATAACGCTGTTCTGACACCCCTTACCGCCAGTGTCTGTGGTAAGTGTCTCTCTTCCACCTTCACTGCTGCTTTTGGTGTCTAATCGGGTTCTTTCTCTGTCCCCCTTTCTCTTCTCTTTTCTGTGTGGCACCTCATCTGTTGGTTTTCCTTTTATCTCTCTATGACCTTTTGTTTTCCCTTTCACTGTGTATCAACCCACACACCCCCACCCCCTGCTCAACCACACCTTCTTTTTCTCTCTTCTTGTCCACGTGACCACGACGTTGGTGTATTCTGTGGCTCTGTGTTTGTGTGTCTTCTCTGTGCTTAAACAGCAGCGCAGGAGAGGGAAACAACGTGGCAGTACCCTCAGTGTATGTACTGTCTTCCCCGTCTCATCCTCCTGTCTCATCCTGTCACGGTTATTTTTCCACATCTGTCTCTCCTACCATGACAGGGACCTTTAAAAACCCCTCTGACAGGCCCAGCTCTGGACTAGTGAACTGTTAAACTACTGAAAATTGGAATTGGGCTGCACTCCCCCCTGTCATTGTAAACTGTGATAACACTTTTTCATCTGCGTGTGTGTGTGTGTGTTGCTCTCGACTGCTGCTGCTTGTTGCTGCTTTGTAGGTGTTTCCCCATCTGTGTCCAAGTGTCTGTTTACATCAACCTGCATGCAAAGATTTTGATTTCCCAAGGGCGCGTGTTTGCGTGTGTGTCTGTGTGAAAGGTACAGTGAGAATTTACTCGATTGTTTGATAAGACTGGGTGACTCTTGACTTCTGCGGATGTGTAATTAACATCCGGTCTAACCATTAAGTAAGCAATTAAATAAGATCAACTCTGATATTTACCTCCGAGGTGTAGTGGAAGTTTTAATTGGCAGGACAAGAACACGCCGGATTTCCTGAGTGAATGAGTTTTCCATTGTTGCATTAGTCTATTCCATGTGGCTCAGTCCTCAGAGACACAGGGCAGCACCTGTGTGTTGGAGGAAAACACACAGGAACAGCAGAAATAGAATCTTTTGTAGGCTGGAAACTGCTGTGGTGGGTATCAGAGCTGATGGGGATAGACGATGGGCTCAGGTCCTGTTTTTTTTTTTTTTTTTGCAGTTACTATTGTCGCTGTTGTGTCAGTCTGCTGTTTTCCACTCAAACTCAACTGCATACTGCACATCTACATGTACACAACGTGTCTTAGCCCAGGATAGGAAGCACAAGCTCCACGTTCAAAGGAACTTCTCCGTTTCTCTCCCTGCCACGGCGACGTCTGTTCCTTCCCCAGACTATAAGCGACAACAGTCCCATGAAGCGCTCGGCCTCCTCGCTGGGCCACAGCAGGTCCGGGCGTGGCCACAGAGACAGAGGAGGGGTGGACGACTACGACATGGAGAGGGTGATACCGGAAGAGGGGAGGACTTCCAGGCACGGACACCGACGTAAGGAGCGGAGCCATCGGGCATCTGAGAGATCGCTATGTCGCTACGCTGATGGTGATACAGGTGTGTAAAAACCATATCTATAATCTAATATATATTTAATAAAAACTAAAATTTACCCCACTTTGCTATCCCTTAAAATAAAAATGACCTTTCCTGAAGACGGAGTGTTTAGCAGTGTTAAAATAGTGCTTCTCTGTTGTCATGGCAACCTTAATAACGCTGCTGAACTGCACCAACAGGCTTAGGGACAGACCTGAGCACAACTACCCAGTCAGGCGACATCCCATCCAAGGACAGGGATCGCGACAGAGATCGCGGCCGGTCCAAAGATCGCAAGCACCACCACCACCATCACCACCACCACGGCTCGGTGGACAAGGAGCGCTATGCAGGGGAGCGAGGGAGCGAGTACGCGCACAGGCACTCCCGCGACAGAGGGGAGGAGAGGGAAAGGGATCGGCGCTGGTCGCGGTCGCCCAGTGAAGGTCGCGAGTGCATGATGCACAGACAGGTGGGCCACTGGGTGATGGAAGTGGATGCGACTGATCATTTTTCAGGACGTTTTAGGCAGCAGTATGAAGATTTTTATAAGCCCCGTCTCTAATTTGATGCAAAAATTAGAGGCCACAACATCCTTGTCCTTAATCTCAGTGGTAAAGATGGCATGGACCCTCTCAGCATGTTTTTATAAACATATGTTTGTCTATATGCACACAAACATTGAGCACTTGCATGATTATATGTCTAAACTGTTACAAGACCCAAACAAATATGCATAAAGAATGTATATTTGGAGTAACTGACTGCAGCCCTATGCTTCCTCAGATATCCTGCACCTCTTTGATGTTATTTTTCCAAGTACACCTGAAGTAGTTGAACACATTGTTCCGCCTTTACGTTTGAATGTTTAAAAAAAAACAAAACAGCATTTAAATCCAATGTTGCACCTGTAACACAAACATGTTATTTGCATGTTAGCCTGCAACTTTTCCTGTATCAGGTTTATTGCTCCAGAAATCAACCCTTTACCCTTCTTTTCTCCTCTTATTTTCTCTCCTCTGCCTGACATGTTGCTTCTCTTTGTGGTGCTGTTTGAAATGTCATCTTTTTGTTTACATCCTTTGCTCTGTTACGTTTTGATGCCTGTTGTGATTATTTTTTTTTCCTTTCCTCCACACCATGGACATTATGACTGCTCTCCTTATTGCTGCTGTAATTTTCCAATTTTCTTCCTTTCTTTCTGGACTCTCTTGCATTCTTTCTGCTTTTCTTTCCCATCCTGGACTCTGTTCTACATGTTCTGTTGTGGAATTTGTGGTTCGTTCTTTTTATTTGCTTTATTTCACTTTTCGTTTAGGGCAGTAGTTCAGTCAGCGGAAGTCCGGTCCCCTCAACGTCGGGGACCAGCACTCCACGTCGAGGCCGTCGACAACTGCCTCAGACCCCTGCGACTCCCCGCCCCCATGTTACATACTCTCCTGTAGTCCGTAAGGCTATGCCAATGCCTCCCGGACCACAGTCCCGACCACCAGCCCCCGCCCCACGCCATTTTTCTCCTGAGCCTCCACCGGCCCAAGCTCCTCTCCCCACTGGTCTTCCAGTGGCCCACCATGGCACGCCCCGTCATATTCATCATCCCCCACCTCGCTGGCCAGACACAGGCGGAGGGGGCTCTATCGAATCGGGTGGGTGCTTCTACAACCAAGAGTACCAGGACTTTGAACCTCATCATGAACCACCTGCATACGAGCAAAACCCCATGCAGGTCGTCAACCCCCATGGCCACGTCATAGCCGGCCACCCGCTTCCACCACCTCCACAACCACAGCCACACAACCCCCATCCTCTCCCGCCGCCCCAGCCTCATCTGGTGAACAACCCCCACCCTCACCCACCGCCCCACCCGCAGCCCAGTCGCACCCCACCCAGGACTGTCCATCACGTGCCGCCGCCGACCACGGCCCTGACCGGACCACAGTCTGCTGCCCAGCGCCGCCTCCCCAACGGGTACCGCTCTTCATCACCTTCTGCACTCCTACACGGACCCCCACACACCGGACCTCACAAGATCCCACCCCCAGCTGGGCATCCTCGTCCTCGCAAGGGCCTGCACGAACCCTACACTGAGACGGAGGAGGATGACTGGTGCTAGCCTCTGGGGAAGGGGGAGGGGCTCTAGAGGGTGAAGGTAATGAGAGATGGGCTGAAAGGAAAAGACAGAACACTGACTGTCTAAGGAGGCCATCGATCTTTGTCTTTAGATTTTCCTTCTTTTTCACTGGTTGGCATGTCGCAGAGACCGGGGACCAGATGTGGCGTCAGCAGGATGAAACAGAAACGCTGAGGAAGGGATCTGTTGCGGCGAGGAGAGGTGACAGAGCGCTGCTGCTGCACTCTGCTTGCGTTGCTGTCGTGTTCATCTCTTGATGCCAAATAAGACCAACCTCAAACTGCTGAGCGGCCTGGTGGACTTTTCCGTGTCTTACGTTTTTGCCTGCGGTGATTAACTACAGCCACTTACAAGATGTCAAGAGTTACAACTCGACAAAAGAAACAGTCAGAGACAAATGAACATCAGCTGTTTATTTATTTATTTAGCTTCTCAAACAATCAACAACCCTCCCAGCCACCAGTTGTATATTGATGAGTTTTATCATCTGTGTTTTTAAATGAGAAACAAAACTGTCAACGTGCCCTCCACCTGTATGAGGTGAGATGGCAAAGAGAGTTGGGAGGCGTAGACGGGAGTGGGACAAACCTTTGGGTCCAACTGTGGAGGGCAGGACTTGAGAACGTCCACCTCCCGGAAAACATTTGAACCTCCCTCAACACACGAGACCTACGAGAAAAGAAAAAAAAATAAGCGAAGACGGGTTTCAGGAAAAAAAAAAAAAAACATTAACTGATTTTTGCAGTATTTCTTCTTCTATTCCTGCGTCTTCTTCCCGTCTCCTTCCCTTTTCGAAACACTGAAGCTTGAATCTTCTGTGGCAGCAGCACTTCTGTTTTTTCAGTCTTGCAGACTTGTACACCCTGTGGAATCCTGCATGAAAGATACAAAAGAAAAGAAAAATATTAATGATAATAGCAACAATGAGAATCTACTGTATGTGGGGGGAACTTTATTCAGTCATATCTGTTGTGGTCTTTTTTGAGTTTCTCTCTTTTTTGCAAATGCCTTTCTGTTTCTCTTTCTCTCTCCTCTTTCTGGGATTTGTTTTTGTTTCATTTACCCTTGAAGTTTCTCCAGAAGTCTGGTCGATGATATATATCTACTAAGAACAAAACGTTTCTTTTTGCTTGCTTGTCTGTATATTTTGAGTCGGATGCCTGCCACTGATACAGCTCGATTTGCACATATTTGTATGTGAAACAAACCTTTTGTAACTAAAGTGATACTAAAAGGATACAAATGGAACCAGGGTCAAACGGGGGAAGAGATGTGGCGTCCATATTGGGAACTTATCCTAGCGAATCAGTAACATCTCATAGTCTTCCAGGGTTTGTGGTGAAATCCAAGACATCAGAGAGAAAGAGACCAATAGAAAGAATAGGAAAGGAGAGAAACTCCTTTTTTTTGTTACATGACTGTAATAAAGTGGGAGGGGGGGTGTAAAAAGGTGATATAAACATATAGAATGATTGCGCTGATCACAGTATTGAGACGTGATCTTCGCCTTTGGTCCGATTTTAAGTTGTTCTGTCTTTTAGCTAAGTCTGTCTTTTTTCCAAACTCAAGGTGGAGCTCTCGCCCCCCAGCTGCATCATTGGCAGATTGTGTGGGAGGACTGAAATGGCCAACAACAACAAAAACTATGCAGAATTTCAACCGTGGGTAAATCTGTCATTTTACTGATTAAAAGCCTCCTTCTGCATCAAGCGCCTCTGCTGGCTGCTTGGCAGAGCTCCACCGCCACTGTTTGGCTAGTAGACGCAGTGGGATCTTACCTCTTTGCCTGACACAAAGATGTTCCACAAAGGAGCGCCGACCGTAGATGTCAACATGCTGTCTCGCTTCTCACCACCCCTGCATTCTGCACCTGAAAATGCCACTCGCGCGGTCTTGATGGGTTGGAGAAAAGATGTCTGACGCTATCTCTGTGTAGCACCTCTGTATCTTTGATTTCTTTCTGTGTGTTTCTCTGTGTGCCTCAAACTACCACACGCCACTGTCAGCGCCAAAACACGACAGAAAAGAGTATCACTTGTTTAACCTCGAGGCCTATCACGTGTTGACACGAGAATGCACCGTTTAAAAACAAAAAGGACAAAAAAAAACCTGCCTATCAGTGTCTTTCCAGCCTGAGTGGAATGTCACAAATGAGTATTTTTTTTCCACACTTTATTCAGAAAGCACACTTGGTATGTAGCCGGTTGTGTGGGTGGGTTGTTGCGTGCGTGTACGTACATCGATGAGAATGATTCAAATCACATTTTGGGGTTGTTGTTTTTTCTGGCTTTCCTTTTCTTGGTTCCAGAAATCGCTTTTTATGATGTGTGCGGCCGTGTGATGCCCCTGAGTGAACCATGCAAAACCCCAAATATTCACCATCCATCTTTGTGTCTATGCTGCAGTGAAATCCACTAACACGATTAACCACACTTCAAAAAGCAATGTAAAGTGGCTACTGAGAAAAAAAAAAATGTTTGTTTTTTTTAAGTACAAAAGATTTTAAAAAAGGAAAAAACATATAGTTCCAGAAATGCATGTGCTATGTGCATGCCACACCGTGGGTTAACAGTCATCTTCAGGACATAAAAGATTAAAAATAAAAAAAAGATTAGTGAATTCAGAGGAATTATAAAAAAAAGATAGAAAATAGATAGATGTTTTTAAAAAGCAATGTTTCCTTTTTTCTTCTATTTTTGAGAACAAAAACGGTTAAAAAAAATACCAAAAAAAGTCAAAAGAACAAAAAAGACAAGAGATTTTGTTGAGAATTTTTTTGATTTCTTGTGTTACATGGAGTTGAGGCACAACACAACCATGTTCAGGACACCGCAGAAAAGAACTGCTTTTAGTTTAAAAAAAAAAAAGAAGAAATAAAGAACGTACAGTTCAAAAGATGGTGTATTCTCCCTTCTACTTTTTTTGTGGGGCCCACATGGTGCGGAAAGCAGCCTCGATGTACTCGTGGCTGGTTGCACAACCTTTGGATCTCCCTCACACTCCCCCCTTTCTCTCTTTCTCTCTCTCTCTCTCTAAATCTGTCTCTCGCAGCCTTTACCTGTCGCACTCTTGACCTGTCTCACCCCTATTTCTACTAGTGCATTTTGTAATTCCAGACAGAACTCTTCCTAAAGAATAAAATCCAGAGAGAATGCACATTGTTCCGTGTCCTTTCTCTTCACTTTCTCAAGTAGTTCTTTTATTTGTAAGCATCTGACTTAAAGGTTCGATTTGCCAGATTTGGCGGCTTTAGATTTCTCTATTTTTTTTTTTTTTTTTTTTCATGTAGGAATGTTAAATCTGCAGTCCAGGGTCTCTTCCACACAAACAAGATGGGGTGTTCTGTTCCCAGCAGGAGTAACTAGTCATACAGCTGGTATGGCTGGCAGCCCCCACTACACACACATTCTTTCCCTCTCTTCTCCCAGCATAACCCTGACCCCCCCTCCCCAACACTGCTGGATCCCTGTTGCACCTTCTCTGCAGTCTGGGACATCACGTTCCACATTCCTGGCAGCTGTGATGGAAAACAAAAAAAACTTTATTCAAGGGCTCAAATGTCCACCATTTCTGCCTCAGAAGCAATTTTTGCACCCTGTTTGTAAGCTCAGAAGCTATGTCTTGACACTTAAAAATGAAGATTTCATTGAATCCTTATTGTCCCCTACACCCCTCACCCCCTCTGAGTTGTTCTATGCCTTTGTTAGGCAAATGTGAAGGGGGGATGTGAAGCCACGGGAGGAAGGAGACCACGTCCGCCTCATCCGAAACCAGCTTCCTGTCCCACATATTGTACCTTCCTGACCCAAACACCTTCCTCACACACGCAGACAGTGGAAATGCTATACATGGAACACAGCTCTTAATTTATAAAATGTTTAATAATTAAATTACAAATAATTAATACTGAGGTAGAAGTTGATTATTTCATATTACTTCAACAGCACCAATTTATCAATACACAATTCATCGACAGACTTCTTCATCAGTAAGAATAATCGTTACGAAGGAATCCAGGTCTCGATCTCAGGAAGTAGTTCCCTGATTTCCGCCTTTGCAGCCAGTAACAGCTTAACGGGCCAAAAGTCCCCGATGCCGTCGCACAATATCTCGGCTCCCTCCGCGATCCCGCTGGTCTTGTCCAAGTGCGTCCGAAGAACCCACGGTTTCCAAGGTTACACAAAGATCCCGGATCACGGCTTGTTTCAGTCTTTAACTTCTGCAGCTCTGCGTGCGTTGCTAGAGGTCCTCCTCACCTACCCCGGACTGGCGACTGACGGTTGCGAGCCGTTATCCTGCCCCAGTCGGGATTTCTTACAGGGCAGAAAGTCCGGCTCTGCGGACGCTTTGGCCCGTCTCTTCCGGGAGGGCTGCACGGAGCTGCTCAGGCAAAGGTTCCCCTTGTTCGGCCCGCCATAGCTGGGGTCTCTGGGGGACGGCTCCACCTGCTCTCCCGCAGAGGAGAGAGATCTCAGATGGCCCGAAGTTTCTCCGTTCGGCCCCGCCGTTATCTGCGTCTCCATCACCGTCTGGGCCGCGAAGAAAAGGTCCCGGGCGGACCTAATGGCCAGGGTCAGCAGAAGGGTTCGGTGCAAGCGGAGACCCCCTCGCTGGGATCGTGAGTGCTTCAGTTTCTCCACAGCCGACACCATGATCCTCTTGGCCTCATCGCTGACGTCCATGTTTGTTTTGATAACAGACCCGGAAAAACAAACAAAGAGTATTTCGGACTAATCACCTTCCGGAGATCTGACTTTAGTGGCAGACACGTTTCTAAGGGACAGTCTGTTGCCCCGCATCCAGTCATAAACTCGCTGACGTCACTGACGTCGCTATTCAAGCCCCGCTCACTCTGTTACCTCTGGGCCCAACAGCTGCCGATGATGTTACCGTCTATGTAGATTTAACAACCGTTTCAGTGGCCTGATGGAAGAAATCAGACTACACACAATCATGTAGGTTTAAAACGTAAACTTTGGGCTGACCTTGATACACTGTAGTTGTTCCCAGTAGTGCAGCCGTTTGCAGGATCATCTACTCCCACAGACATGTTTCTTAACTATCTACATATTTTATGGGCTTGATATGTAAAATGTGTAAATTTAAGTTTTAAAAAATGCTCTGATGTAGTTATGTGAAACACTTTTGTTTCACATAACTTGTTTCTCATACATGTGAAGCATTTTAACAATCCTGGTTGTCCCGTCTCACCCTCCCCCATTGGCTTCCTTTCAAAGTGTGTGTGTGTGTGAGTGAGTGAGAGAGAGAGAGAGAGAGAGAGGGAGGGGACATATGCCCATACTCAGTACATTCCAGAAGAACACCCATGAGATGAGTGGGAGCCCTTGTTTCCTGCAGTCATTTAAAGTAACAGCACCCAGGTTTGCACCGGTCTTTCACTTCCTCCCAGTCCATGTTTGGGAAGTGGAATCACCTCAGTGACAATCAAGATAAAAATAGAGTTATGTCAGCTGTTTCATAGCTAGAATTTTAGCTAGATGCTTCAAGATGATATAACATCTTAAAGCATGTCTCCTCCACTGTCTCACACCTCCAAAAGAGTCTGTGATGTGGTGACGATGTCCTGGTGCACGCATAATATCTCTCCTTAAATTCTTAGAAGGACAAGAAGCACAAATATTGACCTGAAGAAGAGGGGAGACCAGCACACTCCACTATACATCAACAGAGAGGCAGAGACCTTCAAGGCTCCTCAGCACCCACATTAGCCATGAAGGATCTCACCTGGACTCTGTCAGGATAGTGTGAGACCACTAGACTGAAAAACAGTTTCCCTGTTCCTGACTGTTGAGCTGTGGTTATCCACTTATACATGTGACATTGTGACATTGCAGACATCTTTTGCGTGTTTATTGCAAAGGTAGTTTATTATATATATATATATATATATATATATATATATATATATATATATATATATATATATANGTTTGAATTCAGGTTTTTAAGGAACACTTTAAAGATAATGGTTTGTCATTTGGGGACTTGTATGGTTAATTTGGAATGATAGAAAAATTTGTATTCACAGGTTTTTATTAAGAAATATTTTTTTTTCTACTGTTGCAGGCTTCAGTCGGCTCTTCCCTGCTGACCAGCTCCCAAGCTTTGGAAAATATCCTTTCACAGGGAACAGATGATGCTGGGATGCACAGATACTTGCATGCAATTATTTCCACAGCGTTGGATATAAAGTCTTTCGTGCCACCCAGTATTCAGGGGATCCTCTGCTCTTGTCAGCATTTGTTCTTTCAAATATCTAGGACACAGACAGTAAGACAATGAACAGCTGAATAAAACAACTGATGTTTCAACAGTAACACACACACACATATATATATATATATATATATATATATATATATATATATATATATATATATATATATATATACAGCAGCCAATATCATAATGGCTCAATAAATGACCCAGCGCGCACTCTAGTGGTTATATTGTGGAACTGATTCCATAATTACTTTTTAATTTTTAAAGCAGTGTGCTTCCGGATCAGTAACCGGAAACAAAATAGACACAAAGATGGAGTATACGCATTACTCTAGTGACTTTGTCGAGTTGTATTTTCGTATGGGCCTCACATATAAAGATATTAAACCAGTTCTTGGCTCTAGACACGACATCTGAAAAAAATACTCTCGTCGTAAAGGGTACTCTGCTCTTGCGGTCCTGATCTCGCATTAAGTGCGTCTTTTTTTCCCCCCATGTCCCTTTGGGGACTTCGTAACTCCGCCGACAGCGGAGGTCGCAGCACGCCTCCTGCTGCAAAGCGCGACCAACCACAGCAACACTTCAAGATGCAATTCGCCACACTTGCCACCTTTGTAAAAAAAGAAAAAAAACATGCAGATTATTTTATTGTTTGTGTTCATAGATAGCTTTTGAGTCAGTTAAAGACTAAGGTACGTTTTATCAGTCAGTTTCCTGGGTATAAAAGACACAAGAAACAAGCTTTTTTTTGAGCGAAAAATAAATCTCTTGGAGGTTATAGGGAATGATCGATGACAACGTTAAAACACGGCGGCGACACCTGCTAGTAATTTTAAATGGCTACTTTCAGCGTGCGTCCTCGGTCTTGTCTTTTGTGTCTGGTCGCTGATAAACTCTGGTATGATGCTATGGCAAAGGGGATCCACACCCCCGGAAGTGTGGTTTTGTTGCGTGTGAGATTGAGTTTGAGCGTGCGTGAGACTAGCAGCGAGGATAACTGATAGAATAAATGGTAATGATAAACCAGCTAGACATACACCCTGCTGATGCTGGTGTAGCGGCAATCCCTGATTCTACCACGCACTAAAATGACACTTCCAGGGGTGTTGATCACCCCCGTCCTGGTTCCCCCTTGCCGCAGCCAGCGTCACACCAGACTGAATAAGCCAACCGAACTGAGACTCGAACCCTGATCGCCCGCAAGTCTCTCACCTTAACCGCCGCGCTATAGCGCCATGACCCCAGTCAGTTCTTTGTACAGTATATAGTACTCGCTACATGCAACTAGACTGAGAATTTGTGACGCTACAAGCATTTTAACTTTGCATTGTATGTAAATGATACGTCCATATAAATAACGTCATCACCATGATCATCCCCCATCATTGTGGCACCTTTGCATTAATGCTTCACAAATGTAAGCTGATCACAGCTAATTGAACTAATTTGAACCCATAACCAGACTCGACACCACTGTGTCAGGCAGCTGTTGACACACACCGTGTGTTGTCAAATTAGCAGCCCAGCAATGGTATTTAAAGGTGGAGGAGCTAGCATGTGCTAGCTCGTGTTGATCTTTGTGTTTAGGAGGCCTTGTAGAGTGTTGCCCCAAGTGACTACCTGCAAGAAAATGCATTAAATTATTAAAATCTTGTGTTGACGACACACCAAACGCGACCTTGGTACCACAGGAGCAGCTACTTCACTGGAGCTATGGCCACTGTCTGTCCCGTTGATCCCGGCCTCAGCATTTTTCCAAATCTGGTGGGATTCATGGAGTGTTTTGAACTTGCAGGATGTTGCAGACATCTGCAGCGAGTCTGTGAACGCGCCAGATGCTTTATCCACATCAGATGCCATCTTTTGGATCACAGCTGTAGCAGAGTTTCTTTGTCAAAGTAAAAGTCTTACAGATGTGTTTTATGAGATACTAACCAGGCTATCCTACGGGTAATACGTATACTCCATCTTTATGTCTATTCTGCTTCCGGTTATTGACCGGGAAGCACACTGCTTTAAAAATAAAAAATAATTGCAAGATCTTGCAGAAGTGCGTCCTCCACCTAGTGAGAGAAAATGATATTACAATACTCTAGGAGTGGCCACAGAGCCACCGCTCAGCCTGAGGCTGATTAATGTAGGTTAAAAAAGTGTTCCCCCCTGAAGAAAATCCAATGTCCCCCCTCTTATTTGTTTCTGCAGCCGGGTCTGATCACAAGCACTCTGTCATTCCAGGGCACCAAGTGTGTTTCTTGGAATTTTATCTTTTTTTTTTAAATTTTAGGTTTAGTAAAAAGGTCAGAAAGTCTGGAAACTTCAATGTATATTAAGACCATAAAAGTATGTCTATTTATATTCCAGATTTCTAACAAAAGAGCTTTACACATTATATAAAATGGATCATTTAGATTAAGAATACCTTTTAAAATCTTAAAAGCCTTATATTAGCCTTAAAAGCTTTATATTTGTATTCAACTATGGCAGAGAAAAGCGTAAGGTCATAACTTCTATGGGTTTTTTTTTTCCAGAGTAAAGTGTTCTATATTCAACAACTCATCTGAAAGTGAAACAAAAGCAGATGTTCTGTTCATGAAGCATGAAAAAGTGTCATGCATGGCCGCCAGGTGTGCAGCAAAAAGATCAGCTCATTTGCACATAATCCCACTTAAATATTAAAGATCAATTACACTTAAATGAAACTCAAATAAAGAGTGTTGTGCTTGTGCTCAGTCTGTCAGCAGTGCCACAAGCAGGAAACGGGAGACGAATGAGTAGTTATAAATCCTTTATTAAGATGTTCATTTAGAGTCCATTTTCTCCTCTATGGTTGGTATTTACTTTACAGTCGTTAATGTGCAATCACGGTTGATAATGTTGGGTCACAGTTACAGGGCTGTCACAACGTTATTGGCACTTGGAACACAGGAAGAGTAAGATGAGCAACACGAGAGCATCTACTAAAGGGTTACAGAGGGGCAGGAGCAGAGGCAGAGACACGGGCAGGAAGATTTACGTTGTTCAGAAGCGTCGCAAATGTACACCTCATGCTTTAAGTGCACACCGAACAATCTGAGCTCTTTGTGTGCATCTATATACAGGAGTTATCTATACATGTGTATAAGCGTGTTTATATACTGTTAAGAGACAGAAGGTTTCCCATGCCTTGTCCACGTAAGCATGTGTGTGCCTGTTTTGCAGCGCAGAAAATATTACAATTCCTCCAATTTACACCGACAAAAATAGAACTGCTAACACTTGCTGTTCCCAAAACATGAGGGTGAGCCTGAGTTGGCCCTACTAAGACGCAATGGAACAATTTAGGAATAAAGTTTTGCTGAGTTCCACTCCACGACTGCGTTTACATGCAGGCAATACTGTTGTTTACATGGTTCCAGAATGCATATGCACTGCGGTGATGTCTGGGAACACTTCCACAGTGGTCCAAAGGATCTCTAATGCGTTTATGTGCTGCTCAGCTACTGGAAACTGCAGTAATTGTTGCAAAAATGCTATGAAAATGCTGTAGTACAATTACACTGATTACATGCTGCAATATTGCAGCACCAATCAGGTTAATCCATGTCTTAATGCAATTAAGGCTGACTCCGATTAAGACTTTTATATGGCGTTAGTCAGAATGGTGTTACCTGGAATAGGAGCTTATGGGGTTAATATTATTGTGCATGTAAACAGAGTCATTCTTCCACAGGGCCACATATTACAACACTAAAATATCATTTATACATCAGAGAAATTTAAACTGTTTTCACACAATACAGCTGACCATCGACACACCTTTGGGCAGCAAAGAGGTTAAGCTTTAAAAATTTCTTTTTTTTTTTTTTAATTCATTGTCATGTCAAATGTTCCAAAACTATCATGAAGTCCACAGAACTGGCCCTGCGTTCACATCTCTTGGTCCATCAACTCTACAAAAAGCATTACCCGGAAATCTGTATTAGATATTACTACAAAGTAAACCAGACTGTATTTAAACACATCATAATTGGGCTGGAGCGGCCTAAAAACCACTGCTTTGCCTGTGAAGCGCATGAACGAGCACGCGGAGGTGAAGCGTGACTGCAGCTGCGTGTGGGACAGGAAGCACAGCCGTATTCACAGACACTGGAGAGGTAAGTGAGCGAATGCAAAGCTCAAACTGAGGTCTTGTTAGGTCGCAGGGTGCTGCGTTCGCTTTCAGGCCACATCCCGTCAAAGTAAACTCAGCTGCCTCCGTAAGGAACATCTGTTTGTTTTTGTGTCCTATCAGTCGTCCGGAGGAGAGACAAAGACCCTTAAGAACAAAGTGACCATTCGTCTGTGAGAGCAAACGCATCCAGACCACCCACAACAGGAACAGTGACTCCGCAGAAAGCTGCTCGTAGAACATGACGTTTCGTAATCGTGCGCATCCAGCAACTGAACCGAAGAACACTTGGGAACAACTTAACAGTCTCCTTGATGATTCAAAAGAGTTTAAGCCAACCGTTAAACATTGAAAACAGACACGAGGGGGGAAAAAGGACCCAAATTCCACCTACAGGGATCCAACTGCTACACAATGTCTGTCAAAAAGGTGCAAGACTGGTTCTTTTCAGTAAGGTGCAGAAACATCCTCACAGGTGCTAAATAGCAATGAGGCATGGCGCTGGATACCTGGAAAAGGACACACACGCAGACAGACAGACACACGCACACATATCCTTGTACATCTGCATTCGTGAGGACCTTTACAGACATAATGTATGACCCAGCCCCTTACCCCAACCATCCCTAACAACCCCCTGACCCTGACCCTCATCTGACCTCAAGTCTTAACCCTCAAACAGTCCTTTGAAGGTGTGAGGACCAGCCACTTCCCAGAAATGTCTTCACTTTCCCAGTAGAATGAGTATTTGGTAGTCAGTATGTAGCAAGTACAAGAACACACACACACACACACACACACACAGAGTACCCGATAACACAGAAACAATATTGGCTCTTCCTCACTCTTAGCTTCTGCTTATTAATTTCTATTACAAGGCACAGTCCAATATTCCACGCTATTTCTTTAGATTTCCATAAAAATGTCAGTAATTCTCACAAAAACAGGAACTAAATAAAAACACAGAGCTTTGATAACAGTAAAGGTTTCATTTTCTACAAGCAGGCCTCAGGATTTCAGGCCGGTGCGTTCAGGTTCGCAACCTAACGTGTAACAGTTCTCAGACAACAGTCGAGCCGGTCGAATTAGTCCTCTGCATCCCAAAGATGAAACGATTCAAATTTAGCAGTTCAACTGCTCATTCCATCAACCCGCGCCATTAAAGAAAGATAAAAATAAACCACCCGTCCTATGAAAAGACTTTATTATGCTTTATTATACTCCCTTTTCTGTAAAAATAGAATGTTTCCTCATTTCATAAGACCTTTTTTGCCTCATTAAAACAGAATAATGGAGATTTTAAAATAATCCCTCTAACTCTCTTTCCTCACACCATTCCAGGCATGGGCACGTGTTTTTATAAATATAACTTTTCCTCTAAAAATACTGTCTCCATTCACCTGTTGCGCTCACACCTTCGGTGACGAGCTTCTCTGGACCGCTTGAACTGCTGGGACATTTCGGATACATTTCTATGAGATACTGCACAGTGAGAGCGAGATTCTCTGGTTTCAAGGAAAAACCAAGACTGCAGGGTGATGAGTAGGAGGAGGAAGATCAGGTAGCCATGAGATTCTATCTGTTTATCTAGGATTATATTTTTACTGTGAAACACTGTCAGGCTTGCATAGAGAAAAATGCCACTGACGTGTACCTTCAGTATACTAGTACTGCTTTTACTACTTCTTACCCCCCCAGTACCATCGGCCTTTCAGGGAATGTATTTAACACACGACGGTGGATGTACTTGCACGCCATATAAAAGCGGAGGTAGAGGGCTGTTAGGAGGAGCATTAACATCCTCTTACTCTCCACGAAGCAGAAATTGAGGGTCTCGTGTCCTGTTAGATAACAGCTGTTCAGTACTGCAGCAGACAATCAAGTGTGAGAGATCAGTGTGGGCCAGAGAGTGAGGAGGCAAGCACAGCTGGACAACATCCGAGTTTTAACCTTCCCCGTGGGCACGACATTCAAAACAGCTGTCCTCCGTCCCCACCCACACCTGCTAGCGATTCACCTGAGGAGCCGCCGGACTCCATGCAAGGGCCACCGCTGGCTTCCAGGGAGGCGGGGTCAAACGTGGGCTCTGCCCCGAGGGCGTCGTCCTCCATCTTGATGCCGTCGGGGAGGAAAGTGCTGTAAGCGTCGCTTTCAGCCATCAGCAGCTTCAGCTTGGGGATCCAGCTCTTGCGAACCACGCGGCGGGCATTGGTGCACATGTCGGCGGCAATGGCATTCATCTCGCTCTCTTTGAAGCTGGTTGCAAAGTTCTGGCAATAATCTGAAGCGAGACGTTAAAGTTTGACTGCAGCTAAGACGGTCATGTTACTTAATAAATCCCAAAAAAATAAATGTTAAATATAATTTTCTTAAAACTTAAGTTAGAAAAAGAACCTAAATAGTCACTTAAAAAATGTATCCAGCTCTCTTAACCTATGTCAAATGAGGACAAGGTTTCAAGGGAAATTGTCCCCACCTAGTGGTCATGTGGTGTTATTACAATGCGGTCATCAAGCGGTCCAAAGTACTGCTGCAGAAATCTCTTTTTATGATATTTGATGTTCCTGTGTTCCTGAAAACTATTTTAATGAAAAACATAAACCAGAGAAGACTAATGCATATTTGGAGCAAAAATTTAGTGAAGGATTTAAAATCTAAAATGCCAGAATTTCCACAGCTGGACAGTTGGAGGGACTGGTAGACTGAAGGAAGAAACTAGTGGCATTTTGAGAGCAGACGATAATCACTTTGTCAGAGTTATATGACATCCATGAATTACTGCTGACATAGTCTTTTAATGAGATATAACTGGATGTCACCAATTTAAGAATTAAATAAGACAACATAAAAATTAGCTCTTACATGGACATGGGATAAAGATGGGACCAAGGGTAGACCCCTGAGGTGACCGTTCACAAATATAAAAACCTGTTTGAGCTGATCCAGTAGGTTTTCACAGGAGCTTGTAGAAACAACAGTAAATGAAGCAATGGATGCTCACATTTGACCGCGTGCAGAACTCTGTTGTCCAGGGGCTTCCGGCTTGGGTCGTTGGTGGAGGAGCGGATGCCTGTTCCACAGCTGTTGGCCAGAGTGTTTCTGATGGGTTAAAATAAGAGAGAGCAGCAAAAGTTATTCTAACTTAAATCATTCTAAGCTCTTCAGATCTCACCTACTACTACTGCAAGTACTCCTACAGCTACTACGACCGCTACTACTACAACTACAACTACTACTACTAATAATAAGGATAAAATACTTTGTTTATATAGCTTTTCAAGTTCTTATGCACAACATATCAGTTTATTTCTCTGGGACTATCGACATAAAACTGGGAGGAATGAACCTGTCAAAGAAGGCGGCCAGCAGCCTCCTCAGCAGAACTTTGTGTCTGGTCCCCGCGCTCACATGGCAGTTCATCAGCTGGGCTCGGGATATATACACAGAAGTACCTGCGAAGAGCGTCAGACAGGCAAACCACCTTTGTTAGAACCCGGCATTTGTCATTAATGGTCCAAAACAGGGGGTATGATTGAGGGTTCTGCATCATTTCTAAATTATAAATCTAAAAATCTAAATTCAACAGTTACAGTCAAAGGAGAAGGTAAAAACCCTGTGCCTGGCACATGGATTCTAAGGGTCTGTAAGTAATTAATCTGACAATACTCTGCAAGTCTGTTGCTAGAAGGAAGACAGAGCCTCCCATCAAAAATGCAAGAGTGCTGTGGAATTTTCTAACTGGCTTCCAAAGCTAAATTAAAGACAGTTTGACAATACACACACATAGGCAAACACACGCTGCAACACACCTGAGACTAACTCCAGCTTCTCGGCAGGGTCTCCTTCCTCATACAGTTTTGGATGACAACGGTTGCCGATCTGAGCGACCAGTTCTGCAGGGAGACACGTGAGGTCTCTGCCTCGCATCCGACCCCGTGTCTCTGTGTGATCCGGCAGAGCCTCCACACGCTCGCCTGCAGCTGAAGAGTAGTGGAACAAATCATTTTACCACAGACAGAAAGTAGAGACAGGAGGAGTCTGTCTGTGTGCCGTTACCTGCAGCCCCCATGTTCAGCATGCTGTACATGGTGTACATGTTGCAGATCTGCCTGTACTGCTCTTCAGCACTTTCGTCCGTTCCCTCTTCCTCCTCTTCGTCGTCGTGGTAGCTGATGGGTGAGTCACTTGCGTAGGTGCTCAGTGTGCCGGGGCTGGCGCCGTCTGACATGCCGTGACCGGCTCCGGAGCTCCCACTGGTGTTGGTACTGCCGCTGGCCAGTGCTCCAGCCAGGCTGGTCCCTGTAGCGCCCATGTTAATGGCAAGTCCAAGGGCGCCAGGGCTCTGGATGGTGCTGCCTCGCACTGCCTCCTGGGAGTAACGAGCTACCTTGCGGGCACCCCCACCTCCCCCTGAGGCTGCTCCAGCTCCGTCACGGCTGCTGCTGCCCTCCCACAGTCGCTTGGCTACAGGGGTGCAGACCACCGAGCAGGGCGTGGCTGCTTCAGGCTGTGTGGGGGGCTGCTCCAGCTTTACCCTGGACACCAGTGAGAGAGGCGTCTGGCAGGAGTTTGGCCTGGCTGCGCCATTATTGGTCTGCGTTACAGGACTCTGCGGCTCAGAAGGAGGGGCCTCCTCTGCATGAAGACCCTGAGAGTCGCAGCTGGGGGAGGAGACCTGGACACACAACCGTCTAGAGTCAGCATACATGAACACAGTTATAAACCAAAGCAAAATTGTGACCTGCAAATGACCTGTGACCAATCAACCCAACAATTACTTAACATATTCGTCTGCACCAGTACATCAACCTGGTAAAAATGCAAAGAGCAGCACAGAAGCAATCATGTGTTGTCAAAAGACCTGATCATCATATATACTACACATTTATAACATCAGAGTTCTACTTGGCCTCTACCTTGAGGAAGAATTCAGTGCCTTTTTCCATGATCTGCTGGATCTGCAGGAAACCAGCCGTATACATGAGGAGGAACTGGTCGCCCACCGTCATGCTGAGGCGGCCCGTGTAGCAGAAAGCCAAAATCTGCTGGAAGCTCTGGGGCTGCACAGCCGCAGGGAGTTCCACGATAGCTGGGCTCATTTCATTGCTGCTCGCGCTTCCACTATTGCTGCTAAAAAGGTCCCGGAAGTAAGAGCTACTGGCAGCCAGAACTGCTCGATGAGCCTGAAGGAAAACCAAATCAGCCTCAGTTTCAATTACGCTTTTCATAGATCTTCTCAATAACAGCTTCTTGCAAACACAAAACACAAGCACATGGATTTTATTTACTTATTTTATTTACTTAAAAATGGGATAGAATTCCTAGAATTTTGATAGAATCTGTTGCAACCTGACCACTTTGACTCTGCGGTGACACTGAAGCTTTGGGAATTAAACACAAGGTTACAGGGCTGAAGGAGTCAAAAAAGACTGCTTTTTTTTTTTTTTTACAAAAAGAAAAAGATATCTCATTACACGACGGTAAGACGGCAGATGATTTAGCTGAATCTCAAAAGCCATAAAATACTGAGTGTTCCAAAGCCTGTTGCCCAGACCATGTCCTCTCAAACATACTGGTATTCATCCTCCTCTTCTGTCACAGAACCACAGGACTAAACAGTTTACACCAAAAGCCTTTAGCTTTTCCTAAACTCAGCCTCAAATTTCAGCGCAGTGATGACAACAGAAGCATGCTCGGTCATTAGTACCTTGAAAGTATGGCCCTTGACCACCACGGAGACGTCGCAGTAGAGGCCCTGAAGGCGTTGCTCATTCAGACACTCTAAGACGTTGTTGCCGAAGTTTGGGATCGCCATCTGAAGGGTCTGGGCCATGGTGCGCCTACGCACACCACTAAGGAGACTTGGAGAGAAATGACACAAAAAGCATAAGGAACAACTCTGGAATTTTTCATCTGCATGCGAAACTCTGTTGCTGCCAGACCCCTGTCCTTTAAACGATTTCAAAACTCTAAAATCTCTTATTACTTTTCTGTCTCGCTGTGTATATCTCTGTGTGCATTACCCCTGTTTTTTTTTCTAAACTGATGAACTCTGAAACCAAACCAAACCCAAACATGGATGCATCAAAAGAAACATACATTAAGCCTAATGCAAAAAATATTCCTACTGTTTATACTCCATAGCTCCAGCCCAAAGCCTTAAAAATTATATACTTGAGGATGTTTGACAGGGCACAATATATCTTCACAAAGTCCTACTGAGGAAATTGGCAGGGGCACAAGTTGTTGACATATGAAACAAAGTTTTGTTGAAGCCTCGGTGGATAATCCACTCTGCATTAATCCCATACTCACGTCACCTGAGCCTTGAGGTAGTTGTTACTGCCAAATGCGGGCTTCATGAAAAGCCTTTTTATTTTCTCTTCTATGAGCTATAAAATCCTGATGTCCTTAGATAACTAGGTCATGCTCTGTTCTGTGCACAAGTGTGTGTGTGTTTTGCCCTAAACAAGCCACATACTTTTGCATTTTTTCCAACTGTTTTTTTTTTTTTTTCATAAAAATTCAAAGGCAAACATACCTCTTTTCTTCTTTCTATATCATACTTCCAAAATTACATGCATTAGAATTTACTGTGCTGGACATTAAACAAAAAGATAAGCAAAACAATGCCGCCCTGACAACACATAGCTTTGTGTTCAGAAGCAGAATACATCAAGACATTGTAGATACTACCAAACAAGTTATGTTTTGGATTTTCTATAGATTACTTTGATTTATCTGTCATATCAGAGCTGGATTTACATGAATTGCACAGTTTCTTCAATAACGACCACCATGGAGCCTCCACAAGAACAGCTAACAAGCTCAGCCACAGTTCAATAAACCTTTCTTCAAAGCAGAACACCAGTCACAGTTGATCATGTACTCACAGATGAGTGAAGTCTTGATTATTCAAGAGCAAAAACTGACTACAACAAACCCCCTTCTCACACTTAGGTGTTAATGAATGCCATAGATGCACCCAAAAGAAGACAATCTTAGATTCTAAGATTCATAGATTCTCCAAGGAAAGAGATTGAAGCCCACCACTGTGAGAAGTATAAAACCAACTTTGGTGTGACTGACTGATGAGGGCTCGAGTGTTCCGCCCCATCATATCCAAAGCCTTTCATTTGGGACCTCGCCAAGCTCCAGGGTAAAGAGAAATGCTCTCTTTGTCTCCGTCTCACTCAAGCTCCCTCTCCCTCATACTAAAACACAGATGCGCACACACAGGCTCAAACAAACCCACAAAAGGCACACTGAGTCACACACAGGCATTAGACAATGCTGCCTGTTTACAGTTTGGCGAGCCACGGTAAGCACACATGCGTGCACACGAAGGCACACAGACACACGGCAGAGAGGAGGGTGTGTTTGGAGATTGTCCTGACAGGGAGGAAGAATGTGTGTGTGTGTCTTTATGCACTAAGGCGGGGAAGTGAGACCCGCAGAGATCAGCGGGAAGGTCTCAGATTCCAAACATTTTGAACAGTGCTACAATGTGAACAAATTCAGTTGACCTGAAATCACCCTGTGTTTTAAATCTCACATCAACCAGCCTGCTGAGGAAAGTAGGTCAAACGTTCTTAAGACCATAGACTTTTCATAGTATGCTTTAAAAATAGTTATTCCGGCAGGCAGTGGGCTTATTTTAGGACAGGACATTTACCGGAATGATTGTGTGTATTGTCATTTCCTGATTCCCACGTGTCTGTGCCTGCATGACTGTTTTGCTGTCAAGGTAAAATGAATTCTATTTCCCCCTCACCCCTTCAAGGAAAATAAATGGACAATATCGTACACAAATGAAAAGCACCCAAACTCTACTGAAGCTCCACTAAACACTTTTAGCAGCTATGTTTAAATGTGAAAGCATATTTCGGAATTTTTGGAGCCTGCACGGAGCAGCGCGCCAGTCTACCGGCCTGGAGTGCTCCACTGTCTGTTCAGGAAAGGGGGGCGACACGGAGAGGCAAGGCAGTCCCGGTCCTTCCCGAGTGGGGGTGTTTTAATGACAATATGCAGCCAAACACCTTTTCAAGTATATTAACGTAAAAAAAGCATTTGAAGTGAGTGCCAGATCTGCTTTCACCTGGGACTAGCAGTGGGGATAGGTTTAAAGCCCTCTCCCATCCGCGACAGGCCACTGAAGGGGCTAACGGCTAAGCTAACGCTACTGTTAAATATTTTGGTCTCGCCCCGGCGCGCCATCCACCTCACGCACACGCAAACCGGCCATACAATGTCACGCATTTCCGCCATAACAGACTCTTAAATAACTAAACAAGACACTTACTGCCTGTGCAGACGGGATAGTCGTGCTGCGACGCCGGATGTCAAAGCGAAAATGTCGCTTATTTAAATATTATGATGATGGGGAAATCACCCCCCTCCGGCATCCTCCATTCTACCGACATCAACAGGTCATCCCAGGACACACAGCCGCTGAGGGCGAGCCAGACGGAACCAGTGCGGCACGGTGTGGGGGGTGGGAGCACAACAAGGCACCGTTCAATACAATTGGCTCTCGCAAGAGCTGCAAATGACTGTGACTACTGCATATTTAGCAAAAAAAATACTAACAGCGCACATCTTTGGGACGGTTTACCATTGAGAGGCAAGTGTCAAAGTTTCGGGTTTGCCATCTATCCACGCCGCCCTCTCCAAACTTCAATTGTCCCGTATCTGCACGATGGCTCATCAACACGACCCCCACCCCCCCGCGCGCCAACAGTCTCTGCAGCTAAAGTCTTTAAACCGCCCCAGCAAACCTTACAGGGCGGCAGACAAGACACTCACCCCTCGCCGGGAAGTAGACGCAGACCGTTGGCGTTTAAAGGAGGAGAAGCGGCGCTCTCTCTCCCCGGTTCCCCTCGCCCCGGGTAGCCATTCAGTGTGAACGAACCGCTTGTAGCAAAGTCTTCGAGGGTGGTACAGTATCCCGGGGGATTGCGGAACACAGAGCCACTGATCGCACGGAACAGGAAGGGAGGAAGACGAGCATGACGCGCTCGTCATTCAATCGCATGATCGTTGCGAGCGCAGCCTCAATTTGTGGAGACCTATCCCATCGCTCACGCTGTTGGCGCATTGGCACAGCAACAGCAGCCCCCCTCCCTTCTCTCTTCAACTCTGCATATGTGAGATGGAATTGGAGAAAAGTAGGCCGCCAGTGTGTACTTCTTTAACTTAAGTGAACTCGGCGCTAGCATATAAAGTAGGGATAAAACCGCGCCCATCCCACCGTAAACAAGCGAATCCTTATGTGCACGGCGCAGGGTGCTATATCATACCAACACAGGCACCTGTGTTTTGAGGGCCCCACAGACATGGATATACTGTATGAGGTCAGACAGCTGCTCCAGGGTACCCAAGAATAAACCATTAATTCGCACGAATTAATATAAATTAAAAGCATATATTTATTAGCTGAGACATTCATTTCACGCCAGCAATTTTTACCAAAGGGCGTATGAATAAATATCTATATTATATGCTCTCTTATTAGTTAGGCATGCCAGCAAGGAAAGCAGAGCCCATGATTCTGTGGAACGTTAAGAAACAGAAACCAAACCTTGGGCATACTGAGCAGAGTCGTGGCAACATGACATCATATCTGCAGGTAGAAACTATTTCTGTTCATGTGCATTTCTGCCATGACTGTATAAATATTTAGCCACTCGATCTTTGATTTGATTTTGGTTTTGGGTTTAGATTAGATTTCAGATCCCCCCAAACTCTCATGTCTTGAATTCTTGTTTTCATTATTTCGACTTTTATCTGTTTTTGTAAACATTCTATTGATATTGATTTTTTTTTTTTTTTTTTGCCAGGATCTTTATTTCAATACGCAGATGTCTTTTACAGGGAGCACCAGTCATCCTCATTAGGTTGAACTAACCTATGACATGATGCATTCCCCAGCACCCTAACCATCACAACCAGATGCCTAACCTAACACTTATTATAACTACATTCTAAAGCAAAAAAAAAAGTCTTAACCCTTAGAAGTTATGAGGATCGTCTTCCCTGTCCCCACATCCAAAAATGTCCTCACATTGCCAGTGAAATACATATTCATTCTTTTGTAAAGAAATAGCCAGGGTATGGATAAATACAGATAAAGAGCCTGAGGTCTGGGTATTGTGATCAGCAAGGAATTGATCAGATCACCAGAACATATTCCCTGATTGCTGCTGACTAATATCTCTCTATAGTCATTAAAATTTTATTTATACCCATTTATGAAGAGAAATGTCCTCTTCTTAACACCATATTGAATAATTTGAATAACCCTAACCCAGTGTGGTGTTGGCTGTCTGCAAATCTGATCATTTTGTTTAGTCTTTCATTATGCTGCAGATACTTTCTAGTTTTTTTCCGAGTGATTTGTTTTGTGTCGTGAGTGTTTTTCTGAGGTGTTTGAATTCTAAGTTAAACCACTTGTTGGAAGGATTTTTGTTTTCCAGTTTGCTAATTTCGTTAAGTTTGATAGGGTGGCCAGGTGTTAAAGTTTAACTTTATGTCCCTCACAGCTAGATTACGTCCTTCTTGCTTGTGTAGATATAGCTCTGGAAAAAATTAAGAGACCACTGCGAAATTATCAGTTTTCTGATTTTCACTATTTATACGTATGTGTTTGAGTAAAATAAATATTTTAGTTTCATTCTTTAAACTACTGCCAACATTTCTTCCAAATTCCAAATAAAAATGTAGACATGTAGAGATCCTGATTTCAGAAAAAATTTAAGTGGTCTCTTTAATTTTTTTTCCAGAGCTGTATGTTTGAGTGAGGAATGTATTTATTATTGATTTAACTGTTGTGGCCAAAAAAAGTTAGCTGCTCTCTATTTATAGGGTTGTTCACTAAGCTTGTGCAGGAACACACACACGCACACGCACGCACGCACGTACACACACACACACACACACACACACACACAATCTACTTTCAGAATATCATAAACCAGAAGAAGAGGGCAAATACTTAAAATCTTAATGAGGACCCCAAAAAGCAAACAAAGATCTAAAAGCTTTCCTTTACATTTTTATTTATGGTTTAGTTTTGATCTTCGTACCTTATATCAGAATTTCAGAATTTGGGTTTTTTTGTCTTTTTGTTTTTTTTTTGAGGTAACAAATTCAGTCATAACAATGACAGTTTATTTCAGGTGTAGTGGAGACAACTACACCTGCACGTATGTTTTAGTACAATAACTGAGAAAGTAAGTGTATAGCACCCCATCTTCTGGGGGTGACAGGGGTTGGTAGACAGTGAGGGGATTCTCAGGCAGCATGCTGGGTTTGATACCCTGCTTTCATCTCGCTAGTTATAGCAGCAAAAAAATCAGCAACACAATATGACTCCATCCCGGCAACAGCGCCACAGATTTGGGCTGGCTTTTGCAGCGTCCACAGCCAATCAGGGCAGACAAGTTTCCACTTCAGTCCAGAAGCATCCAATAACTGGGATGGATGTGCATAGTGCCATCCCACCCAGATGTGGATTCCTTTAAATCCCACAAAGTACACAGATGCAGACAACATGTACAGAATTCATGTGCGTGTTTGAACAAGTCTAAGATAAAGATCTGTTTTTGCCATCCAGTTCAGT
Source organism: Pao palembangensis (assembly GCA_015343265.1). Lineage (NCBI taxonomy): Eukaryota > Metazoa > Chordata > Actinopteri > Tetraodontiformes > Tetraodontidae > Pao > Pao palembangensis. The sequence goes on along the minus strand of CM027085.1, from coordinate 14,339,869 downwards.
TAAGGTCAGACATCTTAAAAACCTTAAATTAATACACGTGATTCACAGACGCCAAATCAGGGTTTTGTCTCTCTCTTGTGGACAATATGAGTAATACAAGCATTATCTGCCACACTAAAACATTCATCCCTCCATCCATACCCATCACTGTCCCCTGCTGTCCTGTTTGTGCCTAACAAACTTATTAGGCCTCAAGTCAGGTTGTGGAAGTCTAACATTAATGGAGGTTATTTATGGATCTGTGATAATGAACACGCGTCAGCTAAGCATTTGAAACTGAATTTTTAATATTATCATATATGGTTACAGTACAAACAGGTGTGAGTTTAAAACAAGAAATCAATTAAACAGAAAAACACAAACTTTTTCTCCCTCTCAAAATCTTCAAAAGTCCAGAGTCTTCCCTGGAATGGGTACTGCAGCCATCAGCACTTTGTCTGGGGGAGACACAAAGAAATGCATCATAATTTGGTAAATGTGTCTATAATTACGGCAAAAGAAAATTATAAAAATCCTTGTCATATTCTAGAACACAAGTTCCTAAACTATGATTGCGATGAACTCATCATAATTTAAAGCCAACAGGTCTAAAATATTCCATATTTTTGTGTGACCATCGTTTCAGCCTGGATTATCTGTTGTAACTATCTTGATTTTTTTTTTCCCAGTTTGGTCAGACAGCCACCTTTGGGAAGAGTCCTTTTCCAAACCTCCTTTCTTTATACACACACACACACACGCACACACACACGCACACACACTATTGCACCAAATCTATTTGAAAACGTGTGACACAATCTGCAAATGTGCTCGTGAGATCTGACAGTGGGTAACACAAACTGGCAAATATATATTCGGCTATTCTCAAAATGTGTAACAATCTGTAGATGCTGATCTTGGCCACGGTTGGAAGCAAAATTAATATTTTTCTATGGTTTGATGTACACATTTGCAGATTTCTAAACACTGATGCCGACAGTTGGACAAATGTATGTTTCTAAACGAGTGTACACACAGGTGTACAAATCTCATTGCATATTTGCAGATGCTGCTGTTTGGGCATTGCTTCATACCTATATAAAAAATAGAATATGGACATACAGATATACACTTGTGAATCCCACTTGGCATTTGCAGATTGGGACATGCATTTACAACTAGTTCTTCTCCATGTGCTACTTTGCCAGTCGCCCTACATCTAATAACGTACCTTAATTATGGTGGCAAAGACACCATAGATGACAGCAGCAAGAAAAAACAATAAAAATGTTAAAGCCATATAGAAGCTCTCGACACTGATGTCTTTGCCTCCATCATCATGGCTGAAATTTTCAGTCCTCTGACAGTGACAGTCCTCTGAGATCTCTGCAAAATATCAGATCAGTTAGTGATCTTGACTCCTCTTTAAAAGACAATATATGCTATTAAAAGGTTTGACGCCAGTTTGTGCAAGAAAAAAAAAAAAAACATAAAGAAATCAGTACCTGGCATAGATATATTTAGGTAAAGGGTGGTGTTGGTGTGTGTCACCCTGCAGGTTAGTACTGCCCCAGGTAACCAAGTGAAGGTGGACAAAAGAAGGTGGCTGTGAATGCTGAACTTTCCGTTTGGGCTTCTGTAAGGTTCAGTTGTGTGGCGGTCCGTCAGTTCCTTTGTGGAATTAAGAAACCAAGAGATGTTGATGGATGCAGGGCTGAAGCCAAAAACCAGGCACACCAGTTCGCGGGAGCCTTGAAGCAGAGTGGCTGAAGGTTCTGAGTAAGTCATCGAGGCTGAAAATAAGGTCAGATTTAGTCATTCCAATCAAAAAAAAAGCACATTTTGAGCTTTAAAGTAGGGGATTGTGGACAGGGGAAAAATAAATATACAAACATTACATTACAACAGAACTGCATGTTTGAAAGAAGTTGTTCATTGTGTACTGACCAAACACATCCTTTACGGTGCTCACATAAGGGTTTTTGGATGACT